>JABXJD010000010.1:2932500-3532500 GCA_013375575.1 Percina caprodes | reverse complement strand
TGAGTCTATAAAACGTCAGAAAAAAGTGAAAAAGATGACCATCAGATTTGCCCAGAACCCTAAATTACATATTCAATTGTCTTGTTTTATCCAACAACAATGGTCCAAAATTCTTAAATTTTCAATTTACAATTGTATAAAACAGATAAAGGAAGCAAATCCTCATTTTGTTAGCTTAGAAAATTGTATATTTATTAGCTTGAGCCAAGAAATATTGGCCTTTTTTACTTGAGAAGTTACTTAGTCAATAGATTTGTAAGTTTGTTGTAAATTACTACCACACAATCACCAATATTTTGGAGGTTGTTTTCAAGTTTCTTTTCCTTCACTTATTCAGGTAATCTCATTGATATACATAGACTTGAGAACAAATAAAATCAATTACAGTCAGACCTCACATTCAACCACACAACCAGCCTGTAAAAACAATCGTCACATCTAAAGAAGTACAAAGTCAGACAACCAAAGATCAGAAATAATCAGGAAACAACAACAAGGACTAACCTGCTAAATAGCTGATAATAAAGCTTTAAATCTCTACAGGAAATGAAATAACCTTGCTTGAGAGATTCCTTTTTTCTCTTTTTTACTTACGAGCTTTATTTATCCACGTAGTGTCATAAGATCAGGGTCTCTTTTTCAATGAGCAGAATTAAAAAGATTTAGAGTCAGATTTTACATCCAACCACACATCCAACCCATTCATTAAACAACTAATAGATAGAAAATGACAATTTATAGTGCACAAAAATAGAGCCAGCTCGATAAAGGATTTTTAAGGTCAATACAAACATTTGGTGATTTAAAAATTTGATATTTAAAAAAAAATCCAGAAACGCATAACAAAACATAAACAGATTTCCCTAACATTAGTTATTTGTAGGTATTTATGAGTCCTCACTAAAATAATATGATAATGCAATTTAAAAATAAACTTGTTTGTTTCACATAAGAACAGAGGAAAATCTAAATACAGTAACGTTCTGATAAATAAAATGTATAAAAATACAAACTTAAGAGATAAAACTTAAAGTCCTTTAAGCAAAAACACAAAAACCAAACAAAATGGGTTTGAGAGTTGCCAACAGGGACGTTGTAGAGCGCCCTCTGGTGGACAAACTGCAACGCCAACACTCAACATGGTTGAAGGGTGTTTAGTCCGTTTTTATTTTATTTTTTAAATATTTATTTATCGGCCATTATAAATGCCTATACCAATGGTTCGGAAAATGACTCAAATCGCCGATATATTGGACTGGCTCTACTCAACAATCTCCAAAGGAAATGAAACATTTCAGCTTAGCTTGAGAGGTTTCCATTCTTTTCCTCTGCTTTCCTTTTTCTTTTCTCCTTCCTGTCTCTGCATACTGTATCTTCATCCTCCTGTTCGTCTGCTTTGATCGACAGTGCTCTCCACAGGATGAAGTGTGACATGTGGTGTGTATGTCAGTGTCTGTCTCACTGTTTACTCTGAGCTAATACTGACTCACTCCATTAATCTGAGCTACAGATCCACTCCAACCTGACCACTTGAGAGTGTGCGTGTTTCTGCGTGTGTGTTTGTGGTCACTGATTGCATTCTCGACACATGTTCTTCATTGTGATTGTGTCATCCAATATGCATTTTCCTGCTTGATTTGTGTGTGCGTACGGCCGTTGTTGTTGCGAGCCAGAGCTTCCAGATCGATGCAGATGCTTTATGTGCTCCTGTCTGGACTAATGACATGTCTGTAAATTAGCAACAGAATGGCAGAGCACAACGGTGAAACCTAATGGCACCTCTGTAAATTACCGCTAGAATGCTGCTGGACGGCTGCGTGTGTTCTCATTGTGAACAACTTGGCTGCCCGCCCCCCCTACTCCGCCACCTCATCTACATTTGTCTACATGCCTGCTTGTGTGTGACTGTGTTAGCATTCGTGGCTGTTCCTTCTCTGTGTGTATGTGATTGTGTTTCTTGTGTGAGTCTCTCCTCCTCCTCGCTCGCTCTTCTCAGTAAAGACTAGCCCGAGGCCCTGAGTTGGTAATAGCTTTTCTGACAGCAATACACCAATATTTACAGAGACCAGCACCCACCCACACCCCTGCACATTTCATGCACACATAAAAAGCCTAAACTTTCCGCACACATTCACGGGCTTGAACACAAGTTGCACACACTTCTTTCTCTTTTTGAGTCATGCACATACACAAACACCCTCCTAATTAACATGATGGGAGGGAAGGAATAACACACTAGGGGGAACTTACATGCATGCTGGCATACACCTTGTTGTTTCTCAAAGCAACCGTCACTCTAGTTTTTGCGGTGTGTCCCGCACCGTTGCCATGCATCAGCTTTCGTCTGCCTTTAGTACCCAAAAAGAAAAACGGTAGTGTGAGGAAAGCAAACAAATGACTGTAAGAGTGCACAAACTTCACATTTTTCATCCTTATCTCATCTGATCAATATAATACACATAGAGCTGTCAAAACTGGCAAAAAATGAAATTCAATGTCCTACACTGTAAAACTTAATAAAAGGAGTGTAGACCACTCTTCCTCTCTTTCTCTGCTTCATGGTTGGTGCTTGACTGACAAATAAGCCCCTAGCAAGCAAGCTAGCTAACTAGCCAACTACTTAATTAGTAAAATTTGCAAGTGTCTTTGATATTTTAAGATTGTCCGGCGCCCACATCGTTTAAATAGCAAATGCACCTGCGCCCATCTGTGCGTCCATGGGCGTGCTGGTCTTACAGGGAGGTGTGTTGAGGTGAATTCTTAGCGTATTGCTATCTTGAGGCAACAGGAAGTGATCGTGCCATTGACCAAAAAAAACTTGGTCTAAAGTCAATAGCGCAGCATTTCATTGTTATTTTAACAGTGAATTAGTAAAGTGCACCTAGGCTCGTGCACAGTGCGTTCACAATATGCTTGTTACACACACACAGGGAAGCGCAGCAGCACACAAAAATACAAAAGATTACAACAAATATGAATGTGCAATCTGCCATCATAACAGCAATGCGCCAAGGCACAAACGTGCATGGCTTTTAAAAGGAATGGGAGATGACACTCTGATTGGTTTATTGCATGTTATGCCCAAAACACATCTATGAATTAATGAGAACACTAAGTACAACCCTTTTGAACAATGCGTCTGGCGCACAGACCCTTTTTCCACCATCAAACTAGCAAAAGTGGATTTGGACACACCCTAAACACACCTGTGCCATGCTCTTCACGCCGTGCGCTCAGATTGTAAAAGGTGCAGAACTTACGTGGTAGTTGGCCAGAGGCTGTAGTCTTTGTGTGTTCCTATGCAATCTTTTGGCCAAGACAAAAGGCGACAAAGGCGACAAGAGCCAACGTGGGGCAACGTGAGGCGACGCCACACCTGGCCTTCATCGCAACTAGTTCTTGGCCGTCTGCTTGGTTTGTCAGGGCCTTTACTTGTATGTTGGTGTTTTTTTCATGCAACAGAAGCAAAAAAGGACAATTTGCCACAATTGCTCTTTGAATTGTGATATATTGTCACTTTTTCCTTCTCATTCTCTCCATATTATATTCACTCAAGTGCGGCCAATTCCATTTCAACACTCTTCTCTCTGCCTCTCACTACCTTAATAACCTATTACACTTCAGTCTTTTCATTATGTGGCAATCCCCCCTCCTTTCCAACGGTTCCTCACCAAGTGTCTGTCTTGCTCCAGCCCGAGCTAGTGTGTGCTTTAAATTCTTTTCTTTTCACTGTTCTCCTCATTATTGTGAACTACAAGTTGGTGGTTATGCCAGAGGCTACACAGACAAGAGAAAAAGAAGCCAAGGAGATGTGCAAAAAGGTGGCGTGAAACTTATAGGGAAGTGTGAGCGACATAGGGACGGTGGTAAGGAGAATGCTAAAGCAGATGCGGAGGAAGGGTGATGCTTTGAGGGGACGGGTGTGAAGGAGAAAGATAATGACGCCCCTGCTTTGGGGCTTGACACAATAGTATGATCATTTTTTCGAAGATGTGTGTGTAGGTGTGCATATTTGTTCCTCTGCTGGCTTGCGTTTATGGCTGTGCTATGTGTGTGAGTAGGTGTGAGAGAGTAGATAAGAGAGTGTGAGCTTAAGGATGATGGATTGCAAAACCTTGTTCTCGTGTCCTTGGGGGTCACGAAGGGTGTGCAAGGTAAGTTGCCATTGGCTGTCTGCTTGTTCTTTTGAATTCTAATTGGCCAATTCTGCCTGCTTTGGCTGCCACAATGCTTACAGGTCGCTGTTCTCCATCCTTTTCAAAACCTTTCTAACCTCTACTGCTACCGCATATACACATGCAGACACACACATTCTGGCTTTTGATGAACATCACGAAATGAGCCATGTTTTCAAACAAGACCACATCACTACAGACTGCCAGCACAGCTGTTCTCTCAAAAGGGAGGATGGCAGGTTTCATAACGAGTATGGAATGCTACAGACTCACGACTGTCTCTCTTTCATCCACACGGTTTAATCTCCAACCCACATGAGCGATCAAAGCTTGTTTACACACAACTCCATGTACGATTAGAGGTATGGAAGGAAGTGTTTCTTCCAAGTGCTGGCATCAGTGAGGCTTTGCTTGACAATAACAACATTGTGAGCATCTTGAACAATATGTTTTGTACTCCACATCCGAATCAAATTTAACCAGGCCCAGCAGAGCTTTGTTTTACTCAGCTGGCTCTGATGAACACCCACCATTTTATCATCTTCGAGCATATTGTGAAGAACAGTGTGGGAAGAAGCCATGTAGCTTGGATGTTGTAGTAATCATTATAAAAATGTTCAACAAGAGTGTAATGGCTCCACACATCTTTGTTCTTCCTCCCTGTTTTGCTCCTCCTCCTTCCTCTTCCTCTCTCCACTCTCCCTTTCTATTTCAGCTCGCGAGGAGTATGTAGCCACCTTCAAGGGCTCTGAGTACTTCTGCTACGACTTGTCGCCCAACCCCATCCAGTCTAGCAGCGATGAAATCACGCTCTCCTTCAAGACGCTGCAGCGCAACGGCCTGATGCTGCACACTGGCAAGTCAGCCGACTACGTCAACCTGGCACTGAAGAACGGAGCTGTGTCACTTGTCATCAACCTTGGCTCTGGGGCCTTCGAGGCCTTGGTGGAGCCTGTCAATGGCAAGTTCAACGACAACGCCTGGCACGACGTCAAGGTCACCCGCAACCTGAGACAGGTAACCAGACAACAGGAGGTGGAGGAGTGAGCGGCCGAGCAAACAGTAGAGGAGATGTAAAATTAGTTACAGTTTCATAAGGAAGAAATACTTGAAGGATTGGATATAATAGGGTATGATATGATATAATAGGATGGCAAGTGGTAGATAAATGAATGGATGTAAGCACACTTGGATTTCAGTTAGTGATAAAACAACAATTTTGATCATTTTGATTAACTTTTATAAGTTTGTTGGACCAAACAAGAATTTTGATTGCGTCACCTTGAGCTCTGGAAAACTAATGATCATTTTTGACTATTTCCTGACATTTTATAGACTAAATGATTAGTTTATTTGAGAAGTAATTGACAGATTAGTTAAAATGATTGTTTAATTACAATGTTAATTGTAATTACCTGGTTAATAGTTTCAGTGTGTAATTGACTTTGATGAATCACAGTGACTGCTGCAGATGTTTCAGGGGCGGTGGGCAGCTGAAAAGACTTTTAGTCCACAGCAAGAAACTAATCAATGTAGAAACTACGGTCAGTGGTGTGTTGTCCATCTGCAGTGATGCTGTGGTAGGAAGAATATACCTGAGGTTTTGGTCTTAGTTTACAGTGGGTTAACCACCAAACCAGCACTGCTTTCGGCTCTAGGTGAGTCATTTTTCAATTGTGTGTGTGTGTGTGTGTGTGTGTGTGTGTGTGTGTGTGTGTGTGTGTGTGTGTGTGTGTGTGTGTGTGTGTGCGTGCGTGCGTGTGTGTGAGTGATCAAATGAAAGAGAAGAGTGAACTAGAGAACATTGAGGTTCACTAGCACTCAGGTGCTTTTAATCCACCTGTGCCCTACCTCTACCGTTTGCCTGTCTGTACTACTAACTTGACTACTAACTTTACTAACCTGCTAGTGAAACTAACCACCATCCATGGAATGATTCATTCTACTAACCTAACCTGTGCCCTTCTCCTAGCGAAACCACTCCAACCAACCTACTTACTTCACCAGAGGCCTTCTAGCTTTCCTTTTTTTGTTCCCGAAGTTGTTCTGTTCACAGTTTTTTGCTTTCCTTTCTCCCCCTTCTCCTACAAAGCACTCAGGCATTGGACACGCTATGGTAAACAAACTCCATTGTTCGGTAGATATCATTCTAATTGTTTCTTAGTTTGGGTTTGCCCCGTGTCTATTGCTTTTGAACCATAGACTTCAAAACTAAACCAATAAAAGGATAAATGCGGTTGGTAATCTTTTACGCTTAAAAAGCCCCCGTACCCCCTCCTTGCCAACCACTTTTTTTTCTTTAAATCCTTTCTCTACCGTTTTTGTCACCCCATCACTTTGTGACTGACATGTAGGCGTGTACTGATTGGCTCATCCCTCACCTGCACGCCAATGGCGAGCCCCCTTCCTGCATGGTTTGGTCTGATTGTTCCGTAAAATGGATAGAGAGGTCCCTCCCCCTTTCTTTTTCTTTTTTCTTCTTTCGATTTTTTGTCCTCCACACTGCCACTGCATGTTCTCCATGGTGTCTCTGATTAATCCTGTCCTCATTTTTTTAATCTACTGTGTCCTCTTTGCCAGTGGATGCATGCAAAGAGAGGAACAGGTTGCATGTTTATATATTTATGTGCGTAGGTGTACGTGTGGAATGAGCTGTAACCCATCTAACACCTGTGCGTGCGTATACATCAATATGTGTATGTTCGTCCATGTGTCATATCTTGCTGATCTAACTAAACCCCCAGACCACTAACTAACTAACTAACACCATCATCACAACTCACCCTAAAAACACAACATAACATCATCACAACTACTAACAGCATTGAAATCATTACCCTAACTTCAGTAACCCAACACAGCTTGGCCTGACACAAGTAGCACTACTGTGGCTGCCAGCAGTGCAACAACTAACAACTACTAACAAGTAAATAGTACTAACAAAGCACGAAGAAGCCTGTGGATACTTTACTAACACCTGCCTGGCTGGGCAAGTTTGCCCAGCAATGATAAGCACCATCAGTGACAAGAAAACTAACTATAGTGAGAAAACAACTTTTATGGGCAGCTGAACATGGTCAGTAATATACCATGATACCATACCACTAACTATGACTTATGTGTGACAGGGTTAGAAACCAATACAAGCTAAAAGCCCCATACAGGCTATTATACAGCCGAATAGGTTAGTTAAAGAATAAGAACACCGGTGTCAGGTTTACTTTTCTGTAGGTAGAGCATTCAGGAGTGTTGTTGTTAGTATATTCAAAAGTAAATCTGCATATTCTACTTAAAAGATAAAGCAGATTAGAGTCTGTGACAGAGACAGAAAGAAAAAATGTAATGTAAAGTTGAATTAGAGGACAAGACGCAGCTAGCCTTTTATTGCTGCAAAATTTGTGTTCGTTAAGTTTTGTAAAGTCACAACAAAGCACTGACAGAATAACAGACTGGTTTGGAAGTCCACTGGTGGTGGCACTGAAGCTTTGGATATCAGTAAACCTATGAGTCACACACAGGACCTGGTTGTCATTCTGTGCAATAAACTTAGACAGGCAGAAGCAGGCAGACCACATAGTCTGATTCTAGCTAGAGTGCAAGTGGTAATGGGGCTGCAGATTGTATTACTAACTGTTGGCAGAGGGATTGACATTTAGCAAAGTATAGAAATGTCAGTAATACCAGCAAAGACGAGAGGCAGCACAACTCAATTACACCACACAGCACTGATCCACACCAAAACAAAGTCCCAACAGCACAACTAGCCAATTCCCTAAACCAATTAGGCCTTCTCCCCACCACAATGCATACACGTTACCAGAGTAACGGGGGCTAATTTGGCTGGTCAGCGCCTAGCTAGCGCTTAGCGCTGCCTTTGGTGTGAGTATATAGCGTGTCCTTTCCCTGTGCTTTGTTATGTAGGTGACCATCTCTGTGGACGGCATCCTGACCACCACAGGCTACACCCAGGAGGACTATACCATGCTGGGCTCTGACGACTTCTTCTACGTGGGAGGGAGCCCCAGCACCGCTGACCTGCCTGGTTCTCCAGTCAGCAATAACTTCATGGGCTGTCTCAAAGAGGTGGGATATATGCAAAATTCACATGTATGCGTGAATAACATGTTTGACATACTCTTACTAAAGCGAGGCAGTATTGTTAAAAAAAATAGCGTGATAACAATACGATTATTTATTTAGTTATCGATATATATTGCAATAAGGAAAATGTTTGCAATATCACATATAGAATAGTCAAATTTCTTTATATCAGACTTTTAACTACAGTTTGTAGTATTATTAAATTAGACTGATTTCAGGCTGATAGAGTTACTAATATAATCTTGAATTATTGCCAAGTTCATACACTCTTATTGCACAGATTTCTCTCAGGTTTTAAGAAACACCAATGTGTTTCTTTTTCTCTCTATTTCTTACTTTCTCTCTTCCTCCTAACCTTTCTGTCTCACACACACACACACACACACACACACACACACACACACACAAATGCTTCCAGTTGGCAGACTCACACAAACAGTCCCAGACACACACACACACACACACACACACAGACCCTCCCCAGCATCAGAGAGAATCAGTGATGAGTGTCGTTGAGGGAGTAGATACAGCACTAAGCACTAACATGCTAATTAGCTACGCCACAGAGACGCTCCATCCATCCGCTGTGCTTGAAATGGGCCACAACACTGAAACAAAAAAAACTCACAATCACAGCATGCACACAGTACATACACAGATATGTGCATGCGCATACATGAGCGGTAATGCACAAATATATCCACTGAAGCACACACACAGACAAAATTAATTAAGCAAAAATAAACATACATATGCATAAACAGCACCTGACACAACAAAACTCCCAAATACATCCTCACACTCATTTTATACCCACCCTGTCTGAGTCTCCCTTTCATTCACACTGGCTCACACAGAGGCATAAACAAACAACCAAACAAGCCGACAGATGATGTGCCAAACAGAGAGCTATCTGTATCAGTGGTGAATACGCTCTGTGTTGCTTCATTAAGACTGATGGCGTTTAAACGAGGCTGTCGCTGTCAACGTGAACCCTCCACTGGTACATTTACATATTTAATACGATCATATGATAATCCATGTGAGCAAATTAAGATGTATGCAGTGAATCACGTGCATGAACGATCACAGCTGTAACAATTTTGTGTATTTGATGCAGTGGAAGCACACTCCTACACACACACACACACACACACACACACACACACTACACTACACTCATTTTGCACCCTTATATTACCCTAATTATTATTATTGCCCTACACACAGACACAAAAGCATCAACATACAAATAAATTGAAAACAGAGGTGAAAAGCCAGTGCAGAGGGGAAATTTTGTGATGTTGCCGAGTTGCTCACAGGTCATAAAAAGAGGTCTGGATTAATAAAGCAGAGCCTGTGTCTGCCCGTCTCTCTGGACATCAAAATGCTCAGCACAAGCACACTCCTTACACTCATGCTGCTCAGTCAGAGGGCGTACTGTGTCAGGGAAAGGAAAAAGAGAAACAAAAGCGAAGAAGAGAGAAAGAGCGAACCTGCAAGTGGCAGGGACAAATAAGAGTTATCAAAAGATGAGGCTTGAGTGGCTCACTGCTCTTAAGGTTGTCACTTTTATATAAAAATACTAGAAACTTGAATCCAAATGTGTTTCCTTAGTTGAAAGATTAATGGATGTCTGGTGTCTTGCTCCCTCTTTATCTTTTCAACATTCTCTCCTTTTTTGACTTCTGAAAAGGTTAATCAAAGCGTGTCTTATTCTTTATTGTAAAATAAGGTTACATAAAGAAAAATGCAATTCTGTGTCACAATATTTATATAGTGTGCATATATTGACCAGAAGAAGAAGAAGAAGAAGAAATAGGCTTATTTTTGTTTATTCCAAAGGTGAATTAATGTGTCATTATTTTCCCTTCAACCCCATCCCCTGAAGGTGGTGTACAAGAACAATGATGTACGGTTGGAGTTGTCTAGACTGGCTAAACAGGGAGACCCAAAGATGAAGGTATACTTTCAACATCATGCATAACTTGAACCAGACACGTTATCCTCTTATACACAGAACACATAGATAATCTTGTATCACAACCTCCTGTCAGGCCCTGTGAAACATATACTGTAGGAATTATAAGTAAATGGGATTATACTTTAGAGATGGCCACGAGCCTTTGTCTTGTAGTCAGTTAACAGCTGAACGCAACTAGCTTTACTTCAATCCCAGACTACAAAGAGACTATTTTTGGTCTTGATGATCATTGAAAATCAGCTTAACAACTCATTTCCTTAACATTTATATTTCTTCTACCTTCCCCAGGTAAGTGGGGTAGTGTCTTTTAAGTGCGAGAGTGTGGCCACCCTGGACCCCGTGACTTTTGACACCCCAGAGTCTTTCGTGGCACTAAGCAAATGGTCAGCGAAGAAGGCTGGATCAATCTCATTCGACTTCAGGACCACAGAGCCAAACGGGTTGATGCTTTTCAGTCATGGCAAACCCAGACAGCAGCAACGCAAGGACCCACGCACGCCTCCTACACTCAAGGTGAAAAAATATGTTTTAAACACATAGGGAAGCTTAAAATTAAAAGAAGCAAGACTAACAGTCTACCGGCTGGACTTGGACACTGCACTGCTTTGAGCTAAATGCTGATGTTTAGCAAGTTTTGATTTTGGTGGTGAAAAGTTAAGGGGTCATAAAAGTCATTAGGAGACATTGTCTGGGAACCAAAAATATATGTACAAGATGGAATAGCAATTTTTTTACTATTGTCAAATGTATTGAAAGATGTACTAAATGTGATTTCACTTTAAATTCAAAATGTCTTTCCAAAAGTAGGCCTTTAATTATCCTCTCCTATACACCACTGAATTCCTGATTGTCTCTGAAATTTGAATGTGGGTTGGATCTCCAGAATCGTGACTCTAAACAATCTCTAATAGAAATCCCCATTCCCCACACATTTTTGAAAATGTAAATGCATACTAGTCTCCACTAAAATAGAATGAAATTAGACAGAGCCTAATTGGCCTCATTGTATCTCACAGCTATAATTCACATTTTTATTGCTAGCCATTAACGTCCCTTTTTTCAGAACACTAATACTGTGTGTCTTGTTGATATTCAGGTGGATTTCTTTGCCATTGAGATGCTGGATGGGCACCTTTACTTGCTGCTGGACATGGGCTCAGGAACCACCAAGACCAAAGCTATCGACAGAAAGGTCAACGACGGAGAATGGTATCATGTGGACTTCCAGAGGGACGGACGCTCAGGTACACTCACAGCTCTCTCAACTCTGATGCTAACCATGACCACAGAGGTGGTAAGAAGATGTGGAACAAGATTGTACTTTAACATTTTGTAGTAAGCCCCAGCCTAGCAAGACCATCCATCTGCTGCCTGTATTTATTCAAATTGGGTTGTAAAGGTGCTGTGTAGACTAGTTTGAACTCAATCAATATACAGTAGCACTGTCAAATGTATTGTAATGTGTTGGTAATTACCATATAATTGAGACTCTAATTAAAACAATTGATAGCCTCTTTCTCATGCTACTGGTAGTGCTGTTAAATTTGTTTAAAGTTTAGGCCACATTTGCAATTAAGCCCATGCTTCCCGTGGGTCGAAGCATAAAACATAGTCACCCAATGTTTTTTGTTGTCTCTTCTTATATGTATTTTATCCCAGTCCTTTGAACACATCAGCTACATTACTGAAACCGTATATACAGTACCAG
The DNA here is from genome assembly GCA_013375575.1 of Percina caprodes. NCBI lineage: Eukaryota > Metazoa > Chordata > Actinopteri > Perciformes > Percidae > Percina > Percina caprodes. The sequence continues at coordinate 3,520,532 of JABXJD010000010.1, read as the reverse complement.
CATTTTAAATGTTTTTCATAATAATATAGTTATAGTTTTCATAACTTTATTAATTACAGTCTAGAGACCCACAGTAGAGGCTGCCAGTTTTCTTATTGTGGTTATGGTTTACTGTACTGTACTGTACTGTAACTGTACTAATGTCTAAAAATACATGTATTAATGATTTATTGGTGGCACAGTGTTGGACATAGCACTTTTCAGCCAGCATGGACTGCTAACCGATGACTATGGCCTGTGTAGTTTGTATTTCCATTGCTTTTGATTACAGAAGGAATGAGTAGTGATGATGATAAAGGAGGAGTACAAAGACGGGGGGAATGATGACAATAATAAAGATTATGATGGTAGTCGTAATGGTGGTGGTGGTGGTGATGATTGGGATGAGGATGTTCACATTAAAGGTCATGATGATTACTGAAGTTGTTTTGATGTCTCGCTGTGAATCCAGGAACCATCTCGGTGAACAGTGTGAGAACAGCGTACACAGCTCCAGGAGACAGTGAGATCCTGGACCTGGATGAGACTTTGTACCTCGGAGGACTACCCGAAGACCGCGCTGGACTCATCTTCCCAACAGAGGTGTGTGTGCTGACAGCAAGACATACTAAGGTTGTTAATACAACTTTTGATTAATCAATTTAATACTAGTATGGGTCATTTTTCAAGCTTATGGTTCCTGCTTCTTAATTGACTTATAGCATGCCATCACTTTGAGCTCTAGAAAATTGGGACTTGCACTTTTCACTGTCTTCAATGTTTTTAAAGACCTAACTATTATTCAATAATGAAAAATTCTTAATTGCAGCTAGATAAACTCAGTAGTGAGTGTAAACAAATATGTTTTATTTACTGTATGTAACATCATATTAGACATTTTCAAATTTTCAGAATAAATGAAATTAGATAATCTTGATTAGATTCAACCAAGCTGTCCTCTGCTGTCATTTAGATGTCCAATTTGTCTTTCCTATTTTTTTTATTTTTGTTAGTTGGTTGCTATTTTTTATGACAGGGTTTTACATGCTCCTTTATTTTTATTGAGGACTAACATAAATAGCACTGTTCATTTGTAGAGCTGGAATGATTAATCAATTAATCAATGATCGATCAACTATTATATAATAACTATCTCAATTATTTAGCAAAAATTTCATTTGACGACGTCACCTTGTGCTTGAGGTGATTGATATTGTTCATTACTCTCTGATGTTTATAGACAGAACGATTAAGTGATTCATTGATAATACAAAAATAATCATTAGTTGCTGCCCTATTTTGGGACTTTATATATTTTTCTAACTTTTGTTACTAACAATCGTTACACTGAAATATAAATATATGAAAGAGATGAAATGTAAGTAACATAACATTTTCTTCCTTGGCATTTAACTGTTTGAGGAAGACCATGATAGGCGAACAAAAGCTTGAAATTCTAGACTGCAGTCTGGACCTGAATTTGGATGAAACATTAAGAAACTAAAAAAATGTGGTTGATGACTTCTTCCTCAGGTGTGGACAGCTCTGTTGAACTATGGTTATGTGGGCTGCATCAGAGACCTGTTTGTTGACGGGCAAAGCAAAGACATTCGGCGGCTGGCGGAGGCCCAGAGGGCGGTGGGGGTGAAGCCCTCCTGCTCGAGAGAGCCGCCCAAACAGTGCCTGTCCAACCCCTGCCAGCACAACGGCATTTGCAGGGAGGGCTGGAATCGCTACGTCTGTGACTGCTCTGGGACGGGATACCTGGGACGCTCCTGTGAGAGAGGTGAGAATGTTGGGAGGGCGGAGAGGAAGAGGAAGAGAATAACACTTTGGCAGCATGTGTAGTAATTTGACATAAATGTCACATTTTCACAATAGTGATGAGTAAGCTGGCTAATTACAGTCACCAAACAGCAACATTTTGTGAAACATTTATAGTATGTCATGATGCAAAATACAGACATAATGACAGCTTTGTCATTTGCGTTTTGGCTTGAGAACAGTGAGTAATGCCAAAAGGAGTGAGCGACAGGAGACAGATGGCATGGTGTGGAAAGTATAAAAGTCAGAAATAATTCCCATCAATCATTTTATATTGGGTGATAAAACTTTTATTTATTATACCTTTAGGTTATGCCTTTTTTCCTTTAAAAGGTCCATCCTATGAGATTACATCACTTTGATAGTACTTATTCCAATGTGCGCTAGAAAGTACCATCATAAAGATTTATGAGAGATAAAAATGGGGCTAAACTGTTCAAATTAAATGGCTTGCAGATTGAGTTTAGGTAAGTTTACCCTGGGAAAATGAAGAGGATTACAGGTAATGAGGTTGTATAGAGATAGGTGAAGATACAAAATAAGGGCAAGGAGAAAATGAGCATGCTTGCTGAATGGTGCAGCTTTTCTGTCATTGGCTGTATCTTTTATTTAAAAGCACACATTTTCTGAGTGAAAGTGAGAGTAATAAGATGGTGGCAGGGAAAGGAGAAGATTAAAAGTGGATGAAAGAGTAGAAGTGGGAGGAAGCAAAGCTGCAGACAGTACTATTGGACTGCTATGTACAGTATGTAGAAACTGGGAATCGATGGAAGGAAATGTGCAGAAAGCAGGGAGCAGGAGCTGTGACAGAGGAGGGTAGAACCATTGGGCTAGAACCACCATATGACAATAGGTGAGGAGGAATGGGAGATGGGAATAGAATGTTCTGACAGAGAGAGATTTATGAGAAAAGGTATAAATTCAGTCCAAGAGAGAGAAATGGAAAGTAGGAAAGATTGGCAGAGGGACTGATACAGGCCTGCCTGAAAGAAGCGAGATGGAGTCAGACAAGGAGAAGAAAAGAAATGTTGTTTGTGCCACAACTACTGACGCGTCTCAAGTGATGATTGTACTATAATCTAACAGGAGACATAGACACACACATACACACACAGACACACACACACACACACAGGCACACACACACACTTTCTGAAAGGTGTGATATGAAAATGTTTTATTTCGGAGGACAAACATCTGCAGTGTATGTTTATCGCAGCAATGCACCCTCTCTCTCTCTCTCGTTCTCTTAGCTCTGTCTTCTTTTCCTCTATGTCTTTCTTCATCCCTCTCTGTGTGCATTGAGGGGTCACTAACTGGTGGTTCAGTGGATTAAAGGAAGCACAGATGGAGAAGCAGATGGAGAGAGTGATTGGCCGTGTTTTTGCCTTCTACCTGCGGTTTCTCCCTCCCTTTTTTCCCTCCCTTGTTCTCTCACTCTCTCCTTTGTTCCCCCTGTCTCTTAATTAATGAACAAAGATAGTCACCACGCTCTGCCTCCAAGATTCATTTTTATTTTGTAAATAGCAGTCACACATTTGCACATTTCTTCACACATTTTCATCTTATTCCTCCTTACTGTTTACACTGGTTGTGTGGCTTACATTTTTTCTTGCTGTCCTGCTTAGAGTTGAGTATTGTTTTTTTTTTCTGATAACATTGCTAAATTGATACTTTTAAAAGGGTGCCGGTGCCTGAACAGATACAAAAAAGTTTGAAAAAAAAAAGAGCACACAATGTCCCTAACATTTAAGAACAGCTTTTATTGCTAAGGCCATATAGTCAAAATTAAATGATTTATTGATAGAATTGAATGATTTATGTAATAACAATAACTTATATAAGGTTTCAGAGAATGTAGGACTCAAGTGCAGATACAGCAGGCATGATTGAGGTTGAATATTTAATAATGAAAATCCTTCCAACGAAAGGAGTTCTGAAGATAGCAGGCAAAATAGAAAAACAGGAACAGGCAGAATCCCAAAAATAGGAATAACAAAAATACCAGGAACACCGAGACCAACGGGGGTAGACTACACACACTCTCACAGAATACAATACAATGACCTGACACAGACAAAACATTACACAGAAACTAAATACACAAGTAAACAAGGGTTAACAAGGGACAGGTGACACAAGGGCTGAGAACAAAACAATCACAAAAGGCGGGGGAAAAAGACAGGAAGTAAAACAAGACAAGACAAACCATAACATTATTACAATATCGTAGGCTATTTCACCAGTAAATTGCTGTTAAATAACAAAAACAACCACCAGATGGGTTAAGGGTATTTTACCATAACTTTGAATGCACCATTAGGCTTACACCACCAGTTTCAAGTGAACCCGTCTGTGTTGTTATTCTGATAACGGCAGCTGCAGACTGTTACTTCCTGGTGTTGGAATCCTCTACAGTGAAATACAGCTTTACACCGTTTAACATTAGCTGTAAGCATTTTAACCGTGTTTAATCCAGTAGTGTTAACTAGCGCCACGTGCAGCAATGCTTGCTTTGTCTGTAACATCCATATCGGAGCATCGGACCTGCAGACATTTTAGTGGCACCGAAATGAGGCACCCAAATCAGCGTTGCTGTTTGGTCTTAGCCTGAGAAGCCAGATTCACGTCATCAAGATGTAGGGTCTAAGAACTCACCATTGGCAGGGCTCAATCCGAGGGGCAGGATAAACGGTTGTCTTTCAGATTCTCTCTGCATGCAATAGGATAGCGCTCCAACCACCCAGAGTAACGCTAGTTCATAGATTAAACTTTTGCCATATCCAAACACATCTTCCTTTTTTAAGAATGACTTCAGTGCTTAACTCCAAGTCTTCCAGAGTCGTAGTCCAAGCCTATTTGAAAGACCGCTGTTTGCCGGCAGCAGCAGCCATCTTCTTTGTTTTCTAGTAGCAGGGAATTCACACAGAACCGTCGCAACTCTGCCATCCTTATGTTAAACTCGCCCATCGAATCTATACACGATATGATTGGCCTTACCAGAATTTTTTTTTTTTCCAGCTCACAAGACAATGGAGAGTTGCTAGACTGACCCTAACTGGAAATTACATTTGCTGCCACTGGTGTGCGTCTAGATTTCTAGGCTAGTTTGGTCTGATAGATACCGGTTGTTTAGGCACCGTTGCTATGTTAGCACCGGGTTTTGGTACTCAACCCTTATCCTGCTTTCACTATGGAAGCCCACTCCTGCCAATAAAAGAAAACTAGAAAAAAGAAAAGAAAAATAGATGTTAGGAATTACCAAAATGTTATCTTCAACCCTTCAAGCTTTGAAACGTTTTATATTTTTTTTAATACTATTGCTGTAGTCCTCCAACCAACTTTTTCAGAGTTTATTCAAATCTCAATTTCTAAATACTTATGGCTAACCCTAAGTAGAGCTGGGCAATTTGTAGAAAATTAAATATTACAATATATCGATGACAATATTGCCGTGATGTTGTTGGGTTGACTATTGGTGCTTTCACAAAATATTTACACAATGAGAGTTTAGATAAATAATCATCAGTAATGTGGATATAATGACTAAGCTGGAAAAGGAAAATAATACAACAATTAAAACAGTCTGATAAGTTCAGAAAATGACAGCACTTGTAGCACTGTAATGTAGCCTTTAAAACCAGGAAAAGACAACACTTATGTCATATCACGATATTACTATATACAAAATTTAAGACGATATCTAGCTTCAATATATTGCCCAGCCCTAACTCTAAGTCATTTTACAGTTGACCTTTACACATCCCTTTTTTTTAACTAAAGTTTATATTGATCTCCAACAATTCACGTTTAAGGATTGGACAAAAATAAAAATGCTCATGATGGGTCAAAATGATTTGAGTCAAATTTAGTAATAACTTAGTAATAATGACACTTAAAAAAATGAGCTAATGAATTTGAATGATCAAAGAAGAAATCAGAAATGTGTTTTAAGGTAATAACTATATAAAGTGCCACATACAGGGTAGTAAAGTTAACAAGATAATGTTGGTTTCTGTATTTTCATGGGATCATTAACAAATATCTTAAGAAACATGAAAGAATATAATTTGAAGAATTTAAAATATTACCTTGCATTTTTGTTTGCATTATGTCAGCATGCTTCCACAGACGCCATATAAACAACGCCATAGCTGCAACTTTATTAATCAGGAAAGAACAGAGACAGATGTCTACAGAGCAGCATAGTTTTTTTTACCCAATTTTTGTACTGTTGCTTTCACTTTAGTAAACAGTTACCTTGGATATGTGGTTTGGACATGTGGAATCAAGCTCATTGCTTCTTATGGACATCCTGGGTGTTTATTTTGAAGTAGACAACCCTACAACAAAAACATAGATAATGTCTGATTCTTTAACTACTTATTCTGTTTGTATGGCACATCTGGTATGTGCTACAGGTGTCGATGATGCGACAGTATGCAACATCTTATCCAAAATAAAGTGGGCACAAATGGGCTTCCATACTCACCAACCCAACCTACTCTAATTGCCTGTAGTGAGTCAGAAAATTTAGTTAGCTGTCTCCCTTATCAGAAATGTGTGTGTGTGTGTGTGTGTGTGTGTGTGTGTGTGTGTGTGTGTGTGTGTGTGTGTGTGTGTGTGTGTGTGTGTGTGTGTGTGTGTGTGTGTGTGGCTGTTAGTTATGTTATATGTGATATAACAGGCCAACCACCTCCTTTTTTCCTCAAGTTAATGAGGGTTCATTTGCATTTTAGCCAAGAGCTCTCCCCCCCCCCCGTCTTGCTCTGTCCTTATTTTCTCTCCCCCTGCTCTTACTTTTCTAAACCCTCCTCTGTTCACACTTAAATTCACTCACTTATTCTGACATGCACGCACATACGCACACTATCTGTCTCTTCCTCCTATCTGTCGCCTTCTCAGCTCATCAGTATTCATGAGGCCTCCCTCTCTTCCTGTTCTCTTGTTTTTGCCTTGGCTCCAACCGTCTCCCACGGAAAAAGGGAGAGCAAAAGGGAGAGAAAGTGAAAGAGGAATGGAATAGAGAGATATAAGAAGGGAAGACGCAAGAGAGATAAAGGCACAGAGACATGGAGAGTGTGTTTAGCTGCATATGTAATTGGCCAATAAAAAACAGGGTTCTCTGAGGTAAACAGTTTAGCGGTTGGGGATTGGCCCCAGCAGGTAGCAGGGAGAGAAGATTATGAATATGTAAATGAGTATGCAAAAGACATTAAAGCAGGATCACCTGAGCTTGTTACATTATGACTCCAGGGTCTGAAGATGTCAGCTACGGTGGCTAACACACTCACTGCCATGCATTCTGATTCAACCGGATAATAGGGCTGGCCAACCAGCTGCGGGTATTTATACATCCTCTTCATTGAGGGAGTGATGATGAATTAAATTTGGAAAGTGATGGGGTAATTTTGTAGGAAGCAGGTTTTTGAGTTTCAACATGACGTGGCTGGGGAATAAGGGAGTGTAGCCACGCTGCAACATACTTTGTCATGTTTAAAGCTGATTCACTCAACGTCAAATTGCCTTTGTCTCTTCCCACCTCATGTGTTTTCTCCTCTTCAATTTTTTTCTGTCTCTTTTCAATGCATCCACCCACCTCGCTCTCCTCCATCATCATTTCTGTCTTCCTCCATCTTTTACTTCTTCTCATACGTTCCTTGCCTGTCTCTCTCTCTCTGTGTCCTGTACAGATGCGACTATCCTGTCGTACGACGGCAGTAAGTTTATGAAGGTGCAGTTGCCTATGGCGATGCACACTGCGGCGGAGGACGTCTCGCTACGCTTTCGCTCCCAGCGGGCCTATGGCGTTCTCATGGCAACCACATCCCGTAACTCTGCAGACACTCTTCGTCTGGAGCTGGATGGGGGCCGTGTCAGACTCACTGTCAACCTAGGTACACACATACACAAAAACAGAGATTCTCCAACATTGTTTTTAATTACCTGCCAGGGGAATGCAGCTGATACTGGCCTCTTGGCTATGCATAGGAATGTCATTAAATGTTGATTAATAATATATTATCCCTGGAAAGTAAACTCTTCCTGATAATTCTGCTGCCCCATTCATGCTCAATATATTCAAGGGTTTCACAGGTTTTGGCAGATACCTTTTAGCATTTTGATTGACTTTGCTGTGTATATACTGTACATCTTACCTTTGAATACGCACACGCAAAAATACCCAATTAAAGGTTAGTGGCATTGTTTCTGCGTTGAACAGAGGGTCAAGCCTCAAGCTGCATTCTCTGCTCACTCCCAGTGGACCTGTGCATCCCTAACATCTTCAACAATCAATACAAATACTCAAACTGTACAAAACGGTCCAAATACTACACGTCAAACATCATTGCAACTGCTAAAAACAGCTTCTCTCGTTCACAGTCACACACTTTCAAGGTTAAGTTCAAGACCTTTATTTGACACACTTTCATATAATTCAAGTGCATTCACATGCTAACACACACACACACATGCATAGACTAACAGAGGGGTGCATGTGTTGGTCTCTGGTTGTCTGCAGCCGCGTCTTTTCTGTGGTTGACGCCACACGACACACCAAGGCATCATGGCTAAAAAAAACAACAACAATGTATAATAATGGGGCTAAATCTTCCGACCATTTACGGAGATTTGTGCTCTGGATGGGCGACAAAAATTATGGGATGTGTTCAATGTCATCAGGCAAACTGACACACATGACCCATCTCAGTCTCCTGGTGCTTTTGATTGGTGACTGAAACTGTCGCTCAGGCCAGAGCAGCCAATAAGCACACTGCTCATGCTGGGACACACCTCTCTCCTTAACATGTAATTGTTCATGTAAAAATTTACCAATCTTGATTCAGATTTGACTTTTTATTGGCTAAAAATCTAAATCTCAGAAATTGCATTTTGCAACACACTGTTGTAAGAAAATACACGGTCCAAAATACAGGTCCTGTGACAAAGGATAGTGTGTTTCTCAGCAGTGTGTGTGTGTGTGTGTGTGTTTGTATATGCTTGCAGGGTGTGTCGATGTGTGCGTCCCCAGGGCGTGGAGAGTATGTGTATGTGTGCAGCATTAACCCTCTGCTCTGCTCTCCCTCCAGACTGTATCAGGATAAATTGTACAGCCAGTAAGTGATCCTCCATCTCACCTTACCCCTCCTCCTTCCTCTTCCTCCTTACTGCGTGCGTGCGTGCGTGGACGTGTGTGTGTTTTTGTTATATGTAATGTGTCTGTCTGACTATTTTTCACTCACTCTGTCTCGTCAGGCCATCTGATCGTAATATTTGTACCATGTATCTGTGTGTATATATGTGTTTATGAGTGTGTGTTGGATAGGGAGGTGCACATATGCATGTTTGTGTCTACATGGTCGGCTACACTACAGGAGTGGTGCAATTTTTGCTGAGAGCCAGGGTTTTCCAGGTCGGCCATTTTAGCAAAGAAGGATAGACGGAAGAGAGGACAGCTGGAGTTGAAGGGGGGTGGAAAAAAGAAAGAGAAAAGAAGGGCAAAATCTAAGTATGAGGTCTTCAGGTGTGTTGGAAAGTGTAGCTGGTGGATGAATGCAACTGAGAGCTGCAGGGTAATTACTTCTCCTTCATGCCGGAGACAAAAGACATGTTATCCCTCGGTTTCTCACTGTTGCACCTTCATCCCAAGGTCTGTCTGGTTGCTTTTTTTGTTTAATTATTGTTTCTCTCTAAATTGTACATAAGGGATTATTGGGTAGTGTTTCAATCAGCGTGTTTAGTGTGTGCTTTGCATTCTATATTCATTGCCCATCTGTGTGTGTGTGTGTGTGTGTGTGTGTATGTGTGTGTGTGTGTGTGTGTGTTCATTCTGCTGTGAGTGGAGCTGAATCCCTGATGAAGATTAATTCCCTCACGTGGAGTTTCTCTCTGTCACGACCACAGAGAAAGAGGGAGTGAGAGAGAGGGACGATTGCTCTGTGACGGCAAAGAGGTGGTGAAATGGACGACTGCAGTTGCCATAGAAACCCTACTAGCCACACAATGCTGTTGCTATCAAGTGTGTCTGTCGGCCAATTTTAGACCGGTTGTCTCAATGAACATTTCAGTAGGCACCCACTTTTCTGGCACACTGTGTGCATACAATAAATTATACATCTCATATTCAAGGGGAAAGAAAAATTGTATTTAACAGCCAAGCGCCACTGAAATAGTCCACTCAGCAGTTGAATAAAAGCCTCGGCATAGGAGAGATTTGAGGCTTATCCGGCAGAAAAGCCATTTGTTATTTGGAGCTAATGAAATATGAAACACTTTTCGTCATTTTGTTTTCATTATCCTGCTCTTATAATCTCTACTAGCTTGCTTTATTTGATTTGAACTGTATTTCCATTGCAACAAACAGTCCCTTTTGTTTTTCTTTATGATTTGTCTTGCCTTGTTGTCTTTTGGTTTAACAGCACATAAAGCAGACTGTCTGCTGACCACCACAGCGATCGCTAGTAGCTCAACTTTAAACCAAGCTCACCATGCTGCTGAATGCACTGTTAGCGCCAGCCCAAAATAGCTGTTTGTGTGTGGCTTTGTCTGTGTGGTTTTTGGAGTGTATTTGTGCCTCTCTCTGTTCCCAAGCTGACACAGATCACTGCCTCACTCTCACCACAGTCGGCTCATTTTTTGAGTATTTGGTTATATATGCAAAACACACACACACACACACACACACACTCATAAACTCACAAATACACGCACATATTCTCTCCTTCACTCAGTGTTAGGCAGTGATCCATGGTAACAGGATGAGATGCTCATGCCCAGAGCACAGCTGAGTCTCCTCAGGGGAACCCTGTGTCCTCTCTGAATGCATAACACTCTCTTTTAGCTTTGCAAACACACACACACACACACACACACACACACACATGCATTTCACACTGCCTATCCATTTTGATCCATTTTTTGTATTACGTTTGCGTGTCCACTTGCCTCTTTCTCTACGTGTGTGTGTGTGTGTGTGTGTGTGTGTGTGTGTGTGTGTGTGTGTGTGGGTGAGCCTGCCTGTGTGCCTCAATGAGTGATGTAGGCATGCTTGACATTTTCTGCAGCAGAATTCGTTTGGGTCAGTTTACTTCTCACCTCCCCCATCATTAGTTCCTATAGGTCACTGTAAGCAGACTCACTCAAACCAACAGGGCTTGGAGCAAGAAAGGAAGTGTGTGTATGTGTGTGTTGGGGGATGGTAGGTGTTGTGTTCAAGGATGGTGGGGTGCTTGTAATGAGTAGGAGTAAGGGGACACTGAGGTTTTGGGAACAGTCAGTCTGTCAAATGTGTGCAGTCAACTATGTGAAGATTTGAGCTGGTAGATGGGCAGAGAGAGACATCATGAGAGGACAGCTCAGCTTCTTTCATTCTGCTGCACATCAGCACCTTGGAGAGCTCTCTGATGTTCCACTGTGTCAAGTGCCACCATGAGGCTTGTTGCAGTATTGCACTCTTGTGCAAAATAAAGAAAAGCTCCTGCATGTAGACATAGGCTAATATATGTTATATGTGCGGGGTGGTTTAGAGTCAAGGGGTTACAAATGTGCTGTCTGTGCATGTGTGGGAAGTATGTGGTCATCATGGCTGTGTAATCTGTCCACAGATGGATTGTCTCAGCGTGGGCCTGTTGTGACTCAAAGTCTCCATCTTAGGAACCCGTGGCATCCATTTATGCTAATCTTTCTGTCTGTGTCACATCATCCGTCTCATTGGCGCATCTGCAAAGTGACCTGTCTGTCTATCTATGGGGAGAGTGTGTTGACACAGAGGTGTTTGTTGCCCCAGGAGATATATGGTTCCTCCTTTCCTCTGCTATTTCCCTCCATTCCCTCATTTTCTGTCCTTAAATTTGAATTCAATCTGCCTGGCTTCTTTTTCTTATCTCTTTTGCTGTCTCTGGATTTCTTTCTTCTCTGTCTCTTTCTCTCTATCTGTGTCTCTCCACCTCTCTGTGCATTGTGTTAATGGTGCTCTGGGCTATGTGTAGGTAAAGGCCCAGAGACCATCTTTGCGGGCTCGAGCCTCAATGATAATGAGTGGCACACGGTGAGGGTAGTCCGGCGTGGCAAGGGCCTCAAACTCACCGTAGATGACCTGCAGCCTGTTGAAGGTAACCACAGCAGCATTACCTTTACATCTTTTAGGTTTTTACCATAAAATAACTAAATGTCTTCACTTTGCTTTATTATCTGGAGTCTGTGTGTAGACATCTGCTTGTATTCTGTTTGAAAATGTTTCATATAATAATTTGCTGGTTGATTCTTTTTTATTAATGCTATAAGACCAACATTAAGGGTTTTATTTCTTTTTTAGAAAACATCTGTACCTGTGTAAGTGAAAATAATTATTTTGAATTATGACTGTGAGCATAACTGTACAACAGTACACTAGTATAGTGTAATAGTATAGTACTACTATTACTAGCAGTCTGTCACTGTTAGTGCAACTGTTGAAATGTGCAATAGGATTAATATTCATTTTATTATTGAACAGTTCCACTTGAAACCCAACTGTTCCGTAGCCCTCACCTCTGAGCTTACCCCGCCACCAGGTCAGATGGCGGGCGACCACACCCAGTTGGAGTTCCACAATGTGGAGACGGGTATTGTGACGGAGAAGCGCTTCATGCCTGCTGTGCCCTCCAATTTCATCGGCCATCTTCAGGGCTTGACGCTGAACGGCATGCCCTACATCGACCTGTGCAAGAACGGTGACATAGACTACTGCGAGCTCAATGCTGTTATTGGCTATAAGAGCATCGTGGCTGACCCCGTCACCTTCCGCTCACGCTCCAGTTTCGTCACACTACCCACGCTGCAGGCCTACTACTCCATGCATCTCTTCATGCAGTTCAAGACGACATCACCCGATGGCCTTGTTCTCTTCAACAGGGGGGACGGCAATGACTTCATAGTGGTAGAGCTGGTTAAAGGGTGAGCTGGGCAAGCAGTGTGTGATATTTACATTACATGAGTCATGTCTTGCAAGGGAAAATTAATTAAAATGCAATTCAAATATGTGTTTATGGTAATGTCTGTCTTGCAGAAATGCATGTGCATATTCAATTTTGTCTGGGATTTAAAGTTAATATTGTCCTTTATGAATGAAAGAAATTCTTGAGGCTAAAATATAAAATATGAAAAATGCACAAGTCAAGCATTTCTTTTTCTACTCTTGTAATTACTTTTCTATAAAACAGATTATAATGTCCTGAAGTGTATGGCCCTGTGTTGTTCATCATGGATACGATTTATTTTGCACAATTTTTTGAACCCCTCCTTTCCTTGTTCCCTTTATAGCTACTTACACTACATCTCTGACCTGGGCAATGGAGCACACCTGATTAAGGGCAACTCTAACAGTCCCCTAAACGACAACCATTGGCACAACGTGCACATATCCAGAGACACTAACAACCTCCACACGGTCAAGATTGACACCAAAGTCACTACGCAGACCACCATGGGCGCCAAGAACCTCGACCTAAAGGGTATGCACAAAAATACAAGCAGTAATAAGTGATAAGTCTCACTTATTTAACAGGTTATATCTAGTTTGTTTAAACCATACAAAACCTGAAGTGTAAAAATGGGGGAGCCAGGCCAGCTGTTTCCCCATTTTTAGTCTTTGTGCTAAGCTAAGTTAACTACCTCTTGGTTGTACAGACATAAGTGATATAAATTTTGTAATCTATCTATTTATGGTTCCTGCTTTAACAATTAGAAGTTTTGGGCGCCTGGATAGCTCACTTGGTAGCACAGCCGCAAGGTTAGCTCTCTCCTGTTTCGTATCTAAGCTGTCCTGTCACAAAAAATGTCAAAAAGGTTAGAACCTTTGCAGCTTTTCTCTGTTATACAGATATTTCGCTGTACATTTAATTTGTTGTTTTTTTTGCTGTTGGTCAGACAAAAACAATCAATTCAAAGACCCTTTTCACAATTTTGTAACCTTTTATAAACACACAAAAATATTGGCTATATCAGTCAATAATGACAGCCATTACTTGCAACCCTGACACTGATACAGTGATTGCTTCATTATGTTGCTTCTCCAGGTGACCTGTACATCGGGGGCGTCTCCAAAGAGATGTACCGAGACCTGCCTAAGTTGGTCCACTCCCGCGAGGGATTCCAGGGTTGCCTAGCAACAGTTGATCTAAATGGCCGACTCCCTGACCTTTTGGCTGATGCACTGGCAACCATGGGACAAGTAGAGAGAGGATGTGAAGGTGAGCTGCAAACACACAGAAATCAAACCAGTAGACCTGTCCTGGACCCATGTCCCTTCTGTTTTCTTTCTTTCAGTTTTCATTTAACTCATGCTCTCTTTTATTAGGATTACCCACTAACCCAGTTTTGGTCTATTGGTTGTAAATGTTGCTCTCTTTCTTATCATCTCCTCCTCAATCTTTCTGCACATTGTGTTTTCTCTCTCTGTTCCACTCTTTCAGCAGTTCACAGGCATCTATGTGCATTTACTAACCATCTAACTTAATTTGCTTGTTTGCTTTTTTGTTTGGCTGACAAAAGTTACATTGATGAAAGCTGACTTGCAAGGTATATCACTTTGTGTGAGCATGTGAGGGTGGGAAAATGTGTGTGTGTGTGTGTGTGTGTGTGTGTGTGTGTGTGTGTGTGTGTGTGTGTGTGTGTGTGTGTGTGTGTGTGTGTGCCTGCGTGTACTGAAACTACCCAGTGGTGTCTAGTGTCGTGTGGATCCCAGTGATCCAGAGTCAAAGGTCAGAGGTGACCTGTCCTCTCCTAGCCACCATAGTGATCTCATCACAGTAGTGACATCACCACCGCTTGACTTGAGTTGACCACAGCTCCACCACCCGTGTTGCCTAGCAGCATGCTCTCTAACTCCTCCTACTGACTCCCAACCTAAACTTCAATACTCCATTTGTGAGTCATTTCACGCGCTTTCCTCCACGCCTTGTGTTAGAATTTCAACAAATCAGAACTAAGTTTAGAGCATTGATATGCTCCTGTGTGGTTTTAGCACGAGGCAGGGAGTGAATGGTGACAGACTGCTGAAGAAAGAGTATTGGGATGAAGGCCTTTAAACATAACTCTGCCCTCTTATGTTTAACACCTCCTCCTGCCCTTGCCCCATTCATCTAGCCTCACCACCTGCATGATCTCCACATTTGGCTCTTTTCTTTCCAGTTTAGTTTCAGTTCCGTTTATATTTATAATCTAGCATCTATGAGAGCCTATCCATACTATCTTAGTCTCACAATTATGTTCTACTAATACTACTAATCATAACATTATTGCAGACCAATAGGTTACCCAGCCATTTCAAAATGCAAAATGTTTCAAGGAAATGGACTACAAATAACCATACAGTACTGGCATACTGTTGTTTAAACACTGGGCTTCAGACAACATCAAAAAAGTATGTCTGCTTATCTTCTCCTAACCTTTGCAGCCTCCCACCCCACTACCTCTCTCATTGCAGGCCCTAGCACTACATGTCAGGAAGACTCTTGCTCAAATCAGGGAGTTTGTTTGCAACAGTGGGAAGGCTTCACCTGTGACTGCAGCATGACATCATATGCTGGGCCACTATGCAATGATGGTGAGTCTGTGCTTTTTCTCTCTCAGACCTACTACTACTGAATGTGTAGAATTTGCTTATTTCGACATTTAATTTAAAAAAATGTAAATATTGTAATAGTGTGTGACCACTGAATACTCATTAGATATCCGTTTGGGTATGTAGATTATAGAGCATCAGGTTTAATTGTGCAGTTGTTTTTGCTATGTGTGTAATTTCCTTTGTCCGTCACTCTCTGTCAAACCTTAATCCTCAGCCTAATTGTCTCTAAAATGTAGAAAGCACACCCTGGTGTATAACTAAAGGTTTAAAAATGATGCTTTGATGATTTGTTTCAGTGGAGCCAGCAGGATTCTATTTTATAGTGCCCATAAGAACTACTGCAGCGCTCATACAGCAGCTCATATTTGCAGAAGAGTCATGCACAGAGCAAACTACACAGTCAGCCACACAAAGACACATACACACATAGTCATAGTTTCACACATGGTCAAAAAAATTTAGTCATATCTGTTGTGACTTTCAACAAAACTGTGTAACTTTGAATTTGGCAATCCATTTATTCACAGTTCACATGCTCATTGTAGGGTCCCACTACGAGTCAGAGGCAAAAGTGAAGTTCCTGCAATAACCTGTTTATTAAACCACTTAAAACAGTGCAGAGGAAACTGACAGATGTGTCACAATGTCTCAACTTTGGTAATAACAACAACAGAGATACATAAACAAAAAATAGATTTACGGCTACCACTGATTTGGTTTCAAACACTGAAGCATTTTTGTTTGCATTTTATCAGAGCCACCAGGTGAGGGCACTGTCAACTGTTGATTCTGAAGTGGCACAAAAATACAACCAGCTCAGTGTCTAGTTATTCTGACTCTCTTTAATAATGTCCTCTTTAAATTTTCAACAACAATCTCAACAAATTATACTCAGCAGCCTTACAAGTTAGACACTAGATGATTATTTAGGCATCCTACAGCTAGTCCAGCAACAGTTTTCTGTTATTTGTCAGTTATTATAGGAGTCAGACTCCTGCAGTAATACTGTAAAGTAGTTTGGGAAAAACAGATATTTTTCAGCATGCATGAGAAACAACCAAATGTGGAAGGCCAGTCAACTGTGACATTTTAGAGCTTTTATTATTATTTTCCAAAATGCCTCGTGTATTAAACATTTAGCAGAAATAGTCCAAGGCGCACTCTGCAGTACGGAACCTCTGATGATAGATAACACTGTTTATGGCATATAGACATGCTTGAAATTAATTTTTTTATCTGTGTGGGCCAGCTGGAACTACTTATATATTTGGCCGGGATGGAGGTTTGGTGGTTTACACGTGGCCCCCTAATGAACGTCCCAGCACCAGGGCAGACCGGCTTGCCCTCGGGTTCAGCACCCAACAGAAACACGCCATTCTGCTCCGGGTGGACAGTGCATCTGGCCTGGGAGATTACCTTCAGCTGCTGATAGTAAGTACAGTTATTGTACATATTTTTCTTTCTTGAAGTATTAATTTAACCAAAGCATACACCGACTAGACATACTTCATTTGCTCCTTTAACCCTTTGCCCATTAGGGCTGCAGCTATCGATTCTTTTAGTAATCAAGTATTCTACCAATTATTCCATTGATTAATCAAGAAATCGGATAATAAATACTTAGTAAGAAAATAACTAGTAAACAGCAATAGTAAATGTATTTATTATTGCTGTTTACAAAAAAAAGAAACCTGTCTTTTCTAAATACAAAAGACAGATTTCCTTTAGAAAAAGCTAAATTTTTATAGCCAAATTCCAAGACCCTTTAAAAAAATGTTTTGGTGACTCAAATGTTAATCTTTTTCACCCCCTTCCCCTTCTTGCCTCTGGCTCTTTGCACTGAACATGTAAAAAAGCTGTTCTCTAAGCCGATAATAAATGTGACAGTTCAAAGCTTACAGGTCCATTCAACTCCACCGTTCAGGGGGACACATTTTCAGAAGCCTAATACTGAGTGAGGAGAAAAAATAAAGAATGCAGACAGCACCGGCATGGTCCGGTGACATTATTCACGTGCATATTAAATAGCCATGCTGGGGGGAGGGGCTGCTTTGTCTTTGGCAGCAGCTAAATTTCCAAAGATTAGTAGCAAACTAATAAACACTTAGACTACAAACCGACAGCTTTCGTTTTACATTGTTTGTAAAATGGAATTCAATCTGAATATTATTATTTGCGTCCAAATGCCACACAACCATGGCAGAACCTGCACAGACCGCAAGTGTGGATGTTTGGACAGACCTATTATCTTCTATTTGAGATTGTTTTCATTTTCAAACTTCAGTCCCGATCAACGCTGACTTATTTGACAACACTTTGGGCAATTTATCAGATTTCTTGAAGCTCCATCTGGGGCTTTATATAACTTTTTTTCCCATATGCAGTAGTACTCCGCAACTCCTGTGAACAGATTTTGATGTTGAAAATGGCAGAGCATCCCTATAACACAAAAACACAGACACAAATTGAACTGAAACAACTTAAATTGTTAGGAATTAAATAACAAAGGACATAACAACTAAAGGAAGAAATTACATCCTTGCCTTTTTTTTTTTAAAACAATTACATTCCTCATGAAGCATTTTCGTGTCTCTCATCCTCTTCCTCAGGACAAGGGCAACATTAGAGTAGTGTTTAATGTTGGCACTGATGACATCAACATCGAGGAGAGCTCCAAGTTTGTCAACGATGGAAAGTACCACATAATTCGGTTCACCCGCAGCGGAGGCAATGCAACCCTCCAACTGGACGACCTGCCAGTAATAGAGCGCTATCCCTCAGGTAGGCCCTACCCCGCCCACATAAGCCCAACCCTCCGACCCACCACAGCACTGCCTGTCCTGGGACAGAGCTAAATACACCTTAGCCCAAGTCAACCCAGCTCCTGATTGGTGAATCAGTGTTCCTATCAATGTTTATATTATTTAAACAATGAGGTTATTGAGAAAAATAATTGCAACTTTGTTTTATGTTATTGTGTTTGAAATGAACTCTGTGTGATCTGATATGAAACATGACTTTTTAAACCATAAAAAGAGAGTTATTACAATAGCTTGTATATTAGCTAGCTATGTCATGTTAGGCCTGTTAAATAGTGTTAAAGGTAATTTATGAAAATATTCAATTCAGGTGTCGGTTGTTTTTCTCACCATAAAAGAAAATAATAACAGTTGGTGCATTTTTGGACAAACAATAATTTAAAAACATGTCATATTTTGAGTTAAATGTTTAACTAGAAAGTTAAAAATAAGAAAAAGAAAAAAGTGTATTTTGTTGAACGTAGTTTTTGTTTTTATATTTGTTGGTTTTTATATTTAAAGTGGTAATCTTAGGTGGAAGTCTTTAACACAATGAGGTCCAGGCTATAGGTAGCTGATAGTTAAAATGCTAAATGCTAGTTGTTGTGAGGGTGTGAGTGAGGATTCTTCCTGTATGTAACTCTAAACTCAGGCAGTCATATAGACAGTATGTGGCAGCTGTAACATTATTTCCCTGTGCTCTTGCAGATGTTAACCCCTGAAATGTCTCTTTAAATTAAACCCAATGAACAGAGAGTAAGAGTCCGCTCACTGAAACATAGTGAATTCAGCTCCTCTTCTCTTAGCACATCAAGCTTACCTTAACGCAGTGACATGCTAACAATGAGCAGACCATTACTTTCTTTTCATTGCTGTTCTTTTTGTATCCAGCTCCTGTACCACGTTTGGATGTGCGTAATTACTACTGTGTTTTCATCTTTAAATTAAAGGCAACATTGATAACGAGCGCCTGGCCATCGCCAGACAGCGAATCCCCTATCGGCTCGGTCGAGTAGTTGACGATTGGCTACTCGACAAAGGTAAAAACCCTGATTAAAATTCCTTAAAACTTTGAGCTTAAAAAATACAATTTGAAGACAGTTGAATATACTATATTGTGCACCATCAACTAACATCTAAAAATAAATCCATAACTAAGTATTTAAAAGTTGGGCAGCTGTAGTGTGTAATACTGTGTAAACTGTAGTGCCTGTGAACATATCTTGTAGTGTGTATCTGATAATATCAGGTTAAAGGGACGATGGAGAGATTTAAATGTGAATAAATCAGAAAATATAGATAACGGTACTGATAAAAGATGCTTTATTAAGACTGGTAAATAATTGTGTTTATTATCAAATTGTAAACAATAAAGCATTTATTAAAGATTATATCTTGAAAAACAATTTTGTAATCAAATTAAAGTACATGCAAAGTATTGTGACATGGAAGAATTATGTAAATTTGAGATGACTAATAGAGCAATGCTTTTTTGAAAAAATGTAAAAGTTTTCCTCCTAAACTTCAGCAGAGCTTCTTAAATTAGCCTCTAGTCCCTTTAACAGTGAGCAGTGCTAGAGCTTATAACATTAGACACTGTGCATGCTTCATGGGGCTGTTACAACAGTTCTCCAGATCTCTGTCTATCTGTTTGCCTGTCTGTTGCTCCTTCAAATACAATGCCGTGCCGCACAGCCATCACCATAGCAACCATCTGTCAGCCTCATCTTCTCAGGACCCTCTGACTCCTCTCATCTGCTGCCTCTTCCTCCTCCTTCTGTTCTTTGTCTTTTCATCCTCCTCCTCCTCGACTTCTTCGTCTCTTTCCTTTCCCTTCTCTCTTCTTCTTCTTCTCTGTTTTCTGTTCCCACTCTTATCTCTCACAGTCTGAGCCCTCTCCACGGTTCTTCACGGCTTCGATTTGCTCTGCCATGCTTAATCTATCCCATCTTCTCACCATGGCTTGGGGGTGGTGGATTGTGTAACACTTAAACACTCTTGTGTGTGTATGTATGCACGTATGTGACCACTGGTATGTATGTGTGTGTGACTGTATTTGCGTTTGTCCACCTTCCTTCCTGGTGTGCCTCTGTGTGTTTGGTGTGTGTGCGTGCATGTGTGCGTCTGTGTCCGTGTAGGTCGCCAACTGACCATCTTCAACAGCCAGACGACGGTGCGTGTTGGTGGAGGTGAGCGTGAAGGTATGTTCCAGGGCCAGCTGTCTGGACTCTACTACAATGGCCTCCGCATCCTCAACATGGCCGCTGAGGGGCACCCCCACATCAGAGTGGAAGGAAGCGCACGATTGGTCGGCGACATGCCGTCCTCTTCCATCACCCCGCAGTCCAGTGCTGCAGCAGGAGGCAATCGCTCTGACTCCGCCCCCTCCACAAGTGACATCACAACCACCACGGCCACCAACAGGAAACAGGGGGCTACACAGCAGGTCAGAGCACAATCACATTTTTTACAACTTGTGTACAAAACTCACTAAACCCTGCTTTATGTGGTTATACAAAGAAGTACTTGGATGTAATACCTCAGATATCATGTACATATTTGTCCTATCACCCCACTGCTATCATCCTTTGGTGTGACAATCTGTAATTAAAAAGTGTTAAATTGCTTTGATAAGTTTCTTTTCAAACTCAAAGGGGATTAGCAAACCCACTTATCAAGGACTAGAGGATAGGAAGATATGTCAGGAGGAGTGGGATGGTTTTAAACTCCACGTAAGGCAAGGTTAGTTAATTCATATAGCACGTTGTGTACATAAAGTTTAAACTTTCATACATAAAGTTAAGAAGACATTAAAAACACAAATCAGACTTATGGAAAGAAAGAAATCAAAAAAGATCAGTGGTTCAGGATCTAAGCACAAGGTGGATAATTATGAATTCTCAATATTTAGATATCATATAGGCCGATCAGTATCAGATTAACCAAATTAATCACTCATCTACTTATTAATGTAGTGAGATGCAAGACACAATAAAACATAATAAGAAAACCCTGCTGTAAAATTAATTAAACCTTTCTCTGTTGCAGTTCCTTTTTTTCATTATGGTGAATGGGTAACAGTATTTTATTTGCTCTGTAACATCATATTTATCAAAAGTTCCCTGCAAAACAGAAGGGAGCCAAAAACATTTAATCAATTAAAGGCTCACATACACATTTAATTTTTCTGCTGCAGCACATTCACATGAGTGGATTAGATGGCAAATTCTCAACTAAGTGGTCCCTACCCTCTAAATACAGGGTGGGGTGTTTGTGTTAATGGAGGCTGTAATAGCTTTTCCATAATATGTGTCTAGTAAACTAATGCAAATGGCACTCTACAACAGAACTGATATAACTGTTGTTTGAGGCATATTTATAGTGGATGTAACTGCGGAGTCAATGCTAATGACAGATGATACATTATCAGCGTGTACACCACAGACTATTCTGCTCTATTGTTCAGATCACTAGTGTGATGTTGTCAGGCTCTTTGTGGGTGTCTGTGTGTACTGCAGTTCTTCTTCTGTGTTATAAAACTGAGCCTGCCGCACTGAAAAAGATTTTTTTTTTCCGAATGATACAAGTTGCCATGGAGATAGTGAGCCCCACTACTCGCTGCTTGCTTTCTCTCTCCCATCCAAACTCCCATAGAGAATAGCTCCTCTGTGTATAAACTGCCAGCTGTTTTAGACATGAATAATAGAACACAGAGAGCTGGGAGCTAAGCCTCAGGCATCAATAATGGATATGAGAGCTGGATGGATAGTGCTGCAGAGTGACAGCTTTGTCACAGGGGCTTGTTTTCACACTTCACCTCTGGATCTTTTCCTGTTTATGTGGTTTAAACAAACTATTTTGGCTCTTGTGATATGCTGATGTCATTGCTAAATCTGGGATGCAGAGTTGTGCACTGGCATCAATATCACTGTATGAGAACTAGGTCAGAACCCCTATATGCTCAGTATGATGTAGTGTGTGTGTTTGCTTGTTTGTGTAAAGTCAAATCACTCCTGCTGGCCCCCAAACTCTGTGTTTTTGTGTGTTGGTCTTCTTGTGTAGATTTTTTAAAAAGACATTCTACATTGAGGCTGCCTAGTGTTGCCTGGCAACAAACCTGGCCTTAACCAGAACACATAATGCACACACACACACACACACACACACACACACACACACACACATACAGAACACTCAGGTGGATTGAGAACAATAGGCTTGAATTGCTGCACATTGCATCAGAGAAGGGGCAGTAAGAGATGTCTTCCAAAGGTGCTTCAGGTCACAGCAATTTATCGATTTGACATACAAACCCCATGTTTGGGTGTGTTTTGAAGTGGATCTTCCTAGGTCGCCCCATGGGTTTACTCTTGTTGTTTACTCTTGCCAGTACTTTGTGCAATAAGAATGTGTTATGGCGGGCCTCCTTCTGAAGTCCACAGTTTGTTTTTCTTTGTTTTATGTTGAAAAGTGAAAGAATTAATAATGCATGACAGCTGAGAACCAGCGAGGAGAAGAGAAGGAGAGATTGTGTCAGAGTGTGTGACTGTTTATGCTCGAGGCTGCTCTGAGTCACAGAGCTTGAGTTTTGGTTTGGATGTTTGGTGTCTATCTGTCTGTGTGTGTTTGTGTGTGTTCATGTGTATGTGTGTACCTGTGTTTGATGGGAAGACCGATAGAAGAAACCTGAGGCTCAGAGCAGCTTCCGATTGGCTACCAAGAATCAGCTGACCCAGACACTTCCACAAGCCCTGTGAACATCTATCTCTCATTCACTAACATCCTCCCTCTCTGTCTTTTCTTCTTTGCTCTTTCCCAGTCTTTTTCTCCCTCTTACTTTTCTTCTGCTCGCTATCCATCTTCTGGAGATACTTTCTCCCTCCCTCCCTCACTTTTTTCTTTTACTCTCCTTTGCTCTATCTCCCTCCACAGCTTTTCATATTTACCCGTCACTCCCCTCCCCCCTCCTTCTCTCCTCTCTCCCTCCCTCCCTCCCTCCCTCCATCTCTCGCTCCAGTGATAGGCTGTTAATGCAGGCGGTGTATGAGTCTATCTCACCATCTGCAGTAGTGGAGCTAGCTTTCTCCTCTCTCGCCAGGATCTCTCCATCAGTCTGCCAACTTCAGCCTGATTTGGTGTATGCTTGTGCGTCTGTGTAGATGTGTCTAAATAGAAATAGAGCAATGGAGCGTGTTTGGTTATTATAGAACTTGTGTATGTACATGTGTGTTTGATTTCCAGTTGTGAAAGTAGCAGTCAAGCTGTTGAATCTTCTGCAAGAGTGTGTGAGGACAGAGTGCAGCTACAATGTGTGAATTAGGCAGTCAGGGAGGCATGGACGGTCGCTGGCACTGTTCGGCTGCTCAGGTAGAGATTTTGCTCTTTCAGCATGCAGGTATCCTTCTCTTCATGCTCTCTCACTTCCTATCTCTTCCCTCCTGTGTCTCTCCCCATCTATTGTTGTGCATCTGTGTCCATCATTATGTCAGCATGCTCTATTGATAGACGATAAAAAAATGGGGACAAAGAGGGAGGTGAAATGGAGGGGTGGAGGTTTCTTGGACATATCCCTTCAGCACATCTTCTAAAAACTTCTGTGGTTTATTGATCTGATAAGTTGTGTTTGGCATGTCTCTAGTTTTTCTCGTGTTCATTGTTTCCCATGTGATAGTTGGATCAATAGTCCAATCGACACCTTGCCGGTTGAATGGGGTGGTCAGCTGATGGGGGAATGTCACAGATCAGAGGAGGGGCCTTTGTTAAATTTACTTGTCTGCTTTTGTTTAGCTGAAATCAGGATTCAAAACAGGTTTCTGTGGAGGGTACATAGGTGTCTTTGGATCAATAATCAAGCATGGTGGCTTGACATTGATTAGTGACAGACAGGGGTGATGTGTTTCCTACTGGCTGATTGGTTCTTGTGCTTTTTGGATCCTGGCAAAGGCACAGAGGTTTATTGACTGGCTGGATTCCAGAGGCTAAGCTCATCCTAGCAGCATTTGACAGCTCAGTGGGCAGAACTGATTGGAAAGGCAGTGGAGGAAAGAGACAGAGTCAAGCATCAATAACCTAATATATGTTTCAGGCCAAACTAAACCACAGTAGACTTGTCAGGACCAAGACCACACCATACAAAGCCAGTGCATGTTTTTTTCAGATGAATAAACACAGTTGTTGCTTCTCTAACCTTATGTAATATATGTTCTTATGAAGACAAGGAGGCAAGGAAATAGAGAAACCAAAGACAGAGAAAAATCTCAATGAATTTTGGTTTTGAAATACTGCCTGTATTTTTTAGGTAAGACATAATCGACCACTTACTACTTTGGTTCAGATTCTGTTCTGGTGTCTAGTTGTAATCTGCTTCAAGAGCTCTGCCGCTCTCTCCTTTATTCGGTGGGTTACTAAGATCTACTGCAATGCATCACAATCCAATTTTAATTTAATGCTGGCACTGAGCGCCTAGTGTGGTTAACACACACACACACACACACACACACACACACACACACACACACACACATTCACATTTCTCATACCAAAGCGCCAGCGGCAAGAAATGTATAACAGTAATGCATGACTATGCGAAGCACATTAGCACAGTGCTAAGTAAAGACCACAGTACTTTGAAATCTTTCTGCTTTTATATAGATCTTCTTTTCTCTTTGTTTCTTCTCAATATCCCTAAAATTCCTTTCATATATCCATATATCTTTAACTCTTCCCCCCCTCTCCTCATACTCTGGCTCGAATGGCAAATCAATGCACAGGCCCCCACTGAGGGTGCACACTCCTTTTTTTTTATTCCCCATCATTTTTAACAGCCTGAACTTAGAGTTGCCATGGCAACAGCAGGAGCAAGGATAGAGAGGAAGACGGGCGCCTTTTCAATAGAGAGGGAGCGAGGCACAAAGAATGAGCAGTTTTTTAGATATTACTTGGTTGATATAGGTTAGAGGTTTTGGGTAAGTGGGTTATTGACATGGTGCTTATGGAGAGGTGTTAAATAAAGGAGATATAAATGAACTGTTAAGTGCTTAGTTGAAATATTGAGTAATGAAAACTGGGGGGGGTATTATTCTTCTCTTTGGCTTCACACTGTGCATTCTCCAACATTTTTTAACACAAGTTGAATCAGATGGAGATAGCAGAAGAAAGGGAAGCAGGGAGGTGTGGAAAATAGAAAGGCCATAGGAGAGAAAAGAGAGGGAGGAAGGGAGGGAGAGTAGGAGATTATAACTGTTTCCTTGTGGTTTTAAACAGAATTCTGTTTCTCTCCTCCTTTCTTCTTCCCTCCTTGGCAACCTGCCAATGCTGGGGGCCGTAACAGGCAAAAGTGTTTGTGACAAACTGGATAACGGGTGGGCGATGGATTGTGCTGTGTGTTCACACATGTAGAAAATAAATCAAAGGGCTGGGGAGCACAGGCTGTAAGTGGATAAAGGGTTTGTGTGTATATACATGCGTTTATTTTCTCACTTTTTCTGGATCCTCTTTCCGTAGTCGGCAGACGACCTGCTGGTGGCGTCAGCTGAATGTCCCAGCGATGATGAAGACATTGATCCCTGTGACCCCAGTTCAGGTGAGACTATCCCTCCCCACACAAATACACAGATCACACTGCCTCTTTGAATTTTTTCTTTTTCCTCCACACTCACTGTTGCTCAGCTCTTTCCTGCCGCTTGGTTGCTCGCCACAATGAATTTTTCATTTCCACTTAAGTTTTGCCTCCGGGCATTACCTAACACTCTCCATCCACTCTCCCTATATTCATCTCCATCCCTTACCATCCCTCTACCATCACCTTTCCTTATCTCATTTTATCCATCCTTTCTTTTTTAGCAGTTTCTTTTCTTTTTTGCTTTATCTTTCCTTTCCTTCTATCTATCAGCCCAAAGATTTCACGTGCTAATTATTTTGCCAACAACCATTTAATACAGAGTCATACTGTATATCACCACACTGCAGCCCACACTGCCTGTGCACATCATAAAGTGTCAAATGTATGTAATAAAACTGATATAATGTGCATCTGTGGTCTGGCCCTCCTCTCAACACAGTGTAATGCTATCTGTTTACACATTATGCTTTGACTCTAAGCTGCAGATTTCCCTTGCCATCATGTAGCATTATGCAACACATGTCAAATAATTCATCATGATGATGCACTGTATCTTCTTGCTTCAGCCTTCCACCCAGCACCTTGACATATAATACACATTCATAGTGTGTGCAATTAACTGTAATGTTTACAGCACAACCCTCCCCTCTTCCCCTCTTATACAGCCCGCCCTCCTCTGCCAGAGGTTAAGGTGTTCCCAGGTCCATCTGAGGTGGTTCGGGAGAGCAGCAGCACTACAGGTATGGTGGTGGGCATTGTGGCGGCTGCAGCCCTCTGCATTCTCATCCTCCTCTACGCCATGTACAAGTACCGCAACCGCGACGAGGGCTCCTACCACGTGGATGAGAGCCGCAACTACATCAGCAACTCAGCCACACAGCCCAATGGCAGCGCCAAGGACAAGCCGCTGGGGATCGCCAAGATCTCCAAGAACAAGAAGAACAAAGACAAGGAGTACTACGTCTGAGGCGGAAGACGTCCGACACAAAGACATATACGCATACACCTTTATATATAACGGTATATGTACATAAAGATATATTCTCAAAAAAAACACACACATACACACGGACATAGACATGCTGATGTTAATGTTTACTCTCCAATAATCACATCTGCACACATGCTGGCAAGCACAAACATACTGTATACATGTTCAAGCACACATACATTTAAGCACAAACATACACAAACACACACACACACACACATACACACAGATACAGACTTGCCCAAGGGCATGGACCCTTATTGTACAGTATTTACCAATGAGAAAAGCCTCTGAGAGAGGCTTGTTTTAAGAACATGAAAACCATTCCAAATGATTTAAAAAAAGCACCAGTTCAACTCCCAGTTAAGAACCATTTTGGGTCCAGCCAGGTAAAAAGATCAGCCACTCCCCTGCCACAGTAGGACCTCTTCTGTTGGACTTGGAGAGGTCAAGGAAGACTTTTAAGTGAAGCACATGGCAGACTGAGTGTGTTGAGCAAGAGGGCAGAGCACCAGAACAAAGATGATGTAAAAGCACCAAGACAAGCACCAAGTGTCTCTTCCAAGCTTCTTGGCCTTCCTCCCTGTTAGCAGATGGGAATTGATGAAACACTGAGGATGCTGAAAAAACAAGCACACTGACAGTCCAAGTCTAACCCCAAGCAACAGGACAGGAAATCTGGGTGTAGCAATAGAGACAGTAAATTACGAGTTAATAGGCAGAGGCAGGGCTGGTGCCGTGAATATAATGGATGGGCTGTGGTGCTACTACTTTTATGGCACCCTATAAATCACAATGGTGGAATCAGCGGAAAACAGAGATTTTTCCTGGACAGGATACTTGAGACTTCAGATGCTACCTACGGACACCAGTCGTGCATGACTGCGGTGTCACTCACACACACACACACACACACACACACACACATACAGCACACATGCACACACAGAAAATATAAACAATCTATACCTGCAGACATACACATACCTGCGATGCTAAAGACCGACCATATCTTCATAACTGACACTAAAGACTATAAAAGAAGAAAATGGTAAAAATGACAATGACCATTATGATAATTGTTATGGCAATGATAATGATGAACATGAAGAACATTTGGGCAGTATAGACTTTTGGGGGAAGGGAGGGGGGGTCTTATTGCACGTGAATTATCTTACTCCGTGTGATTTATACCGCATTGAAACTCCAGAGGTTACACCGTGATGCAGCACCATCATAAACTTACCACCTTGGCTTGAAGTATTTCTAAATACGCACTTAAAATGGTTTTCAGTCTGTGGGATTCAACCATGATTTAATCTCTGAATCGACTCTCAGTTCAAATCCTTATTGACAAAGTGTGACCATCTCGAGTGTGCTGCATGCCTGAGTCTCTGAGCTGTGCTGTGAAGTGGTTGCGTGTCCCACTAAGTCCAGAGGTGGTAGGTTTGTTTGTGGGAGGAGGGAGGGGGTTGTTGCGGGTTGCAATGTTACTCCATTGCAACATCTGGATGTGTGCGGCCACCACAGGCCACGTCCTGTTTTTTAGCCTGATGTCTTATAGGCCACTCCCACTATACCTGCTCTAACAACCACCTTTTTTAGCAAAAAACAGCAGAGGAAAAGAATCAAAAACAGAACAAAGTAAATGTTACCATGTGTTGCTAATAGATAGAAAAGTCCAGTTCATGATGCCATTGACTCATAGTCAAGTTGCTTTGATTTCATTGCTCTCCCTTTCTCTCTTTCTCTTTGTGTCATTTTGTCTTCATGCTATTGGTTGACTGTTTATTAATATTCATGACATGAACAATACAGGGCAGATAGATGGGTTTCCGATGTGCTGCAGTATAGTTATCTGTTTATGGACTTTTGCAGTGTCTGAGCCCTCAACAGCTCAAGAATTGTAGCTCCATTATATATCAATACAAACTGTGCCATGACACGAACAGATCTTCCAAGCAACGTAACAAATCAGTCGGATCCATGCAAAATGACCAGGGCAAGAACGAACATGAAAACAACTGTGTGAGATTTGAAAGTATAATGTCAAAATTAATTTAACATATTCCCTTATTCTTTCCATCCTCAACTGGCCTTGACCTCCTTTTCCTCCCTTCTCGTTTTCCCCTTGTTTAGTATGTTTCCCACTCAGCCCTCCCAGTTCCTCCGTGTCTGTCGCTTTCTTTCCCCTCTATCTCTGTTGTGTTGCCATCTGAAACAAAGGAGGTGTCTCAACCAATGGGATTCTACATCTAGGTGTTCATTAACCATGTTTATTTTCTATATGTACAATTTTTCTACAGTATTTACTTTTATTTTTATTGTTACGGTTCTTTGATGAACATAAAGTGGAAATTTATTATGAAAAATAGTTTTGAAGATTAATGAGTAAATAAAATATTACCCAAGTGAGCCTGGAGTGCGTTTGTGTGTTGGTTTTTGCTCCCATCTGCCTGCAGACAGAAATACTGTGTCTGTCTCACATTGGCCATGAGAGCAGATCAGCGGCTAATTAAGACAAAATAGAAGCAACTCATATTGTGTTAGGAAGCAGATCTTAAATACGCTTATTCACTTTCTGAACAATTAAAATTTGCTGTTTTACAGGCACTTATGTACCAGATTTAAGACTTTTCATTTTCACACCTATTTTTAAAACTTATTTTAATGCACTTAAACAAATATGTGACTTATTAAATAGTTAGCTTTAGAGGTGCTGGTAGATGATTTTTCTTTACTTCATGGTAACTTGGTTGTTATGCTTATCATTGTAAACTGAGACCAATTTATCTAATATATTGGTAGGATAAGCATGCGAAAACAATGTCTTTATAAAATATAAAAACTAAATAGATTTAAGGAAACAAAAATCCCATCTGTTTCATGTTTGCTATTATGCACATTAGCGTACAATAAAGTACAAATAAATAAAAAAACTAACTTCGTAGCACAAATATAATTACAAATGTTGTGCTTTCTTGGGTTCCATTAGAGTTTCAAATAATTGGTAGATTAATCAAAATGAAAATAATCAGTTGTACCTTTACTTTGGAAAGAGCAAAGCTAGCTGGCTGTAGCTGTATATTTAAAGGCCATACATGAGAGTGGTGCTAATCTTCACATCTAAACTCCGCCGGAAAGCACATCAGTGTATTTCCCAAAATTTGGCACTATGTGCTTCTGACAAATTATCTACAGTACATGTTGCAGATTCCCACATTCCTCTTCCCTTTCACCTCTTTCTTTATTAAAGTAAGGGATGTAGTACCTTTTCTTCCAAGTCCCACGGTGTCTAACTGGGACAACAGACACACATAAATGCCCCATCACACACACCACACAAGGCTTTGAAGTATGACTCAGTGCAGTGAGCGGTATAAGTCTCTGCAGAGTTGCTGTTTGCCGGATGAAAGATCTCTGAGACTGCAGGGTTGAGCATGCATCCTCAGGTGAGAGAAGATCTGCTTTTTCAATAAACACCCAAGTCTGGCTGTCTTGTTTTCTCACTGTTTGTCTTTTTCTTTTTTTTTGTCTTTTGCAGCTTGTTGGCCAAAACCATCTGCCTCTGTGCTGTCCTTGACCACAGACAGCTAAGATAAAGACAGTCCTGCTTAGGGTAAACAAGAAACAACTCCTGTGCCAATCAGTTACCTCGTGCTAACACACCTGCTCCAATATTCAGCCTACATTTATAGATGGAACAAACCCATACCAGGAGACCAGTAAGGCTGAAATGTCCATTACACACCAGAAAACAAAACTTGGAGAGGAAAGGCCGTATTGTTATGGTTCATTAATTATAATAGCTCTTTTAGGACATCTCATACATAGTCAGACTTGACTGATCTTTCAGTGGTGCTAAGGCTTAGCCTACACACAATCATAGCTGAATTCATTTTAACCATTGTTTAGCTATTTATACTATAAGCTCAGCAGGGCTTTGAATTCTAATGTTGAAATTTCAACACGTCACCTGTTCAAGCATTTTATTTTGCTAATAATATGTTATGGTACATATACAATCCGTGACGTTCCACTTCCGGGATTAGTCCGGTACTGCAGGAAATTCCGCCGGATGCATGTATTTTCGCCAATGTCCGTTTCCTTCCTTTCTTTGTTTTGGAAATTTAAACTCAGGTGGATTTATGAAGACTTGACTTGTCCTCAGATCTCTGCATGGTAAATTGAGACAGCTAGCTAGACGTTTTCTCTGCACGACTATTTTACAGCGGCTCCTGTGGAGCTTAGCGCCCATGACGATTGTGATTGGTTTAAAGAAATCCAATAAAACAAAGCATGTTATTCTCCCATCCCGGGATGCTATGTGGACTAGTAAGGTACATATAGTTACCATGCTAAATGTATAAGTGTGTTTACAGTTGTTTACTGTATGTGAAACAAAGGCTTTTGTGGCTCCAGAAGAAATGATATCACTTGAGTCAGTGTTGGTTATTTGTTGCTGAAGACTACAAGTTTGAAAATGCAAAAAAAACCTGAAATCTGCTCTTCATCTCTGCTTGAGACTTAAGGCATAACCTAGATACTGTAGATATTCTTTGTGCAGCTCATTTTAATACTGTCTGATTCTTTCAGGAAACTCTCTTAAAATACAGGTAAAACAAATGTTGGTTGTGAGCTCAAATGCTGGACAATAGGAAATATAAAAAAGGCTTGTACATCATCAATGCACCTTCTTTACATCAGACATTTAAATTGTCATAGCAGGAAAACAACAGATGGTTCTAATAAAATCAACAATGGCTATGGTCCATGAAAGAGCCACCTCAGTGAAGTCTATCGACTTTTTGATTTTATGCGTCTATTTGGTTTGTTGAGCAATTCAATTTTATTGTCATTGACACCATGTGCAGGCACATATAACAACATTTGTAGTCTCCATACTCCAACAAACAGTGCACATACAGTACAAGCAGGGAGACTGTCTACACGTCTTCTCTGTCACATTCTGCAGAGTTAAAAACTAGGCTACTCAATATTTTCATCCACACCTCCCCTGCACAGGTGCAGAACAGTCAGCAAAAGATGAATCAAATGCATATCATGTATCGGCAATGCGTATTGACACATACATTCCTTCATTTCCACTCCTCTGTGCAGCTGCCTTTGTCTGACTATCTCCCTGTCTCTCTCTTTCTCTTTCTTTCTTCCATTGCCTTGTGTATAACCAAAACTGTGGGAGAGTGTATGAGTGTGTGCTCATGTCAGGAGCTCAAGGTTGTGTTTTTCCCTTCTGCTTTGGAATAAATCATATAAGAGCTGTGTTCATCCACATAGTTCCCACAGCAAAACACACAAATGTATCAGTAGAAGAAATTTTTTTGTAGAGTAGAAGCTGAAGATGCATAAAGGAGAAAATGCCACACACAAAATTAGATGTTTGTTACTCTTTCTGAGTGTGTGTGTGTGTGTGTGTGTGTGTGTGTGTGTGTGTGTGTGTGTGTGTGTGTGTGTGAGGGAGGCAGGCTGCCCTGCTGACATGATGGGAGTGCAGTGGAAAGGAATATTATGTCCATTGCTATCAAAGTGTGCTCATCTTTCAACACAAATATGAGACTGGAGACAAAACAAATTTGCGTGTTCCCCGTAATTATTCTTTTTTTGTTAGTCTGTTAACTTTGAGGCTAAAGAGGAAGACAAGTGGCCAGACATAATGTACTCCTTACTATCTGAATTATTTACTTCAAAACTGTAAATAATCCACATTTACTTGTCATTATGCACTGGAAATAAATATAAGAACGTTGTGTGAAATGCAGCGTAACTGGCCGCCATTGCATCTGCAGCTGATTCAGGGTCAGGTCAATGCCAATAAATCGCTCTGTCCTGTGGACTTTAATGCGTAGCTAGGTCTCCCGTACAGCTCGCATTGTGCCAGGCAAGCTAATGCTAACGAAGTTAAGGCCACGTTCACAGACACCGCAATTTAGATAGATAAGTAATGCATTTTAATGTGTCATCCTTAATATTTTATATTTAGATGCCTGTAATTCTAAGTTTTACAATGTCAAACAAACGAAACTAAAAAGCTTCTTGTTAGCTAGCCACCTCTTTGTTAGTGTTAGCTTGTTAGCATTAACCTTTTACTGCATTTTGTCAGTTTCAGGGCTCCACAAAAAAACTGTTAAGTCAAACAAACTTCCTTGCTCAGCAGTGAGGTAAGTGATTTAACTTCTCTGGTTTTAAGTTTATTTAGTATTCAGTTTTTCATAAAAAAAAAATAAATCAGAATCAGAAAAGGGTTTATTGCCAAGTAAGTAACGTTAGCCTAATATTTACAAGGATTTTGCATTAATAGTAATACTTAGCTAAAAGAATCAACTTTTAGGTTATGAATGAGGTTAGTCTTGTTCTAAAGGATTGTTAGTGTTTTATAAAAGAAATATTGTGATCACTGAAAATGTCTGTAGGTGGTTTGACTGTCTAATCTAGTGAGAATTAAAATCTGAATCTAACTGAAAATATTTCCAGAAAATGTAAGGCAAGATTTCAATCTTATGGATTGCTTTATACACAAATTAAGAAATGTGGATCCTATTGATGTCAAATAAAAATCGTTTTCAATTTTTAAAAAAAACAACGAGGCAGATGGCTGCCTGAAACTAGAAGAAATTGTGTCTTGACAGTTGTGATGAATGTATTGGCCCACACAATGTTACCATAAAAAAGATATGAATAAGAAACTATAATAAAGGGTAAGATGACTCTTAGGGCTAACTATGGCACCCACTTTGCTTATTTCTTTGAGATGTAGTCAATA
The DNA here is from genome assembly GCA_013375575.1 of Percina caprodes. NCBI lineage: Eukaryota > Metazoa > Chordata > Actinopteri > Perciformes > Percidae > Percina > Percina caprodes. The sequence goes on along the minus strand of JABXJD010000010.1, from coordinate 3,486,932 downwards.
GCAAACCAATAACGTGGAAATTTTTGGACAGACTAAAGCATGTAGTTTGTAAAAGCTTAAAAGAATTGTCTTCATCACAACATCCTATCAAAATCTGTAAATTGTAGTGGTGCTTTTTGCACAAGCACACACAACCCAGCAGGGACCTCCTACATCCTCATACACCCATAAAGCTTGTCACACGCCCCCATTATTCACAACTGCATGGCAGAAAGCATAAAAACACCTCTCACTTCTTCTCTCTTGGAGCTGGCGGTGAACCAAGAGTGTCTAGACGGACAAACGGACAAAACCATTTATGTCAAATCTGGAGTGTGGGCTCTGGAAGGCCTGCATGCATACAAAACACCACGTGGAACCGAGAGAGACCGGAAAATAGAGACAAAAAACCGAGTGGGAAGAAACAAAGTAATAATAACAAGAAGATTTGAAAAGTGAAAACCTAAAATGCAACAACCTGGACTGTGGACATAGACTGCAATGATGATGGTGATGATTCTGATCATGTTAATGATTGTGATGATAAAGACAGCAGCAGCATCGGCGCCTGGCCCTGAGATGAATATTAAACCTGGAGTTGAGACTGGCGTGGCCAAACGAACCCTGCACTTCTGCCACCAGCTGGGCTTCAGGGTCACAGAGATTCCCTCCAACATCTCCCGCAACACCGAATGCCTGTGAGTAGCCTACAGATAAACACATACTGTACATACAAGTGAATGCACACAAATATCTGCAGCAATGTTGGGAGGCAGATACCGCAGCCATTGTAGATGTTTTCATTTTACTTGCTTGCTGCACAGTTGTTTTACATCCCACAGATATTCATTGGAAATTCCTCCAATGCTAATGTAACACCAGGCACCAGGCTTCTTGTAGGCAACTGTACAGAAAACCACAGCATAAGTTTTAATGGAGCATTATGTCAAAATGTTCTTCTTCTTTGGACTCATTCTTTTATTTAGACACATGTCTATTTGTGGGTTTTAGTATCAATAGTTGTAGTTGTGGGATTTCTACAAGAAAGATTTAATAAAGAACGGACAAAATTGAATTAGCAACGGCCATGATAAAGTAATGTGTTTTTTTTTTTAGATTATTTTTTTGGGCATTTTCGGCCTTTATTTTGACAGGACAGCTGAAGACATGACAGGGGAGAGAGAGTGGGAATGACATGCAGTAAAGGGCCGCAGCTTGGAGTCGAACCTAGGCCCCCTGCGTTAAGGACTACCCTCTATAAATGGGCACCACTCTACCAACTGAGCCACCGGGCGCCCAGTAATGCATTTGTGTCTGAACTACCAGCTTACACCTCACCAATCAACGTCATATGAGGAACAATGGCAGACATAATAGACAGATGGTTCATCCAACCAGGCCAGGTTTATTTTGGCAAAGGCCATGATTACACTGGATCCTATATTTCCCATAATGCAACTCAGTAGCATCTTTTGTTGGTGCCTCCGTTCCTTTGTCCGTTAGTTACTTTGTACGTTACTGCTACCAACTGGCAATCAGCAGAATAGCATGAAACTGGTGGCGGAGCTGTTTGTTGCTTTGTCTACATGCTCAAACCACTGTCAACAACAGCAACTCTGGGATCAGTGCTAAATTTTAGAATAACAGTAGTACAGTTATGTTATTACCTAACATTAGCCAGTAGCCACACTAATTTACTGGTCGTATAGCCCAGGTGTTACCATGCACGGCAGCTGGATTCTCACGATAACGAAAATCCATCTTGTCAGGCTTCAAGTAATGCATTTGTGTCTGAACTACCAGCTTACACCTCACCAATCAATGTCAGGTGTGGGACTGACTGTTCGTTCAAAACAATAATGGCAGACATGATAGACTGATGGTTCATCCAACCACGGGCCAGGTGCCTGCCTTTGTCCAAACAGTTTTCTATGACAGCTTATGGTTCTGTGTAACAAACTATCTGGCTCATTGGGTTAGCCCAGGTGAGGATGTAGCAGCAAATCCCCCAGTGTATTGAATTTAGAAAGGGTGCATTTTATTGCTTATTAATTCATCTTTTCATTTCTAAAGTAAAAGTTCAACATGTTGGCTTATTTGCTTTCTTGCTAAGAGTTAGATGAGAAGCATGATACCACTTGTGTCTGTAGAGAATAACATTGATAGCTGTTTCCAGTATTTATTTTGAGTTTGACATGGACAGCATCTAATGGTTACAATCTAATATATTACAAATCACATGCAACATTGATAATATTATGTGAATAAATTGGGCTGATTAAAGATTCCTTACTATCAACCCAACAATAACTTTCATCCGGCATATTTATGCATAATATGGCAAGTCGGGTACCAAATATTTGCCTACTTTTCGGAGTTGTTGTTTTGACTTGAGGGGGCTTTAAATTTCCCCAAACGCGAACACGTTTTTCCGATGATTTTGACACCACGTGAATAATTTATTAAATAATCTAGTGTGGCTTTAGCCTCCGAAGGTGTTGATGACTATGAATAAATTAGTGTATACCTGTGACTAAATGTATGTATGATGAATGGAGGAATGAATGCATATTTATAACGGAATGTATGGATATTTATGAATGGATAAATTCATCTTTATTTAGGACTGAATGCATGGATGCTGGATGTAGGAACAAGTGTTTGTAAGGCATGTATGGGAGAAGAGAAGAATGTAAGAAGGATGGCTTTAATAAATATAGAAAATGGTAATTTGCAATATGCATAGGTCTTTGAGTAGCCCAAATGTTCAATGTACATTTGTCTTTTAATTGTTTTAACCTTGTGCTTGTTGTGTGTCTCTGTTGTACTCTTGCAGCAATTTATCTGTGTCCAAAACAAATTTCTCCTTGGGGAGATTAACAAAGATACTTTGACTTTGATTAAAGGTACTGCAAGTAGTTTACGTGTTTTTGACACAGAGCTGGATGAGGCACGAAGTACACACTGACCTGTTGTGGAGTAAACACTGACCTGCTGTTTGGGCCGTTGAAACGTTTTGAAGGAATCTCAAGGCCAGAGTGAGGAGGGGATGGAACAGTGGGGGTGGGGGTCAGCGTAAAGATTAGGATCTCCTGAAGCACAAACATGTACTTAGACATACTGTAAAACAAAGTACAGACATACTCTGTCTCACAGATACAGCCGACACACACGCACAGACGAGGACGTACTTTGTGGCAGAAGTAGCGTCCATTACCAAGAGACACTGTTCTGTTCTGCTCGAAGGTCAAGCCTCAGGAACAGTGGGGATATCTGCAAGTATGCAGCAATGAAGAGCCATGTCACATGTGAGCTACAACCACCAGATGCAAAATAAGCTTGGCGTCTTTTTTAGATATTCTGTACACAGAAGCGTGTGCTTCTTGCATGAAAAGAAAATCCCCACACATGAGTGAGTAACTGGTCATAGCCTCACTGACCTCCCTCGTTTTTCAACGCAAATACAAAGTTGAAGATGTGGAAATGACCCCCCACCCCTGCCACAGAACAAAAATTGGCCACTAATGACTTTTTTTAAGGACTTCTCTTCAGTGATTAAGTTCCTGCGATAAGAGTACCGCTGAGAGCTTTTGTGAGTGGCTGTTTTTGTATCAACAGGGAAGTTAAGCAGACGCAGATCAGAGTGATTCCCAAGGCGCCCTCACCAGCCTGCAGCATCTCAGGAAACTGTAAGTGTCTGTAGTTTATGTTTATTCTTTGACGTGTAACATAATATACTGACGAGGTCAAAACACTCATTATGTGGATCATCTAAACAAGGGAGAGGTGATCAGACCTTATCAACAAATTTCTCTGTACAGATTTGGTGTTATTCCTCTAAATTAAAATAAAGAAGGTATAGGTAAAAGATCTTTCTCTGTGCTCAAAATGTGCCACTGCACACTCAGAATTGAGACACAAATTATCCTCATTATGTAACCTTGGTATTTTGTGACATGTTGTGGTGCTTCCAATAAATTTGGACCTTGAGAAAAATAATTATTTGCCCTATTTGACGTTGTCAAAAGCTTTGAGATGCCATTATGTTTAATGACGAAAAGCTTGGTCTTCTAGTGCCTTAGCATTGTATTTTAGAGTGTGGTGAGCTGCTCAAAAGTACTATAATAAGTTAATAAGTGTGATATGACAAATGTCTCCTGTTCTTGTATTTTATTTGGGTAACATGCCATACTTGTTCGTAAATAAGGCTTCAATAAAGGTGAAAAGAAATTGTAGAACAATTTATATCCCTTACATTAACCTTCTTCCTCTTTTTCCAACTTCCTCAAACCTCAGCACCATATTGGAGAACGATATGCTGAAGACCATCAGCGCTTTTGCCTTTGCCAGCCTCTCTCAGCTCATTGCAATGTGAGTATAGTTTTCTAAAAGCCACCGCTCGTGACCTAGTTAATCCAAAGTGCTTGAGTGTTTAGTCTTTGTTTAAGAACAAGAAGAACTTTAAACTCTGAGAAAGCTGAGCGACCCCAACAGCTAAGGAGTAAGCTTGGCAGGGTGGTGGAGAGTGAATGAAGACCTAACAGCTGATATGTTGTTTCCTTCTTTACACATTTGTGTTTCCTTTAGCTACATTGATGGGAATGTTGCATTGGAGAGTATAGGAGCTTTTGCTTTCTCTGAGCTACCTGAACTCCGTGAGATGTAAGTATAACTGTCCGGATAATGGCAGTGGTGTCTCTGTCATCTGTTGAGCAAAACTACATGAGTACATGACTATATGTGTTTCTTTCAGAACCATAAGAAGATCAAAACACCTAAGACACATCCATCCAGATGCTTTTAAGAACATCGTGAAACTAGAGTATCTGTGAGTACTCAGTGAGAGCACAGCTGGGAGGATGATTTTCTTCTTTAGTTTGTATTTTTTAAGCTCATTTCAAGTCCAAAATGGGTCATGGGTGACAGGCCAACTTCTGACAGGCCCCCACACGACCAGAGCCCTCATTTTTTAATTAGCTTGGATTCCCTGGAAGAGAAATCAAGAGTCACACTTCACATCTCCTCATTCTCTTTTCTTTTTAAGATTATTTTTTGGGCATTTTAGGTATTTAGGTATTTTAGCTGAAGACATGAAAGGGGAGGGGGGTGAGTGTGTGTGTGTATGTGTGTCAAGGAGTAAACCTCCATACATGGGTGCCTGCGCCCCCATCACCTCATTTTCCACAAAATTACTTATCCATCATTTCAGCCATATATTTGTTACAAAAACATCAAATACTAAGTTTTTGCCAACAAAAAGAAAGCAGTGTTATTCAGAACAAGGAGCGCTTTAAATGTTTGTTTGATTTATCTCTCTGTCGCCTGAGCTTCTCTCTAAATTGTCTTGGAATCTCTTCAGTTGCTTATTTTTATCTACAGTTTGTTATTACATTGAATGCAACATTGTCTGATTTTATCACATGACTCACTGTATAGAGTCTCTGTTGTTCAGAGGCAGACACAGTGTGAATGTCATAACATTTGGTGGTTAATCTGCACATCACAGGCTCATCTCCTACACCGGACTAAGAATATTTCCAAACTTCTCCAAGATCCACTCCAAGGCGCACGGCGTTCTGGTGTACGTCTCAACACAATATACAAATGAACTACAAATGTTCACACACCATTATTCCTACATGCACTTGAACACACAGAATTGAAAAAGCCCAAAAAGAAATCCAACAAATATACTTCAGTTAAACCAACGCACTGAGTAGTCCTCACAGACCAGAATATCAGAAATACAAACCATCTGTCCCTCATCTCCACCCTTTAAAAATACATTTTTAAACTGTCTCCCATCTGACATCTACCAACTTCAAAAAGGAAGTGGATTTAAAGGGACTGTAGCATGTATACTTGATATTTTGCGGCGGTCATATATTTGCTGTTTTTCTAACTATGTACTTTTCAGTATTTCTTGTTAATCATGGGTTTTTGGTCTCTGTTCTGCTTAGTGACCTGCAAGATAACAACCACATAAAAAGAGTCCCAGCCAATGCCTTCAGAGGCCTCTGCACTCAAACTATCATCATGTAAGGAATTCATCACTTTTTTAGAAACACGAACACCGCTCTCACACTGCTCCGAGCGGGCATTACATGTGCAATGACGAATGTTCCCTGAAATGTTCTCTGCCCTCTTTACTGAGCCCTGTCTTTTTCTACCTGTCTACTTTGTCTCCTTATTTTTTCCATGCTGCTTTACTATTCTCTATTTTCCACTCCACTTTACAAGTCAAGTCATTAGTTAATAAAATATGATGCAATTTTGTAGATTTAGCTACCTGACAGAATGTAAAATAGCTCAAAGGAGCTCCCTTTCAACCAGTTAAACCAGATTAAAATGCATCTATAATTGTGGTGCATCAGTAATAATATTCAACACTATATAATTATTATATTATTATTATAATAAAGTGTATTTTGCTGATAATACTGTTTTTACTTTGTAGTTTTACTTTTACTTAAACGATAGACATATTTGGAAATATACTTCTTATATAACTCTGTGAGAAAAATTGAAAATTCTGCCAAATTACTCCAACTAATCTGGGAACAACTTCAGTCTCTGAGGAAGCCTTACATAATAATAAATATAGTTTATTTTGTGTTTTCTGTGTACTCATACAGCTTTTGTCACTGAGAACAAAAGAAATGCACACACTAACACACTAACATTAGCTTTGATATTTCAGAGAAGTTCATTGTTGAGAATTGATTGTGTTGGAGCCGCATGACTGTAATTTGGCTTCTCTTTCTAATGACAGACGGCTCAACAGAAATGGCATCAAGGAGGTGGCAAGTGACGCCTTCAACGGCACAAAGATGCACAGATTGTGAGTCACAGGCAGAGACATGATAACAAACTGAATATTTACAAAAGAAAAAGTCAGCTCACATATTTAATTTGTTTCTTCCTCTCTTTTAGGTATCTGAGAGGAAACACACAGCTTACTCACATCAATCCCAACGCCTTTTTGGGTTCCAGTGAGTTGGTGGTACTGTAAGCATGACATCCAACAGTAACTCTGCCTACATGATTCATCCTCCTTATCGTCATTTAGGGGGGAGGCTCAGAATACTTAGAAACATGCCAGATTTAAGGTAAAAAATAAACTGAGAGCAGGTTTATTCCCCATTCAAAATTTTTATTTAAATAGCAATCACTCACTTCAATTAATCACGCTTCCCGGGAACTTTCTTATCAAGAAACCTGAGTTTCAGTGTTTTATTCAAAGCAAAGCAGAGTTTTTTTTGTCCTAAGAAAAATTAATAACAGCTTTCATGAACTGATTATTGGTCAAATGCCTATTACATATAGCAAACAGAGACTACATCTTTTAAACATTGCATTGACATAATGACAGTAACTTATCTGTTAGATTCCAACTTGATTGTATTGTTTTTGCAGGGACATTTCTCACACAGCCCTCAGCTCCCTGCCAGACCACATCCTCGGTGGACTCCAGGAGCTGATCGCAGAGGCCACCCACAATCTAAAAAAACTTCCTCCTCTAGAGCTTTTCACCAAACTCCGCCAGGCCGACCTGACGTATCCGTCACACTGTTGCCTCCTCCAAAACATTAGCCGGAACAGGTACACATGCATTATCATCAAAACACCTTATTATTAAAGAAATAGATCAAAATATGCTTTTGATTAGTTAATTACCATTAACTAATACTGTAGTATTGGCCACATAGCCTTGATCTTGAGGTTTTGTTATGAATTCAAAGAATATCCTTGTGTCAATAAAGTGAATGCTGTATTAGTGGGAAAAGTATTGAAAACTATGAAAACACCTCATAGATTTTGTTTACATTCTTACACTTTTTGTATGTAGATCGAGTTGGCACACCCTGTGCTCTCACCCCGAGGCTCAGTATAACCTTCAATTCCATAAAGACTACTGCTCCAACTCCACCTCCATCACCTGCAGCCCAGCCCAAGATGCCTTTAACCCCTGTGAGGACATCATGCCCTCGGTCCCCCTACGGGTCCTCATCTGGATCATCTCTATCCTTGCGCTGCTGGGGAACACAGCGGTACTTCTTGTCTTGTTAGGTATGAAAAGAGACAATCTTAAACTTTCATCCTGTCCTATTTTCCCTCATTTGTTACCTCCTAACCTCTTTGGTACAGTCTACTTTCCTTCATTTGTTCTTTCTTCCATTCTACCTATTTTTCAAAGTTTCTTCATTTTTACAATTACTTGTTTTAATTTTCTTCCCAAAACGTTTTTTCACATTACAGCTAAACTAGGCTTTCTTCTCTTTCGACTAGAGGACTGTTTATACTTACCAAGATTTTTTGTTGTCATTTTTTCCACTGTTGCATTGTCAGGCAGCCGCTGCAAACTGACTGTTCCTCGTTTCCTGATGTGCCACTTGGCTTTTTCTGACCTCTGCATGGGCATCTACCTGGTAATAATAGCATCTGTGGACATGCTCACTCGTAGCCAGTACTGCAGCTACGCCATATACTGGCAGACGGGCCTGGGCTGCAGTGTGGCAGGCTTCTTCACGGTGTGTATGCATCCATTCAGTCTATTGCATACATGTGACAGCTCTACATACATACAAATAACAACACTTATAAATGTCCATGTTTGTTTAAATTACAGGTGTTTGCCAGTGAGCTGTCAGTGTTCACATTAACAGCGATCACACTGGAGCGCTGGCACACAATCACAAATGCCCTGCGGCTCGACCGTAAACTTCGACTGAGACATGCATGTATTGTCATGACAGCAGGCTGGATCTTCTCGTCTCTTGCCGCTTTGCTGCCCACAGTCGGGGTCAGCAGCTATGAAAAGGTGAGTGCTTTATATGAGACTCTCCATTCAACTCGTTATGACAACAATTTACTGCATGTTTCTTTTAAAATTTGCTCATGCCGATGTAATTGTGGGTGCAAAATGGTGCATGAACTCATTCATTCAATCAATCAATCAATCAATCAATTAATTAGTTATTTGTCTTGTAATGTCATATAAAAATACACTTTTCAGTGAAATGTAATATTTTATATATACATATAAAATATCATATATTTGTCGTCATATTCAACAAACTGACATAGATGTGCATATGCATGCTCTAAAATATGCAAAACTACAGATGCAATGTAATGTTTTGTATGTCTAAGATAACATTCAGTACATATAGGGGTTATTTTCATTAGCAATTAATCTGCCAGTTGTTTTCTCAATTAATCGATTAATTGTTTGGTCCATAGAAGACCAGAAAAAAGTGGAAAATGGTCATAACAATTAAACATAATAATTTCTAGATCCCCACGGTGACGACAACAAATATCAATATCAAATCAATGTTTTTAATGAAAATTACTCAACTGTAAAACAAACAAAAATTTTAAAATACTTGTCCTATGTGAACTTTGAATTTCTTCATAGAAAAGCATTTTGTACTGCAGCTTATTTAATGACTTCACAGTTTTTTTTCTTTTTGCTCTTTTGTTTTCTGTATATTACCTTCATTTGCTGACCTTAAGGTGGTTTAGTATCTTTGTTCATATGGATACAATAGTATATCCGGATAGAATATGAGTCTCTTTGTGTAGCCTACTGGTCCACAATATTTTGAGAGGCTTTAAGCTGAGGTTTAACTGGTCCAATACTCTGCAGTCTAGCTTTTTGTATCCTAGGTTATGTCATGGAAATTAAGTACATTCAAGGCCCTTGTACACTGTGTGATTTTGATTTAAGTGTCTGTATTGCTTTGTGGTGCAGGTGAGTATCTGCCTCCCTATGGACGTGGATGATCTGGTGTCTCAGGTCTATGTGGTGTCCCTCCTCCTCCTCAACATCCTGGCTTTTTTCTGTGTGTGCGGCTGTTATCTCAGCATCTACCGGACCGTCCGCAATCCCTCATCAGCGCCGGCACACGCCGACACCTGCGTCGCCAAACGCATGGCCATACTCATCTTCACTGACTTAGTCTGCATTGCTCCCATCTCCTTCTTTGCTGTGTCAGCTGCCCTCAAACAACCTCTCATCACCGTCTCAGACGCTAAAATACTGCTGGTCCTCTTTTACCCAATCAACTCCTGCTCCAACCCCTTCCTGTACGCCTTCTTTACCCGCACTTTCAGACGGGATTTCTTTCTCTTCACAGCTCGCTTTGGCCTGTTTAAAACTTGGGCGCAGATTTACCGGACGGAGTGTTCCTGGACCTCTCCAAAGACAAGCCATGTGACGCTGTACTCCTTGGCTAATACATTAAGTCTAGATGGGAAACAAGAGTGCTGACTGTCATTCAAAAATCCACAGCTACAGACTTTTTGCAGGATGTTAATATATTTCTCTCCCCACAGACATCCTTTTTCTCTTAGGCAAATATATACAATTCTGGTGATTTTTCTCCTGAGAGATCACATCTCTCTCCTAAGAGATCACCAGGTATCCTACCAACGCCTTGTCAAAGTATCTAAAGCAAAGCATTTTTCTGATATCATAGCCAAAAATGCACATAGCCCTAAAATTGTGTTTAGTGCAATACATACTGCACTAAATCATGCTATTGCACTCCCTGATGCTACGTTTGAACTCACAGAACAATTTTTGAGCTTTTTTATCAAGGTTGACACTATCAGATCTACTGATCATGACCCTTCTAAATCAATCTTGTGCCCTGCTTCTCTGAATTGTTTTATGCCTGTAGTCCTGTCAGCATTGATGGATATTGTATCACACATGAAACCTACCTATTCATCGTCAGATATTGTCCCCTCTCGTCTTTTGAAAGAGGTATTTGATACTATTGGTCCCAGCCTCTTTTCTGTAATAGATATCTCTCTTATGAATGGCACAGTCCCATCTAGCTTTAAACATGATGTGGTTCAGCCTCTAATTAAAAAACCCAACCTTGACCCTACGGATTGTAACAGCTTTAGACCTATTTTTAAATTATCGTTTATGTCAAATATTTTGGAGAAGATTGTTCTTGCTCAGCTCTCTTCATTTTTAAGTGAAAATAATGTCTTGGAAATTTTTTTGTCTGGTTTCAGAGTACACCATAGCACAGAAACAGCACTTCTTAAAGTGCTAAATGATTTGTTGCTGTTCGGTGATGGAGAAAATTGTGCAGTTTTACTCTACATGGATCTTAGTACTGCATTTGACACTGTTGATCATGTCATCTTGTTGGATTGCCTCTAAAAACAGGTGATACCAACTCTTTAAAGTCACTTTTTCACTGCCTGAAAGACATTAAGTGCTGGATGGCTAACAACTTTCTCCAACTTAATGAGAGTAAGACAGAAGTCATTTTGTTTGGCCCCCCAAATTCACTTGACGCACTTTTGAAAAATTTGGGAACTTTAGCCTCAGGTGTGTGCCCTTTTGCCAGAAATCTAGGTTTCATTTTTGACTCAGCATTACAATTTGAGAAACAAATTATTTCTGTTGTCAAATATAGCTTTTTTCATCTCAGGACTATTGCTAAACTAAAATCCTTCCTCTGTCGTAAGGACTTGGAGACTTTTATTCATGCTCTTATTTTGTCTCGTATTGACTACTGCAGTTCCTTGTATTCTGGGATTTGCCATCTTTATCATGCCTGCAGTTTGTCCCGAATGCGGCTGCTAGAATGTTGACTGTTACCAAAAGGAGGGATCATATCTCCCTGAAATTGGCTTCTCTTCACTGGTTACCGGTCAAATATGGAATTGATTTTAAGGTAATCTTACTTGTTTTTAAGGCATTACATGGATTGGCCCCTTTATATATTTCCGATCTCCTTATCCTACATCACTCCTCCAGGAACCTAAGATCGTCTAATGAGCTCCTGTTAGCTATTCCACAGTCTTGGATGAAAACAAAGGGTGATCTTCTCCGTTGTGTCCCTGAGACTCTGCAACAAACTTACCATTCATTTTAGGGTCTCCTCTACTGCCAAGATCTTTAAGTCTTGTCTTAAAACACATTTTTATTCTTTGGCATATGATTTAGTTTAGGGACATTTGTATAGAAGTGTGTTGTTTGTATGATATTCATTGTGTCTATATTTGTATTGTCTTCCTTTGTTTTTATAACATAATAACTTTGTACAGCACTTTGTTGAACGTAGGTTGGTTTTAAATGTGCTCTATATATAAATTCACTAGACTTGATTTGACCTCTGACCTACAACAACATAGGTCACAGGTGTCCTTCCTTAACCATGTGTGACCCATGGGTAAACACTACTGTATGTAAAGTGCATACAGAATTCCAAGTAAAGATAGCTACAGAATAACTGCAGATGCTTTGACCAAATCTTGTTTAAAAAGCTGTCCTAAATAATTCCTTACGTTTTGTTTGAACTTGATTGGAACGCCAGATGGGTGGAGTTAACGGCATCATATCAATTGAGATCACAAGTAAAAGTAGAAAGAGTTAAGGAAAGTGAGTAAACTGATTTTACTTTCATGCATTGTCTTGTGTAACAAATGCCATCCATCTGGTGTCTCGGGATAATTAAATAAACTGTAGTACTTTGAAACAGTTTTACAAAGGTTTGACAGTCAGGATGATGGCATACAATATGCACATCAAGAAATTAACATTAATTTAGCATTCAATGTTATAATGGAATGATATTCATTAAGAAGCACACCGCAGGGACCTACTGATTAATAATCTCCACATACACTCTGTCTGCTGTTGCTCTCCATGCCTCCACATCCCTCCTACCCTTCAGTTCATCCTAAAATTGACGTGTAATTGTCTTTGTAATGTAATTACGTGTATCGTTTGTAAATGGAAGTATTAAGTGTCACTGCCACTTTTTTTTTTTTACATCTGTTTGTCTACAAAATATATCTGATGGTTTTCCATGTCATTATATTATATTATAAATCTGTTGTCAGAGTTGTCTGCGTCAGAGTAGATTTTGTATGGTGAATGTGAGTTTTAATAGAACGATAATGTCATAACATGTCATCATCTTAGGAGTAGTAACAAAAGGCAAAACACACTAAATTGAGTTGTCTCTAGAAATGCTGTCCTTCAGAGCATCCAAAGCTTTCAAGGACAAAGTAACCCTACTAACCTCTGCTCTGTGTGCCAGGGTGGGTTGTGGAAGGGGAGGGGAGACTCCACAGCTGCTCTTTCTGCTTATTACAGGAGGATGGATATGGCAGCTAGATAAAGCGCACACACACACACACACACACACACACACACACTTACACACACTCAGAAGCAAGTAACCCAGGGTTTCAAGGCTGCAGCTGCATGAAGGAATTCGAGTCCATCTCATTGATATGGAAACACTGCCTCCTACATGCCAACATTGGACGTGTGGGTGCATTTATAAACTTAAACCACCAGGTGACGCTACTAATGCAGGATTTATTGGCATCTCTGTTGTGGTCCACTCAGCTGTGAACAACATAGTCACCCTTAAATAAAGTCAACAATTTATAGTGACAGCAAAGCACACCTTTACAACAGTTCAGAATGAGGTCAAATTAATGTAGATTCAAAAACATACATCAGTGTGAAAGTTGAGTTTTAATAGAACGATAATGTCATAACATGTCATCATAAAAACAATAACAAACAAAAAGTTGCAAACAAGATCACATCACTGTTTCTGTCTAAAACAAAAAATGTTATTTTTGAGAAAAGACTGATACAGTCTCAGTAAGATGTTGTTGTGCAGCTCAGCACTGGAAAGAGCCTCAAAAAAACGTCCTTTTCCTTGTTCCTTTCCTTGTTATGCAGTGCTGAAAAGAACTTAAGATGATTAAATGGATAACATCCCTTTATTTAGAAACGTAATCATCCTCAAATTTCTATTCACTGATTATTATAAATTATTAATAACTGCTTTTGTTTGACGTTGTTTGGTAAGAGCAACAAAAAGATCTTCCCCACAGAAAAACTATGTAACAGAAAAAGGAGAAAAAGTGACTCCAGATTAAACCTTGTAACAATGCAACAACTCTCTCCGTAATGCTGTGTCCTAAGCATAGATATAGATGTGTGTGTGTGTGTGTGTGTGTGTGTGTGTGTGTGTGTGTGTGTGTGTGTGTGTGTGTGTGTGTGTGTGTGTGTGTGTGTGTGTGTGTGTGTGTGTCCTAAGTACTTTGAAATCATAGCCTTATTGTTTGCAGCCAAACAATGCCATCTGGTGGTCCAATTACGTGAAAGTATACTAATTGACCAAATATGTTTATTAAAGTGATAATCCAAAATCTATGATTTGAGGCTCAAATACTCACCTCCTGCTGGCTTGAAAAGTTTCTGTAAAAAGATTATAGTTTGCATTCATGGATTTCAATTGTATCCATAATTACTTAAATTTGAATTCAAGTGATACATCAAAAGAAATGAAAAAAGATCATTCAATTTCCGTGTTTATAACTTTTAAAAGCCTGCCATGGTCCATCTCACAGTCCATGTATCCTGCTTTAACATTCACATATCCACTTCACTTTATGATTTTAAAGTGTGGAAAGGTAGGCTATACACTTCTCAATATAAACATTTCTTGCAACATAACCCCAGTCTCTGCCCTTCATAAGCTCACTATGTTCCAAACACTCATATTTTTACTGATACATGGCAAATTATAAAACAATTCCATAGGAAGACAGTTAGGCTACACAAATTCAAGGTGATGCCAATGTTAATAAATAATTTGAGAGTGGTTATTGTCAATGTGGCCCACAAAACATACTAACATATAGCTCTAGCCTGTATGTGCCTGTGACATAGGGACTAGGGCTACAAAATGTACATTATTGTAATCATTGTTAGTACCCGAGAATTGATCAAATTGCCGCTTGACCGATCACGAACCCCAACAGAAAGGTTTGTCAAGTCGTCTGATACGAAGGTCCTGATTGGCCGCTGCAGGAATAGAGCATGCAAAACCAAATATGATTGGTCGAATGGACACTCTGTTCTTTTTTCTCGCGATTGTTTCCCGTGTGGGTAAATGGCTCCTCCTGCTACAGACTGAGACGGAGCTGGCACCAAGCAGCGATACGGGGGGAGTTGTAACACCACGGAGGAGGAAAAGAAAAAGCGATTACACCCCAAATACCAGCGGGTTTTTGATCGCAATTGTTTGGCTGTATCTGGGAAAAAGGCTGTGCGGGTGGTAGTTTGGGCCGAGGGCTAAATTTAGAAACGGGCGGTCGAGGATAGCAGCCTATTTTTCAACAACCAACTCCCCAGATGAACTCCGTCAGAGCCACCAACAGGAGACCCAGGCGAGTGTCGAGGCCGCGCCCGGTGCAGCCCGAACGGAACAACGGGGATAGAGGTAAGCTAGGCCTCAGTCAGCTAATGAGTTAGTACGAAGCTGTGTCGGGTGATCACAGTCTTTACATAACCCTCGTTTTTTTGCTTCTGGCTTGTACTCCACTCCTAGAGACGGCGGGTTCAACAGGAAAACCCGGGGCTTCTTGCTCTGTGGCTTAGGCCAGGCCGCGCTTTGTTTGGCTTGAGTGATTGGGGCTAGCTAACACCGCTAGCTCGTTTACCAGGTTATGTGGAGGTTGGGGGGTTGCCTTTGCCTAACGTAATGCATAACATTATGTAGCTCAACCGTAAACACTAACAGCGCATATGCAGTCAACTTCAATTGGAGGAAAAAGGGGTCGACTTCATACGCTGGAGCCACAATATGTGTCTTCTCGGCCGTCGCATTCCCAGCTGTCACTAACGAGTCTGAGGGTGCAAATCTGCGGCGTCTATGGACTGCCATTTTTGGGGTGTAACGTTAACAAAAACATAAGCAGCGAATGGGGCAAAGCTAGCTAGCTTCCCCAGCTTCCAGAGGCCACAAACGATCAGCTGTGATAGATGAAACGGTGTGGTTTGGATGCATTCACTGAGTTCATTTTCTTTGCTTGGGGCTGTCGTTCAGAGCTAGCGTAGCCAGCAGACTGAACCCACATCCCCTTCCTTGTTCTCAGAGCCTGCTAGCCGTAGCCCGATTTGTTTACACCGCGGATTTGCCAGCTACGCAGTTCAGTTTTTAGCCATTAGCAGCACGTCTGATCGACTTCATCTGCGGCCCTTAATTTGACAGCATTATAAAATATGAGTCTGATTCTGCTCATATAGGACACAGAGACAAATGCACACTGCCTTATATCTGTTGTGAATGACTAGACATGAAAAGCTGGTAATGTGACTGCAGGGGGTGCATCTGCCATTATCAATCACTAACCTTTGTCTGCCTTACCAACTATTACCCTTTCTGTTAGCCTGCGCAGTGTTCATACAGCATGTGAGTAAGAAGAATAAAAGTGTCAGCGGTTTAATTGTTTGCTGCAATTACAGGAGATATTTTAGTTGTGTATTTGAGGAAAAAAAGAAATGATTTGATTTATCAGATAAATACCCTTTGTTTTTTATTTTATTACATGGCCTTGGTTTAAACTGCAGCTTTGTGCATTAAAGTGCCTATTGAGAATGTGGTGTCTGTATAGGAAATCTGTTTTCCTTTTTTGTCCAGATGAGGAGGCTCCTGCAGCAGCTGCAGCTGAGATGGCTATTGAGGAGTCCGGTCCAGGAGCTCAGAACAGTCCCTACCAGCTTCGACGCAAGACCCTGCTTCCCAAGAGAACCGCTGCTGCCTCTGCCACCGCCTCTGCCTGCCCCAGCAAGGGCCCAATGGAGGTTAGACTGAAACATTAAAGTGCATTTTTTTGTGCATTGACTGCAATGTGTGAATCAGAGGGATTTGCTGATTGATTGTGTCCTCTTTTAAAAGAACAATGATTTTGTAGCAGAGCAGTACATTTTTCCAGTTGATTACCTAGTACATGAAGTTGATATCCTAATTCCCCTCTTTTACAGGGAGCTTCCACTTCATCAACAGAGGCCTTTGGCCATCGAGCCAAGCGGGCAAGAGTGTCCGGTAAGAGCCACGATCTGCCAGGTGTGTGCTTAATCTCTGCAGCTGGGGCAAGGAGAGCGTTAGCGTTTTCTCTCCTTTTTTTATTTAATCATTATTGATTTTTCTTTGTGTGCTGGTAAATCTTGTTACTTTGCAATCCATTAAATGGAATGACTCCATAGTTCAATGTGCTTGGAGTGAAATATTTATTTTCCTAAAGCTTACATTTTGAGTGTGTTTTGTGTGTGTGTATTTGTGTGTTTCAGCAGCCCCAGCAGAGCAATATCTGCAGCAGAAACTTCCAGATGAGGTTGTTTTGAAGATCTTCTCCTACTTACTGGAACAGGACCTCTGTCAGGCAGCTTGTGTCTGCAAAAGATTCAGCCAGTTAGCCAATGACCCAATCCTATGGTCAGTGCTGGTGAAGGCATCAAAACTTGTCTTTTCATTAAAATACAACCAATTGAAATTTGTTTCATCTGGTATTTAATACTCTAGGAAGCGTCTATACATGGAGGTGTTTGAGTACACACGTCCCATGATGCATCCTGAGCCAGGCAGATTCTTTCAAGTCAGTCCCGAAGAGCATGAACACCCAAACCCCTGGAAGGAGAGCTTCCAACAGCTTGTAAGTTTACCCTTATAGTTGTCTGTGTTGTTTTGTAGTGAAGAAGAAAGAGCTTTATGAAGAGCATCAATATCTTTGCACAGACTTAATGTATTTTATTGTCTCCTTACAATCTCTCTACATAATAAAAATAAAGTATTTGCAGTTCTGAAAAGTCTTACATGGCCTTGTAATAAAATCCATGCCACTTACTAGGCAATATCTGACCTGGAGAAAAAGAGTGCCTGTAAAGTCATACCACTTGGCACACACACAAATGAAATATCTCTAAGTTACTGGGAGAAATGGAAGCATAGCTGTCACTATAAAACCTATATAAGCACAAGGAAAATGCACTTGATTAGGCAACTTTAAGCAATTAAATGAAAAATTACCTGTCGGAAGAACTTTACTTTAAAAGTACTTTTACTTAAGTGCTGGTGTTTAATCTTGTGTTACTATTTTCTGAAAACACCAACAAGCTACTCAGAATTTTTCAAGCTGTTCCTTAGTGTCTTTGGTCTGGGGGAAATGTTGGTCAAAGTTTTTTGACCAGTAGCTGTCAATACTCTTCTGCTTCTTTTTTTAACTGCACATACAGTATTTCTCAGAAGTTCAGTCTCAAAATGAATGCTTTCAGTTAATTCACACATAGATCAGTATAACGTGTACATTGTCACAACAATGTTGTTCTTAGGCTATGTCAACAATAGTATACATCTCATCAAATTAAGTCAATCTTGGGTTTTCTCAGACTTAACATCATCTAAGATACTCTGGCTAATGGGAGAGGATTGAGGTTTGGTGAAACATTGATGATCGCAGTCATACAAATTGTTTGTTTTTCATAATGGTCACTTGACCCTTTAGCTTTTGCAGGAGTTCCTACCTCTTACTGTTATTGGCTTATAATTGTGATGTCTAGATATTAAAGTGGCAGTGTTTTGCTGTTTCATGTATTGTAACTCTGAAATCTACCTTTGAATACATTGTTATTCTGTAGACCCAGGTGGTTCCTAAGTTGGAGTTTGCAGGACTGTTAACAGGACAGGAACCAGAAAAAGTATTCATGATATACAAAACGTCCTTTTTCAGTAACTTGTTGGACGAAATATTAGTGGCATACCTAGGTTGTATGAGGACCATATCATGTTTAGTTTGATCATCAGAAACCTGACTTGGTTTTCTGTGTTGCAGTACAAAGGTGCTCATGTAAAGCCAGGTTTTGCTGAACATTTCTACAGTAACCCCGGCAGATACAAAGGCAGAGAGAATATGCTGGTAAGTTATAGCTAAAAGAGCATGCACGTTTATGTAAAGCATAGCAAATGTAAACCTGCTTGCTTTTTCTAACTGGTTTGTGATGAATTGTAGTGTGTGTGTGTATATACTTTGCCTGAGTGTGTTTTTTGCACCTTTCTCTTGCAGTATTATGACACCATTGAGGATGCGCTGGGTGGAGTACAAGAGGCCCACTTTGATGGTCTAATCTTTGTACACTCTGGCATCTATACAGATGAGTGGATTTATATAGAGTCCCCCATCACCATGATTGGTGCAGGTAAGCATGTTTCCTTCACTGGAAAGTACTTAAGACATTACCTTGATGCTTGTGCCGCAGACAATCAATATATCTCTTAAGATGGGATACACTCTCAGCTGTGTTTATGTCCATATGTATGAGGGTGTCAATGAGTGTTCTCTGTTTTCCCCTCAGCTCCCGGTAAAGTAGCAGACAAAGTGGTGATAGAGAATACTAGAGACTCAACGTTTGTTTTCATGGAGGGCTCAGAGGATGCCTATGTGGGATATATGACCATCAAGGTGAACAAAGATCTAACCTTTCCCTTGATTTTTGCCTCTTTTGAAACACTTGAAGAATGGCTGTATATTAATGACTTTGTTTTATAGTCTAATCACAGGGCTCCACTATTATTCTATGTAGTCAGTCTCTAAGTTATTATTCAAGTATAGTTGAGGAAGTAATTATTTCCAGAATGGAGGCTCCTGGGTTTCTTTAAGAACCACAAATGAGGCGTATAACAAACATGGGCCTTGTAACAATGCTCATGGGCTCCTAATGAAAAAACCAAATTGTGTGTGGTCAACTAGAAACTTTGTTGCTGTTTTTGGGATTGGGAAAGGATTTTGTGACCAACCTATAAAAGATGTTTTTCTTTGTAGAACTTGGAAAAAACGATGGCCTGATATTGGTACAGCTCTACGCTGCTTCAGCCTGTTTTTCTATTTTCTGATCAATCAACTGTTATTTTTTAAAATGCAAGCTTGAGACTTCTATAATATGAACCATGTACCATATTACAGAACTCAGGAAGTGGACTTAATGGAACTAATTTAGTTTAACTTAATGCCATACAATGCCAATTACAGAAAGGTGTAATGTTTTCACATAATAATAATAATAATAATAATTAATAAATTGAATTTGTATAGCGCTTTTCCCAAGCTCAAAGTTGCTTTACAGAGTAGAAACAACATCTGTGTTGGTAATCTGGGTTGTTTTGTATGTAGAGTTAAACCAGCTATAACGATTTGCAATCTCTGAGAAATGTATTTAAGAATGAAAAGGTTATCGGTCTGCAACTTCTTTACTTAAAAAAAAAAAATAAAAAAATAAAATCACTCTTTACATGACATTGTTTCCTACTTAAATCCATATTAGTCACACTAATGCTCCACTAGGGAGAGTCCAGTGTGGATGTGGTGGGTGGGAAAAAAAGGTTGATGTGTAGTCAAAGCCACTATCTGACCGCTGCTGCTGCTCTTCTCTCATCAGTTTAATCCTGATGATAAGTCGGCGCAGCACCATAACGCCCACCACTGTCTGGAGATCACAGTCAACTGCAGCCCCAACATTGACCACTGTATCATCCGCTCCACATGCACAGGTAATGCACACACTGACCACTTGTTACTTTGGCAGGACACAAAGACATTAACACTTGTACAGCACTGAAAAAGAGTTGACAGAGGCAACATTTCCTGCAGGGGTATTGCATTGTACACACTTGTACAAGTGTTTGTGTCTACCCCTGTATGAGAACAGCTTGGAGCCATGGTTTTCAGTGTCCCTAATTGTTGTATTTCACTAACTAATAAGAGTGTTCGTTATGTCCCAGGATGAGAGACTAAATTTGTCATTTGGGTCTTGGACTGAAAACCAAAACCCCCCCGGAGCAGTAATTTTTTATTTTTGGCAACTACTTTTATTATGACAGTTTGTTCTCATCAATAAAACCCCTATTGTTCTTGGGTTGCTGCAATGGGAAATCTTGACAAATCTGTGCTAGTATTTCACAGAATAATGCAACCCCTTGTGAATTGATGCTTAGTTTCCATCAGCCTGGGTCGTGTCTTATATTATCATCTTCATAGAACCTAAATGTCATAGCACGTTTAGCATCAATAAATTGTATATTTTGGGGGTGATTCATAGTGTGTGGCATCTACATCTACTTGAAAAATATAACTTATTTCGATTTTAAAAAAAGAAGAGAAAAATTACCAATAAATGATTAGTCTTTTATAGAAATGAAACCAGCAAACTTGTGCTTGTTTCTGTATTTTTAGTGTTGCTTTTGTCTGTTAATATAATTTTTAGATTTAATATCTTTTTGGTTTTTTGGATAATGGAGGTGATCATTTCTTTGCAGCACTATTGTGTAGTGTGACGCTTCTTTTTTTTTTTTTTCTGAGTTTAGTGGGTTCAGCTGTGTGTGTGAGTGGCCAGGGAGCTTGTCCAACCATCAAACACTGCAACATCAGTGACTGTGAGAACGTAGGACTGTACATTACAGATCACGCACAGGTACAAATTATTTTTCCCTTGTATAATGCTAACACTAATCGTTTGCCATAGATGCACATGCATAAACACACAAATATGCACAAAGGCTTCTGACTCTGTCTTCTCCTCTGTTCCAGGGCATTTATGAAGACAATGAAATCAGCAACAATGCGCTAGCAGGAATTTGGGTGAAAAACCACGGTAATCCCATCATAAGACGTAACCATATCCACCACGGACGAGATGTTGGCGTGTTCACCTTCGATCATGGCATGGTAAATGCACCGCAACAATGCATACATTTTACTTAAAGAACATCAGTGCCCATCTAA
The DNA here is from genome assembly GCA_013375575.1 of Percina caprodes. Lineage (NCBI taxonomy): Eukaryota > Metazoa > Chordata > Actinopteri > Perciformes > Percidae > Percina > Percina caprodes. Next base: position 3,465,338 of record JABXJD010000010.1, on the reverse strand, counting down.
TTCGTCTTCTTTTGTGTTTCAGGGTTACTTTGAGAACTGCAACATCCACAGAAACCGCATAGCAGGATTTGAGGTGAAGGCCTACGCAAACCCCACAGTGGTGCGATGTGAGATCCATCATGGCCAAACAGGAGGCATCTACGTCCATGAAAAGGGGCGGGGACAGTTTATAGAGAACAAAATCTATGCCAATAACTTTGCTGGTGTGTGGATCACGTCCAACAGCGACCCAACGATACGGTAAGCAAACAAACTTCCCTTTGGGGCAGCATTGCTAGGAAACCTATAGATAGAGATTTCTAATAATCTGAAGGTCAACACGGCTGATATTGATATGGAAAAATATTTGGTGTTTAGGAAATTTGATGTCTCTGTGCATGTTCATTCCAAGATTGACTTTCATTTTCTTTTCTTTTTTATATAACATATCCAGGGGAAATGCTATATTCAACGGTAACCAAGGAGGAGTGTACATATTTGGAGATGGACGGGGTTTGATAGAGAGCAATGATATCTATGGTAACGCCCTGGCGGGAATCCAGATCCGAACCAACAGCTGCCCCATTGTACGACACAACAAGATCCACGATGGACAGCATGGGGGCATCTATGTGGTAAATACACTCCTAAATTTGTTTCAGTTGAAAGCCTTTTCCACCAAGTACAGATTGTCTGTCAACAGCTTCCACAGTCCGCCTGTCAGGTGTTTGTTTGTTTTTTTACAGCTGATCCTGCTTTGTGTTTCAGCACGAGAAAGGCCAGGGGGTGATTGAGGAGAATGAGGTTTACAGCAACACCTTGGCTGGAGTCTGGGTGACCACAGGCAGCACTCCAGTTCTCCGCAAGAACCGCATCCACAGTGGCAAACAGGTAAAATGAACATGGTCAAACATTGCACATATAAAGCCGTGAGAAATCTGACTACATTTTCTTGGCTAATGAAATGTCATGCTTTTTGACATCTTGTAAGAAGCAGCTGCAGTAAAGTGATAAACTGCATTTATGACCTGTTATTACTTGACAATTTGATTTGAGTGACAGCAACACTCTAAAAATAATTAGAAGTATCCCACTTAATAAAGCCATTCAAACAAAAAGTATACATAGTTTAACAGTTGACGATACCAGATATTCTGTATGTGCGCACTCATTTGTGTGTGAATGGGGATTATGTGTATTAGTTTAGTCACATGTTTTTCCAAAAATGTTTTCTCTTCAGTAATGCAATGAGAACTTTAAACAATCATTTGAATAAGGTCTTTAGTTTGCTTAGCCTTAATTAACTTTGTCTGTCCACCTTCCTTTTCTGGGAAGAATACAAATTTGAATCTACAACCATCTTACTGTGCTGTTTTTAACTGGTTTAAAGTGCTCATATTATGGTTTTTCAGCTTTTCCCCTTTTTATTATATCTTTTTTCTGAATGTCATGGTTTACAAAGTGAAAAAGCCCAAAGTCCACCCCAAAGGGACTTACCATCTCTCTGTTCACAAACTGCCCCAAACAGCTCGATTGTAGTCCAGTCTTTACTTCCCTTTGTAACATGTTGTAATTCTTGCCTAGCTGCTAACATGGCACTCATGCTCTGTTTCTGACTGGCTAGTAGTCCTTACCTAGGTACTGCGTATGTGCGACTCTCAACAAAGATGGTGCAGAAGTGAGAATTAAGATTTTATCCCCATTGGGGAAATTACAATTTACACACTTTGTTTGTAAATCAGGCCTGAAATACACACACATGCTCAGGACCTAGTACGGTCAGTCAGTACGGTGCCTTGCTCAAGAGCACCTGGCAGTGCCCAGGAGGTGAAGTGGCTTTTCTCAAGCCACCAATCCACACTCCATATTTTTTGGTCCATATGGGGACTTGAACCGGTGACCCTCTGGTTCCCAACTCCCTATGGACTGAGCTACTGCCACCCCTAATAGATGCCTCACTCTGTAGCTAAAACAGAGAGCTCAACACACAGGGTGAAAAGAAGAGCTGCAGTACAACAAAAATATGGTGTTTTATGAAAATTAAACAATGTAAACCTAGTCTGATATAACCTCTAAATACAATTATGAACCTGAAAATGAGCATAATATGAGCACTTTAACATATTTGTATTATCTTTTTGTTGGGCAATATTGTGTTTATTCAATGTTGTGATCATTTCTTTTTCTTTTTTTTTTTCTTCTTTAGGTTGGTGTGTATTTCTACGACAACGGGCATGGTGTGTTGGAAGACAATGATATCTACAATCACATGTACTCTGGTGTACAAATAAGGTAATAATTTACTGCCTTTCAGCATTGTATTCACTGAAGTACTTACTGATGTTCGATGAGATGATGCTACGTTAAAGCTTGGGCACACTACTGAGTTTTCTTTATCCACGCAGTTGTGAATAATTCAATAAATTTTTTTTTTATTGAATCTTGACAGGACCGGGAGCAACCCAAAGATCAGACGCAACAAAATATGGGGAGGCCAGAATGGGGGGATTTTAGTCTACAACTCAGGTCTGTATTTCTCACGATTTAGCTTGGTTTGTCTCATATTGTGTGTTTGCACGTCTAATCCTGCTTTTAAATACAACAGGTCTGGGCTTCATCGAGGACAATGAGATCTTTGACAATGCCATGGCCGGGGTGTGGATCAAGACGGACAGCAACCCCACACTGAGACGAAATAAGATTCATGATGGCAGAGATGGAGGCATCTGCATCTTCAATGGAGGCAGAGGTACTTTGACACAATCTTTGACAAGACAAACAGCCAGACAGCTATCACATAGCTTCTGAAGTGTTCATTTTTGGTGGATATGTCTGAAATTTAATCGTACAATTGAACTTCAGTGTTTAGATTGACATACTACAATTAGCTATTGTATATCTGAAAAAATAAAACAATTAAATATTTTTCCCTGCAAGGTTTACTAGAAGAGAACGACATCTTCAGGAACGCTCAGGCCGGTGTGCTGATCAGCACCAACAGCCACCCAATACTCCGCAAGAACCGCATTTTTGACGGCTTTGCGGCAGGTTAGTTTTTTTCTTTTTAAAATAAGCTTCAGATAAGCACAAATAACTCAGTTTGTGTCACCTTTTGGTGCTGATGACAGACTTCTTTTTTTCTTGCTCCAGGTATAGAAATCACTAACCACGCCACAGCAACGCTGGAGGGCAACCAGATCTTCAACAATCGCTTTGGAGGCTTGTTTTTGGCCTCAGGAGTCAATGTCACCATGAAAGGTGACTAGCTACTTTGGGCATTAAAGCTTTGTCATGTTTGGCTACAAGCTGGTTGTCTGCTTTCTAATTGCATTTTTTTGTTTCTCCTCTGTCAGATAATAAGATTCTGAATAACCAGGATGCCATTGAAAAGGCAGTGAGCAGAGGACAGTGCCTCTACAAGATCTCCAGCTACACCAGTTACCCCATGCATGACTTCTACAGGTAAACCAGATCAGATTAAAAAGTGCAAAGTGATATTGGCAAGTAGAGCTTAAAAGAACCCGCCAACTTATTGGGACTTAAGCTTATTCACCGTATCCCCCTGGGTTAAATAAGTCCATACATAACCATCTCCGTGCATGTTGTAACTCTGACGCCCCCACCGCTAGCCTTGCTTATTACAGATCCTGGAGATCAGATCCTGCTCCCAGTAAGTGACAGCGCACAAATAACGTCACATGAGACACAGCTATCTTTTTTTAAAGATTTATTTTTTTGGGGGGCTTTTCCCTGATAGTGGCCGTGGATAGATACGAAAGGGGGAGAGAGCTGGGGGATGACAAGCAGCAAAGGGCGCAGGTCGGATTCGAACCTGGGCCGCTGCAGGACTTGGCCTACGTGGGGCAAACGCTCTCACTGGGTGAGCTAGAGGCCGCCCCAACACAGCCATCTTCTAATCGTATAAAAACTGGGAACTATATTCTCAGAGAGGCAAAACAGTTAACTCTCTGCTCCTCACCCCAGTGCTCCTAAGGTGCTGCAAGCAAATCACTGCCCAAGTAGCAGAAGTAGCAGTGTTTCGACTTTCTAAGAATATAGTTCCCATATGTATACCGTTAGAAGATGGCTGTTTCATATGTTATTTATACATGCTGTGCCTATACAAATCCCAACATGTAAATAGGAACATGTTGGCATTATTTTGTCACTTATTGGGAGCAGTAGGCTAGATGGAGCCATTTACAGCCAGGATCTGGGCTAAGTGAGGCTAGCGGTGGAGGTGTCAGTTACAACATGCATGGAGCCTCAGGGTATGTATGCAGTTATCTTACTCTGGGGGATATGGTGAATAAGCTAAAGTCTCAATAAGTTGCCGTGTTCCTTTTTTTAATTTTTATTTTTTTAATAAAAAGTCAATGGATGCCAAATTCTTTTGTACCATTTGTACTAACTATTTTGATAGTTAATTGACTGTCGTCACCACCACCACCTTGATCCAGCTCCAGTATGTAAATATATCTTGTTTTTTGTCTTACGTGACTTATGTGTTATTTAAATATCTTTCATTTTGTTTGGGTTTTAAGACTGTCGGTTAGACAAAACAAAATATGTCACCTTGGTCTTTAAGATATCATGATAATTTTTCAAACAGATCTTGTAGGCCAAATAATCATAATGGAAATTGTTAGTTGCAGCCCCAACAGTTGATTTAAGAAATGGTAAACTGCCTAATTGGAGGAGAAATTGTCAAAATGCACAAGTATGGAATTGTCTCCCATTGAATCATTTCTTTTTTCTGTCATTGTGTTGTAAATTAATCAATCTGTTTTGTCTTTTGTCTCTCCAGATGTCACACCTGTAATACAACAGATAGGAATGCCATCTGTGTAAACTGCATCAAAAAATGCCACCAAGGGCACGATGTAGAGTTTATACGGCATGATCGGTGAGACATTTTTAGACTTTTATTTATTTATTTTTTTTATGTTAAAAACATGTTTCAATCTGAAAACTGTAATTTAACTACATTATGTACCTTAAGGGTAGTTTTAACAATTTAATTTGCTTATTTGAAGGGACACTGGTTAATAATCCTATCTGTTCCCATTTAGGTTTTTCTGTGACTGCGGAGCGGGAACGTTGTCCAACCCATGCACTCTGGCCGGAGAGCCCACACACGACACAGACACTCTGTATGACTCGGCGCCGCCCATTGAGTCCAACACACTGCAGCATAACTGAAGAAATCCGGTCCAGTTACACTCTTTCACATAAGCATATAAACACATTACATTGCACACAGCCACACACACACGCAAATACACACTCACACACAGTTACATGCACACATCCACTTGCAGCCATAAGGACCCAGAGAGACTCTGTGATTGCGGCGCTCTCAGATGGGATTGGTGTGTAAGGCTGCAGAGGAAGCCGCTTCCTGCCTGCTGCAGTCAGACATGCTGCAGTGGAGACTGACTCCACTAGAGGGAGCAGTGGAGCTGAAGGTAGACTGACAGAACAGCCACAAGAGATTCCTCAAGTATTTCTTATTGCAGTCTGTAGATAAAGAAGATGAGAAGAGAAGGGCTATACAGAGGGGCTGTCGATGGCAACCTGTGCCACTTTAACAGCATGTGAAGACCCCCTGGTGTTAATCCTTGGCTCCCAGCCCTCTTCTTCCTCCTCTTCACAAGAACTGCTGTCAGAGAGACTTCATGCTTCCTCGTAGCTGCCATCCCCATTGGCTGCCCAGGCAGTTGTAACTAGACAACGGATGGCCGGATGTTGCTCTGTTGTGTGTGGATAAAGAGCAAGATTGTGTGTGTGTGATGGAGCACTTGGGCTATTTTTTTTTTTTTTTTTTAAATGTTCTGATCAATGGATTTTATTTCAATGCTTTCTCATGTAGTTTTGTATTTTCAAGCAAAAAAGCTGACTGTATTTGAATGTCTTTTATTTTATTATATATTATTTTCTTTGGTTAGCATCCCTCCTCCCAACCTGACTCCCAACGCAAACTGCAGAAACTCAAAAGTCCCAGTGGTGAAGTTCTTTCTGTGAAAGAGAATCTCGTTTAACACTAAAAACCCTCTCCAGTATATTAGCTTAAATGGCAGGTGGAGGAGCTCCACGCTTGTATAAAGGTGTGTATGTGAGCGTGTAAATGTGTTGTGAATAGTGAAAGTTGGTTGTGTGTGTGTATATGTTTATAAGTTGATGCAGTCAGTGTTTCTTGGAGAGGGTTTCAATAGGTGTTAGCGCTCCTTTGAACTGGAACTAAAGAGTCCTCTGCAGTCCTTCCTGCCTCCCCTTCTCTCCCCCGTGTATCGTGGTGACTGTGGCTCCTCATGCAGCCTGAATTGTATGCATGTACCATAACATCTAGACTTAATATATTGTGAAGTATTCAATAACCATTATGTAGATGCTAGTTGGAATTCAAAAAGGGGTATACTTTCTTAGAAAGACAAAAGAAAACAGGAAACTGGCCATTTCTAAGAAAATAAAACTTTATTAGATCACAGGTGTCTTGTCTTTAGATTCATATCCTGCAATATTACCAACAAATTTCTGGTTTTATGAAACTAAATGTTGCTGAAGAACCCCCCCCGGAGGAGTTTAGTTTATAATGGGCTAACTACATGTTAAATGGTTACACATGCAGCATAATGTTTAAATTGTATGTGTTCTTGAAAAATTACAAAGCTCATGGTGCACCATGCCCATTGTGTAAGCAACGTCAGTAATTGACTCAAACATATCCAGGAATAATCCTTTATTGAAAAACTATACAATGTTGGCACTATAGTGTGCTTAACTACGGTACATAAACTTGGACCTTTGGTCACGAGCACAAAACATGAGTAACTATCAAGCTGTTTTTGCAGGAACAAAGCGTGAAAGGAGCGCTTTGATATATGGGTTGTTCTTGGCAACAAGCTCCTGCTTCATTCTCAGCAGTGCTGCTTTCACCTCTTCTTCACTCATAGTGGCAGCAGGGAGTAACTTTGCCTTGTCTAGGAAGTCCTGGATCAGGTTTTCCCCAACCTGAACGAGAGGGAGTACATCGGTTATGCAATGACTTCAAACTATTGCAGTTGGGTAAAAATGAAGCTGGGGTCAGTTCTAGTTTGTGATGAGCGTAGTACATTTTAAAACTGAGCCATACTTGTTTGTCTGTCCGTCGTCTCTTGGACTCTGGCTCTTCCACCGACTCCTCCGCAGGTTCTTGGAACTCCTCCAGCTCCTCTGCCTTCTCCTTGGCCATGGCAACCACCGATGGCGGGAAGCATGCCAATTCAGCAACGTGGATTCCAAAACTCTGGTCACATACACCTGAAACCACAGTGCTGGGTGAGTTCACATGCCTCTCCATACTTAACACTTGCTGTCTTACATTCAAAAATAGTCCAGAGAAACAAAATGCATCAGGTTAGGGTTGCACGATTATTTTTATCAATAATGAGATCACGATTAATTATTTGTTTTTAATGATTTATTTTGTCACAAAGCAGATAGTCTACATGCTATTTATAACTGCTTTCACATCTATATTGCGCTAGAGATCTACTAGTCCAGGACTAAATATATCAATTTTTTGGTTGAATGTCAGTTTCAGGTCAAAGCCACTTTTCACAAGCTCTTAAACCGATTTGGATTCAAATTAAATGTAAAAACAGGGTTTCCTTCCCAGATTGAAAATATACAGCTGCAATACATGTTTACATGAAAATTATCTGAAATACATAGCCTAGGATATATTTAAAATTATATCTGAGAAAGCGGAGGGAGGGGGGTGCGTATGCTACTGAGTGACTTGATTTATTATGAATGGGTCCAGCACGGGTCGAATGGCGGGTCAGTGGAGTTACACACATGGTGTGTATAAAATGTCTATCATCACTGCACTGCATTTTTATGAACTATGATATTCTGGCCATGGGTCACATCTCTCGCCCAGGTCCAGCAGGCTTTGTCTCACACACTATTACTCTACGAACTGTTTTTTGCCGTGGCGACCGCAATAGAGTTATCAGCAGAAACACTGGTACAAATCCAGGTTTCCCTCTCATACAGCTATGTTAACAATTAAAACTGTAGACAAATGTCAGAAGTGTGAACCGGCGCTGTGTCACTCCATGTTGCCGAGGAGCCGTGTGAGAGTGAATGGGGTGGGGCTTACTCCATCCTCTGTTACTGTCCACATCTAGAAACTAAGCTACGCTGTGCAGGGAACAACTGACTGACACATGATCAGACAGTGGTTTACAAAGTGGTAGATTGGCTTTGCAAAAAGTGTTCTATGAACGGAATGACGTATATAAAAATCACTATCATGCAAATTTGATTGTGGGAACCCGTGATCGTGATTAAAATTTGATTAATTGTGCAGCCCTAGATCAGGTTACATCCATAGTGGTTAGTAAAGTATAAAACTGTGTGCTGACCTGATTTTACCCTGTACAGCATGGTGAGTGTGTTGTGAGAGGTCAGGGCTGTGACGTGCAGGTTGTGGACGGTGGGCTGCTGTGCTGCCAGCGCTGTCAGCTCATGGAAGTGAGTGGCAAAAAGACAGAAGCAACTGATTTTTGAGGCGATGTGTTCGCTGATGCCCCAGGCTAGACCGAAGCCATCGTATGTGGACGTGCCTCTGCCAAGCTCGTCGATTATGACGAGTGAGTTCTCCGTGGCCGAGCTGGAGGGACAGCACGGCTGATGAGACAAGGCTTGTGTATCATCTTTAAAACTGTTAAAGAGCTTGTGCGTCTGTTCTTACCGCAGAATGGCAGCTGTCTCCAGCATCTCTGACATAAAGGTGGACACTCCTTTGACCTGGCTGTCTCCCGCTCCCACCCTGGCCAGGACGCTGTCAATCACGCTAAGCTCCGCCTTCTCACATGGCACAAAGCAGCCAATCTGAGCCATGAGAGCAATCACACCCACCTGACGGATAAATGTCGACTTGCCGCCCATATTTGGTCCTGTAGGCAAGAAGAAAGAAAAGTAAGTATAAGTTTACTTTTGTCGTGTCCACATTCACAGATATCAGAAATGGCACTAAACTCATTGGGACAGAAACACAATGTATGAGTATTGTATTTTCACCGAAACTCAAGAACCGTGGAGATCAAAAAGGGTGAAAAGGACTGAAAACTGGGGGTGAGGGAGAGAGGGACTGGTCTTGTTACTCTTGTTTTTAATATCTTAGATTCTCTAATTCTGTGTTGTGTCCTGTAGACAGCCACAGGAAAAAAAAACTGCATGCTAAGCACCAAACAGACACAGGTGAACACAGTGGAACATGTAGCAGCTAAAGAGACAATTCCTTCATAGTTTGAAAGATATTTTAAAAATAAATATTGGGCTTACATTCACCAGGTGGAAACAAACAACTCCAAATAAATTCTTTTTTTCTGTAGTCCCATATTCACTCTCCTTTTAGTCTTAAAATTGCTATGGAAGTGTGCCACCTCTTTACACCTGTTATAATATAGAAGTTCTTCTCTCCCTGGACAAAAGAGATGTCGTTGGGTATGAAAGCAGTGTCCGCGTCCGTCTCCATACAGGGATGTCTGGCCTGCTGCAGCTCCATGCGCCTGCATCCGTCCGCCAACAGCCGGGGCCTGACATACGGCACAGGAGCAGAGACAGACGCCACAGCAAAACTTGCCACTGCGTCCAGCTGCGCTATCACGTCGCTCAGTGCCTGGAGGGGATCCACGTAACCTGGTGGTTTAAAACGGTCGGCATTTCAAACAAATTATCACGGAGAAAGGAGAATGCAGCATGTGCAGGCTCCAATATGATTTCTATCAGATTAAGAGTGCCTTCTGACCACAATCTCAGATTCTTTAACTGTCAATTTGAAAGTACTGAGCAGTTTACTGGCCTTTTGTAGTTCATGTGAAATAAATCAATTACTTAGGGGCACCTACTGCAAAGAGATCATTTCCATATAAACCAGACTTTTCACATTTTCTTCTGTCTATCAAATCTATGCTATGCTGATGACACAGTAGCAGCATGTGATGACATTCCTCACCTGAAGCAATGTTGATGATTTCTTTGACAATGGCATTCTGGGCCTCCTCATACTCCTCTTTGTTCTTGGCATAGTCCTCGTTTAGAGAGCTCAGCTTACTGTACACATGTGACAGAGCACGTGCAACACATCAGACAGTCAGCTGACAAGAAGAGCCCTGTTATCCGAGGCAAACATCAAGTGTGTGACGCAGTGAGACTGACCCGTTTGTGAAGCGCACTCCGTTCTTCTGAACATCCAGCGTGGTGAATTTCTTGTTGTTCCTCAGACTCTTCTCCTCTTTGCATGTGACTCTGAGGTAAAAACCCAGCATGGCATTTGACTCCAGCTTCACAGTCTTTCCAGCGTCCAGACCTGAAACGCATAGTAGCTGAAACTCAAACTCTCAGATATTTATAAAAAAATAAAAAAAACACTGTCAACTGCCATTTTCTGCTGTTTATCCGGGCCCAGGTTGTTGTAGCAGCAGGCGCCCAGGGAGCCCAGACGTTTCTTTCCCAAACCACGACCTCCAGTTCTTTCTGGGGGATCCAGAGGCAATCCCAGGCCAGATGTTCCAGCATGTTTGGAGTTGCACGCAAAACTTCCACAGAAAAGCATTGATCAGGCATCTAATCACACTATTGATGATGGCTACAGGCTGAAGGCAAGTTCCAACCCTCACTTGTAGTCATAAGCAAACTTTGTGAACTGACAAAATAATAGTGAAGTGATATTGTCACCTGGCTCTTACACTAACCACATGTTTTAATTTGGATCAAATATTGGTATGAACAATTAATGCTTGACATTTAGTCCGTTAAGAGGCATCAATGAAGCTTACAAGCTCCTTCACGTCACAGCTTAGTTGACCACGTGGAGAACACAATGTATGATTGGTGTAGCTATAAACAGCTTGTGTTTTCCAAAGTAATGTTTTCCTTTTAATAAACTTAACAGTACATTAAACATTGTTTTTTTACTACAAAAAGTGATAACTAAATGTGATTTTAGTTGGACTTTAATTCAGCCATTTCCAAATAAAGCTGGGGAAATCAGCAAAACAATCAGTAGGAAAGATTTTATTTTTGACATTCAGTCTTTTTTTTTATCATCTTTCAGCGGGAGGGATCTGAAGAATTTACTTTAAAAAAAAAAAAGTTGCACATGATGACCGCATGGTGCAATTGACTTGCTTGGGCGTTATTGTCACACTATCTTCACACTACATTAAAAGCTCCTTACCAGATGAATGTGTGCATTCATTCCCTCAAAATGCACCTATCAAACTTATTTGCACAGATATCTGCTCCATCAATAAATAACCTTTGTGCCTGACTGTGTATGCGTTTGAGTAATCACCCAGTTCTCTGGCTGCACTGTTCAGCACCCCCTGCATGCTCTTTTCCAGCGTGTCCATCTTTTCTCTCAGCTCACTCAACACTGGATCAAACGACGCCTTCACCAAGAACTCATGGTGGTCAATCTACACGTAACAAAATAATAAAAAGGTGGATGTAAACAATGTGTAGAAATGATCATATGAAACATAATGCAGAGACATTGTACATAAAATACTAAAACAAAGACCTGGTTCATGTCCAGTGTGGTTTCAATCATCTCCTGGTACTTAACAAAGTCTGTCTGCAGGTCTTTGAGAGGAGAAAGGAATACCGCCTCCAACAGAACCTGGTAGCTACCTACAAAACACAAACCTCAGAAATCAAAATGGGTAGCATGCATTGATTATGAACAAATGTACTTTATTGTGTGGATGCAGGCAACGAATGCATTTAATTGCCAGTTTTTCAGGTCCATAATTAGCATGCAGATGTGGGAGTGTATGAATCGACTCAAATGCTTGTCAGTGAAGCGAATAATTGTATTTCCCAAAATATTGAATCATTAATTTAACGTTAGCTGGTGACTTTAGTGTCTCTAGTTGACTCAGGAACATCAAATGTGTACTATTCCACAACAAATCCAGCATTCTTTAGCATCATGTTGACAGAAGAATATCTTTTGTGTACCTGAGTATCTCTCCAGGGCCATGACGAGTGCCGGGACGTGGCTCACAGCCTGGTAGACACGGTAGCAATCCTGCAGCGTTGCAGAGTGACGGTGGAACTTCTTGGCCAGACGGTGAAGATCAGGAAACCGCCGCAGCAAGTCCTCCTGACAGCTCTGCCTGAGCTCAGAGTCACACACAAAGCTCTCCACCAGGTCCAGCCTACACACACACACACACAAGTTAAGTTTATTTATATAGCAATGTTAACAGATACAAATCATAAAGTGTAATACAATAAGACATAATACAAAGGAAAATCTAGGTACATAAAATCAAAGCCATACAACCCCTTGTCTAACTAAAAGCCTGTGGGAATAGCAAAGTCCTCAACTGCTTATTTTTATTTATTTTTTATTAAATCAACAGAATTTGAACAACAAAAAGAGGGGCAGTGCATTCCACAGCCTAAAATGATCAATCCCCTCGTGGGGGACCACTAACAACATCTGACTTCATGACCTCAGACTCCGGGAAGAAGTGTGACACTGCATCAGGTTAGATATATAAAGGAGCTTGTCCGTGCAAGGCTCTAAAAGTAAGGACCAGGTAACTGGTAACCAGTGAAGTAATGCTGAAACTGGTTGAGTTAAAAGCCGTGCAGCAGAGTTCTGAACAGCCTGGAGAACAAGTAAAAGTAAAAAGACTGTTACAATAATCTAAACGAGACATAAAAGCATGGATGATCATTTTCAATTCAACCTTTGACACTTAGTTTGTATATCTTCCTCAGTTGGAAGAAGCAGTTTCTAATTAACTGTTTGGAGTGATACTCCAAGGACATCGCGGAATCAAAAACACCACCCAGATTCCTGAGGCTCGGCTGGACAGACGAGCACCGACATGCTCACTGATCAAAGGGACACTACTTTCAGGTGCAATAAGTGTTTCAGTCTTATCGGAGTTCAGCAGCAAGTAATTGACACTTAACCACTGTTTGATGCTAGTCAAGCAGTTAATCAAGGAAGACAAATGTATAAAACTCAGTAGCCTTAACGGAGCAGTACAGCTGGATAGCATCAGCATAAAACTTGTCCCATGTAGTGTAATTAATTATCATAGCATATTTAATGGCAATATATGCAATAGTTGTCATTGTATTTCATTCTGGGCTGCTTCTACTATGACTTAAAGAAAACAAAATATGACTAAGGACATCTAGTCCAAATTTTTAAGCTACAGAGAAGACAGAATTGTATGGGCCTTACTTTATTGACACTAATACAAATATTTGATATTTTCATCCATCTTAGTCTTTGCCACTCATGAGATATGTGTTATTTAATTTACCTTTCCTCTATTTTGGTTATATCTATAAGAGGTTGTTTGATCCACTGGTTGACAAGCCGCTGGCCCTGTGGTGTGCGGCACTTGTTTAACAGACCGGCCAATGAATGAGCTCCACTGGTGTCATCAGGAGATCCCTGGAGAATACAAGTAAAATAGCTTAGTTCACAGCCATTAACATTTAGTAAATAGATATTTCTGTAACACATACCACTGCTAATGCCTAGGATCTAAAAACAAAAACATGAAATACATTTTTAATCATCACCATTAGCATACACAATACACCTACACAAAAAAAGAGATCCCATGACACAAACACAAACAAAACGTGCCAGAAGCTACAAAACAAGAGGCTTGGTAAACACTGCACCGCATAGTGTTTACATCCTGACCACCTGTTTTGGAGAAATCATGTTGATTTTTGCATCGGGGGATTTCTTTTGTGGTTTGGGTGAACTGAAACTAACTACTATGGTTAACGGGGGAATGGGAACTCCTTTGACCTGGTCTCGGTCACTGACCTGGAAGAGGTTAAGAGCCCTCACGGCAGCGTTGTCCAGCCTCATGTACTGACCCAGGTCCAGTGTGGTCAGGCTGAAGGAATTGAAGTTGGACTCGTCAGAGAGCAGGTCAAGGAAACGCACCACTGCAGCCAAGCACGACATAGCCACCTGTGAATATTATATATTTAAGTTCAATGAACTTATGTAAGAAGAGAAAAAAAATAATCAGAATGTCCTGCCCTGTGTCCATGGAAGAACATGTAAGATTAAATTGGAAGAGTTCCACGTTGTTATTGTGCCATCCTTGATGTATCATGTGTGACAGAATTAATAGTGATTTAAGTGAAATAGCTGGGTATTTCACTTCCCTCAAGTGTTTGGGGGGGGGCTCTTTTTGTTCACCTGTTTGTCCAGCTCAGGCAGTGTGTTGCTCGCCACAGTCTCTCCTCTCTTAGCCCTCAGCAGCCTGTTGAGATCCTGGACCATGTCCTTGCTACTAAACTCTGATCTCTTCTTGTCAGAGACCAGCATGCCGCCACGCTGTACCACCTACACAAACACATTACGTCTTTACAACAAAATCGCAAGATGTATTCACACCATACATCTGCCTATACTTGGCGTTAAAAAAAAAAGCATACATTTTTGGGGGCATGTTTCAGTTTGCAGTGAGACATAAAATACAATCCATAAAGCCAAGTTTGATGGACAGATCCATGAGACTGAAGGCTTCTCAGATGCCAAAAACTCAGCAGAGCAGTTTGTAACATTGCAGAACAGGATTTTACAACTCTGAAAACTTTTCTTTCTTGACAGTGATCGGCAAGTAAACCACCTTTTCACCCATCTGTCTAAATGCAGCCCTATACCCGAGATCCCCGCAAGTTTCATGAAATTATGTGCATCCTTTTAAATTAAGATTGTGTACCTATTAGGCAAGTATCAGCATGACTGATTGTCATGAGAACATTACAACATGACAATATTACATGTAAAGACTTAAATGACTAAATTGAGTAGTGCAAACAATAGTTTAATGAATTACTCGAAAGAAACCCTAATGGCAACTATTTTAATAGTTAATCGCTTGAGTCACTTTTATTTTTAAAAGTATTAATCCCACACATTAGCATGTTCCAGCTTCTCAAATGTGATTATTTGCTGCCTTTCTTTGTCAGTTATATAATACTAAAATATCTTTGTGTTTTGAACTTTTGGTCAACAAGACATACAAACATTTGGTCTGGGAAATTATGATAACTACTTTTTGACATTTTATACACCAAACAAATAGTCACTTATCAAGAAAACTAAACTAACAAATATTTTTGATATATAAATATTAGTTGTAGCCCTGTTAAAATATATTTAAGACCATCAAATGTCTAACTTTTCAAGATTTTCCAAGAAGACAGTGATTTAGTGTTTGCCTGTTTGTGATGTTTTGCCTATTTATTGAACATACAGTGCCACACAAGTAAAATTTCTTTCAGATAGAGCACAGATGTTTTGCTGTCGTAACCTCGACCACCACATACCTCCCGTAGTTTATTGGCATCACTGTTGGATTCACCCTGGGCCAAGAGACATTCTTTGGGGCTGATTTGGACAAGAAGGGACTCCAGGTTGGAAAAGATCTCGTTATCTGGAAATTCACACACTCCCATCGTCCTCTGGGCTGCGTCCACATAGCCGACCCCAACCACACGCTGTCCATCAGCTCCTGTAGTAAACCGTACGGCTACAACTCCTGCACAACCCACTGCTCCGGTTCCGCTACCAAATAGAATCTCTTCAAACTGAGTTAAGTTTCCTGGAGAGGCCTGAGAGCGGAAAAAATGGTTGAGATGGACAACAGAAAATCACTATGAAGCTCTGTAAAGCAGAAAGGGGCACTGCAGACTCAGGTGATAACTCTGTAGATTCACCACTACAAGCGGCTCCTTACACATTCCTAAACATCATTTGTGTTTTAACGATGGCCTTTTTTGAGGGAACTCAATTGAGATGGATAATTTAGGTCTGTCATGATGGCCATGCCCATTTTATTGTGTTTTTTGTAGATTCATACATAAATCCATTCACAATCTGATGGATTTTGCATATAATTGACCATACAGTTATACTTCTAAATCATATTACCTAGTCCTAGGTAATATGAAAGCGTGGACTACACAGAGCAATATTATTAAATGCTAGTTAAAGTATTAAACACAGCACATGACCTATTCATAATGCAGTACTGGCACAATGAAAGCAGGACAAAGACGACTAATGTACATTTAGAAAAGTGAATGGGTCTTTAAACAAATAGTTACCTTGTACTCGATCTTCCAGTCGTGCTCCTTGCTGCTCTTGCTGTGGTTCTTGTACACTTCTACTCTGTACTGCCTCACCAGCAGCAAGTCTTTCACAAAGGCCTCAAAGTTCAGCTTGCTCAGGCACACACTCTCCAACTTGCGACTCCCTGTAGACCAATACGCCACATTATTAAAAACTACCCATTCCCTAAGCATAGATTTCCTGCAAAGCTCCCTATGCAGCAACTTACAGTAACCAAGCAGGACTACGGTTTTAATGGGTGTACTTGCAGCTAGCTTAGCTTGCAGATACGTCGAAGCCTAGCTATATATGCATCAGCAACGCGCAGCTGAATCAGCCATAGTTTGCAACCTTCAGATACGTGGTTAGCTAACTTACCTGAGCCTAAATATTTGATGACCCCGTTCGTCTTGAACACCTCCTTCGCCGCAAATATGGCATCTTTTCCGTGAACGGTGTAGTAGTCGTTACGGTCGAATATTCTGAAAGTAGTGTCCGGTTTCTCCGGCATTGAGAAAATGAAATTTAGAAAGCCATGTTCGCCAGCACTGTCCATAGACAGGTTTTGTTTCGGCTGCACCGCCATGCTGTAATCTCCCGCCACCGCTGTGGCCAAACAGGAAACTACGTTCTTCTTCTATGTGACGGTTTGTTTTCTTCTTCTTATTCTGGTTTTCCGGCAGCCTAGAAGGCTTGCGGCAAATTGCTGCCTCTTACAGGACAGTTTAAATAACTCTCGAAAGTATTGTCAACTTCAGTCGAGTTGTCCTGAGATATATAACCCATGAACGTTTCCACTCTCTCATATATTCACGGGGGTTTAGGAAGTCTCTCAATGTCACGTTCTGTATTCCCATGTGACATAGCGCCGTGAACAACTTGCTCCCTTTCATTTTTGTATTGAAGACAATTCCACAGTATCTTTGCTAGATGCATGTCCACAATGCCCGAGTCTCAGCCTTGTCATTTCATTATACGGAGTGTCTTCTTTCCTTGTCCAAATAGCACTGCTCTGCCTGTAGGGGAGAGCAGGGACAGTTGAAACACTTTTAATTAAACGTAATTTACAAATGTATCGCACTGAAAGCTAATATTTTTTCATTAGCAACCTACACCTGTCATCTGTCATCTTTTTGAGGTTGGCACTAGCTCAGTCCGTAGGGAGTTGGGTCGAGAGCCGGAGGGTCGCTGATTCAAGTCCCCATATGGACCAAAAAATACCATGGTGGCTGGAGAAATGCCACTTTACCTCCTGGGCACTGCCAGGTGCTCTTGAGCAAGGCACCGTACCCGCTCAGAGCGCTGGTTCAGCTGACATCTCTCCTTTAGTGCATGTATAGGTCCTGAGCATGTGTGTGTATTTCAAAGTGTGTATGTAAATTGTAGTTTCCCCACTGGGGATTAATAAACAAATTTCTCTCTCCGTTAAGGAAAGTGGGACGAGCATAATTTGTCCCTCCTGGACGGGACGAAGGAAACATGGGGGGACGAATGAAACATACAGTTTAAGCCAGTTTAATATTTTACTGTGTATCATGAATGGTACTTCCAAAAGGTGTTAATTTGGATTGTTGCAGGGCTATACGTCTTTGTGAATTTCTGTTACACTGCTCTGCCTGTAGGCCTACCCTATTTTGAAATGAAAAATAATGACGACCCAGCAATACATGACATTGATCACATCTTTCACTTTTTTAAATTTGATTTCTACCTGTCTCACATGTTCTGTCCATGTTAATTTAAGGTCAAAATATATTCCCATTAAACGGAAAATCTCTCCTCTCAAGTTTACTTTCATACAATTTAACCTCATTATCTTCTCCAATTCTCTTTTTTTTGTAAAAGCATGAACTTTGTTTCCTTAACTGAGAGCTTAAATCCTCATTTAATGCCCCATTCCTCCACCTGTCAAAGTCCTTTCTGTAGCCTACATATCGTAGACCCACATGCCCCATATTTCTCCCTCTTTTCCACAGGGTCCCATCTTCAGCAAACCGAGATCTTCCTATACCCTCTGGTATATTTACAAAAACATAATAAGTATTATAACAGAATAAAGTAGGACTAACAACACTCCCCTGGGGTGTCTCTATTCTCTACTAAATACAACTCAACCTGGAATAGTTCTCCCCCTCAAAAAGTCCACAGTCCAGTTCCCTCCTATTCCCATCCTGTACTTGATCATCAGCCCCTCCCTCCAGCATGTCAGATGCCTTCTCTACATCAAAAAATGCCACTGATTCTTTGTTTACCTGGGCTTTTTATGCCATCTTCCAGACATACAGCTGAATCTAGAGTGCTCCTTCCTCTTCTAAACCCACTGTGACAGGAAGCCACCCTACCATAGCCTACATGATTCTCCCATTAACCATCTGCTCCATCCATTTACACATATTAGATGTAAGGGCAACAGGTGTGTCATTTTTTGGCTTACTTTGATCCTTTCCTGGTTTCTTATTGGAACTATTATTGCATCCTTCCAGCTCTCTGGGTTATTTCCCTCTTCCCATAACATACACAACAGTATCCTTAGCCCCTCCATACTTAGATGTTTCAACATTGATGTAACCATGCTAAAGGCACATTATGTTAATCCTAATTACTTCCTTTCCTCATTAAAGCTTCTAAATTTCCCCCCTTGGGGGTTTCTCGGCATCTCCTCCCCTTATCATCCAGATTAGAGCTGTGTATTATAACAAAGTTTTAACCATTAAGTCAGCCTTTTCTTTATTGGTTAAATGCAACCTCCTCCCCAGTTATGAGCCTGTGAAAGTGTTCTGTCTACTTTGTAGTAAAGAAGACATAATCATAACTAAATAATGGAGAGATGAATGCACAACTGATTAACAAAACTCTGTTGCATGCTCGGCCTACTTGGGTTGGGAGGGCCTGTTCTGATGAAACAAAAAATGTTGGGCTATAGGCAGAGATGGGAAGTAGGCTACAAATACTTCGTTACTGTACTCAAGTAGATTTTTCAGATATTTTTACTTTACTTTACTATTTATTTACTTTTACTCCTTACATTTTAACACGAATATCGGTAGGCCTACTTTCTACTCCTTACATTTTACAAAATTGGCTCGTTACTTTAGTTTTGTACAAAAGGTTGTCTATCAGGTGTTATTGTGAATGCATATCGGGGAATAGCGCGGACACGCGCCTCACACCGCGAGCGGGCGCGCACCCCACACGGAGAGAAGAGTGAGAGAAAAGAAAAAGAGACTAGCTGTCCGGAGGATAACCAGCTGAGATCGTGTGCGTCTTTGAGAACTGTAATTCATATAACTTATGTTGTCACTTCATTTTAGCCTGATGTTGTATTGGTCTATAGTTCTTTCAAATTTTAAAGTTTGCTTGTTTGTGTTCTTCACATGTTACCTAGGTTACACCTGGCTGTTGTTTCGATATAATGGCGATTGTTGAACGTCCTTGCTCATTAAAATAATTTAATTAATAATGGGTTTAATGTTATTATTTAGCCTACTAGCATATGTGATTCCTATGTATTGTGTATGGTAGCCTTTACAATGTTATTTATTTTATTACCACACAAACAGCCCTAGCAGAGCCATGCGCATGTTTATACTGATGCTTGATTGTAATAAAGCATCAACAGAGAGAAGTTGTCTCCGTCCGTGTTTTAACAGACACACCTGGGGCCAAGTTGGAAACCAAAATCAGCTTTAAATACAGTCCTAATCTAGTTCTCACTAAGTTTAAAATAATTTAACTGGAGTTTGTTTTTATTTTTGTGTCATCAATACCAAATTGAATCTAATTGGATGGGAATATACACAGACTTCTCACAAAATCACACTTGAATTCATATCTTTCTACTCAGTCAGAATCTTATTAACCTGGAGTCCCAGTCTCTGTTACAATAAATAGGCTAAATGTTTTGTATGTTTCTCAGCGTGCTCTCTAGTAACATCTGTCTGGTCCAGGTAGCTTTGTCATTCACAAGACTACTTTTACTTTTATACTTTAAGTAAATTTCTAAGCCTCTACTTTGTTACTTTTACTTGAGTAGAGAAGTTAAATCAGTACTTCTACTTTTACCAGAGTATTTTTTTAACACAAGTATCTGTACTTCTACTTGAGTACAGGAAGTGAGTACTTTTGCCATCTCTGGCTATAGGCTACACCTTGACGAATGATGCGCACGCGGCCCGGGGGGCTTTATAAACGCAGTGATCACCGGGGATGTGAGAAGCCTACGAGCCCTGCATTGTATCTCAACTCTGGGACTCATCACTTTCATTCTCTTCTTCCAGAGCTAAAAAGCGCTCCAGCATGAACGACCACTGCAAACTTAATGTCAACGACACCATGGAGACGTTCCACTGCAACAACGGATTCAGCGACCTCATCATAGACACCAAGAAGTCCGAGCGCGAGACGTCCCGCAAAGAGGATGAGAACAAGTCATATTTAGGCCTACCTGTGCTCGAGGCTGCCTACACCAGCATCCTCCGGGAGCTCGGCGAGGACACGGACCGGCAGGGGCTGCTGCACACACCGCTGCGCGCCGCCAAGGCAATGCAGTTCCTCACCAAGGGCTACCACGAGACCATCAGCGGTGAGTCAACAGGTTCATCTCTTTGGGCTTTCATATTCCCTCACTTCCCCCTCGTGATCAATAAAGTGTGACTTCTTCTTCTTAAAATCGATTGAATGTGAAAAATCACCCGAGTGACAAGAAAATAGAAACCCCTGCACACTGCAATGCAGTTTTACCTGTGTTGATTCAGCTTTAGCTGTAGTTGGTTTATGAAATTTGTATTAGATTGCATTAAACTGTGGAGTTTCTAGTATTTTTGTTCCTCTAGGTAGTAGCTACATGAACACCTTTATATGATCTAGTGACTGTGTTGAGAAGGTTTGCCAGAATTGCCAAGTGAAGTATTTTCAGCTTCTCAAATGTGAAGATCTTCTGTGGTGGGACAAAACAAGACAGTTGACAAAGTCTTTTTGTTGGACACGTTTCCCTTATTTCTAACAATTATCAAGTGAATTACATCACACTAGAAGATGATATTTCTCTAAGTGTGCATACATGTTTTTGCTCCCAGACATCTTAAACGACGCAATATTTGATGAAGACCACAACGAGATGGTAATTGTGAAGAACATAGACATGTTTTCACTCTGTGAACATCACCTAGTACCCTTTTTTGGCAAGGTAAGTGTGTGTGTTGTGTGTGTGTGTGTGTGTGTGTGTGTGTTTGTGTTCTTATCTCACTGGCTGTTTTCTTTCTGAAGGTTCACATTGGGTATATTCCCAACAAAAACGTGGTGGGACTGAGCAAGCTGGCAAGGTAACACACTGACACTCACATCAAACCCTCCTGCTGCCACTGTGGCTGTATGCTTCTGGTGTAAGTGCTGGTAGACTGCGTTCTTCTGTTATTTCAGCACATTGACCTGGAGGATTAAGTCTAAGCCCAGCGGCCATCATCTAGTCCCTTTATCAAGCACACTCACAGACACAAGTCTGAACTCTATCCGCTTTCGAGCCATGAGAAAATCCCTTTGGACCTGTGGGAATCACCAGTTATAATCACAGCCTCCCTGTCTGTCTCCTTCTTTCACCCTTTCCTAAAATATCACACCATCTCTGAACATACAAAGCCAAAATAACAGTAACAGAGTCATTGGGTTTTTTAGAAAAAGCCTGCTGGTGTTGAATCTTGCACGACAGATTGAGAGAGTTCGGTTAGGTGAATCATTCACAGATGAAGGATCTGTACATTTGGATGACCATAGTAGAGGCTGGGGGTCAGGGACTGAGACCGCTCTGTGTTTATCAAAAGATTAATCATTATTACAACTGATCTGTAATCAGTCCTCTTCGCTTTGTTTGTGCTCTGGTTTCTGCAGGATTGTGGAGATCTTCAGTCGGAGACTCCAAGGTAAAACAGTCAAAGAGATTATGCAATTTTAAGATTTGCATATAATCACAGTTCTTTTCTTCTAGTTTAGCCAATAACTTTAATGCAACCTGGTATCATCATGTTTACATATGTGCCATTCTTTTGTTTTATTTCAGTTCAAGAGCGTCTGACCAAGCAGATTGCCATGGGAATATCAGAGGCTCTGCGGCCAAAAGGTGTAGCTGTAGTTATTGAAGCAACGTAAGTACACACACACACACACAAACACAAACACAAACACATGCTGGCCCAATCCCAAAGTGAGCCCTGAGGACTATGGACTAAAGACTTAATTGTCTTAATTGATCTCAGGTGCTAAGTGAAGGAGTGTATGAGACCACATGCATGGCACAAATAGGTATAAATGGGATTGGGACAGCACTTCACGAGATCACGTAACCTTGGCGACGTTTAATAAAAAAGATGTTCCTGACACTTGCCGGTTGGGGAATTTTCATTTTAAAAATGTTGATTTCCACATGGCCAAGGCACAGGAGACGGCTGCCGGATTGCAAAATTGTTCAAACTCTTGTTTTACAAGCTGGACAACAGGACCTTTCCGTGGTCATACAGTATATTGTGCTGTTGTTTACCTTTTGTAATTTCCGGATTTCCCTATGGTCTCTGCAGTAAACGTCACAATGCTTTGTAGTGTGGGTAATGAAATCTGCATTGATGCAGACTCACAGAAAGGGCTCGGTAAGTGTGTAGTCAAACCCTCACGCCCTTTGAATTTCGACATTGGGACAACCCTTACGAATTTCAGGAGAAAGTGCACCACACACACTACATTTACAATCATCATCTATATAATTTATAGCTGCCCTAATACCTCATGGACAAAATGCACTGTTTGATTGTAAACTATGGGTACATGCCAATGACCCGGAAATCAGTAACAGCTGTATGCTGTGTAAAATTGGTAAAATTCCCCTTTAACTCTTGTGTTGTACTCAGGTCAAATTGACCCATTTTCCTATATCAATGTTTGTTTTAACTACCCAAAATAACATGACGCTCTTTGGGGTGATTTTGATGTGTAATTTTGGGGTGTCTTATTCAATTTTATAGCATATAACATATAACAAATTTAAGTGGTTTTGAAATAGTATTGAGTAAAAGTTGACATATTGCAGTCTGTGATTATCCATCAACATACATTCCTTTAATTTAGTCTAAATAATTCCTAATTTCTGCTTTTCTAACTCAAACATTTAAATGAGGTTTATTGACCATAAATTCCAAAAATAACTGTAAAATTAAAGTTAATAAGTTAATGTTACATATTGTTGAAAACGTCAAAACAAAGTGACAAACATGGGAAAAAAGCATCAAAAAAGGACAAAAACGTAAGAAAAAGTTAAAAACATCAATACAAAAGTGTTGATTTTCAACAACACAAGGGTTAAAAAGAACATTGATATAGGAAAACGGGTCAATTTGACTCAAGGACAACATGAGGGTTAAACATGTTCTTTGGGTTTACTTTCCTCGAAATGGGTCAAATGTTGCAGCTGCAAATCTGATGTGCCATGTGTGTGTTTGCAGACATATGTGTATGGTCATGCGCGGTGTCCAGAAGATAAACAGCCGCACCGTGACGAGGACCATGTTGGGCATTTACCTGGAGGACCCCAAAACCAGGGAGGAGTTCCTGACTCTTTCACAAAACCCCTAACAAATGTTATTCACTCCAGGGCCTCTGTATACAGTAACACACGTAAAGCTTTAGATTAACAGTAGATCCACATCTGACCAGGGAAATGACCTAGGAATGGATAACTTAGGAAATCATACAAACCAGAAAACACAAAGTTCCTTTGATGCGAGATCCAAGCCAAGCCTCGATACACTGATGCCTGACTGTGAACATAATAGGAAATAGAAAACTCACATTCTTGGTGCCTTTGGTAGATATTTTACATCTTACGTCTCACGTGGCAATATTGATGTTATAAAGTATGAAATCTGATTTTGTATCATTTCAATTTAAGATTATACTTTTTTGTAATGGGAATTTAATTGCTGCTTTTGCGAAGCACCTTTCCTTGCTTTATTATAATAATATAATGAACGCTGTAGCATGTATTGTAAAGATTCTTTGCCTAAATAATGATAGAAACATGAAATTTGTCAAAAGCACACAGCCGAGGATATCATTCAGCGTTACTTTTGGTTATATACTACATTACTACACAAAATTACAATTTTGTTCTGCCCCCATTTTTCATGAGCTGAACTTAAAGTTCTAAGACTTTTTCTATGTACACAAAAGGGCCATTTCTCTCAAATATTGTTCACAAATCTGTCTACATCTGTGTTAGTGAGCACTTCTCCTTTGCTGAGAAAATCCATCCACCTCACCTCACAGGTGTGGCATATCAAGATGCTGATTAGAAAGCATAATTATTGCACAGGTGTGCTTTAGGCTGGCCACAATAAAAAGGCCACTCTAAACTGTGCAGTTTAATCACACAGCACAATACCACAGATTTCATAGGTTTTGAGGGAGCATGCAATTGGCATGCTGACTGCAGAACTGTTGCCCGTGAATTGAATGTTCATTTGTGGATGGATTATCTCGGCAAAGGAGAAGTGCTGAATAACACAGATGTAGACAGATTCATGAGCAATATTTGAGAGAAACGGCCCTTTTGTGTACATAGAAAAAGTCTTAGAACTTTGAGTTAAGATCATAAAAAATGGGGGCAAAAACAAAAGTGTTATGTTTATAATTTTGATCAGATAGATTTTGAATATTGGGTATTCACACTGGAAAAGTGAGAAAAGGAGTATACCTAAACAATGCTAGCAGTATTGTTAAACTGTACTGTACACGGTGGTGCTTTGAGCTATTTACCAATGTCCGACAGTTAAACTAAATAAATATTTAGCAGGTAAAATATTTACAGTTTACTTTGTTTAACGGTTTAGTATGTCAATATTGGCAGATTAGCACAAAACACAGTATAGTTGAGGCAAATGGGAATGTATGTATATAAACTGCAGAAACAGTATATATAGTATAGTACATTATGTTTACTATTAATATGTATGAACACAGCTATTGAGTTAATACTCGACATTAGCTTTTCATCAAAAGTGTATACTAAAAACTAAATACATTTTTATTAATCATTTTTATATATTTATTATTTTTATTCCATGACTAAAATGTGCGGTCAATGAGTAGCTTGCAATGCATTTTCTGCAATGGATTAACTAAAAGCTACAAAATGCAAGGCATATAGATGTTCACACACTCATTAATAGGTTGCACATACAGCTTGCTCAGTCAATAGGATGAATTGACTATTAGGCCAGCGTGAAGAACCCTAAAAGTGCTTTAGTTTCTAAGATATCCCCCACTAGTTGGTGTATTTGTATTCAAACTGACACACCCCATAAAAAAGCAGACCAAGGCCAGGCCGTATGGGAGATGATACACGTGGACTGAAGCAATTTCTATGATCTGATTGATCCTAAATGTGGTGTGACAGTGGCCCGGGGTTCATCTACATGTGTGAAAAAAACACAATGTTTTGGGCGCCTTGGTAGCTCACCTGGTAGAGCATGCGTCCATATACAGTTTACTCGGAAAGCATGACTTTTACTTGTAACAGAGTACTTCCGCACTGTGGTATTGGTAGCCTACTTTTAATTTCCGAAAAGTTAATCCTCCTCTGCCTACAGAGGAACTAATTACTATTTAAATGAAGACACAAAAATATGACATTAAAATTATACTTGAATGCATCAATAATACCAAGCCAATAATATAAAACAAGGGTCTGTGTGTTTAACGTGTTTTGCATTTAGCACTTGCATTCAATTTGTACTCAAAAGTACAAAAGTATGAGATATAGAAGTTTAAAATTATATGTTTGTTTTTCACACGTGGATGAAACCCTGGCTTACTCTAACACCAAATTTAGAATCAATCAGAGCTTGTATTATGCAATTACTTGAGTTTTGGTGTATCAGCTTTATTTTGCACTTGTATTTATGGGGTGTGTCACAATACCGGTCAGTTTACTCTTATGCAGTAAAAAAGGTTTATACAATAATCCATGTCATATATAGATCTTAGAGAATATGATAAACGTTGTTGTTGTTGATTAAGGTAGCTCAACATTTTTCATGCCTTCTAACTAGCCTATTCCTCCCCAAATTTCCAAACCACAACATGGAGCCCACACTGACTGTCAAATCTCTCTAACAGATAAAATACTTATGTCCCTAAATGCACTGGCAAACAGCATAACAGGAGCAAAAGGGCAGTGATATACTAGGCAAACTAGAGGATCCATAATTATATAACCGTTATGGTTGTAGTCACTTGTACTGAAAGTAGACAGGGCAGGTCAATGACTCATTTGTTGGGATGTAGTCCCAACATGACCTACTGTATATTACGTGTGTTACCTGGACACTGATGCGGTTTTTGTGCTGTGGTACAACTGCATAAATCAATGATGAGATATAAAAACTAGAGTGTGCACATGTGGTTGAAGGCCTGAGGGAGAGCAAGGCCTTTAAATATCAAAAGGAGCCTGTTAGAGAAACCTGCAAACTATAACTTATCTCTGGCAATGGAAAGGGGGGGGGTTACACTCGACAGCACAGCATGCAGTTTCCAAATATGATTATGTAAGAGTAAACCAATTATTACAGGCATATAGGACAAATGAGTATGTTGTGCGTAAGAGGCTAAAAGCGTACAATTTATGGCTTAGGGCTGAGAATCCTGTCAAATGACCTTCATGTTTAATTCTTTAATTCAATCAAACACTTGATATATTACATACAGAAATCAACTTTTTTTTAAAAAAGCAAAGAATCAAAGCCTAAGTACTGAATTTAAAATATACAAAAAAAAAATCTAGAAGCCTCAACAGGTAATGACCGGTGATGTATTTGGTTACAACAGTGCTTCCCTGTTTACGGCCACTGTAATAGTTCCAGTGGCATTATATGATATTCTGTAATAAGAGGGCAAAGCCAGCTCCAAATCTCTCTCTTTCACAAAGGTGGGGAAAAAAAATCTGACAAAAGGGTTATAGCTATATGGTGAGAAGGACAATTTGGTAAATGTGACAAGATGAGAAACATGAACATCAGTCACATCCCCACATCTGTTATTCACTCATAGAACAGTTCTGTGTTCAGCCCACTGTCACACAGATGTCTGTTTGTAGTTCTTTGTTTCCAAAACTTTCCGTCCACACATTGCACAGATTCCTGGAGACAAAAAAGGGAAAGAAAGAGAAAAACTTATAAAATATCAGTATAGAGAGAAAAGCAATATGAGGAGCAGGTCCTGAATGTCTTATTTTGTAGCATGTACCAGTTATCCCACCAGTGCATTTACTGGTTTATGCATCTTAACTTCATATCAAAAACACGTTATCAGATCCATTTAATACAGAAAGCATCTTGTTATTTAAAGTGCCCATATTATGAAAAAAGAAAGGGAAAAAAAAATCACTTTTCTGGGATTTGGGGTGTTATTTTGTGTATCTGGTGCTTCCACATGCATACAAACTTGGAAAAAAAAACATCCATGCTGTTTTGGGTGAGATACAGGTTTCTCAACGTCCTCTGCCTTCAGTCTCCACGTGAGCTGTTAAAAATCTCCACAGCTTTCTACATCACTAGCCAAGACGAGGTGGCTAACCGTAGCATGCTAGCGCTAGCATACTAGCTCGTTCTCAATGGCTAAGATTCAATGAGTCTTAGCCACAGCACGGTACAGGAACACCAAAGGACATTTTGATGGGAAAACACACAATATGTACATATAATAAAACTCATTTGGCTCTCGGCTCAGTATGGAGTCCAGTATGAGTGAGTTTATACCTTTCTTCTTTTTGTGACCAAATGTTTTTATTTGGTTTATACCTTTCTTGTAGGCACAGCCCTGGCAGTAGTGTGATCCAGACTGATGAACTGAGCTCTTGCAGATCCTGCAGGTAGCAAAGCCCGTCTTGCTGTATGGGTCAAACCTGAAATGGAGATAAACAGATACATAACTAGAGATGAACAAATGTTTTTTGCAATGCTAGCAGCACAGGTTTAGGGAACAAATTAGCATGCTAAATGTTCTAGTGCAACAATCTGAGTGAGTTGATAAAAAAAAATACTTTTGTGTGACTTCATGTAGATAAAAACTGAGAAAATAGTAAACTACTGACCTGGCTTTCTTAGAAGTCAGCATCTTGTTTTCATTTAGCTTACGCCCACCACCCTCTGAGTGAAAGAAGCAGAAATAATTAAATTAAACATCATCATCTAAGCAAGATAACATTGTGGTTAAGGTCAGTCTCATTGACTGCTTATTGAGAGACGTAACAATATCTTTATTTGCATTGAGTGACAGAGAAAACCCGTATTTGGTAAACAGCTAAACTTAACACCTCCAGCATGAGTTAAATACTCCTAAATTCTTAAGAGTTGGAATGGCATTACATCAGAATCAGAAAGGAATTTATTGCCATAATAGTTACCCTACTTGGAATTTGCCTTGGCAACTGGTGCATACATACATAAATAAACAAACATTATCAATAATAACAATAATGACTTTATTCAGGAAACAAATGAAAAGGTACATAGTATATTAAATATTTATAAGAATACATGGTATACAGTGACACTACACTGTGGTTTTATCGTACTGCTTAATCCTAATTCTCCTTGATCAAGATTCAATAAATGCGTTTTCAAGTCCCTAAATTTGAGCTCTCCAAAGTTCTACTACATATACACACGCATATACAGTATATCTTGAATATTAGGTTGATTTTAGTAATTTGCAGCCTGATTTCCATTATGATGGGCCTGAATGACATTATGATAGGACCTTGGAATATACAGTATATTGTGTGTTTGCTTGGCTCGACTAGTGATATATTTTTTACATTCTATAACCTGACCCTAATGGAGCCTTACCAAAGACTGTATATTAATATTTACAGTCTATGAGCCATACATATGAACACAGTAGTAATAGTTACCATCAAAAACACATTTTCACTGAATGTGTGTCCTCAGTTACCTGTTGTATTCCGTGCTCCATCTTTCCAGGTATCGGGTGTGATGACTTTACCAAGCTTCTTCTCGCCTGAAATAATAACACACAATGTGTAGAGAAATAAACTACTACTACTACTACTACTTGTTAAAGAAATAAAGTCTAGCGTGCAGGGTCGGTGTTCATAAACCAATGCAAGATAGCAGTAATGAGCAGTTAGCTAGCATGCACATAACGTTAGCCTAGAAGAATCTCCAGCACAATATAGGTTAGATTTAAAATAGAAAGCATCTGAACAGGGTGAAACGTACACTTATCACAAACCATCTTGCCTCTGTGTTTGTTTTAAACCAATACTTTTCCACGGTTGGTCAAAATAAAATAAAAATGTTAGCTAAACCTTAGCTTGCTTGGTTAGCTACTGTTTGTAAACTTCCGGTCACTTCTTCCACTTTCTCGTATTTGCAACAGATTGATTGGTCAAGGCTTTGACGATCTCAAATTCATTGGCTGATACTACCGTCCGTCACAGCATATCCCAGTTAATCTTCACTGACGTTTTATGATTGGTTATAGGGTGGGCTTTAAAGGTTTCTACAAAATAATACTTCCTGTTTGCGCATAATTTTCCTTAAAATTAAAAGTCCGCTGAAAGTCGCAGTTGCCCTTGAATGGGTCACCATCATAGACTATATAAAGAGGTCACTATGGTCACATAAGTAGCCTAGGCTACATGGTATTTAAGAGTATTTGAAAGGCAACTCAGATATTAAGTAATTGGTTTACCTGTGTACATTTGATAATGTAGATATATTCTGATTAAAGGAAACAGAATAAAAAATAAAAATACGAAATCATATACCATTAACTAGTCTATGGTGTATACACAGACAAACAAGCACTTAATCAAAAAGGAAGCTTGTGTCCGCTTTAGGAGAGGTCAATATAGTTCCATAGCAATATGCTACATTATAATTTGGACATCCGTCCTAAAAAGACTACACACTGCACATTGGCTATTATGAATACTCATGAAATGCACGAACAATAAAGCGTATGTGCACACCTTACACAATGAGATGGTTTAAGATATTATAATTGAAACAAAACAAAATAGTATTCTCTTGTTCTGTTTTATTTAATGAGCTGTTCGCATTTTGCAGAGGATACCTTGGGACTTTTATTGTGAAGTCCAAGCGGAAGTCTTTGTCACTCCATGTTTACGGAAGGCAGGTCCAAAGAAAAATTCACCTATGGGTTCACCACTTCTTAATGCATCCATGGTTTAATCTACTCCGTACATCCGTTGCTAAATTAACATTTGGATTTATTTTATTTCAATTGTGTCTATTGTTTTATTCTCCCATTGCATATAGCTAAATTCTTCGTAATGTGGGACCATGAAATCAGAGCCATGGCGTCCACTCATGCCATCATCGCCTCCTCGGTGTTCATGGCGACCGTGATACCTGCCGCACTCGTGCCGGGCTTCTCGGTGTACGGCACTCACCTGCTGTGGCTCTACGCGGTGTCCGGTGCGGTCACCGCGGTCAGTGTCGTCGTCTTCTGGCTGCTCGGCATCACACCCCCTACCAAGAAGCACTCAGTGGGATTCAAGGTGCTGACTTACTTTATATCTTTATGTTAAATTCTGTAAGAATAGTCCTACATTCAAAATCATATGCAAGAAAAAGTACTGACTGCAGTAGGTCTAACTGCTAGGCTACAGTGTTGCTCATGAATATAGGAACCCTTGCTTAAGTTGGCTAAAAAGAGGAATAAAAGAAATCATCTTTTGGAAATTGATCTTATTGCCTTAATTAAAAATGAGGAAAAATCCAACCTTTAAAGGACACCAGTTTTCTTTGTGAGTAAATAATGTATCGTAAATTAATAAATCTTCTTCCTTAAAATACAGGGGGCATGAGGATAGACAACCCTATGTTAAAATCCCATAGAGGCATGCGGATTTTTATTTTTAAAGGCCAGTTATTTCATGGATCCAGGATACTATGCATCCTGATTAAGTTCCCTTGGCCTTTGGAATTAAAATAACCCCACATCATCACATACCCTTCTCCATACCTAGAGATTGGCATGGTTTTATTTCAGTTAGCCTAATAGCTGGTTGCCTGCTTCTATGGGAATTTAACATGGGGTTGTCTATACTCATGCCCCATACTCATACTCATAGACTGTAACACAAGGCAAGAGCAAGGCAAGTTTATTTACACCAATGCAATTCAGAGTTCTTTACATAGAACTAGAAGAAATAGAAGAAATACAAAGCAATATAAAAAGGCACATTTAGACAGGATTTAAAAGGTTATAATACAAGATAAAATAATAAGCAAAAGTTTAAAAACAACAATTTCAGTGCAGTGTGTGATATAACTATTAGACCCAATTTTAATTAAATAAAAGTTAGGAGACAGTAAAGTCTAAAGTCCTGGTTTAAAATAACTGAACAGCTGAAGCTTAATGAACCTACACGTACGGCTATAAAGTTCGCTGGAACTTTTCAAACCCAAGAAAAATTCATACCTGGGTATCAAAGGCTCTACTTTGGCTTGCACCCTTTAACTTTAAGAGAACTTTTTTTTTTTTTTTTGCATGATTTGTTAACCTTAACTTTCTTCACCCGTTTCTTTCTGCAGCTGTCTAGGTTGTTTCGTTCATGTCTGTACTTCTTCCTGTCGTGCCTGTTCTTCCACACTGTGGTCGTTCTCTATGGAGCTCCACTGATTGAGTGAGTTGCTGCTGATGTTCATGTGCTGTATGTATACTGAAGACTAAGACATGTAAAACACATTTGAAAAAAACAGAGGGCAGTAAAGGTGGACTAGTTACTTGCTTTTGATTTCCAGACCGTAAGTTAGTTATCAGGATAGGAATTTGTGCAACTTGAAATATATCACCTTTTACGGACTGGTTAAAAAACTGTATGTACTGTTGCTGTATGTTTTATTGATTGCTTTAAGTTTTATACCCTGCAATTAATTATTCCAGATCAGCCTTAGAGACATTCTCCCTTGCCGTGCTGCTGACCTCTCTAACCACACTGAGGTGTCTCTGTGTCCTCGGCCCCAATGTCCAGGCCTGGATACGAGTGTTTAGCCGGCATGGGTGAGCCTACAATCTTCCTTTCCTTTTTCACTGCTCCCTGTCTTTCTGGCATGTGTTTCATATGCTTACTTAGTGTCTCTAAATTGAATATACTAACAGTTGTTGCATTGCTCTGTCTCCGTCTCCAGAGCTATGTCTGTGTGGGACACCGGTCTACAGATTACAGTGGCCTGCACAGTGGTAGGAGCCTGGGTTGGAGCCTTTCCAATACCACTGGACTGGGACAGGCCTTGGCAGGTCAGCACACTGTTAAAATCCTCTCATAAACAAAATGTATACTGTGGAAACTTTATCCTAATTTTGGGCCTTGTGCAAGAACAATTTTAATATTCTCATTGTAAACTTCTTTTACTTTTTTGCCTGTTCATGAGGAGGTGCACATTTGTGAGATTTTATCATTACCATAATTGATGCCCCTAAAACTGTCAAATAAGGCTGCCTGCTCTGCTCCGTTTTTGGGAAAGTTTCATTCACAAAAATGCTACCAAAAATAAAAAGAAGACTTTCACAGACAAAAAGTGGAATTAGTGGTGTTAGAGGACCCGAAACAACTAGAAAATATAAATAGTACAGCGGTAAATGCTATACTGTGACACAAATAACCAGGGAATGATTTACAAACTTTCTTAAGCACACTATTATACACACAAATATTATAGACTACAGTAGACAATGTTACACTGCCCATTAAAATCATAAAATCTAAAGAACCATTCAGTAAATTGGCAAGCCATTATGATGATGAGCAGAATATTATTGTTTGCATTGTCATCAGTTTTTATTATATTTTATTTTAGTTGATTTGGATATTTAAATTCCAATTTCATTCAGATTAAAGCATTATGACTTCACTTAGCACCCCTGCAAGGAGTCAGAAGATTAATCTGAAGTGTCATGAGATAATTATGGCATTTTTCAAGTCAGCTGAGGCGATAACAAAAGGTGACATAAAACCTGCAGACTACTGATTGGTCGGAGAGAATCGTCACTATTCACTGCGTCATTGTTGCTATTGACAGACGGGGGTGTCATGAACAAACCCGCCATAAGTCTCACTTACTTTGCCAGACCTTCTTACACACACACACACACACACACACACACACACACACACACCAAGCACCGGGAAAAGCCACGGTACCGCTGCTAAATAGTCTCAGGAAGGAACTTATTTTTGGTGGAACATGTATACATTCAAAAGAATCAGTGTTTAATTGAACTGGAAATAACCCTTAGACAGTGCAAATGTGCAAGTAGACAAAGCTTGTAACGGTTAACAAGTCATATATGTTGAGAACTACTGATTTATAAAACAGTAAATGTACAAAAGAAATTTAAGCTAGTTTCTAATATTGAATTTCTACAATGATTGAAGTATATTTCTGTAATTTCGTTGCCAATCATCTTATTTGATCTCCTCTGACATACAGCACAGTTCCTTCAGTTTCCTCTGTTAAAAAGAAGCCAGTTTTTCCATTCATCACTGAACAGTATTTAATACAACCTCCATAAGTCTGAAATTATTTTTCTAAACAATAACCATTAAAGCCTTCTCTTTAATTAATTTGATTTGTTTAAATGGCAAAAAGATTAAAACTATAATTGCAAAGGCGTTCTCTGCTTAATGACTGGAGGAAAATGCAAACTAGAAGTACACAGTGGTAATTGAAGCATAACTCTAATGGCGTTTTTCCACTGCATAAACCTACTTGACTCACCTCAACTCTACTCGCCTTTTTTTTTTTTTAAGCACTACCTCAGTCGAGGTTCCAAGCGCGCTGAGGCGATACCAAAAGGTGACGTGAAAACCTGCAGACTACTGATTGGTCGGAGAGAATCGTCACTATTCACTGCGTCATTGCTAGCGACAGACGGGGTGTCTTGAACAAACCAAAGCAGTTTTTTTTGCTGTCTCCAGCTTCTTTTGAAACTAATTTGTCGAGAATCAAAAGCAACACACCTTTGACATTCTGTGTGCGTGTCGCACACTCGCCATATCACGGCAGTTTCCTGCTATGACAACCAGCCACGGCTTGCCTCACGCATGAGGCGGTACTAATCTGCAATGGAAAAATGAGGACGGGGCACTGCGGTCGAGTCGAGGCAAATCAAGCAGGTGCCATCAATGGAGAAAAACGCTATGACAATGCTAGTGCTGTTTTTTTTTAAGTTCCTCTTTCATTAACAGAACAGAAGTCAGTGCAGGGGGAAAAGGATCAACTTAACTAATAGTTCAGCTCCTCCTGATCTATTACTCCAACAATCTGACTCACTTGTCTTGCTTCTTGTAGGTTTGGCCTGTGTCCTGCAGTCTAGGTGCTACCATCGGTTTCCTGACCGGGCTTGTTGCAGCTCCTGCGTGGATCCACTATCACCGCAAACACCTCACATACAAGTGCAAGTGATCCATACATTTCTGTGTTTTTTTGTTTGTGGCCATGAGGGTATTTCTAGTATTCCTGCTGTATTCCTTTAACTTTGTACTGCATATTTATTGGGAACATTCACTCAGTTTTCTGCCTGTAGGAAAGATGATTTTCTATTAACACAAGATTGTATGAGCCAGATTATTTTGTATGCATGAAGGCTGAATGTTCCTGAGCATTTTTGACATTAATAAAGAATTACTTCTTTTTGATTAAAAGTTGGAAGTTTATTACAGAAATATAGCTGCAGTACCGGAGGCTGCACTTTTCAGGACCGCATAACAGGATCGCAATTCTAGGACCCTAACTAGAGGGTGGGTCTTACCAAGAAAGCGAGTGGGATTCATAATAACTAACGCAACAGAACCGCATTTCCACTGAAATGGAAGAAGAGCACGTCAAGCCATGTGTGGGTAACATTACTGATTGTAAATAAGGTTATTTGTTTAAAAAGTAAGGTAAAGTTAGCTGTCTAGCTTATAGTGAGTGTGAGTTAGTCAACTAACATTAATGTTAATAGTCTTAGAGTTCTAAATGTTACAATCATTGTTAGCTTATGATATCTTTTACTCCGTGTTTAGTGTTTGCTTACTATTTTCTTTTCCCTTGTCCCCCTGTCACATTACTTGTGTAAAGCGTCCTTGGGTTTCATGAAATGCGCTATATAAATCTAAGTTTATATGCTTGGTATCGTTGGTTGCTACAACAATCTGTTAATGCTATAACACAGTGACAGTGATTAGCTCACGAGACAGCCAAAGTATGCTAAATTACAGTATGTAACACTTAAAATGCAACGATGCGTAACTTATTCTCTTATTGTAAATTAATGATTTTCATGTGTCCGAGGAAAATATTCATCGCGACTATACGACCTTCCGGTAATGCTAACTCAATATTCTACAGCGGGCAGTACACAGACAGTGGCAGTACAGCCATTTAACTGTCTATGAGTACAGCACCGGAAATAAAGACCTTTACGACAGCAAGTGTGGTTAAAAAAAAAAACACTACCGCTTTTGTCCAAAGGGGCCGCTAGAATCAACACAAACTGAAGGTTTCATAGAGTCTGTCGGTACCATAGACCGTACAGTCTATGGTCGGTACACGATCCGTCCTGCCTGCACGATCCGTTATGCACATGTGCAATATGTTTGCGCATACGCAGATGATATCATGATGAATGCGGATTTACGACACGGCACGATCTGTTCCCATAGATAGTTAAAGAAAGTCTGTTCGCCTCCACTGGAAAGCTAACGTTAGTTTAGCTAACGGCTAATTCAGCTAACCACTAGCTGAGACAGCATGTAAAAGACCCTCAAAAGTTAAAATAACCGTTTAAATAAATAACAGCTGTTACGTCAGTTCTACTTGTGCTCATTTAAAATACAATCACTCAATACTTGTCTTTATCATTACTGTAAAGTCTTAATTAAGTTGTAGCCTGCTTTTCCCACTGTTTGGTTTGAGTAACGTTATTTGAGGCTGAATCAAGCTGTCAGCTAGCGGTTAGCCGAATTAGCTGTTAGCTAAACTAACGTTAGCTTTCCGGTGGAGGCTTCTGTGGAACACATCGTGCAGTGCTGTAAATCCCTCGTAAATCCTCGTACATCATGATTATCATCTGCGCGTGCGCGAACATATTGCACATGCGCAGAATGGATCATGCAGGTAGGACGGATCGTGTACCGACAGAGCCACTTGTGTTACTCATTTTTATAAACCAAGCAGTGATAATATAGGGATTCTGCAGACGATTGGAAAAACAAAAAAAGAAGGAAGACCACTCAATTAAAATGTAGTGCTCTTACCAACTTCACAATGTGGGTTTCAATATTGAAGGTTCAGGAAAAGTCAAATGTTGATACAATGTGATTTCTATTGTTTTCTTGCATCTCTCATTTCTCGCAGGAATCATTGAGACAGATGAAAGTGTTACAGAAACTGCAGACAAAAAAAAAAAAATCATGTAGGCTAGTTAAAAAGAGTTACGGTCCACACACACACATACACACACACACAGTATGTGTACCTTTATTTTGCCTATGTAGCTAAATGAACGTAGTATTAACATCAATGATTTGAATAATTGAATCTAAAAATGCTCGAACCTGTAGGTGGTGCTGTTGCATCACTGTGTGTGTGTGTGTGTGTGTGTGTGTGTGTGTGTGTGTGTGTGTGTGTGTGTGTGTGTGTGTGTGTGTGTGTGTTTTATGTGAAGGTGCAGAGTTTAAATGAAAAGAAGAAATCAAGTCTCACACTCATTTGCAAAGTAATGAGTATAATGGTTGAGTGGTCATTTAATGAAAGAGTCGTGAGGGAAAGTTAAAGACAAAGTAGAAACTCACTGCAATACTTCCATCCTGACACACACTCACTCTCTCTTTCTCTCTTACACACACACACACACACACACACACGCGCCTTTCTGCCCCTGCAAGCTGACTACTTTTAAACAACTATTAATCTTGCTCCAACTCTATTTTCAACACTCTCCTCCCTCTCCACTCTCAATCTCATCCCCCTTTTTACATCCTCAGGCAACCATTATTGATTCACTTTAATTTTAGGTTCATTCATTTTCCTCCTTTCATGCCGCCCACAGCTCTTGTTCTCCAACACAGCCTAGTAACCGCAATACATTTTCTGCATCGCGGTGTCAATTTGTAAAGTAAAAAGACAATGTTGTTTGAAGACAGTCTAGACATTTGTGATACAATTCAACTTAAGTAATTACGTCAAGAAAAATAATTATTTGTTTTGCAGTGGGGAATAGTGGGATTAGTGAACACATTCAGCACAGAGCCAGGGGCACAGCTGTCCATTTGCCCTGTGTTTGAACTCTTACATAAGGTAGTTGCCATAGAAAGACTGGGGAAATTGCCTGAAGGAAAAAAGACGAAAGAGAAAAAAATGCATTTTCAAAAACCATACAAGAAGAGAGAATTTCAAAGCATTTTAAGTAGCCTAGATGCACTTATGTCACCCATCGGCACACCTTTTTCTTGGCTCAATCTCTCCATCCATCTCTGATGACATTTAATCTGACCTCATGCTGTTGCCTCCATTACCCTTGTTCTCTGTGCTTTTTTTCTACTCTCCACCTCCTGATATGTTATTACGTGTGCAGAGCAAATTAAGTGGCGGGTATGGCCCTTGGAGAGCAAAAGGTGTGATAAACCAATTCCACCTCCAACCTCCTAGTGTGGAAAGCTGAGATGCTTCATACTGTATGTGTCACCACACTGGACATGTCACATCTGGTAATTTTTGTTTGTAGTTTCTTGTTTTTGTCCCCTTTTCATTAATCTTTTATCTGGAATTCAAAAAACCAAAACAATGAATATACACAGGCTGGGTCTCAAAGAGGTACCCCACTCACCCAACAACAAAAACAACTAAACAGTGTCTCTGCATAGAAAATAATGCTACTAGTCATTGTAGTGTGTATTGTTGGGGATTTTCTCCTGTGTCCCCCTGTTTGGACGAGTCTGACTCATAGACTGTATAATATTAATGGACATCGCATGTGTGACATCACCCATTGGTTTGTGGAGATCTGCTATACATTGTCGAGTTTGCCATTACGGGCGCCACCATCCTGGTTGCGGATGTGACGATTTTAGACGAGAGGGAGGAGTCTTTACACTCTACGGTACAATACACTTTCACTGGCATAGCCACGCCTTAAAACACCCCCTGCTTTATTGCCAATTTTAAAATCAAGAAGACCATAATTCAAGAAATGTACCAAATGTATCATTCTGTATTGCAGAAGACTTAAAACTAGTGATTGAGACCATAGACTCATTATGAAAATGTTTACCAAGGTAATCATTTTCACACTTTCTCAGAATTCTACAGAAACCAACCTCCTTTTGCAACCACACGTGTCGCCCCCTGCTGGAATACAGATAGAATGCAGGTTTAAGGCACTTTCGCATTTGCAACACTTGGCCGAACCAGATGCTTTGTCCATTAATATTTACAGTCAATGGTCGGACTCTAATAAATGACCTATGTATACCCGCGCATTTGTTAAATTGGCATTACATGGATCCTAAGCCAGAGTCAAATAAGACAATAAAGTAAAATGTTTAATCAGTCAAGCATCGGCGTTACAATACACAGATCTGTGGGATCACAAAGCCCTCAGAGACTAAGTTTCCCTAGCAACAGACAAATATTCGGAGCCGGTCCATGCATCTCTCGTCTCTTGAGCCTCGAGAGACACAATCTATTCTTCTCCTATCTCTTATTCCTTTATTTGTTGGGTCCCCTCTTCTTCTCCATCACAGGGACTGTTATCTTCACACAACACACGCCAGGGCGGGGGGCCACTTTATGTCTCAGTCTTATTTGCTCTCATGCGAAGCGGTACATTCTGTTCCTATTTCACTTATTATTAATCAATCTACTTTGCTCAACACTCATGACCTTTAATTTACTCTATAGTTATGGCTTAAGCTAAACCTTCTTCTAAACCTTCTAAGCCATTGTTAGGGGAGTGCAGCTGTGCCTTACCAAGAGAACTTGTACCCACCGTCTCTATGACAGCAGACAACTCTGTGCAATAAGCATACATCAAAACACACAGTCTCTTACAGAAACCTTTTACATTATTATATCAATCTGCAAATATTAAGAACATTATTCTACAGTGTGAATATGTAAAATATATAAACATACAAATAAAATGACAAATTATGAATAAATAGATAAAAAGAGAAATTCAGGAAAATAACAAAACCTAATAAAAATAAATAAAAAGGATGGGAAATAAGTCAGGTTAAATGAACCTATAAAATAATTCCATTCTGAATACATCAGTGCTACCTTTTACTGAGAAATGATCTTTTCTAACTTAAAAGAACACCTAAATCTAATACAATGTAAAATACAATGTCTTGCCAAAAGAGGTACAGGCTAACATGTCAGAGTGCCTAAATATTGTTATAAAGGGGCACATTTTAATATCAATTTCCACAACTTTTGTCAAGATCATAAAATAACACTGCAAGGTATGTAGTCTGGGCCCTACTTTGATTTCAAACATAGAGGGGCATCAACAGTGTCAGGGAGATTTTAATGGAAGAAAGTCATTTCTGCCATGGTGGATCAAGATTCAGATCGATCTAGGTAAGAATAAAATGTCATAATAATTGCGTGCTAGTTGCTGGGTTAGAAATAATGGAATCTTTTTTTTGAGGCATCAATGGAGAGGCAGCCTGTCGTTTCTGTTGAGTGGCTGTCCCTTGATGTTTTCTTAGAAGTACAATCGATATAATGATACTGTACGTTAACAACAAAAATCTGGATGGAGTTGCTTTGTTCATGTGCTAGAGATGAAGACACGGCCATTTGCTCACACACACACACACACACACACACAAGCTACTGCTTCACAAAGTTCTCAGACTGTGTTATTGTGGCAGGGCATTGTGAGGAGAGGTAATTTGTCACTCCCCACCCCTCCTCTCTCCCCAGCCTTTCCTGCAAGGCGCGTGTTGCATAGCTGTTATGTTTCAGCAGAGATGCAAATTTTGAATTAGGATGCATCCTCTGCACTCTGTGGTCAAAATGAAACCTGGCTTGGTCACTATATTTTAAAGGCTATAATTGAATAAAATGACAAAAAGATACAAAAGATTGCTATAAATAAAGAAATAATACAATACTGAGAGAAAGAACAAAATCCTATAGCTCACATGTAGAAATATTTTTATTTGATGTGCCTCCATCTCATCTTTAAGCATTCATGCTGCTTTTGAGGGAACATCCATCTTTTTGCGTCTTTTTTTATAGCGTTCTTTCATCTTAGCCTCTCTCATTTAGATGAAGATTGAGGCACTCCAGTCCCTGAGTCTCCTTTTATTTCCAATCATCACTGCTGTCTGGGCCCAGTCAAACCTTACAGACTCCTAAAGTTGTGGACAGAATACTAACTGCAGAATTGTTCCCAATACAACAGTGACATTTCATCCAGAATTGCTGGATTATGTGGCATATCCACTGTGCATGCACCAGTGTACCCTGATCTCCTTCACACAATTTACTGTTTTCTATTTTAAATGTTTAGTTTGGGTAGAAAAATCCAACAATAATTATGCCTAAAACCAGTGTATATAACTTAACCATAAGCTTTACCAATTTTCCCGAAGATTGTGTCACAATGAAACATATTCCATCTGAATAATTTGAAAGCTGGAATAATTTTACATATACTGGCTTTACATTGATATATTTCAAGAAGGGATTAGAGTGGGGAGGTAAAACAGGATAGATGAGTGCCTCGTATTGAAAGACGTTATCATTTTTTTTAGTTTACTACTCATCTGAAGAGATATTGCTGAGGAGAATGTGAGTAGGGATTACATTTTCAACTTCTCTCGATAAGTCACACCCATCCTCCACAAAAGAACCTTCTCCTCACACTCTCATTCTCCCCCTCCTTACATCCCACTGGCTTCCTGTGTTTTGTCTCTCCTCTTGCCCCCAGTTACACAAGCTTCATTAACAGCTGATGTGTTATTGAGTGGAAAACATGTATGCAGAGCTCTCAGGTTTCTCCTAACAGGTAAGAATCCATTATTATAGAACATTCAAGTGGGGTGACATGACACACGAGGAATGGGGAAGACAGAGGGGTGGAGTCAAGGGGATTCCTTGATGAAAAGCAGCTATATGGTTTATTATCCAAACAAGATATTAAGTGCATCACAAGTGAATGTGTGTGTGTGTGTGTGTCAGTGATGAATCCTACTGACTTTAGTGATCCTCTCTCCAGCGCGCTTTGGAGGAGGGTCTGGCAAAGCGAGACTAGTTATTCTCTGACTCTTCCTCTAGTGCCATCTGAAGATTGACATTTATGGCTTTGAGTTAAATGTCTCAATAACTATTGGATGGACTGCACTAAGATGAGGTTTGGTACAGACAATCGTGTTCCCCACAGTATGAATTACAAACATTTTGGTCTAACCTTTTATATAGCTCCGTCATCAGGCCAAAAATAATAATTTGTGAAATACTCTTGCTCTGTGTCCAACACCTACAAAACTAATCACCACCATCAACTTCAGCTTTATGTTAAGCGCTGATAAGCAAATGTTAGTATACTAACATGCTAAACTATTCTGGTGAACATTTTATTTAAATCACAGGAAATGTGAAATACCAGATACCTGCACCTCTTCTGGCCTCCAACTATAGAAATTAAAACATCTCAGAAGGGAATGTCATTATTTTGTGTGCTTTCAATTAATGGAGAAATATTACCTGTGACACTAGGGGTCACCAGCAAAGATTGATTCAGTTAAAAGAATCAATAGCCAAACGCGGTTGGGAAGCACTTTGTTAGATGGATCTACAGACTCTTGGTTTCACTTAGTCTTGTCTAATGCCAGCTATACAGTTGAACAAACATAATGATTATTTACCTATAAACGTTAGCCACCCTAGTGCCTGAGTCATATGTCAATGGTAGCAATCAATTACAGAGGTAAATGTGTGGTTTGTGGTTCCTTTGTGAATATGCATAGCATATTCTTTTGCTGTTAATTCAGCCATTACTCAAATTCTATTTCTTAAACAAGGCACAGCGTGTTTTTAATTAATTTACTCAGATTGCATGGCAAAATAGTCCTATTCTAGATAGCACGTAACTCAACACCTTTGTGTAACCAACATAGATCAACAACATATATCTATCTACTATTTATTTGATGTCAGTCATAAACAATTTCATTTTGTTAAACCAGCTCAGCAGCATCCCCAAAGCGTTGTTCAGCAGAAATCGTAATCGCTGTAGATCTAACACCAGCCACTGCTAGCTCTCACTTCTATATCCTTGCTTTGTAGTATGGGATGTTTTAGAGTAATACACCCTTCAAATGATGCATTGTGTCTTTATTTCATAACCATACTCATTATTTCCCCAGAGAAGGTCAAATTATTCATTTTTAAATCTGTGCCATCATCTATTATGCATCATAAGGTTTTCCTCAGGGTGTGAAGTATTGATGCCATGTGGGAAGGAGCTCCGCAGTTAAGTCATACTGACAAATGAATGTGCCATATCAAGTCTTCCATGGTTTTCCATTTCTTTTATTATTTATTATTAAACTGAAAAAAATTCACAGCATAATGTTTCGATATGCACTCATTAAAGTTAATTTAACTGGCTGTGAACAGTTAAAAGTCCTTCGTTACACAATAATAAAAGTAATCATTTTTAAGAAGTAAAAAGTTTTTTACTTCTTCCAACCATATATTAAATTAAGAGTCAATGTAGATTTTAATGTTGCAATAATATCATAATCCCATGTTGAATCGTGAAAACAAAACTTTCTAGCTGTTGTTACTTTGGCCAGGTCATCATCAAAAAAGTTAATTAGTACATTCATGATTTTGTCCATGTTGACATTAGTTGCTTCATGTACATTAATTAAAAACTTTGCTTAGTTTAGCTTTTCAAATAGCTAGATGTCTAGATTCCAAAAAGACAGCTTTGTCAAGGCAGTTTGGGCTTTAGATATATTGTACACAGTGGCCATGTTAATGACAAATTGTGTCCCGCTATGAACGTGCACACACGTATCGTTTTTATCTCAAACACGGTCGGTCAGCGAAGGCGCAGCGACAGCAGTAGCCGTCGATGCCGGTAACGTACTATGACAGAGTGCAGGGAACGAAGCTTTGTGACTAGCATCTAATGACTTGTAAGCACTTTCTTACCGCTGCTGCCGTACAGTGAGTATCTTCCTTGAACATACGCTGCAGCCGGTGCTCAATTTGAGGCACCAAGTGCTAAACGGCTTCCTTTCTCCACCCTTTTCATTTTTTTCTCTTGTCCTCTATTCATGCCCAGCGCCATTTGTTTTTAACTCCTTTCTCAACTAAAAGTAAAGCTCTATCTCCTTTTTTTAGCCGCATCACCACGGAGACCACACGCCGCACTCTCGCTTTTTTTTTGTTGCAAGGATCCGCCCTACTTTGCATCTGATTGGCTAGAACTCGTTTCATTGGTAGGTGGAAGTTTGATGATTGGTTAAACCTAGCGCATCAAAAACAAATCCCATGTGGACTTTTTATTTGATTTATTTTTCTAATATAGTCATACCCCAGAAATCCGGCACCAGGCCTGACTACTTTAAGCTCTGCGTTGGTTAGAGTTGCGTTCCTCTCATATGATTGGTAGATGAAATCAATTGACTCGAAAATACAAAATCGAATTCAAGTTCCCAAATGTATTTATTTTTCCTCATGGCCGCACGCCAGAGTTCCGACACGGTGCCGGAATACTTTAAGCCCTGGAATTGATTTAGTATCTTTTGAATATTTTATTTTGAAAAAACAAATAATTTAACCAAATTGAGGATAGTGAACCTAATTTGGTCAATAAATGAATTGATGCATATAAGATTAAAGACAACAAACATCACAAATATCCAATAGAAAACTCCATAAACAGGAGCGAATCGGGCCTGGAGATATCTGAGAAGGATATATTGGAAAGAAAAATG
The DNA here is from genome assembly GCA_013375575.1 of Percina caprodes. Classification (NCBI taxonomy): domain Eukaryota; kingdom Metazoa; phylum Chordata; class Actinopteri; order Perciformes; family Percidae; genus Percina; species Percina caprodes. The sequence goes on along the minus strand of JABXJD010000010.1, from coordinate 3,421,146 downwards.
TTATTCATTTTAAAGTTACTTAATATATTTACACCATTTTGAGGTACTTATTGTACTTAAACTTGAGTATTTAAATTTTCTGTTACTTTATACTTTTATTTCACAACATTTTCGAGGCAAATATTGTACTCTACATACTCTGTAATCTGAATCTGCAAAAGTAACTGTAAGGAAAGTTATCAGATAAATGTGGACTAAAACATTTGATAACTACTTAGTTAGAAATTCACCAGACACCACAATCTTCTGAACATAGCCATACTGAAAAATAGTGTGGAGCTTGTGGAACAGTTTTTGCTAATTAAACTTAATTCAAAATCATCATCAGTGATTCGGCAGCTTGATGTGGGGCTGCCAACGTGTCTGTCTGAAACAACCTCCTTTCCTCTAAACTCAGCGAGAAGCATCTGACAACAGAAAAGCCCACACATATAAATACTGTATGAGACAATACTTAAGCCAAGTGAGCAGCAGCTATGTTCCAGACGGGGTTTCTTCATCATGCTTGCTCTCTCTCTTGCACACACATGCTCATCACTTCACTACCACACGCCTGTTGAAAGCTGTGAGCATAGAAAAAAGCTCTCTACCCTATAGACAGTTATGTACACGATGTCCGTGCATCTGTCAGTTTTATTGGCAATGACTCCTCTGTTACAGTGAGTGTGATTTCAGTGCCACATAATAGAAGATATAAGGTTGAAGACAAAAAACTGGGAAAAGAAGACTTAAATTCAGAGCACCTTTTACTTTCATTTCCCCTTAAAATGTATTAATTTAGACATTTGTTTTACAAAGAAGACAGGACAATATTATTGTGATCATTGAGTGTGATGTTCTGACAGCGATTAGAGTCCCAAAAGGTGGTATGGCGAAGGCAGATGGAGGCTGGGAATGTTGGGTCGAATTACAGTTGCGAAGTGTCAGAGATGTTACAGAAAAATCCTGGGTTTTGTGCTGGTCACTTATTGCTGGGCTGGGCTGCAATGTAAAGAGCCACCAGACAGTAGAGAGCGCCTCCTACGGTGAGAGCCATGGTGGTGCGGTACAGTAGCCTGTCGGGGACTCCACGCTTCAAATGAATGGGTATACCGTCTGACGTCTGGGAGGGGATGAAACAGGAGGAGAAGGCAAGGTAGAGTTAGAGCAAGAAGAAAAATACAATGATAAAGATGTAACAGAGAGTACAGAGTATTTTCAGCAATTTGCTGTGTCAGATAGACCATTTTCTTATAACTTTATCTATGTCTTTTCCCTCTCCTTCATAACATATTTAAAAACAAACAGTTTGTAACCAGTTCTGCATGTTTATTTAAAATGGTGATGCTGTGTGTCTGCAGTGTGCTTTTTCTATTTAACCATTTTCAGAATGAAAATTTTTGCCTGATAATTGTGATTGGAACAACCATATCTGTTTCTACACAGATTACCTGTTGCTGGTCTGTCTGGAACATCGCTTTAACAAAAAAATGTTCTTGCAATTAGAAAATTACAACAGATATTACTGTGATTTCCATTTGTTTAAGTGATTGCTCTGCCCAATCGCATAGTTATTTCCTCCACTGCCTCTCGTGGGATGAATACGGAAGCAGGGGGCCATTAAGGGCCATGACTTGAAGTGTTTTGACTGATACATTTTTACCACTTTAGCAGGTCATGGATCTTCATTCTGAGGACTTATTTGAATTAAAAAAAGCTGATACACTGAATTAATTGAACTGTCTTCTTTTCAGGACTAAAGCGTGATTTTGCCGTAGCCTACATAAGTGGCCTGAAGTTTGTATTTGTGCGTTGGTGTGGGCGTCAAACTCTTTAAGAGAATAGCAGGGCCGGTGTGTGTGTGTGTGTAGGGAGTGTGTCGTAGAGCGAGTGAGAGAGTGCCGGTGATTAGCTTCAGAGCGAGTACCGACTCTAAAGTCATCGTGAGCGAAACAAAGTGTCTCCCCTGTGCTTTCCGGCCACAGTGGGAAGTCTGTAGCAGGAAAAGTTCACTCTCTCATAGATTTCATGTTTATGGAGGAGGAGAACCAGGTGCACGTCAGGTTACAGGGTAGGGTTGGTGTAGGGTCTGTGTCTCCACGTACCTACGTACATAGCCACAGCGTAGATTTAACGCAGAAGCATAAATCACGTTTAAGACTATTTCAGTCTACGTTCTTCATTACCTGGAAAAGCCTCTGGAGGTCAGGAACCCTGTTTGCTCCCATGTACTCCACCATGGACCCAGCCTCTGACACCACCTTGGTGGGCGTGGCAAAGATCATGGCTGGGGACTCTGCTGGCACACTTGGCCTCAGCCCCTACACAAAAAAAACAACATGGTCACAATAATGTACAATTCTATTCAACACAAACTGAAGGTAAAAATATGTCTATCATGTCTTTGTATTAGGGCTACATAATTAATCGGAATTTTATCGAATTCGCAATATGGACTAGAGCAATATCCAAATTGCAGGGTGGTGGGGGGGTGCGCGCGCGCAATATTTGTTAAAGGCTTATTATGTGTCAAACTATTCTGAATTAAGTATTGTGGGGCTGCAGAGACCAGCTTACAAATTGTATCCTACAGAAGAACTCTATTTGGTACCGATCCTTGCAAAAAATCATACCATAACCATTTAAATTGTGATATTTTTCAGTGGATCCAATATCCAATACCCTCCAATATCATGAATCATATTACAATATCAGTCAAAATAATCACAAATAGTTATTTTACTCATATCATGCAGCCATTTTGTATTGACATTTATTTGAGATTTAGGATTTTTGTCGATAAATACCTCCTAAAAATCAAAGGAAAACCACTCTTTTCATTTCCAAGTACAAGAAAAGTCCATATACTCTTTGTAGGCAGTGTACTGAGCTCAATGCTGCTGCATAAATACAAGGGATTTCATGAGTACATGAATCATCACATCCCGCAATGTGTGCCTCCCTTTGTGAGTGTTTAAGTGCCTGTTCAGATTTCAAGTAGCTGTTCAAATAAACCAAAGGTACACAGTTGTGTTAATTAAGTACAAGTGTGCCTCTTTAATATCCTCTCACTCTCACTTCTCACCCACCTTGGGTTGGAAAATCACTGGGAAACCGACTCACTTCCTTGTTAGAATGTGTGGAGGCGGATAGTGTAGTGAGGGAGCGGGAAATTAAATCTGACATAAAAAAGCAGAGACACTGAAAACAGGTTACGTTTACTTGCCATTTAAGAGAAAGCATCACTAAAAGTATTCACAGTGATTTCCCTTTATTTTTTGTAGCTTCACAGCTATGACTTGTTATTACAGAGGGACATGTGCTGCATAGTGCAAGATGCGGAAGGATATTAAGCAAAATGCAAATTGGGAAGAAACAAAAATGCTGCTTTTGGGTGTCTAGTGGTGGTTCCATCACCTATACCTAAACACATACAGGTGTACATTATACAGCGGGGCTCAAGTGTTTGGGCACCCCAGGTACAAATTTGTATTAATGTGCATAAAGAAGCCAAGAAAAGATGTAAACATTTCCAACAAGCATCAAATGACATTTGTAAAATATTTTACAAAGAGTTAGATTTTATTTCCATCGTTCAAAATAACAGAAAACTAAAAAATGATGTCTGCAAAAGTTTGGGCACCCTGCAGAGTTTATAGCATACCGCCCCCTTTGGAAAGCTGAGACCTGACAGTGTCATGGATTGTTCTCAATCAACGGTACGTTTGGAGAAGACAGGGCACAGAATTTAATGAAATGAACCTCTGTCCAACTGTTAAGCACGGGGGGGGATCAATCATGCTTTGGGGTTGTATTGCAGCCAGTGGCACAGGGAAAATTTTACAAGTAGAAGGAAAAATAGATTCAATAAAATGTCAGCAAATTTTGGATGCTAACTTTATGCCAACTGTGAAAAAGCTGAAGTTAAAGTGAGGATAGCTTCTACAAATGAATAATGATCCTAAACACACCTCAAAATTCACAGTGGATTACATCAAGAGGCGTAAACTGAAGGTTTTTCCATGGCCTTCACAATCTGCTGACCTCAATATAATTGAAAATCTATGGATAGAACTTAAAAGAGCAGTGCATGACAGACAGCCCAGAAATCTCAAAGAACTGGAAGACTTTTGTAAAGAAGAATGGGCGAAGATACCTCAAACAAGAATTGAAAGACTCTTGGCTGCCTACAAGAAGTTTTTCCAAGCTGTGATACTTGCCGAAGAGGGGCAGTACAAGGTAACAAACTTTTTGCAGACGCCATTTTTTTGTTTTAGGTTATTTTGAAAGCGTAAATGATGGAAATAAAATCTTTTTGTGACATATATGAATATCTAATCTGTAATTTGATGCCTTTTGAAAATGTTTCCATCTTTTCTTGGTTTCTTTGTGCACATTAATAACAATTTTTACTTGGGGTACCAAACCTTTTGAGCCCCACTGTACATTGCTTGAAAGTGTGAATGTTGTTGGCTGTATTATTATTATTATTTCTTTTTTTTTAACAAGACTAACATCTTTTCTGTCGACCTGCCTCTATCAATCTGCCAAATGTGAAGCGATCCTGGAAGGATAGCTTAATTACAGTATAAGTGAGTTAAAGAAATTAAGTAAGTAAGTGGAAAACGCTGCAGTTGCCACAATCTCACTATTGCTGATATAAAAAGAGACTGTGTCAACAATTGCTGGTAAAGGCGAGATATTCTATTACATCAGGGATTAGCAATTAGTTTCAGCCATGGGCCGTTATTTTTCAGCATTATTCATTGGGTGTCAATGTAGAGGCATGGTGGAGAGGCAGCCCTTTATGTTCAATATGTTTTGTGTATTTAATTGTTTTAATTAATTTAAGGAATAACAAAAAAAAGAGTTTTAGTTTTAGGGAATATAATCCTGAAACTTTATAGTGCAGAGGTAGGTAGTAATTTAGGGCTAGTTAACTTCCAATGAAGACAATATTTATGTAACAGGCTCTTTGTTCTTCTAGCAAAAATTAACATAAATGTTGAATAGGTGACGTCCAAACAGAGACACAGGAGAGCTTGCAGGCAGTCTAATTCACTACCATAGAACAACAAGGAAGCTTCAGTGGAAAGAACAGGAGTAATCATACAGTAAAGGTCAGATCTGCCAGATGCTCTCAGAGGCCATTGATTTTCGAAATTGGTTGTAAAGTCACATGAAGGCCAAATCCCCATAACCTTTTAAAATAAAGGTTATGTGATAAGATAGTGATGAAAAATACAAGTTTAGTTTTCAAAGAAAGAAAATTCTCAACGTTGGATTGCTTTATAAAAGACTACAGATGACATTACGCGACACAGCTGAATTAAAGTTAAGATGAAGACAGCGTTTAACTAACGTTACTGTGTTTTAAGACCAGAGAACTGTTGGTAAACAGGTCCTTTTTCAGCAGATAAAACACGTCACTAAAACCACACCACGTTTAGGAATGAATACACATATTTTAGATTTAGCTAACTGCAATGGAGATCTTTAAATATCTTGTGTTTTGAAAGACACGGCAGCTACAGTAGAGACGGATGGTTCTACACAGCGATATGAAGGTCATCCTCGGTAGTTAGCAACTCGGTCCCTCACCGACACACCGTTTCCCGGTTTTACCTGAGGGCTGTAGGCGGCCGTGGGAGCAGACCCCGTCAGTTTCTGGGTAAAACCGCTGAACTTGTAGTACATTTTCCTGCTAAAGGACGGGGAAAGGTGTCACCCACAACAAAAATCACCCGGTAAAGGGTCTTCCTGCTGTGACCGTCGAGGGAAAGTGACGTAGCACTTAGCTGGCTCGACGCTGCCCCTTGAGGAGATGTGTACATGATGACCATACCATGGTGTTCACCAAAATTAGTAAGTACAGTAACATCACCTTACTTGACTAATTCCATTTTATGCTTATTACACTTTTATTCCTCTTAATTTTAGAGGCAATAATTGTAGCTTTGCTGATTTAGTCAATACAAAATGGACAGTAGGCTAGGCTAAATTAACTAATACATTATGATATATTATTTTAGATTAATATGCCCAGTAGTATGAAGTAGGCTAATCAAAATTAGCTTTACCTTCACCAGCTGCAGCATTGAAGTTATTTCAACATGAATGCATCACTAATTGTAATGTGAAATGGGCCATTCTGCATGATGAATACTTTTATTTTTTAATATACTTTAAGCAAGGATATCCCCCCCCCCTTAAAAATATAGAGAGGTAGTAGTCATTTTTTTCAGCCCAAACCAGTGTGTGCAGGTCTTCCCGTCAAGCATCAAACCGCTCCATCAATCAGAAAATTATAGCAGCATGATTTAAAACCAAATAGGATTTTGGAAAGTCACTCTATCTACAGTGAAAGCTACACCAAAGTAAATTCATTACTTCTTGCTGAAAAAGCTCTTTCCTACCTGTCCTGCATAAATTAAAAATTTAAATCTGAAATTATGACCTGTTTTTTGAAGTCCTACTATATATATGTATAAACTGTTGTTATTCCTCATTCTCATGACATGCCATGAAAATATATTGTTTGTAGTGAGCATCTTTTTCCACATGCCTTTCTCTGTCTCTCTCCCCCGGGCTGGGTTGACTTGTATTCACTGCATGTTTTGTACTGTGTTACAAAAGGAGCTTTGAAATATGTTTTTTCAAGTTTAAGTCCAGAATGTCCTTGGAGACTAAATGTGACAAAGGACCACCCGGCCACCACTTTAATCTGGGCTACAATATCTCAACATCTATGGGATGGCTTGCCCTACAATTTAGTACAAATATGTATGGTCCACAGAGCTTAAATCTTACTGACTTTGGTAATCCTCTGACTTTTCCTTCAGCGACACCAGCAGATTAAAGTTCACATTTAGTTTCAGATCAAATATGCATCCTACAAAACTAATTAAATTCCCACTTTGTGTTCAGTTCTTATCAGCAAACTTGTCTTTAAGTTTATTCTGAGATGGTGACAATGGTTGTTTATTTGCTAAACATCAGCATGTTAGCATTGTCAATGTGAGCATTCTGCTATTAGCATTTTGATTAAAGCACTGTGCCTGAGTAAGTCAATTTGGTTTTTAACTTTAAAAAGACATTTACACATAGAGTTATACATACAGTTTTTTACGATTGCTATGACAATTTTTGTCCAACGCACCAACATGCAACGGTTAACTTTATGCTCAAAATCATCTTCCAAAACACTAACACATGTTCTCTCCCAACAGGAACAGTCAGTTATAGAACAATGTCATAAAACAGTAATATTAGGTGGAATTACAGAAACTGCATTGTTTTATATGTGTCAGGTCTGCCCTTATACAATAGATAATAGTATATTGTATTGACCATATATTGTGTTTTACACTGCAGTTTCTCTTGAAGCCTCTCTACATTTTTGTTTTGTTGGATTTAGTAAATGCATGCATTTTGTTTCCCTTGCTGCAGAAATTCAATCCAAAAATGAATGAACCATCTCAGAGTAGCTTTATAGAACCTGTCACTGCCCGATGTGAGTCGAATACAGAATTGAGTTGTGCATGCGTCACTTTGCGACAGGTAGCATACAAGATGCTAACGAGAAACTTCTGTAATGTCAAATATAGTAAAAATTGACCTACGTAACAAAGTTTGCTGCTGGCTACAAGTTAGCAATCAAACACAACAAAGGCTGTCACTTGAATGGTGTTTTGAGCTAATATTAGCAATCAAACAATCATAGATAGCGAAAACGTTTTTGAAATGATTCCCATCTTGTGTTATTGTTTGTAATGACAAAAGTTATTATTTCATGGATTTCACAAATTTCAGTATGACACGTTATGCCGTAAACCGTTTAAATCTGAGCATGCACAACTCACATCTGCTCTCGACTCACATCGGGCAGAGACAGAATGTACGGTTTATGAAAAAAGGGAAACAGAGACAGAATTGTCTTGGTACTCGTCTTCCTCTCCCTTGTGCAGGAATTTTTCTAACTTTCTTTGTGTTCATCTTTACTATATGGCTCCTTTTCCACACAAAATTGGCCCAAATAGGTACTTTTTTACTGTACGTACTACTGTAACGTATCAGAGTCAGCTTTGGCCAGGTTTGCTGTCAAAGTACAACACTCACTTACTGTAACATATAAAGAATACTGTATAAAAGAGGGTCATGCTATTAAAAGAACATGAACAGTTGAGTGTGTTTCCTAAATGGAAATCGGTTGTGATTGATCTATTTGCATAACTTCAATCAGCTGTTTCTCTCATTTACAGTAACAATGGAACACATGTCAAATCTAGGGGATATATTTGTTTTTCAATTTACAATATGAACAGCTGTTCACTTTGACTTTAGCCTAAGATAGGTTTAGAACATGGTGTTATCTGTTCTGACATACAGTGTGAAAGCATTTGCAAATTTGTCAGTAAAAATCCACTGTTTTGGTCTTGGTTGAGCTTGTTTGTAAAAGATGTTTAAGCATTTAAAATTTTGTGTTAACTGTATGCATTTTGTGTCCAAGCAACAAGAAATGTGTTAATTGTATAGCCTACACAGACAGATGTTATGCTAACTGTGTTAAGATTTTAGGAAAGTCATTAAAAGTGTTAAAAAATTAGTTATAGCAATCGTAAAAAAATTGTAAATGAGTGGTACTACAAAGTTTGACCCAACTGAACACCAATTTTGGATGGTTAACTCCACCACCATCATCAAAAGACCAACTGAGGGAGAATTTATGTAAAGGAGCACTGAAGCTTTTCTGGTAACTTGTGGTATAACACCTTACTATAACACCTTACTCTTACTGTATTTTACCTTAATGTGTTACCCATGTGTCTTTGAGCTGTTTGAGAATACGTGAAAAACAAGCCTTCAGAGCTCATTGACAGATGTGCAACATTAAAAAGTCTGAACCCTGAGAACAGAGCGACAGCAGTTTGTGATTCAGTCTGTTTACTCTTACAACAGTACTTTGTGAACTAGACTGTGGCACACATAAAAAAATCTGATTAGTGCACTAAATATCCTTGCCAATGGACTCAGGTGTTCCTCACATTGTATAATATGTTCCACTACTGGATGTGAGGTGTGTAGTATGTCATGACATCAAGACTTATGAATTATCAAGCTCTATCTGCCAAAAATGCCTTTTCCATTAATCACTTTTTCTGGCATTGATTATTCTAGTTACTGTAATTTAGAAGGTTATTTAAAGGTAGGAATCTGATAACACATACATTTTACCATTTTGATTTCTAATAAGCAATTACACATTCAGACATTTTGCTCACAAAAGTTTTATTGTAAAGCTCATACATTAATCACATTAATTACAAGTTTGTGGTCTACTGATGAAAAAGTTTGGATTGATGGTTTCAATCACGCCTGGCCAAAAGTCAGTACAAGCTATGCCACGTGAGTTTAAAAATTACGTGTTGTAGGAAAGGTGGTAAAATATTAAATACCTCTCATTTTTGTGACAACTTGACAAAGCACATTGATAACAGTACAACAACGATAGTGAGATATGTACTGTCTACAATACTAAACCCATACAAGGCTGCAAAGTCTTTGAGGAAATAAACGGTATAATCTTTAGATTTAAGGACCAACATATAATTAAAGGACTCATTAATTGTTGAATTTGTGCAACAAAAGAGCATGGACTGTGTGTGTGTGTGTGTGTGTGTGTGTGTGTGTAAAAGATGGCAACAGGAGGAAGAGGAGAGGAGATGCAGAGAAAGACTGTTGTGTGGGAGAGGTGTTGACTTGTTTGTTTCGATCAACAAATCATATTATCTTGGCAAACCATAGACAGTGGAAACATGTCTGAATAATGACTGTCAGAGCCATCATGATAATTTTTTTTAATTTTATTTTTATTTCAATTAATTCTGTGATGCAATTTTCCCAATAATCGCAAAAATGCTGCATAGTAGCAAGGAGTTGTATGCGTGGATGTGGCCTATTTGTGTGCACACAAGATCCACCACCATTATGATTGGCATTTTGGAGATTGGAGGTTGCCCTGGAGACACAGAAATACAAACTGTCTTACATTCATGCACAAATGGAGAAGCAACACATTCTCAGTCTAATAATTGTTTGTGCTCAGGGTTGTTCCACATTTTTTCATCTCTGTCATTGTTGTCCCAGAATCTGTTATCCAACCCGTCTTTTGTCTCCCACCTTGTAGTCCTGTCTCTATATTCCATTATCACTGGCAGCTCCTACACAACTAAGCCCTTTGTATACGCCTTCTGCATCTCTACTTTACACTCACTTGTTCATTTCATGTCTATATTTTACAGGTTCAACAAAAGGCATCTAGGTCACACATCAATCTTGTGTAACTTGTACCATCTGGGTGCTATAAGACAAAGTGAAAGGCTGGCAAACAAACAAACACACGCACACACACTGGATGCAGCCATCTCTGCCAATGTTGTAACCATGGGAATACAGTGTAAACAGCAGCCGCTGTCAAACTGGATTGATTGTGCCTGTGTGTGTTTAATAAATAATTATTTGTGTATTTCTATTCTTCTGTCCAAGTGATGTTGTTAAGGAGATGGGCGCAAAGCATGCTGGTTGAAGACGATAATTGGAGATCATCAACACAACAGGCTGGAACTAGACAGGCCAAATAAAAAAACAGTGCAGGAAACAGTGCAGGGCAGAAAATGGATTACTATTTCACAATGGGATCAGCAGGTCTACTGGTTTGTTGAGTTTTTTTCTGATGTAATCAGGGCCACGGTGTTTTGGTATAAATGCACAATCATTGCAGCATCTCCACTGACAGGCCGCGTGCATACCTGGCAGAGCGGACTTTAAGTTCTTGGTAGCACTGTACAAAACTGTGGTAGATGAATGTGATGGGCAGTGCCAAAAGAACAATGCCGCTTACTACACACATTCCCCCAAGCACCCGTCCCCCAACTGTCACAGGGTAAACATCCCCGTACCCCACTGTCGTCATGGAAATGATGACCCACCAGGCGGCTGCTGGGATGCTGGCGTAATCCGGGTTCCGGGTTCCCAAGTCCAAGCCGTGCTCCAGCAGCTGGGCTAAAGCGCTGTATATTGCCATGGCAACGAAGACAAACACCATCAGCATGACCATCTCCCGGTAGCACCGCGTGAGTGTCAGTCCTAGTGTCTGCAGGCCCAGAAAGTGTCTGGCCAGCTTCATTAGCCAGAACACTCGCATCATCCTCAGCACACGCAGTATCACCCCAGCAACCCCGAGCCCGGCACCTGGCATCCCTGCCCGGGCCAAAACCATTGTGACATAGTAGGGGGTGATGGCAATCACGTCAATGATGTTCAGCGGCCGGCGGAGGAAGTCCCACTTGCTTCTGGCCACCAGAAAGCGCATTATGCACTCTGCCGTGAACCAGCCAATACACACTGCCTCTACTATCCTATGGAGGAGAGAGGAAAGGAGAAAAATGAGCAGAACTGACTTTAAACAGGAAATGGCAAAGTAGCTACAGAGAGATATGGATAATATGAGACGCTGTTTGACAATCAGTAAATGTGAGGAAGAAGGAAGCAAAGCAGGGGGTGATATAAATGATGAGAAATAAGGACATATGACGCAAATTCCAGGTTGACACAAGTAAACAAAGACAGGAGAGGAAACAACAGAGAGGGGGGTGGGGGTAGAAACCTTCACACAGAGACTGTGACATAAGCAAGCACATGATTACCCCATTGATTAGAAAAGCAAAGGCAATCAAACTGAATTAGAATGAGGTTGCTTGTATTTGATGCAGTGAGGCCAAGCTCACATCTGCACAATTAGACAAAACCAAATTATAGACCAACTGAGGGAATTGCATCATCTACTGACATGAAGCTAAATTGGAATAATGTTGACCCCCAGTATAAACTACACTTTTAGAGATTACCTAACCACTGTGACTGATCCAAAACTATGTCCAACCAGAGTGAACATAACCGTATATAGAAAAAAACTGCCTCAGGCTTTTGAGAGTACAGGCTGTGCAAAATAATGTGGAAAGAGAGGTGCACTCTTTCACCTTACATCCAAAAACTGAAGCCAAAATAAGAAGATACAGAAGGTGATTACTGGTTTGATTGTGTTTTGTTTTCTTCCCATAATATGTAATCCCTAAGTACACTTTCTACTTTCAAATCATTATCTACTAGAATATTATGTATCTGTCATGTATCTGATGTGTTTGTCCTTCTTGTGTACTGTGCAGTGTAAACTAACCAAGCCAAAATTAATTGTGAAGAGGAAGGAAGAGGCACATGGAGAAAGACAGGGTGTTCTATGCATTAACACTACACTTTTTATAGATAATGTGGATTTTTTATTGATTGGCTTCCTTGGGAGCTTGCTTGTCTGACATGGAAAGAATGTTTAGTGCTGCCCGGAATTTGCTGTCATTGTGCTTTATTGACCTAAAAGGAGGTGTCCTATATATCTCTATATACTATACTAAATAACTATATAATGTATTTTTTTTATCATGGTTCACATATATTGCGTCAAAGTAAATGTTGATTTTTGACACTTAAATGTAGAAAAAACATCATAATTAGGCTCAAAACTATGGGATACTGACTTTTACGCACCAGATTTTAGAGCACAGTCTCACTTATATCGGCTCATATTGCGTCTAAACATTTAGCAGCATCTTCACGAAGCGTCCCTGTTATTGCTCTAAACATAACTATCGCCTACCTGTGCTCCTCTACAGTATTTCTCTTGGCTGTATCCCAGTCCGGCAGTGTGCTAGCACACAGCATGATCATCGAAACGAGCACAAAGATCACAGACACTGAAGCCAAAAGCTGCGCCAAAAGCGAAGAGTTGGGCTCCTCGAAAGTCTTGCGCATCTTCTCGAGCCATTTAGCGCGACCAGTGAGCGCAGTCTGTCGCACCGGCTCGCTCGAACTCTGGGACTCATCCCCCGACACTCCGACATCTATTTCGGACAGAGTGTCCAGTCCGATCTCGGACATCCTGTCGTCCAGGCGTTTCTGGCAGCAAGAATCCAGGTGCGCGCTCTCCAGTCCCCAGTAGAGCATCTCTGTGTAGAAGGACAGCTCACACACTCCGGGGACAAAGCGGAGTTTACCAGAGCGCACGTAGAGCATGATGAACACAAAAGCCTGCGCGTGGCGGTCAAAGAAAAACTCGTTCCGGTCCCTGTCGTAGTCATCGCACAGTTCAAGAACCTCTTTCTCGGTTACGCATGCATGCAAGCGGCTGACGCGTCGGAGAGGGAAATCCTTGATCACCTCACGGGTGAAGGCGTACCGGGTTCCCCCCACGTTGAGTACGCAGATTCTCTTCCCGAACTTCATCATGTCAACCTGTAACCCAACTAAAACGCATCTTCGCAGTCCATTGTTCCTTCCATCACAGGAGTTTGGACACTTGGGGGACAACAGTCCCCTGTCCCCCAGGGCGTGGTTCGGTCTGAGTGGAGCTGGAGTGGAGCTCCGTGGCTCTATACCCTCTCTACCTCACTCCTCTTCTCCCTCTGTAGCCTGTACAAGAGACTCTCCACCCCAGTCAGGGCGAGCCAATCCCATCAATGATGTCACATGTGCGCGCACGGACGCACGCACGCGCTGAAACAGAAACTCATACCCAGTGACATAGAACGTTATTTTTCACACATTAACGCCAAAGTAGAGGCTGTGTTCACATATATAAATAGTACAAATTGATTGATTGATATATGCTAAATTAATCTTACAGTGTCCGTTTTATATGGATTTTTATAGACATAGCCTACTTGTTTGAACACTGACAAATTTAATTCTCAACAATTGCTTCACTTGAATTATTGTGCACATGACAACGTTTAATGACTTACGCACACATTGTTCATTTCAAACAAGTAGGATTTGTAAAGGTAACAGTACATGTGTAGCTAAGTGCGTGTCTGTGCCGTGCCTGTGTGTGCGCGTGCGCGGACCCCTCTCAACGTCAGCAGCCAGTGGTTTTTCGGGTTGATCTGACTTCTTTTGGCTGCCGAGAGTTCACTGTATTGTAAAGGGTACTGTGAATCCTAGAGGAGGAGGGGGGGGTTGAATTGCCAAAAATTATCTCGCTTGGGTACACATCCGGAGTCTCGACGATCATAATTTATCGCACCCTTTACCTTTTAAGATACTGGGTTTTATTGTTTTTATTAATTTATTCTATTTCTCTTAGTTTATGGTTTATGTTAACACTCCGGGAGGGCAGAAATGGCGGCCAACATGTACCGGGTCGGAGGTATGTATGTCAATGTGGATCTTTTTTATCAAACTGAAACCCTTCCAGTTTTGCATCCCCTAGGGATTAGGGTGGCGTTATTCCAGTTTGCTTCCATCTAATAGTGAGATGCGGCTGTGCTTTACTTATAGAGATGCATTAAGTTGGAGCAGAAAGGTGAGAATTTGTAAATATTTGGGATTCAAAATGGGTCAGGCCTCGCGTCTGTCGTGGCCACAACAGCTAGCCGCCAGCTTGCTAAATGGCTAGCTTACAATGTAAACATATTTCAATTGTCGGCACCGTTGTTGGTCTTTGGCCTTTGGATAGTTAGAGCGTGGTTATGGGTAACTGATACGCGGTTGGACCTCTCGGCTAGACATGTTTAAAAGCTTGTTAAAATGTTACCACGGGCTGTCTGAGCCTGCCTTTGTATTTGCCTCTTCTGGCATGCAGCCATTAGTACGAGTCCTTATTGAGCTAACGTTAGCACTAGCAATGGCTTCACTGATTAGCATTATTGCAGCTGTGGCGCTCTTTTTACAGTATTACAGGAATGCATCAATACTCTTGGTAACATTAGACACAATGTATTGCCACACTGTCCACTAACAGTTACAATAAGCGCAATTAATTAGCAAATTGGCTTCACTTGATAGCTCGTTAGCAGTGTACTGGAATTCAACATCAAATTATTGTCTCGATTCATGGCGTCGTTGTGTCGGGTTGGAATAAAGCCTAACGTTACACTTTTATTCACACGTAACATACTTTCAATCTAGCTAGGCTACATGACGACTGTGATTCATCTTAAATGGAATATACGGTTGACACATTAACATTAAGCATCTTTGCACAGGTGATATTATTGGAAACAGTGTAGCCTATCACTGACTGGAGTAGCAGTGTCGTTACAACGTATCATTGTAACGTTTGTTGTCGATATGGTCACCTCAGCTGCAGTTCTGCTGCCTTCAGGTGCTCTCTGGAAACTGCAAACCCAAGACCTTAACACTTGTTAGTGCATTGGAGTTTATGTCTTTATGATATGATAACAAATCTGTCTTGAAACTAGTCTTTTGGAAATGTTGCCTCTTTATACATATAGTTAGTCCTTGGTCTACTTTGTGCAACAGTGTCAGCTCAAATAGAAGAGTATAGGCCTACACGTTGGAACTGGAGTATATTCTGTTACAGCAGTATGACTCTGGGGATAACCATTTTGATTCCAGAGGTAGACAACTGTTGTTTTTAAATGCACTGACTTTATATCAAACATTGACAACTTTGACATATTTACCTCTTCACTGACTTATGTATGTGCTTGGAGCATAGTAATTACAGTATTTCAGACATCACATGTATACAGCATGTAACATGGACTGAACTTTTTGAGCTGTGGAAAATTGGCAGTTATGACTGAAATATATCCCTGCCTTGAATGTTTATCTTACAAAATCATAACAGTTTGATGACTGTCTCAAAGGCTGTGAAGACCTTGCACTACACATATAATTGCCTTGACCTGTTTAATGTAATCTGATATTCTTTGTGGTGTATGCTAATTACATTTACCCAGTTTATAACAAGTCCTGATAGTTCTGACTTTCGTCCACTTATGCTTCTAGTTTCGGCCCCACTGTTGTAGTGAACCATTAAATGATCAATGTTATATTTAAAAACAAATTGAGGAAGAACACTACAGTATTATAGTCAGCCAGTTTCCAGTTCCTTTGCTTACGTTTTTGTTGTTCATGAACTGGTAATGGGATAGTGTGTAGATGTAAGTTCACTCCCTGGTCACTTTTCTGGGTACATTTATAGAATTGAATGCAATCCAATTCAACATCTGGCACCAATTCTACATTTAGGAGGATTATAATGGTAAACTTCACACTTTTGGAGATTGCAAACCACAACCTTAGTGGTAAACATATTAGTAAAATTAATATCTCTTTACCAGTGTCAATCAAAACACAATCTAAACATAATTATCTTTTGTAAAGGTGAGCTGTTGTATTGGATTACATTTGATTTTTCAAGTGCACACACTGTGTATCTTTTTTTACTTGGTCACACAGGCAAATCTATCGTTACAAATAAGTGATCAGTGTGTGTTTTCTTTTGCAGATTATGTATTCTTTGAGAACTCCTCCAGTAACCCTTACCTGATCCGGCGAATAGAAGAACTCAACAAGGTACTAAAGTGTTTGTGTGTCACTTTTGTGTGTTTATGCAGTTTTTTTGCCTGAGGGTGAATAGCTAGGATTCCTCCCTGTTCCTATCCCCAACCCCCCACTTTGTGTGTGTGTGTGTGTGTGTGTGTGCGCGCGCACGCGCAGTAAGTCAAATATAATTTGAATACTTATGGGATCCTGAAATTACTATTCAAATTTATACTTACCACTAATATTATTTTTTACAAATGTGTTCGCTAAAGTTAACAAATCTCATCCTTCTCACCTTGGTCTACCTGCATGTGAAAACAAAATGCTTTTGTCATGTTAAATCTGAACAATGAAGTTAGTAGCAGTGAGCAACACAAGGCATTGTGAGATCTTATGGCAAGAAGCTAACGTTACGGGAGTGACAGCTGGGAATCAAAAGTAGGATCAGAAATACTGTTTTAATAGAAAATAAAATTGACATCCTCTGAATTATATGATGCTTATGTTATGTTTAATTAGCTCATTCTTGTTTCCTAACTGTGACAGGAGTTATAGGAGCTCAGCTGGGAGCATCACAGAGATAGCTAATGTTAATGTTATCTGCCTATCAGCTGTCAGAGTCCACTTCAATATTCATATATTAACTTCCAAAAGCTGTATTTTCATTAAAGTGACAATCTACAATAAACAAGTTGCTTATAAACTGCTAAAAAGTAGGTTCTGCTCCATAAACAACCTGAAATCAAGGAGAGGGTAAACCTTTCCTGCTACAGTTTTCCAACTGTGATCAGAAAGCACAGGGGAGACACTTTTTCTCCCACTGTGCCTCTAGGGTTGGTACTTGCTCCGAAGCTAATCACGTCAGTCTCTCACTTGCTCTACCACGCACGCACACACACTCACACGTGCCACCCTGCTATTCTCTTAAAAATATCAACGCAGACATCGACGCACATGTATAAACTTAAGTCCACTTACATAAGCTACGTTGAGAGCTCTGCGTAGAGCCTCCGCAGAAGCATAAATCCTGCTTAAGTCTGAGAAGTGTAGTAAATATCAATATTAGGTTGAATTTTAGCATTTAGTATTTGAATATAATACAATTTGAATGATATTATAGAGGAAGATTGACAGCTCTAGTGTGCATGCATTAAGTAACTAGAAGTGTTTGTAATTTGATCACACCAGGTGTTTCAGTCTCCTAACTGTTGTTTGGAGCACCTACCTCTGGGAGTGTATGTGTAGATGGGGGAGGTTATTGTATTGGACATCTCAGGAGCTCAGATATTTTTGGATTAACGATCATCTTATACCAGCTTTAAAAAGCAACGTGTTCTGACATTTGTTTTCTACCAATGGTTGATCATTTGTAGAGGTTCTTGTTATAACATATTTCCTAGATGTCTGTCACCTGTCCGTTAAGAACAGACCAAAGCTAACTTTTGTTTTATTACTACACACGCCTCTTTAACAGGCATGTCAGAAAAGCTTTTCCTGTGTTACATGTGCACCAAGATACTCTGATAAACGCATGCCAGTATCAGATAATGCGGATGGGAAGATGTCAGACTGGTCAGTATCAGCCTGAGAAAAACATATTGAGGCTGAACATTAGTACATAAGTGATAAATGGCTTGACAAAATTACAGGAACACCCTGCAACATGATGCAATGTAACACAGTTACAGAGAATGGGTAATTTAACTTGATTTGAGAGGTTTTACATTTTTGTGGCCATAGCTTTTGGTGGTGGTGCATGTATTGCAATATATTATGAGGTGTTCCTGTTATGAACACTCACATTTGCTCTTGCCTACAAGCGTCTTAGAAAAGCAGCAGAAGTTGGAAGCAGTTTTCTCAAACCTCATACCACCACATCCTTTCACTCTCCATCAGTCACATAATTTAATACTGGCTGAGGCTTTGAGTCTGTCAGCCTAATTATCCAGCAAGACAATCATTCAATCATATGATACAAAGCGCTGTCGCTGCCCTGGTCAGTCTGTCATATCAGCATAGCTTGACGAGCACACAAAGTAGCCAGGTCTCTTGGGAAATTAGAGGTTTGTGCAGGGGGGTGTTGCTACTGCTTTCAATCAACCTGGATCTCTCTACTCTCTCTGTTTCAGACGGCCAGTGGGAACGTGGAGGCCAAGGTGGTTTGTTTCTACAGAAGAAGAGACATCTCCCACAGCCTCATCCAGCTTGCAGACAAACATGCAAGTGAGTAGTAACTCCTGTCACACAATAAAACCCCTTTCACACATGCACTGCAATCCTGAAATTATCACATTACCCAAAGGCGCTGTATGTGAAAAGGCTAATGTTCGAAGGGAAATTAAATGGACGTTACCCTGCCAGCTCCCTAGTACGTCTGTATAATGTCCGAAGGAGCCCACGTGTGAATTAACAGATCGGAGAATTCGCAACCAATGACTGTGGGCGTGTTGATGATTTCGGACATTGTCTGGAGCTCATATGAAGAAAGCGACGGCTGCTTTTTTTCAGGTGTCAGATGTGAAGGAAAATTCCTTTCAGGCAATTCAGTTATGTAAGACAATATAATTTCGTCAGAATTTGTACATCAAACTCAAATGTAGAGCTGAAATTATTAATCAATTAGTTAGTTGGTCAACAGATAATTAGTTGGCAACAATTTGGATCACCAATTTTTTCTTTTTGAGTCTTTTTATGCAAAAATGCTACATTTGCTGGTTTTAACTTCAGAAATGTGAAGCTATTCTGTCTTTTCTCTGTTTTGTCATTGTAAATAAAATATCTTTGGTTTAATCGATCAATTGAGAAAATATTCTGCAGAGTCACATGCGTAGCCGCAACGTGTAGTTAAATTTTTTGAGGGGTGCACGTCAGGCCATGGCGGGGTCTGGCGTAGACACAGAGGGTTCTGCGGGGTTACGCCGTCTATTCAACACCGAAATATAAAAGGGCTTTTAGTATTACCTAGTAATGTTACGTTCAAGTCAATATGCCAATCTGTTGCTGCTTGATGGGCTTGAATTTGCCATATTATGCTTCAGCATATTTTTTGTGCATACAGTACCTTTGAGGTTAGTCTGGAGAATATTGGAAACAGTATTTGTCATTGTTTTGGATTGTTGCAATAAAAATAAGTGTTTGCAAAAAGCAAGCATGTGTTTCTACTCCCATGTTGTTTTAGAACATTTAAAAATTGAAAAGTAGGGGCGGCCTCTAGATCACCCAGTAACAGCGTTCGTCCCATGTTGGCTGAGTCCTGCAGCGGCTCTGGTTCCAACCTGACCTGCAGCCCTTTGCTGCATGTCATCCCCATCTCTTTCCCCCTTTCATGTCTAGCCACTGTCACTTCATAATAAAGGGGAAATCCTTCCAAAAAAAAAAAAACTATGGCCAATCACGTGATTAATCACAATTAAATTTTTGAATCGATTGGCAGTCCCAATATTCCTTAAGTAATTGTTAATTGCAGCGTTACTCAAATGTATTTACAAATTTGAGAATCTGTGAATTTGGTTTCATCCTTATAAATGATACAATGAAGCTATTATTAAAATTGTTGATCAATTCATAAGTATGGATGGATGTTATGCAGCAGTCTGAAACTATATGGTTTTCATTTGCATTTTCAGCCTTACTTGGTGAGGGTAAATGTCATTATGGGCTTTCTGCTGAATGTCAGTTTTCCACTTAGCACATCCTGTACATATAGTAAAATTTACTGTCAATATGATTATTTTTTTTCTTTCATGACGACCACAAGTTCAACCATGTAGTCACATGAACAGGCGCTGGAGTGTGAAAATATGCCGCTATTTATATATCCCATTTATTTCTCAATTACTTATTACTGGAAGGGAATGAATTGGAGTGCACCTCTATCTATGAGGAGAAGAATGAAGGAAAGGAAAGTTCTGTGTGGGAAGCTTTGTCCTTTGGTTAAAATTAACACAGAAAATGATCAAAAATTTAAATATCCTGTTTATACAGTGTATATATAAATTAAAAAGTCGCAATCTCATATCTTCGAGGAGGAAGATTGAGCTGATTAGCAGCAGGAGACCCAGTAAGGAATGGTTTATAAAGTTTACTTGACTGAGAATCAACACTGGTAGGAAAGACAGCAATGTCTTGTGTGGCTAAATACTATTCTCTCTGTGTGGCTTGACTCTTTAAACATAAGCAACCCTAAGCTCAAAAATAGAAATCATAGAGTTTGCAAGGACATATGCACTCATCGCAGCACCGTATCAATTTCACAAGCTAACTGGAGTCAGTCGTCTACCAGCTGCTCAGCAGAAAAGATAGAAACAACAATAAGATTTAACACTGCCTACCACTTAGTAGTATGGCTTGGATTAGTTTAGGAGGAAAACAAAAGGACAGGCACAATCTAAACTACAGAAATGAAGCACAATGTGCAGAGTTTGTGCAAAGCTGACATGTCTGCACGTATAACCAAACTACAAAATCAAACTAAAAAGGCACTAAGAGCACAGACCTCCGCCAAGGCATGCCCTATCTCACAATGTTAATGCAATGTGAATTTTCCCACTATTTTTTCCCAATTACTTTGACACAATTTGAATGCAGCACAAATACCATCTCTGACAATGTTAACAAAAGTAGAAGTAATTAGTGTTTTTAGATCTGCTCCGAAATTGAATGGCCACTTTCTTGGCCTATGCAGCACTCTTCCATCAAGAGTCATGAAAATTGGGCCAGTAATTGTTTTGTAATCCTGCTGACAGAAACAAACTAATTGACAAACTGACAAAACAAAATATAACCTTCTTGGCGGAGGTTACTGTTAATATTATTTATAAGTTTTGAGATGCAAAAATATCAATCTGTTGCTCTGAATGTTTATTCTAAATTTCAGAAGGGAGCAACAGTGCTCTAAGAATGGAGATATGGATGCCTAGGAAGCGAGCAGATCAGAAAACAGCGAGGCTGTGTCCATTTCATGCAACAATAAGCCATGTATTCAGAGGTGGAAATGTGGAATCTGGGGATCTGAAGGAGTTTCTAACAATGTGGTGTTTGTAATAGACCTCTGTTTATCTAAGTATATGTCTGGACCGTGCAACACTGACTTAAATGTGTTTTTGCTGCATGTCATGTGCTGACTCGGCTGGAGCTAATCCAGTATTTATGGGCAAACGCTGTTCTTAAAATTAAATTTCTGGTAGTAGTCCTGAGCATAATAGCTTGGGTGTTGTTAATTGATGGCAGCAATAGTTGTGATTGCAAAGCCCTCAAGAGCCATTTTAATAGCCTATTGTATTAGATCTGAAGACAGCACAGTTATAACAAATATCATTAAGTGGTGTTTTATGAATCCTTGGAGAAAAATGGATGAATGTTCTGCAAGCCACTGTCATTGTGTCATTTTTATTCACAATGCCTCCGTGATACATGGATTATTAACATCAGTGCCTCTTCTAATATGTTTGCTGATGTCCTTTTCTCTCATGTGTGCCTTTTGCAGAGGAGTTGGAAGAAGAGAAGGAGAGCCCGATAGAGACAGACCTAACAGAAAAACAGAAACACCAGCTTCGCCACAGAGAGCTCTTTCTCTCCCGGCAGTATGAAAGTCTACCTGCGACACACATCAGGTACTGTACAAAGACACGCATGCACGCACGTGAAATTTGAAAAACTCAAATAGGGTGCCCGAGCAGGTGGCCGTGTTGTGGAGCACCACGCGACAGCCATCTCGCCTCCTCATGACTGAACCCTGTGTAAGCCATGGCTGACTCTCCAATGGTTTTAGTCATCTAGACACACGCTGTTCCTTTACCAGTCAACCTAATATCGATGCTAGAATGTAGTCACTGGACAAGTCTCAACCAAGCACGTGCAAAGTGGGTGGGGCCAGGCCAGATCCAGAATTCCAGAAAGGTTGGATGTGCTACCAGCACAACAAAATATTGGTCATAACAAAGTAGATTACATACTTTAAAAAGTGTCTGTAGTGAGACTTAAAGTTGTAATGGCACTGCCCAATGTGATAATTTCTCTTCTTTTTGGTGTTCCTCCTGTTCTAGTATGATCTGATAAGACAGGGCAAAAGATTAACCAGTAAAAGGTCAGAATGGGACTGGGGATGAGGATGGGAGAAGGAATGTTTTTGTTTAATCTGCCCAACTCAATAAATGTAACTTCTGAGAGAGCAAAGGAGAGGATGTTATTAGTTTTCCTTAATACTTTACCTTATGAAATAAACATGCTTGATTTTTGTAGATCTTGTTTTATTATTTTTCACATACACTTAAACACTTGCCGGTTAAAAACAAGAAAGTTGCTGGTAAAATAGGTGAGTGGCTGGTAGACTTTCAAATACACCAGCTATAGTAACAGGTGAATAAAAATTTACACACACACACACACACACACACACACACCATCTGTAGGCACTGCCCATGGATAGTCACTCATCCAGCCATGAACAGACAGTGCTGCTCACTTCCTGTGTCTGTGTGTTACATGGTGCTTGTTCTCTCTCTCTCTCTCTCTCTCTCTCTCTCTCTCTCTCTATTAGGGGGAAGTGCAGTGTCGCATTATTGAACGAGACTGAAGCTGTTCTTTCATACCTTGACAAAGAGGTGAGACAGAACATAAAACTTGTCATGTCTTACTGTTTTTTGCTAGTTTCATAGCAGTCATAGCATACTTTTTTTCTGGGGTCTATGGCTGCAGCTAACAATTTACTTTCATTGTCAATCAGCTATTTTTTTGATTTATCCTTCAGTCCATAGAATGTAATAAAATAATGAATTACTCGTTTGATCCACTTTGAACCACTCATACTAAAACTATTACATTTATTATAACGTAATGAAAAAAAATAAGCAAATGCTCAAATATTTAAGATACTAGAAGTAAAGTATATTAGGGTTTCTTTCATTGAAAAATCACCTAAAAACTATTCGGTTATTAAAATAGTTGCATATTGTTTTTCTGTCAATTGGGTAATTGTTCATTTCATTCAGCTCTAGAAAAGGCATATCATTCATTTTTAAGCATTTATCTTCATTTACCACTATTAACTTATTCTATCAGCTGGGATTTACAGGTTTACAAGCAGAATTTCTTGCAGCTCTTTAATCAGTATTTCACACTGGGAGTCAAGTTTAAGGTTCAAATTTACAATAGAGAAGTTTGTCATTAGAACCTTTTGTAAAAGCCCTGTAGCTTAAAATATGGAGGCTGATTGGTGTGTTGTTCTTTTCAGGATACATTTTTCTACTCACTGGTGTACGACCCAACACAGAAGACCTTACTGGCCGACAAAGGAGAGATCAGAGTGGGGCCACGCTTTCAGGCAGATGTACCTGAAATGCTACAAGAGGGTCAGTAAGAAAGCGGGATTTATTTAATTACACCTACTGGCTTTGTTGTTTACAACCGTGTCAAAATGTATAAACACCTCGAGTGTGCATGTTTGTGATAGTTCTCAAAGAGTTACAGTGGGGAAAGGCAGCTTCCTCTGTGGACCGATGAGAATATGCACGCCATTTGTTCTAATAATGAAGACAATTGCTGCTTTCTATCATCGTTGAAGAAAAGTAAAAGGAGGTTTAGCTGGAGTTAAAACACCAGAGACACCATGATTATAGGGTACACCCAGTTGACATGAGCGGTTGATATTGCAGCATGATTTAATTTTAAGCCTCTTTCACACATGCAGCTTGACATTAGCAAGTATTGATGGTAACTAAAGTCAGTCTTCCAGAAAAGTTGACCACCTTACAGCTTGAGTGGGGAAAGTAAAAAAAAAAGACTTGCTAGTGTAAACAAAAGTTGTAAAATGTCTGTTCAGCATGCACATTTTTGGACAGATTTTGGGCTTGTAATTTTGCTACTTTTTGCCCTCTTTAAAGATGTTGGGTTAAAAGTCTTTGTATTTGACCGTATTCGACAATAAGATGGAGCTACTACTGTACATGAAAACGAACATGTACAAAGTAAATAGTTGAAGAAATCAACAAAACCAACCCTCTTCTGTCCAGAACCATTATATTTATGTGAACATTTACAGATAGAAGCAGATTGTTTACAGATTACACAACTAGCTCTACCAAAAAAGGTAGAGCAGTCTTGTGGGTTGATAGTCATGATTACAACATCTCGCAACACCCAAATTATTCTTTGCTTCCTTCGGCTTCAAGTTGCCATGCCGTCTGTAAGCTGTTGCCTCTGTGTGTCCTGCAGGTGAGGCAGACGACAGGGACCAGTCCAAGCTGGAAGAGAAGCTGTGGTATCCAGAGTGTCCACTTACCAGCAAACAGATAGACCAATTCCTAGTGGTGGCACGGTAAGACCTTTCACCTCTGATGTCTACAGTTACTGGATGTTATGAGCCTCCAGTCTACAGCTGCAACTGCTTAAACTCAGTAACAGACAAATGGAACAAATGGAACAATTTGTATTAAGAGTATAAGTAAGCTTAAGCTTACATCATTCAGGGCCTCTGTTTGTGGATGATAATGAAAATAAATTGTGAATGTAATACATTCATATTGTTATTTGAGGGAAAGCTCCAAAGTATGGCTCATTATTTTCATTTCTTATTCTTTGAAAAAATATGTTTGAGTTTATTTTGGAAATGAAAATCAATGAAATTTGTATTAAAAGTAGACAAAGATTTTTGTTTAAATCAGTTTTGAAAATTTAGTCTAACCATTTATTGTGATAGCCATGATCAGCTCAATGTGACAACATTTTTCTGCTTCCTATTAAACATATTCAGCGCTGTGCAGCTTTGTCTGTTTTTTTGTATCTGGAAAGCAATAAACAAAAACGATGAGCCCTTCTAACGAGGATTTTTACTTTTGCAGTAGTGAACCAATACATGAATCTCACTGTTTTTCTTTATATACGTATATATATATATTCTGCAAATTTGTTTGTGTTTCTATGTCATTTTTCAGGGCGGTTGGGACCTTTGCTCGAGCGTTGGACTGCAGCAGCTCGGTTAGACAGCCAAGCTTACACATGAGTGCAGCTGCTGCCTCACGAGATATCACACTGGTGAGTTGGATACACACACACACACACACACACACACACCCTGCAGTACCCGATTGTGACCTAAATGATAGTTTGTAACACCCTCTCTGTGTCCATTTGTTGCAGTTCCATGCGATGGACACGTTGCATCGTCATAATTACGACCTGTCTAGTGCCCTGAGTGTGCTGGTCCCAGCTGGCGGCCCAGTGCTCTGCAGGGATGAGATGGAGGAGTGGAGCGCCTCGGAAGCTGCCATGTTCGAAGAGGCACTAGAAAAATATGGAAAAGACTTCAACGACATTCGACAAGACTTTGTAAGTGTAATGTGTATAATAATTAATATTTATTTATAGTATCAAATCATAACAATCTCAAGACACTTTACAGATAGAGTAGGTCTAGACCACACTCTATAATTTACAAAGACCCAACAAGTCCAGTAATAGTGGTGTAACGGACCATAGTTGATCCGTGGTGTGGAGTACAATAATAGTGTGAAATAAATTTTTACTGTCTCAGTTACTTAAAGTAGGCTGATAAATCTCTATGGAGGGTTGCCGTAAAAATATACAGGCAATGCAATTTTCTGTTCACGTGAACGGCGCATGTTAAAATCAGTTGTAAGTTCACGTAAAAGAAGCATGTTAAAAGCAGTTGATAGATATGGTCATGGCTACGGGAGGAGTGGAAGAACTGGAAAAGCTCGTTGTTGAGTTACCCGAGGATAGGTGGCTTTGAGCCGGGTACAGGGCACGCAAACTGCCGTTTTTTTTGTATTGGGTGTTATGGTGATTTATGTTGTTATTTTGCATTATTTTACAAGTTTTAGGTAGCTCAGTCTGCCCTAAATATGGCTAATCTCTTCCCTTTCCCTTGGGCAAGACACTGAACCCCGAGTTACCCCCAATTCTGTGCCTTTGAAAGTGTAAATGTGTGTTAATGTGTATCTGATGAGCAGGTGGCACCTTGTATGGCAGCCTTGGCCACATTGTATGAATGTGTGTGAATAGTGAATGGTTCCTGTACTGTGTAAAAGAGCTTTGAGTAGTCGTTAAGACTAGAAAATATAAGAACAGACCATTTGCAGTGAAACGTCGTGATGGACAATGATATAGTCGTACAATGGGCTAACAGTTAACATAGCATTAACAAACGATCAGACAAACATTTCAACGTTAAAACTTAAGCAAACATAATCACCAGTGACCAAAGTAAAAAGCAGTGTTTGTGTGTATGGTTAGCTGTATTTTAGAAAATATATAAGAAATATGGCTT
Organism: Percina caprodes; assembly: GCA_013375575.1. NCBI lineage: Eukaryota > Metazoa > Chordata > Actinopteri > Perciformes > Percidae > Percina > Percina caprodes. Next base: position 3,394,478 of record JABXJD010000010.1, on the reverse strand, counting down.
TTTAAACTTACTTAGCATATTGATGTGAAGTGGAGAAGTTTGATTGTGTTGCAGGAATGATTTTAGAAGTTTCTAATGGACGTTTTGATACCTTCTTCCTCCTCAGCGAAAACTTGTCACAATGGGAATTCATTGTAATCTTCATGAATTCAAGATGACCACCATCACTGTTCTGTGAATGACAAAATTACCTATTTTAACTTCCACGCTTATTTCCATTGAACTTTCCTTCCCACCATCTTTCTGTACTGTACAATAAAAGCAGGATATGGGTGTAAGCAGGGTTGTCTGCAAGGGCACCAGGTGCTCATGAATACTTAATATGTGAATCACTGTGTGAGAGTGTGTGTGAGTGTGTTTTGGTCTGGGGCTCTGAGGCTTTCAGCCTCTGTCACGATGCCTCTTGCTCATGAATATATATGAAGGCTTTCGCACCAAGATGGCAAGAAAATGAGATATTAATATCATTAATTTGCTCTCTGTCTATCTTTCTCACCCCCTCTCTCTTCTTCCTCATTATTTCCTTTTGTGAAGCTGCCATGGAAGTCTCTGACTAGCATCATAGAGTACTACTACATGTGGAAGACCACAGACAGATATGTGCAACAGGTGAGACTCCATCAGTATTTGCAAACCAATAAAAAATGTTTTAATGGCTTCCTGCTGTGGTGTAAAGAATTTCATTTTTTTCCACTGAGTAGAAGGCTTAAAGGTGCCCTGTACAATTTTCTACCAACAAAACATTTAGTGTTTTGTACTAAAACACATTGTGTGCATCCTTAAAACCTAGCTTGTAAAATTTTTTTGTTTACATTTACATGAGAACACTTTTTTTCCCCCCTAGTTCTGTCTTAAGTGTTTTTCATATTGATCGTAGTATCCCAGGACCAAGAAGTATTGAAACTTCTCCAGTCAAATGATACTTGCATTTAATTATTTTTGTACCCAGATATTTTAAAAAATGTGTATGATTTTCCTCGCAGCCAATCAACCCAAAAGTTTTTTGTTTATTCCAATGTGTGATTGGCCTACTATTGCAGCTTTGGTGTGGTGAAGTCAAGCATGGTGTATTTGAGTTTTTGCAGTTAAGCGTGCCAAGATGCTTCCATTTACATGATGGGTACTTTGTTGGTATCAGTACCAACCAAGCCCTGCTATTATGCAATACAGCAGTTTTCATTGGACCTTCACAGCCTTTAATTTCCATTAATTTTGGAACTCCATGCACCTCCCTGTTTTTAAAGCAGAGATTTATATTAGAAATGTTAGGTCTCAGAGCCACAAAAGATATTACACAGCTGTTTCTACATGCTGAGGAGTAAGCCCCATGACAAATTAACTCATCTTGTTATGTGTAACACAGACTGAAGTAAAGTGAATTTTGGATGCAGGAGAAGCGAGGGTTGAAGGTACACAGCTCTGAGAGAAGAGGTCACTTTGGATAAAAGCAACAGCCAAATTTAAAACGTGAATTTAAACTGTGTTTCTTACAAACTGGTCTGAAGGTTTGACTTTTCATGCCCATGGAGTTTTCAGTAGGGGACTGCAACTTGTCAAGAAGAAAATAAATGACAGCATTTTAAAAAGGAATTGTCACATTTCTTGACTATCATCATATTGCCTATCAGAGTTAATTTTGAAAGGTGTCAAACTGTCCCTGAGGATTTTTATCTAACGGATATTGATAAATCAATCCACTGTGTTTGTCTCTGAACAGAAGAGACTGAAGGCAGCAGAGGCAGAGAGCAAACTGAAGCAGGTTTATATCCCCACATAGTAAGTCACTTAATTTTACATTTATAGATGTTGGTATTATTACTGTAGCTGTTTTTTATGCATAATTTATATGTTTTGATTTAAAGAGCTGCAGTCAGTTTCTTAAATCTCCCCCTGTTCTTTTGTTTTGACAGTAACAAGCCCAACCCCAACCAGATCTCAGTGACTAATGGCAAGATGGCAACAGTGAATGGAGCGGGCCCTGGGGCCTACCATGCAGCAGGCGGGGGCAGAGCCTGCGAAAGCTGCTATAGTGAGTGCGCTTTTTACAATTAAGAAGCTGCAAACTGAATATTTGTCATGTTTGCTATTATGAATTATTTTAGCAAACATCTTTTATCAATATTTTGTTTGGCCAATTTTTTTTTGCCACTCAACAGCATTTTCTACCTAAAACACAGTAAGATAAATGTTTGACTGGCAGAGAGCTTTGATTGTGAAGCCATAACAGAAAATTATGTTTTTAGTAGTAGAATTCAACGGCAACCAATCAGTTTGTGAGCAGAGTGAGATGAGAGTCACAAAATATCTCAGAATTGATAGATTACTGTTTATGGCAGTCACTGATTTTTGCTTTCAATATATTGTGGTTTAATGTCTTGCTTCAATAAGAAACAGAACTAATGAGCAAAAACAACACAATCTAAACAATAACCAACCATACTATATACTTTCTTTCATCCATTACATTTGTGGGGACAGAGTCTGTTTAAGTCACAAGAGGTACTAATATCATCAGTCAATAGCAGGCATGAGTGTGATTTGATTGGATCTATAAACATTGATAAAATCATTACAGACAGACTTGAGACAGCGGACGAAGAGATCAATATGCTGAGTGTCTTTGAACCAGTGCTGCAATCCTTCTAACCTTTGTTAATGCATTTTGTGCATTAACAGCCATGCAGTCAGCCCAGTGGTACTCGTGGGGGCCTCCAAACATGCAGTGCCGCCTTTGTGTTTCCTGCTGGATGTACTGGAAGAAATACGGAGGCCTGAAGATGCCAAGCAGAGCAGAGGCCCCAGAGGAGAGGACCTCTCCTAGTCCAGCAACCAATGTAAGCTCAGTCAGAAGGCACAGGCATAAAACGCATGGGGCGTACTGGGGGAGATTTGCTTATATCCCAAAATACTGTATTAGACATGCTTTTATAAATTATAGAACAAATTCCTAATTCACACAATTGCAGCTCCATAAAGTTTAAAGGGAGACGCAGACTTATTGGGATTTTAGCTTATTCACCGTATCCCCCAGAGTTAGACAAGTCAATTCATACCCTTCTCATCTCCCTGCGTGCTGTAACTCTGTCTGACACCCCCAGCATTAGCTTAGCCTAGCAAAGATCCTGCAAGTAACTGGTTCCAACTAGCTACTGCTCCAAATAAGTGACAAAATAACATGTTCCTGTTTATATGTTTTAGTTTTTTTTTTGTTACTCAAGTCTTAGTCAACTAAAAGTCTATTCATTTTAGTCTAGTTTTAGTAAAAGAGAACTCAAGTAACTTAGTCAAGTTTTATTAAAAACATTTTAGTCTTTTTTTTTTTTAAATAAATTATTTCTGATAAACATTTCAGTCAAATAGTGTTTCACACTAAACAAATATTGTTTTTAAATGTCATAATTACCCTACAAAATACACTCGTTGAATGATTTTTGTTGAATGCAACTTTGTTAAACGCATCTGGATTTATATTGAGCCAAGCTTCCTCCCTCCCTCCCCTTGCCTGGGGCCGGGGCATATCGCTACGCGTTGTAGCGGCTTCTCCAGCAGGCTAATCCGGTCTTCCTCCCTCCTCGCCTGGGCCACATCGCTACCTGGATGTGTGAGGGCTAGATGAAAAAAGGGGACACACCGAATCTCTAGATGAGTCGCAGACGAGCCGCGCCTGATTGAACCGCAGCGCTCCAAACGGGCACTGCGCTAGTTTTATCTCATGATGAAAAAGTAGAGGATAGTTGACAAAAATGAAGAGAGATTTTAACTTTGTTTTTTATTTTATGCAAAACATTTTAGTCAACAATAATGCATGTTAATTAATCTTAGTCTGTGTTTTTGGACATTGGTGCAGTCTCGTCATCGTCTCGTCTTTGTCATGGAAAAAAAAAAAAGGTTGTTAACAAAGATATTTAGTCTCGTCTGACAAAATAAACACTATTTTGGAGGCTGTAATTGCCCTCCTTGGCATAAACAGGGTGGATGACATATTAGAGTCAACAAAACGACGCCCTCCAAAATGACCACGAGTTAACACCTCTCTATAACAGTTCCAACAAACACTGAACATAATAACCTTAATGATGGTAGGATTTATCGTTGTATTTGACTGTATTTGTTTAAGGTAGGTGGACTGTAATGAACTGGCAACATTTGGCTTGCACGTTTTTGTTTTTCATGAATTTTTTTTATAAACTAAAATGTATTTTGGTTATATAAATTGGTGTCGATGTCTCATCGTGGGGCTAAAATGTTTACCTTGTTAAGTATAACATGTAGATGTAAGCATTTAGAAATGACAGCTTAACTCTTTGACATTAAATAAAAAGTATTGTGATGTCAAGGCTGGTCAAAAAGAAATAAAGCCTGGAAAGGGACTGGGACGCTGGACAAGCATCTGTTTTTAAAGCTTTGTAGGCCCTAAAACGTTTCCAATCTGAAGTATTCAACCGTAAATATTTGGGACTAAATAAGCAACAACCAAAATTAAAACATACATCCTGAAATCTCTCATGGAAAATGATCAAAACCGTTCCCACTTTGACAGAAGGTTCTGTGTTATTGTAGGACCACATTGCTCATAGTAAAAAGCTGATTAAGAAAAATCTGCCTTTTTTGAAAGCTGTTTTAAAGCACCTAAAAATTTTTTTTTTGTACTTAACTGTCATCAGTATAACTGTATTCAGCAGCCTTTTCTCTATCCCTGCTTCTCTCCCAGGAGCCTCGTTCACGGGGTCATGCTCCTCGCCAGTCCAACCACATGGTGCCGATGCGAAACAGCGGCAGCCCCAAGTCCTCCATGAAGACCAAGCAGGCTTTCCTGCTGCAGGCTACCCGCCTCACCAAGCTGGCCCGGCATATGTGCCGTGACATCATCAGGCTGCGCCGTGCTGCGCGCCGGCCCTTTGTCCCCATTAACTCAGGGGCCATAAAGGCAGAGTGTAAGAGCTCTTTCAATTCCTCCTAACTTCTGCCACATGGACACACCAGACAAAACACAACATATGCAGACAGACACACACACACACACTCACACTCACTCACTCTCATCACCCTGACTGCCCCACCATCAACCCCCATCTCTGCCCCTGTCTGTCTCTCTTTCTGTTTTTATTATTATTGTTATTATTATTTTGGTTTTTGTATTCTCCCACCCCGTTTCCAATAAAGACTGCCTGTCCTCATAACGATGAGTTTGATCATCTTTTCATTTGTGTTTTTATTTTATTTTTCTTTATCTGTTATGGTTCTTGGTCACTGTGAACTCAAAGCCATTGGAATTAAACACAAAGATTTATTGGTTTAACAGGGCTATTTTACACAAGCACATCTCTACACACTTTGAAAATGCACATAACTGAATTTGCTCTTGTCATTAACAAGTAGACTGTAATCCATTAGAGCTCATCTAGTCTGAGCTGTGTACTTGCTGAAGTTAGCTGTAGAGAAGATGTATTTTAATAAGAGAAGCTCTATTTTGCACAGCGCCCCTGGTACAGGTGTGCTCACCCTGCTGTCCTGGCAGAACTACTTGTCTCAGCCACGAATGTTTATTGTAAATACTGAAACTGCGCTTCATTTTTTCTAATGCTGTTAATCATGTGTGTTAGACAAAATGAATTGTGTTTGGGTTGATGATGAGCTATAGATTGGATTTGGACTGATAAAACTTGAAAGAAGGAAGGTTGAAGCTGAAGTAAAGACCTTTTTTTTGACTAACAACTAACCAGCTGCTCTTCTTTGCTGCTGGCTGCATCTCCCAATGGAGATTAGGCTTACCCGTTTAGAGTCATCAACTGGACCATGTCCTCTAGGATGGTCCCTCACCATACCATCCACTCAGCTCTTCTCCTATGTTCAAATCATGCAATATTCATATGAATCCCTCATGTTGCCTCTTCTCGCTTTGCCATTCAGAGCCATTTCTCCCCTCTACTTTGCCTCTTCGTCCTTCACTTTCTAACAACTGTTGCAATATTCTCATCTCACCTTCTACCTCTTTTTTGCTCTTTTCTTTCATCACTGTGTGAATGTGAGAGTAGACCTCCAATAAAGTCACACCTGAAAACATCTCTTCCGAGTCCTTGTGCTTCATGTGTCCCGTGTTCTCTGTCCATCAACTCCACCACACTCAGAGGAACCATAAAGACATGCCTCCCCCCCCCCAGCATGGAATCAACCTTCAGTGCCTGCTGTCATAAAACTTTCATATTTTAATGTATGTGTGTTTACATTATATTTGTGTGTATGTGCATGTGAGCATGCAATTACATTTCTGTATGTGCATGTGGGTAGAGCTGAGAGTAAGTCCCCACCGCAGAGTGGTTTGCAGACTCGAACCAACTCCTGCATCGTTCATTTTAAACATGAAAAGTAGTTTCATCCTGACAGGTTTTTTTTTCTCTCAACAGGACTGATTTCATCACAATTCAACCTTGTTTTTTTACTTGCATGATTCTGCGAAAATGTTAAACATATTTTTAGATAGAGGGAACAAGGAGATTATACAATCTGAGAGACACTGCACTGGTTTGTAAAATGTGTGTGTGTGTGTTTGGTTTAGACATGTTAAGGGTGTCGGAAGGGCAGGGGACTCGCCTACCCAAAACCAGAGCCGCCCAAAGGAGCACTCTGACCAGTGTTCTGCAGTTTCTAGGTAAATCATTATCAGTGTTTGATAATATTAGTAAAATTGTCTTGACTAACTGTCAAATCCAATGCATATGAGTTTAAAAAATGATTCAGATGGTCTATAGGAGCCAGTTGATGCAGCCCAGTGTGGTGTCTCTTCCAGAGTCCCGTCCTGCAGCCCACACCCCTCGTTCCCACCGCACCCCGGGCCTGCAGACGCCTCCCCCTCGACGCCTCCTCTCCTCTCTCCCACACGGCCCCCACGGCATGCTGGGAAAACGCAGCTACCATCACCACAGCAGGGCTGAGCCAGACAGACGCACAGGTACACACAGACACACATTTCTTTAAAAAAAAAAAAACAGCTAAATTCCACAAAAGTAATTATGAGTTATTTTTTCAAAATAGTGTTTTTGCTTAAATTAATTTGTTACACCCCCCCCCCAAAAAAACAAAGAAAATTGTAAAAAGCGTCCTGACTTGCTTTAAACTGAGTTACTTATGATGTGAGTGAACCTTGGGGACCAAACAGTGTTGATATCCAATGTCCTTGTCATCCTTTTGCTTGATAAAATCCAATTAGTGGAGATACACCCGGAGTTGATAACCTTTTCTGCCATTTCTTATCTAAACTAGCTCCTTGGAGAGAATGACAACTAATTCTAATGAAAACGAATCAGCAGATGGGGGTCATTTGGATAATTTGGATGATTCAACTTCAGTCTGACACTTTGTTTTTTATTGGTAACTTCACTATTTTTACTGAAATTGAAACAGTCATTTGTTGCACCACTTCTAACAAGGAAAAGTAATAAACCAATAAATACTATTCCTAAGTGACAGATTCCCACAATGCATCTTTCTCTTGTTTTTGCAGATAACCCTGGTACCACAGGTGGACCCCTCCTGGTAGGTGTCTTATACTCTATGTTTTAACAATTCCTGTACAACTTTCGTCGCTCATTGTAATAAAATTATACTAAATTGTGTTTTTGCAGCATAACGGCCGCAGCAGCAGCAGTGGAAACACCCGAGGTGGAGTGATGATCCGCAAGAGACGCCCCAACTGGATTGATGCCCCTGATGACAGCTTCTTCCTTGTCACCCGGGAGACCAGGTAAGCAAAGGTGACACTTTTCTGACCTCTGATTGGCTGACTGTGTGTGTGCGCGTGTGTGGAAAAGCAAGTGAGCCAACAGCATATAAGAGGATTTGAGCTGTTATATTTTGTCCTGTTGGGACCTCAGACAGCTGTGTAGTGCACACACACAAATACAAAAACACAATTAATGTGTGCCTAAATGCACACAGACCCTTTGAGTTGAAACAGAGTGCCAGCCTGGGAAGAGTCAAAATCAATTAAAATTGATTTTAATAAGTGTTTATTTTTTGCAAACCCTAATGCAGCTCCCACATCTAGGAAACACTGTAAAAGCACAAACGCACCAATGTTGACAAAATGTTTTAAGACATTTTGAACAGAGGAAAAAAATGTATAGCCTATAGAAGAAAAAAAAAACTTCCATTAAGGACCCTGAGCTCATGTTTGCTGTTTTTCTGGGAACTTAGTGGGTTTGAGCAACCTTGGGGAATTTTAATTAAAGACTTTTTTTTTTCTTCTATTTTTTCTTGTATGATTTCCAGTATTTTTACGCCTATAAAAAAAGAAATTCTGCAGGATTCAGTGGTGGTAGTTGGACATCTGAGTGGGCCATGGCATTTAGATAAAGGTGCCTATCATGCCGAGCAGATACGAAGTACACACAAGCTTCAATCCTTTGCTCTTTTCTAGGGCGAGGGTAGGTTTTAGAGGCAGCTTAAAGGTACTGTACATTAAAGAATGGTGTCGCCTGTCAGAGGGCTCTTTAAGACAACACAGCCTGATACTCACTGCAGGGCCTAATATGTATATGTATCATGTATACAATTGTATATATACAATACAATATAATATACAATAATGTATTAAATTACTGGGCTACCATAGGAATGCTCAGTTACATTATAATGACACGGGGGTGGGTGGATCTTTGACTCGGGACCTTAATATTTTAGAACTTCTGTCCTGAAAATCTTTTCAAAGAATTTCCATAAAGTTTTGTTCAGACATTCATGGCCCCATTGGATGAAGCCTAATAACTCAACCGATAGCTTCGTCTAGCAGTGGAATGAGGTTGACATTTAGAGTCTTTGGTGAAATGTTGCAGCAATTAGTGGATCACCATTAAATTTAGGACAGACATTCCTGTTTCCCCCCATGACTTGTAACAACTTTGGCAACCAGTTAACTTTTTTGTCTATTGCCAATACTTTAGTTTGTCCAATTCTTTGGTTCATTGCTAAATACCCACAAAACTAATAACATTTACATAAGCAACAGCTGTACTTTGTGTAAGCTGTTAATTAGCAGGCGTTAGCATAATAACCCACTGAACAAAGAACTTAGTAATAATCATTATACCTGCTGATAGCATTGGCATGTTAACGTTTGTCTTAAAGCACTGCTGTGCTTAAGTACACCCCGACAGAGCTGGTAGAGTGGCTGTAGACTTTTAAGTTTTAAGTGTTACATGCGGCATTTGTAGAGATATTTTAGTTTTTTCAATTGAATCAAATGAAATTGGGGGTAGAAATGTAAGATTTGGTGATGCATTCAGTTTTGATTCTGTACAAATGAAAATTAAAATAAAGTGTTTGATGTAAATAAATAAATGCTTAATACAGCTATTTTATTTAGAAGAGAATGTATTTAAAGAAAATGTCTCAAAAACCCCAACCATCAGATTCTCCTTGTACACTCAGTACACATTTGTTGTGGACATGATTGAATAGACATGCACTTATGTTTTACACGTAGAAAATCAGCTTATATTTTACACATACAGTACATAGACACACACATTCTCACACACGCATACACACACTCACATAATGAGTCACTGCGTGCATGTCTGTATGTGAAAGAGAAAGATATTCTTATGAGCTATAAGGGCTAGATGGGTGGCTATAAGGGCCGGGTGCCATGGCACCTTATAGCCACCCATCAAGGCTAAAATTAGAGTAGCTAAATGGTGCTGATGGACCAGCCAGTGGACCACATTAACCATGGCTGCACTCATATGGATCACTCACTTACCACCAAGATCAACATGGCTGTGAGTTTGTGTGTGCAAGAGATGTTGAATACTGTCAATTAAATTATATTACAATGTTATTTGTTCTTCTAGTGGATACTTAATAAATGCTTTTCTGAATTAAAGACATTAATAAATCTGCTCTGAAAGGCTGCTGCTAATGAGAGATGATCGGAAGTTTAATTTTCTCCCTCTCTCCTTTCTCCCACTCTTTCTCTTTCTCAGCGTGATGAAGAATGCAGTGTGCCACAGAGCAGAGAGGAGTGGGAGATCACTCCCACATATTCAGGGAGGCAAGAGAGACAAATAGAGATAGAAACAGAGAAAGATATTAACACTTTTTTTTCGCGTAGGTTACACATTATTCAAACTGCTTAACAGGACAAAAATAAGATCATAAGAACGTATGAAGAAACTGAAATCTTGACCTGATGATGAAGTCGGTGTGAAAGTAGCCAAGTACATTCACTCGAGTACTGTTGAATAAGTATTTCTATTATTTGTTACTTTATACTTCTACTCCACTATACTTCAGAGGGAAATATTGTACTTTATACATAATTAAATTTATATAACTGCTAACTTTGCAGATTAAGATCAAGAAACATATACGGTTATAAAATACAACTACTGCTTGTATACTTTTTAGTTTGAGGCCAAACATGGTAAAATCATCCAATATTTTCCAAAAAAAACAAAGTCCAAAAATGACTAGAAATTTAGCCAACAATACTTAGTTCTTTCTTCTTTCCTTTCCTATTAATGATCTCACAACCCCTCAGAGCTACCTTGTGAGCCTTTGGAGGGGTTGACCCCTATGTTGGGAACCACTGAACTAAACTACCATAAAATAGTAATTGCTGCTTATGCATCAATGCATCAGTATTTAACAAACTATTTATGTCATATATATATATATATATATATATATATATATATATATATATATATATATATATATATATATATATATATATATGATATAAAATATATATATATATATGTATATATATATATATATATATATATATATATATATATATATATATATATATATATCTCATTGAGCTTTTTTCTGCAAAATTAGTATATTTGGCTGAAAATACTTATGTATTAGCTAAGTAGGACTTAAGAAAGCAGGACTTTTATTTCTAATGGAGTATTTTTACATTATAGAATTGGTACTTTTTAAGGAAAGAATATGTGTGATTCTTCTACAACAGTACCAAATATGAGTTGCACAGATATTAGAAAACACATTGGGAGAAAGCAACTGAAATTAACCCAAGCTTTAAGCCTCTGAGGTGCTTTTTTGGTTCCATTTATTTCCATGAGATCTTAGTTGGGTTCTCAGATAAATCACTGCTTGTATGCATGCCTGTGTAGTGTTGTGGTCTTGGTGTGCGTGTGTCCGTGGGGGCAAAAACTGTATGTGCTTCTGAGTTGTATCCAAGGAACCAACAATTGGTATTTATACCAAGGGCTCTAATTGGCTCTTACATTATGTATGTCATGCTTTGTAATAATCTCAGGGTTCATTGTACTTGAAAGATGTGTGTGTAGATGCACGAGCGTTGCAAGCAATTTGGGACCTATTTAGGATGCACAGGCACATAATGTACACAGAGCCTTTATGAGTGCTCATTCTTATCAATAGCAGGGATCTGGAGGGATCTGATATGTTTTCCTGTTCACAACACAAGAAAAACATCCTCTGTGGTGCTGAGAGAGCAGCAAATGAGGAAGAAACAACGAGGGATGTGCCATGTATTAAATCTGAAAGTGTTTTTCTTGACCATCTGAAGCAAACCATGAATCACCTATATGTTGTGGTTATATATCTCACATTTGTCTGCAAATGAATTCCATTAGTGATGTGTCCAACACTTGTGAGTGTGCCCCAAAGAGTCTTCCTGTCACAGTACAAAGCCCACTGCAGTCTAGAAATTACTTCGTCCTTTATAAGTCTGAAAAGCCTGCCGCAGTACTTCTCTATTACATCGAAACAGTGATGGTAATTCTATTCTGCTCTGCATGCATCATTGTCAAACTCCTTGTAAACTAATAGCGTACATGACAAATAAGCTGTCTCATGAAGCCCGCAGCTTGCAGCCAGTTTCATTATTGTTTCTATGTGTTGGCATTCTTTTTACTGCAGGCTGTTCTTGAAAGAATCAAGCCTGTGGTCAGAATCGTATAAATAATGTATTCAGATAGTAGAGGCTTAGCTACTGTAACTTACTGAAACATATAGATGCAGTCATGAATTATTGGCTATTAACGACTGTATTGTTCATCATCACACAATCAAACATGTTCAAATCATATCTCATGAAAAATGAAGCTGTTAGAAACCGTGGTCTTGTAAAAGAGAAAGTATTATAAAATACATTTATGAAAAAGTCCAACTTCAAATCTAAATGCCCAAATTTCCCAAATCACAGGCACACTGTTGAAATCCTCCTAAAGGAAAAGTTTGACATTTTTTTTCTCATTTGCTTTCTTGCAGAGAGTAATGAGAAGATTAATATGGCTGGTTAGCTTAGCTTAGCGAAAGGTAACCAAACTATCTGAATGACAAATTTTGATTGACTAAACAATCTCACCATAAGGTCTATTTAGTTCTGGAGCTTTCGATCACACAGTGTTTCTTGGCAGAACAAGTTGCCCGGTTGACACTGAATTGTAGATTCAAATTTCCATTTTGCCGAGCGCTTTATGGACTTCTTGTCCATATTGGCTTTAAAATTGAGACTAAAAATTAATTCCTGACCTGGGAATCAGTAATTTGGCAGACTTGTAAGATTATTTTGTATACTGTTACTTTTACTACTACTAACTACTGTTTACAAGGTCAAGAATGAATTTTCAATCTGGATTTTTTTACTGAAATTAACTTTGCGTCAGTGTATCTTCTGCACTTATGTCCTGTCTCGTCTCCATCCCTCCAGGAGGGCCAGACGGCTGCTGTCCCGCTCCCAGCTGAGGCATGCTTGTCGGCAGCCATGCGAGCAGATTACACTGCGCAGGGTCACCCAGGGCCCGCCGCAGGGGCTTGTCCTTGCCCCTCCGCACCCTCACCCCAGCCTGAGGATGCGAGGTCCCATCGTCATCCACGACTAACCCGACACGGACCCTCTGACACCCCTGCTGCATACACCCTAACAAATTCTCACCTCCTATTCTCCTTCTTTATTCCTTAAAATTCCTTTTTCCCTAAAAATGCTGTTATAATTCTGAACACTTAAACAAGCTGTCTAACTGGCAACAGAAGTATGTCATGAGCTGTGATGCAATAGAAAACTTACACCTGACCTGACTGCAAGTGCTGCCTGTCTTTAATCCTGGGTATGTGTTTGTATGTGTAAATACTGTATTTGAATGCATGCGAGTAACTAAGTGAGTGTGTGTGTGTGTGTGTGTGTGTGTGTGTGTGTGTGTGTGTGTGTGTGTGTGTGTGTGTGTGTGTGTGTGTGTGTGTGTGTGTGTGTGTGTGTGTGTGTGTGTGTGTGTGTGTGTAATCATGCCAACAACATGAATGAGCGAGGTAACGTTGATGTGTGCTGTTCTTAATTTTTATGGATGGACTTAACGACAGAACTTTGTGTGACTTTTTTGTGTCGATGGTGAATTGATGTGAAGTTCTATCAGTTTGTATAAAGTTATTTTGGGTGGGGGCATGGGGTTGGAGTAGGATGGGGTGGGGGGGGAATGCGTTTATGTGGACTGAAGTTCTTTTAACAATGAAGAAGAGGCAAATGTCTAATGCTGACGATAAAAAGAAAATGCACTATATGTAGACTGAACTAGCAGCCCTTTTTTTAACGGCTGCTTTGAATTATGTTTTACCCGCATTTTTTCACGCTCTTCTTGAAGTTTATATCAATGAGCTGACGCTGGTGTTGAAAAATGATAATCTGGAGACATTATTTCACAAAAGCTGTCAGTTATTCATGACAAATCTGCAGGTCTGAAAATATAAGGCAAAGAAATAGAGAGCTAGCTTACATCAAACAGCAAAAGAATGAACCAGTGTATTATATATTGTATATTTCATTAAAGCACTGTAAATCTACTCATCCTATTTCTATGGCCGACTGTACCTACCTAGCCCTGACATGGGTACTAAAGCACTTCCTTTGCAACAGAAAGGGCATGGATCTGTCATTTCTTCCTCGAGGCTGTGATGTACCGGCAACATTTTGAGGCAAAGAAGAGGAATTTTGCCAGCAGCTGTTTGCTCATATTCAATTTCTTCATTGTTCTTATAAAGCCATCAGTCAGGTTTATCCTGTTTTCAGACATGTCTCTCTCTCTCTGCTGCATGTTGGCAGAGGGCGTTGCCTCAAAAAGTTGCCCATCCAGCCTTCAGATGTATTTAATTATGAGTTTTAAAACTGGCATCGCCGCAGCATGTCCTTGAGGTGAGATCCTCCGTTGATGATTTCTTCTCTTTCATTCAGAATGTTTATGTTAGTGTTTCCTGTTTGTCATGTGTTGAATTATGAATATGCTGAGAATAATACTACTACTAATAAAAAAACACAATGCCGGATTATGGTGTGCAGTCTCAGTGAGTCATTTCGTGGTGTTGCATCCTGACAGCCTGCCCTATCTCCCAGCCACCTACTTTGTCTCTCTGCCTGTCTCTGTGTTGCTCTTGAGGGGGAGTGAAACAGATGGGACCCCAACAGTAGGCTATTTGGTAATTTGACACAATGATGAAGAATAAGGGGTGCTCTCTGCATATAAATAATGTTTTACAGCCTGCCTCAAGGTACTTGTACATATGTGTGTGTGTGTGTGTTAGTTTTTTCTCTTTGCTGCTTTCTCTCTCATTGCAGTCAACTGCTGTGTTTTTGTTTCCACCATATTTGAACCTGACATAGTGTAATTGGATTGGTCTTTTAGCTATCTCTTGCACTTTTACACAGTATGTAAAGTACAGTGGACAAAAGTGGACACCTAAACACGTGATAATCATCAAGTGATTCCAAACCATGGGCATTTAAATAATAATAATAATAATAATAATAATAATAATAATACATTTAATTGGTAATGCACTTTATATTTACGCAAATCCCAAAGTGCTACATGATAAAACAGGTAAGTGCCAAAAATAAAAACACATGAACATAAAAAATACAATAAGAACAATAAGGAAAAGGGCAAGAGTTCAATCAAAAGCTGGGTTTTAGTCTTGGAACTGTTTAGCTGCAGAAAGGTTTGCTTCATCCACGACTTTACCTCCTCCAGGCAGGTGGTCAGAGTGGATGATGGCAAGGCAGCAAAGAGGTTGGGTTTGTCCTGAGGTAGATTTGAGTGTCATCAGCATAGCAGTGGAATGAAATTCCATGCTATGCTGATGACATGACCAAGGGGGAGCATGTAGAGAATAAACAGGGTAGGGCCGAGCACTGAGCCTTGAGGGACACCACAGGTGACGTGTGTCAGGGATTTATGGACAGGGTCAGAAACACCAATAGTAATGTTTAGATGGTGGAGGATGTTGTGGTCCACAGTGTTGAATGCTGCAGTCAAGTCCAGGAGGATGAGATGAGATGGGTAGCTAGCATCTGCAGTCATCAGCAGGTAATTTGTAACCCTGACCAGGGCTGTTTCTGTGCTGTGACCAGGGCGAAAACCAGACTGAAATTTTTTGAAAAGGTTGTTTTGTTTTAGATGGTCCTGAAGCTTTGCAACAACTACTTTTTCCAGCACCTTGGAAAGGAATGGAAGGTTGGGAATGGGCCTGTAGTTGGCAAAGACTTTGGGTCTAGGGTGTTTTTTACAGTTTAGACTTCCATTAGCTGTTTAGGTTTAATTACTAATTTTAACTAGCATGTTAGTTAGCAGTAATTAGCCTGTGTTACAACAGGCAGTGTGGAAAACTGGATAGCAGGGAGCAGATGGTTCCCTACTTTTTTTCTGAAAAAAAGTGATGACATTGTTAAACCTCTCTTCTGTGGCTTCTGATTGAGAGTGAGTTTGCAGTTTGAGGAAGTCATGTATGGTAGAGGAAAGTTATTTGGAGTTGCCAGGGCTGTTGTTGATAATGTTGGAATAGAACTGTGAACGTGCATCTCTCAAGAACCTGACATAGGACTTCGGATGTTCTCGGTAGACCTGCCTATGAACAGTGAGTCCTGAGGCCTTGAGGTGCAGCTCAATGACAAGCCCAGCTTATTTAATTTGCCAGAGTTGGTAGGTGTACCAGAGGGCTGAGCGTAAGAAGCTGACAGGGGCGTGGAGATCTAGGAGACTGCTCAGATTGGTTGTAGAAAAACTGGTTAATGATAAATGGCAGATAACTTATTTACTATTTTCTTGGGTAATTGAAATCTTACAAAATAATTACAAAAATATTTCAATTATCAGTGTGTTTTACTGTTTGACATAAATAAAGTAGGCTAAATAAAGACTCAAACATCATGTATCAGGTATAGGCCTATATGTTTCATTATTAGTTTCCTTCTAACTGTTACTTACACGGTTGACAGAATATTATTTGTATTTAATTGTTTCATTTTTTTATTTTTTCAAATAAGAAAAAGCTAAAACACAAACGGCATAGTTACTCCTTTGAAATTGGAAGTCGGAGCTTTGTGATAGTTACTTGAACGCAGCACGTTGCCTGCTGGACTCCGTGTGATCATCGGCGTCCCTGTAAGTTCTCCAGTCTCCATTGTGTCCAATGCTTTCCAAAACAGAAATACAGTCAAAATACAACAAAAGTTAAACAAAATAGCAGATAACTGTTTATCACAGGCGGTCAGCTCTTTCTTAAACCGATTTCATGGCCCCATTCGCCGTGGCTCCAGTGGCGCAATCGGTTAGCGCGCGGTACTTATACGACAGTATTCAGCAGAGCAATGCCGAGGTTGTGAGTTCGAGCCTCACCTGGAGCACAGTTTTTAGATGAACCCTCACCAGGTATGAGAGGGGACTTCCTGTACTGCGCAGTAATCCCCTTCATAACATGGTGTATTCAAGTACTACTCAGCCCTGGCTTCTTAGTTTCTGTCAACAACAAGTGTGTTTGAGTGAACTAATGTGATGTAATTAGTGATCATGCAAAGATAAACTGGCAAGCCTGATAAAGTAAAATTAATTATAGTAATATAATGTATAATCTAATTTTCATTTTTTTAAGTAAATGCCATGTCAAGAACTATATTATCCGATTATAGGTATAGCCTACATATTATATTACTTGGTGAAAGAATCGAATAAAAATGTGATAACTGTATTGTCAGTTAAATCATCAACACTTAGTTGCTTTGAATTCATTAAAGCAGAACATAATCTGTATCTTCATTTCATAGAAACTATTTTTTGGAAAAAGGTGCTGTTTACAGTTCTAATCGTCTTCCTCCATCTTCACAGGTGTGTTGCTCAGCAGCGCCCCTTATTGGTCAACAGCCGGAACTGCAACTCTGTTGTGCAACAAGCTTTTTACCGCTAGAGGGCGGTGCAACTGCACCAGACAGGGTCTACAGCTTCTATAGCTCTAAAACTAATTTTACTGTAGAGGTGCTGAAATGTTTCTCAAGAAACATTTTGACTGGTGAATGCTGCAGAGCAGTGTTTTACTAGTCAACCTCTGGTCCTTTTTATGATCATTTTTATTCTCCAATTTTATTTTAGTGGCACTCTCAATCATGCCATTCAGAAATATTTTACTTTGGCATACACACACCTTCAAACAACCTATGCACAATGCTCAATTTATTCACTGCATCACAACATCTGTGTTACTGAAGATCCAAACCATCAGTCTTTATTTAGACATGATTTATTTCACTGTAACAGACTGTTACATGCTGCATCTGTGTCCTTGGCTGTGTGTGTGCTTTGTGTGAATGTTTGTGTGCAGGTCTGTCACTCTAAGCCCTTTAAAGCTGGGAATGAACAAGCAGAAGATTGCAGTAATGATGTGACCCAGATGTCCTGGGTGCAGATCTCCAGGCTGAAAATGAGAGTGCAGATCAGGGCTTCGTGCTTCCCGTCACCCCCTGCCCCCCCCCCTCCTTCTATCCAGCCCTGGACACAATCAGAGCATTTAGCGTCTGGGAATATGTATGGTATGTATGCATGTAAGTGCATGTGTGCATATCATTTGAGGGAATGTTGTAGTGTGTGTGTGTGTGTGTGTGTGTGTGTGTGTGTGTGTGTGTGTGTGTGTGTGTGTGTGTGTGTGTGTGTAAGCTTATCCACATCCATGTAAACATGAGGGATCAGATTTTGTAGTGTGTGCCACTTGTTCTTGGTGCTCCGGATTAGACAAAACAGTTTTTTAATTTACTCTCCTCAGCTGCCTCTATAAGACGCTAAAGCCTAGCATCTGCCCACCAGAGACTCCACAACACCCCACCCCATAACTCCTCCTCCTCCTCATCTTCCCCCTTCCTCACCCATACTCTGAGGTGACTAGGTGGTTAAACAATCACACACACTGCCCTGACTGTAGGCTCAGGGGGCAGTTGGAAAATGTAAACATAAAAATGTGTTTATTTGTGTGTGTGTGTGTGTGTGTGTGTGTGTGTGTGTGTGTGTGTGTGTGTGTGTGTGTGTGTGTGGGGATTCAGGGGAAGGGGGACAAAAGAATTTGAAAATTTAGGATAAACTGTGATTGAACATTCCGATCAGAGCAGAATGATCAAATTCTGCCAGTGATAATCCTCCATCTTTAAAACTAAATACCACGTTGCTGCTTACTCACACTCTCCATCTGTATGTAACATGCTCACACACATGCACGCGCGCCGCACACAGACACACGCACACGCACAGACAGACAGACAGACAGACAGACACACACACACACACACACACACACACACACACACACACACACACACACAGAGTATTTAAGCAGAGTTTCCATCTGACCTGTGTCTCATAACCCTGCTTGATTCCTTAGGGAACTGTTCTGAAATCTGATGAGTTTTTCATTAATAAGACACAAGTCTAATCCTGAGAGAGGAACACAAAATGACAACGGATAAGCCCTGCTTTCCCTTTACATATGCACGCGCACGCATGCACGCACGCACGCACGCACACACACACACACACACACACACACACACACACACACAAAGACTAAGACAGATTCTTCTGTCCACATGTGCAACCACTTTTCCTTTGACCAATATTCCAAAACCAAAAGATAATCAACATATTAAAGCAGCGAACTATATATATATATATATATATATATATATATATATTAGATTGACACCACTGTAATGTCTGTGCTCCAAATATGAAGATACTGCTAGGAAACGGCTAGTTAAACGTAGCGTAGCGTAAAACCATTTTTACACATTTTTTTATTTTTTTTTACAGATTAGACCAACAAGATATAACAAGTTATTAATGAGATTTGGAGGTGTTGGTAGGCAGATGTTGTTACCATTGGAGAGAGCCAGGCTGTGTATCCCTGTTTGAAGTCTTTATGCTAAGCTAACTGTCTGTTGGCTGTAGCTTCATATTTAGCATGCATGACGTAAGCAATCTAACTCTCAGCAAGAATGTTGAATTAATCTTCTATATATTGATTATCATGAATGTTTTTTCTTATCAATAGTTTCATGTCCATTCAAGTCCTGAAAGTGCGCCAACTTTATGACGCTGTTAGAGGATCTGACAAGCTGGTTTAAATCATTCTGAGGCCTTTTTTGTCATCTATCTACCCTTGCCATACATTGCTCGCAAAACAGCTACAAAATCAAAATGTTCCAAAACTAAAAAACAGCTACAATGATAAATTAAAAAAAAGGAACACAGTGTTGAGATTTGTGTCTCTCAGGCAGAGCTCATGTATAACATGACCTAATCATATCCCCTGGGGAACCACCAGACACACTGCAGATCCTTGACCCATTTTTGGTTTGACATCTTTCATTTCTATGAAAAATGTCTTAATTGTTTGCAATTTCTCCTTCCAAACAGACATTCCGTGGCCGTGGCGCAAAAATGAGCTTTTAGTCTCCTAGTAACTCTCCCGTTCCTCCCAGTCTCTTTCATGTACAGTTTTTCTATGCTGAAATACTACTGTTCACACTTCCTCCAGAGGGAAGTTCCTCATTGTGCCCATTGGTCATCCAGCCTTGGGTACAGTGTCAGTTTGTATTTATTGCAGATGTGTGTTGTGAATGGATTGAGATTAAGTTGCCTCCTAGCTCTGTTCTTTCCACTGTGACTTTAACTGTACCATCTAACTAAATTCTGTACTGATGTGTGTCACACAATAACGCAACAGAGTCAATGTTCAAGTGTTGCAATTTGTCCCATGCAGACAAGGTGTAGCTGCATGTTGAAAACCAGATAAGCAGTGGAAAAAAACATATAACAATAAAAAAGACATTTCCATACATAATCAAGACAGAATTTGGCTTTGACTGTTTCAGGTATTTCAGAGCATGGTGCAAAGGTCAAAAATACAGAAATACAGTCACAAGTAAAAGTCCTGCATTCACATTTTACTGAAGTAAAAGCACAAAACTATGAGAAATCTATTTACTTACTCATTATGCCAAATGGCCTTTTTCAGAATGACATATGTCATTTTGTTGGATTATAATTATTGAAGCACTAAGTTGTACTTTAATGTTGAAGCTCATAAGGGTAGAGCTAAAGACCGTTCTTATCTATACCTATAATAATACATAATCATGTTTTTTGTTGATTATATCCTATATTATTAAAAAGATAAAAGAAAAAAAAAAGCGCAATATTTGCCTCTGAATTGTAGTAGTAGTATTATGAAGAAGCAGAAAATGGAAATACATAACGTACAAGTACATCAAAATTGTACTTAAGTACAGTACTTGGGTCAAAACTGGAACAAAGGATTGCTGTTAAGAAGAAAAAGAATCAACACAGAACTCACTGGAAAAATAACATGCGGTCGGTTTGTTGAATTATATTGAGATGTTATAAAAACATTTGTTACTTTTTTATGGAGCAAATGCTTCTACACAACAAAACTGTCCATACCAGATAATAACAAAATACACACGCATGACACACACACACACACACACACATATATATATGATAATACCTGTAAATAATTAAGTAATAGAAAACATAATACAAATTCAAATAAATGTATCATCGGTCCATGAGAAATGTACTAAACACTACAACAGAATTATTCCTAATTGCCTTCTTGTGTTGCCATATTTATGCAGTTCTTGATACAAATGTCCAAGTTTGGTTTGGAGTCAACCCATTTCTTCTTGTGAATGTAGAATTTTCCTAATAATAAAATTAACTGTACAAAAATCATCTCATTACTCAATACATATGAGCATGTCAAAAAAGTTACTAGTGAATTCTACAGATCCTGTGCATCATAGAACTTCAGTCATGGACCAATGAGAATGTATTTTTGGACAGGGGCAGAGCTAATTGACAGAAGCAGCAGCCAATTAACCGACGTTTCGTCTTGACGTTGTAACCAATCACCGAGCATTGGCCAAAAATAACACCTCCTCTTGTTCAGCACCCAAAGTCGAAGGATAGCTCTGGCCTTTCAATTCAAGAAAGTGCTAGATTTGTGAGTGTTGTATGATATAACCAATTCTCAGTGTCCATATTTGTTTTGGAACGATCGGAATAATCTTCATTTTATGGGAGAGACAGAACTGGCGTCAAACATGCGTAAAAATCAACGCTGTCCAAGCAGGGAACCACCGAGAAAGGAATTATCGCCGCTCATCTGAGGCCAATCTCGATTATTTTTGTCAAATAAGGAAACATAACATAGCTAGCGAGCTAACGTTAGCTCCGTAGATAGCTAGGTTACCGACATATCTTCACACAAAAGCAGAATCCAGCAGATAATCAAGATTGGATCTACATTCGCAACAGCAGGAAAACGTAAGTAGCATGCTAATATGTGCGCTAACGTCATTAGCTTGAGTTTGACAAGCTGGGGAATTGCGTTGGCACCAAGCTAGCTAACTGTTAACATTAGCAAGGCAGCTAACGTTAGCTCATATTAACACACCAGCAAGCTAGGCCTTTCCGTAGAGGGAGCAGTGTTAATGGAGTTCAGCATGTGGTCAGTGGATAGGTATTTAACACAGAAACGTATTTCCAAAATGAGTCAGTCGGTTCATGCAAAATACATTTTGTTGTACAATAACGTTAGTGTTCAAACAGACCATTGTCAAAATAAATCCTGACCCTTCATCTAAATGAAACTAACCGATACTTTTTGATTCTTGCTTCTCAAATATTAGGTTTTGCTGCTTTTCTGTGGTTTCTGTTAATTAAAATGAAGAGGCAAAACACCATGTGTGAATACGTAAACTTGGACTCTCAGACCTTGTGATGGGCCTTTTACACTATTCCATATACTAAATAAATAGTATTTTTTTATCAAAACAATAACATTGTTAGTGAAAACAATAATTAGTTGCAACCCTATTTGTCTCTCCCTTCGTGTGGTAACGTTACTATGTCACACGTTAAGACTCTAACTTAATTGTAAGTGTTGGTCTCCATGTTCTGCACTTTGATGATCTTGTCACTAAGGTCTGCAGACATTTACCAAGTCAACCTAGTTTCGAAAACACATTACACCTGTTCAGTAAATTGTGTTGTGCTATAGCTAGTGTTCAAACAGACCATTGTCAAAATAAAACGTTACCCACCATCCCCTGTTTCACAGTAACTTAGAAACGTTAGCAAGCCAATTCTGAATAAAGCTTTTTTGAAGTAACACTAATGTTACAGTCAAACAACATGTTGCCCTCCAGTTCTTAGTCCTATCCTAAGCGAGCTAATCTATCATGGTATATGCCAGTGGTTCTCAAACATTTTTCAAAAATGTACCCCATTTGAAATATTTTGAGTACCCCCTGTGGTAGAAAATAAGGCCATATAAAGATGTACATTACTGCGTGGCACCATCTGATTTACTAAACAATAACCTTGTAATTAAAAAAAACACACAAATGTTTTGAATCCATCTCTAAGTAATTCATTTTATAGTATAATTATTTTAGGAATTATGCATGACATTTTTTTAAATTAACATTTAAAACAAAATCTCACATACGTCCTGCAGTTCTCCATAGTACCCCTAGGGTCATGAGTGCCCCCATTTGAGAAACACTGGTATAGGCTAACGTTACACTAGCTATTACTAGCTAATGACAGCTTAGCAGACTTTGTCATATAGGTGTCACTGGTTAGCTATGTGATGTTCGCTTGGCAGCTTAATGGTATTTCTAACATTTAAAAAGCACACAGCAACAAACTGCCTTGGTTCTATTCATTTATTGAATTATTTATTTATTATAAGATATTAATGTCCAGAGTTAAACGTGAATATGTGTCAAACTGAAATGCATGCAATGCCACTTGGATAGTGTACGTCCTGTTATGTATGCAGTGATCTTAGAAGTAGGCCTGCATGATTAATTGTTAAAAAATCACAATCTCTAATCACCCTGTTCACGATTTAATTTTTAAATGTATTGTTTTAAAAAAATTTTTTTAATGACTTTGGTTCTCTCTTAATTTTACGAGCTGAATGAATCTTTCTGTGAGTTTTTAACAGACTGTATAAAATAGGTTTTAAAGCGCTGCAATGCTCTCCCTTCTCGTCATTGAGGCCTCTAAAAAAATCTGTTTGGTTAACATTATCAAGTAAATGTTCTTAGTAGGGGTGTGACGAGACGCTTACTCCACGAGACGAGACACATCACGAGATTGGGTTCACGAGAACGAGACGAGACGAGATTTTTAAAAAAAATTTAAAGAAATCCTCGATGAAATATATGAATAATGGAAAATAATTTTTTTATTCAACTGAAAATCACAAAATGCAAAACAATTTAGGTGCATTTTGAAATCAACTATTAATGATGAATGTTATTTAACTTTTTTTTACTATTTTAATGAATGATATGCAGTAAGGACGCAAACACTGCAAAATGTTTTGTATAAACTCTACCAGCTGGCTTCTGAACAGTTTCACAGGAGAAATCTAACTGCTTTCCACAAACAGAACATAAAACAATAAACAGTATAAATAAAATAAATGTAAATAACAGACAAATAACACTTTAAATGCAAACAGGAAGTGTATCAATAACCAAAGTACTGCTCTCTCAAAACTACAAGTGCAAACAGAAACAATTTTTTCTTCAAGCTCCATCACGCTGACATCACATCGCCTTTCACCTCGACGAAATCTCATTCGAGATCTCGTAAACGAGAACATAGTTCTTAGTTTTCGTCTTTCTCAATGTCTTTCATCGAGCAAATAACGTTATATCCTTCTGACCATGACATTTCCCGTAGACATGTATAGTTTCCGACTGGGAACCCAGAAATTCCGACATTCCGTGTAAAATTGAACACAACAAACAGTCCATGCCCCTTGCCTGGCATCATGGCGGTACCGAAAGCCGGCAGAGTCCTATTTGATTATGATTGTGTCAGATAACCGCAAGTGCCTTGCAGTGGAATGTGGTAAAATATATGGACAGTTTATTACAGGGAAACATCTCACAAATTTAAAAGTAGCCTACATTTGAGAAATGAAGACAAGGAGGCTAACCTAGCTTACCTTAGCAAGGTAAAGGAGAACGTCAAGCCCCCTTTTCCCGAAACAGAAGCTAACCACGGTAACGTAACAAGCATTGATGTATAGATACGTAGGGCCAGCAGCATGACGGAGACAACTGCAGGACAGAGAACACTACAGGCAAGCTTTCACCGTCGACCCGATAGCTGGTTAGTAAATACGCAGGAACACCAAAAGCGGGAGGGAACGTGGGTTAATATGTAAATTAATACTGGGATGTCTACACAACTGTGTGAGTCAATTGACTTCTAAAAGTTTGCCACTTTACTCAAACCAAAGTTCAAAACACCTGTTGAATTCTGTCTTCTTTAGTCTGTTGAGTGTTTTTTTTTTTTTTTCCTGGAACACGTCACTTACACATTCTGCTCTTGCTGTGGTGTCTTGTGTTGACTGTTTACATATCTCTACTCATCATCATATGTACATCGTGAATACATATTTCTCAAATCGTATGTTTTTATGAGTTATTATTACACAATACTTTTTCTGACCTTTTCGAATTCCCCCGACAAATAACCCATATTACAAAAAAGACTAAACCAATGAAGACTAAACTAAAACTAAGCTTTTTCAAAAAATAAACTAGCTAACCCGCTTTAAAAACTAATCTAAACTAAACTGAATTTGAAAACAAAAAGAAAAACTAATAATAACCTTGGTTTGGTACTGCCAATTTGTTTTGTCATGGTCAAAACCACAAGCCCTCGTTGCCATGTCAAGTGTCTTTGTTGAAGCCTGTTAAACCAGCCAGTACACATGAAATGTAATCTGAGAAGATAACACTTAATGTTCGTCACAAGCTGGTAAGGTGTTTATAACCAGACATTATTCAGCACTGCCCCTCCCAGCACTTCACCTATTCTCTGCTGCTCATTATTCACTTAAAATGTGTAATATTAACGTGTATACTATGTAACAATATATGGCATCTTGCTTTTTTATAATGCTCAGTAGATATTGTGGAGCTGAAAAAAGAAACAATTGAAACTCAAACTAAACAAACAAATAAATAAATAAATAATGAGCCATAACCGTTTTTGTTCAAACCATTTTCTTTCAAGCACGTTGTACAGTTCCAAGTTTGTGATGAATGCCTCAGTTGACGTAAACATAATAAAGTGATTATCTTTGCTCTACCATCAATCAACTGATGGTACATTAAAGTCAACCGCTACATAGTATATGTGTATGTTGTTGTAATCTTTTCTGAATACATAAATTGTAGGGAGGGGCAGGTCTATGGGCACAGTTTGCCCTGGTAATAAACATGGGCTTGGGTGGTAACTCCTAACTTTGCTGTAGATTTACTGCAGTACAGGCCTATATGAGCACATGTGATCAACCATAACTCAAAGACTGATTTACGATTATTATGTATTGTGTAAAAGTGGCCATTGAATTTGCGTTTTGCAAATCTTGTTTTGATCAGTGGCAAGATGCTTACTCCTGCTACTAACTTCTTGAACCGTGCATACTGTTCTTTATATACAGTAGATAGGTATTTTACAAAATAGTTTGAGATGTGATTTAAATTAGCAAGTCAGCCCTTTGCATCAACTCAGATCTGTAAAAAAAATAAATACTAGAGATGATTGATAGGTTTTTCACTAGTATTTAATTTTCCAATATTGCAATAGGAATTTCTGGAAGTTGGAACCAGGGCCAATTTATTACCAGTCCTAATTCTAAACACGATTTCTCTTATGCTTTCAAAATTCAATTACATTTTATTTATATTATCAAATCATAACAACAGTTGTCTCAAGACACTTTACAGATAGACTAGGTCTAGACCACACTCTATAATTTATAAAGTCCCAACAATTCTAGTAATTCCCCCAAGAGCAAGCATAGTGTGACAGTGGCGAGGAAAAACTCCCTTTTAGGAATACTTAAATGTATTCATTCAACCTTTATTTATACTTGAAAGGTCATGACAAGCTCTACTGTGACTTTACTTATGGCACTTCACCAGCAATGCAAAGAGTACTCCTCCAACGTCTGATGCATGTCTTCTGATTGCATGGCAAAGAAAATGTTTGCTAAGATTTTATGTTGAAAGTAAAGCTTTAGTCTTCCCATGTGAAGAGGTGTATGTGTGAGTAGACCAACTTAGCTGTCTCTTTTTATTACCTTTAGAGTTTAAGAATTTTATATGATCTTGGATGATTAAGCCATTCTAAATTGCCCTACTGTATTACAGAAATTTGTCATCTAAGCTAAGGCTTATGATAAATTCACATTTCATCAATTTTGCATTGTGCAAAGTTGAAATGTAGCCTAGCAGCCACCCTACTCACCTTCTCAAGTATATCAGATTGCGATAAATTGACCAGGTGACCAGAATATGACATCACTTGGTTTTGGACTTGTGCCCTGCCAGCCAGATATGGGAGGAGTTCAATTGCTGATAATCTTACCTGAGTCAGCAGTCACTGTGTAAAGACTTAGGAGCAGATGAACCACAGTGTCACTGGGAGATAGAGACCGTCAACAAGCTTATTTTAGAATTTGACAGATCTTAGAGGGATTGGCTGTACACTGATGGAACTTTAGATGTCACAAGGTGCTTTAAAAAAAAAAAGAAAAGAAAAAGTAAACCACTATAAGAGCACGCATTGGTCCTACACAATGGGGAAGAATTTGCACTGGGTAGAAACTTCGCACTGTGTACGGGTGGGACAAAATATCGATACGGCAATATATTGATGTCCTGACTGGCACCAAATATCGATATTTTGATTAAGAAGTGCTCCTTGTGATGCTAGTTTATGGCTCAACTTAGTGGCACTCAACACATGAATAAGGGAAACTTGAACATAAGTTAACTAGCCGAAGAGGAAGAGTTTTTTTAACGGGATAGCGGACAGCAGTTTGAGGAAAAATAACAGATGCTCCAGCCACGTATAAGTCCAAAGTTCTGTAATGTCAATTTACAGATTGAAAATGTGCTGCATAATTGTGGTGTTTTCTAACAATTTGGATTTGCAGTAAAAAATAAAGAGAAAACCTGCATTTTTGTTCATAGTAAGACCAATATTGTGATGTTTCATTATAGGATTGACAAATTGATTATCAGTTTTTTGCAGTAATATCCGTTTTGTGTTATTATTATCAGTATTGTGAGCCGTGTATCATATTGTACCATGTAGGGCTGCATGATTATGGCCAAAAAGATAATCGCGATTATTTTGATCAATATTGTTATCACGATTAATTCACAATTATTTGTTGATTTTTAACCAAAACATATTTTATTGTCACATAGGCTATTTATAACTGCTTTCACATCCATATTATGCTACATTCTTCTTATGCTGAAGTTGTATGTTGTATAGACAACACATGTAAATGAAAATTAGCTATCTGCAAAAAATAGCATGGGGTATTTTAAAAAAAAATGTATCTCTGAGAAAGCTCCTTCACTTGTTTTCAACAATAACTGATTAAAAGAGCTAGGGAGAGAGAGGGTGTGCGATGGACGCTACTCACAGAGAGACTGCTGACTCATTATGAATGAGTCCAGAACGGGTCGAATGGCGGGTCAGCAGAGTTGCACACGTCGTGTGTATAAAATGTCTGTATCGTCCCTGTGCTGCATTTTTATGAATTATGACATTCTGGCCGTGGGTCACATCTCTGGCCCAGGTCGAGCAGGCTCCGCTCACACACTATTACTCTACGAACTAAAGTTAATTGCAGTCAATAACGTCTTCTGTGTTTTTTGCCGTGGCGGCCGCGATAGCAGAGTTACCAGCGGAAACTCTGGTACAAATACAGGTTTGCCTCTCATGCTAACAATATACAGCTGCGTAATTAAAACTGTAGACAAATGTCAGTGTGGACCGGCGCCGCTGTGTGGCGGGCTGCGCGGAGAGTAAGAGGAGAGAGAGTAGAGGAGAGATCAAACACAGGCACGGCGTTACAGAATAAATGGGTCATGTAACGTAACATTAAACCATATCCATACAAACAACATTGCAGTGGATGCGAGACGTTGGGTGCACCGGTGCGACCTAGAGGAAAAATATTACTTGCGTCCCAGAGCCCTGTGAGCTAACAGACACTGGTCACTGCTGTTAACTGAAAAACAACACCGACGGGACAAAATGTTGCGTTTACTGGTAAACCTTGTGACGGACTTATAATCGACTGCTATCTGTTGAATTTTCCTCATGTTACTCTGTCCTCTGTGACTGTCTTCATCTAGAAACTAAGCTGCGCGGTGCAGGGAACAACTGACTGGCACATGATCAGACAGTGGTTTACGGAGCGGTAGATTGGCTTTGCAAAAAAAAAAACGGAGCGTTCTATGAAATGACGCATTTAAAAAAATCGCTCGATCACGCAAATTTGATCGTGGGAATTAAAAATCGTGATCGTGATTAAAATTCGATTAATTGTGCAGCCCTAGTACCATGTCAGCAAAATCATATAATAAACTTACCAATCTGTAGTATCCCCAATTTTTAATTCCTCTGGAGAGTCAAGCATAAACCTACAGGGTGACTCTCAGTGTATAGCAATATATTTATTGATGTGTACACATGGATATTGCTGGAAGTTGAATGTTAACCTTGCTTCCAGGATAACATTGACTGTTTTGTGCGAGTGTGCCTGCTCTCACAGCAGCACTCAGGCTCTCTGCAGCATTATGTAATCTCCAACCATCTACTTCCTTCTTTGTAGCCAGTGGTTTTTGGCATACGTGCGTCTTAGCATAAGGGGGCGTTGGTTTCGACCTGTGGTTACAGCATGGGTGACGGCAGTTTTGCGGGGGATAAGTGGTTGAGAGTTCCTGGTTTCAGTCTGATGCCTCTGGAGATATTTTCTAGGGTTTTCTGTGTGTGCCTGTGTGTGTATGTTTTTGCCAGCAGTCTATTGTACCATTGTCAGCCAGAGACATCTTATAGTATCTGCATGTGTTCTTGCAGTCTGACTCCTTACAGGGTCTGGCTGTGGCAACTGCTTTAATGGATGGATGATGCAACCCCCCTTTTCTCTCTCTACTGTGTGTGTGTGTGTGTGTGTGTGTGTGTGTGTGTGTGTGTGTGTGTGTGTGTGTGTGTGTGTGTGTGTGTGTGTGTGTGTGTGTGTGTGTGTGTGTGTGTGTGTGTGTGTGTGTGTGTGTGTGTGTGTGTGTGTGTGTGTGTGTGTGTGTGTGTGTGTGTGTGTGTGTGTGTGTGTGTGTGTGTGTGTGTGTGCTAGAGCAAATGAGAGAGAGACATAGAGAGGGGGATGTCGCTGAATGAAGCTTAGCCTGGATGTTTGCCCTGCAGGATGGGTGGTTGCTAGGCAATGGCGGTGTGTTTGTTTTATTTTTAGAGAGAATCACTGCTGGTGAACATAACAGATTTCTGTTTCTTTCACACACATGTGAAAACACTTTATTACCATACATGAGCATATAGACTACTTCTGAGTGGCAGTAGCTGGTGGTGAGAGCTTAATAGAGGGAATCCTGTTTATACAATCATGTAGCAGCAAAGTAATAAAAATCTGAATGGCATGGCCCACTGCCCCACCCTGTACATGAAATCTAAACCGGCTTGGCGTATTTATAGAGCGTCTTTTTCTCGCACGTAGACTATGACACTGCAGACATGCACAGAGCAGACACAAACACACACACACACATATATATACGTTCCTCTGAAACCAGGTGCAGTCACTACTTGCATGTACAGTATCAGCCTTTTTTGGGCACATGCCTGTCATGCAGTGTCTGCGCTCATGTGGGAAGTAATGCAGAGTGAGAAATTGATATGTTGGAGGAAAAAAAAGATGTGCTCAAGGCGCCTTCAATTTTTATTGATTTCAAGATCTCATAAGCGCTACACCAGCCAGGCAATACATACTGTAAGTAGCTTTATACTGCAGCAGTTGCTGACATTTAGGTCGTAATTGATTGGTAAGATGGAAAAATGTAGTGCAGGTCAAAAAGCTGCTCCTTCCATCTTCAGGTACACTTGTAAGTACATACAATTTATCTGACATAATGTCCAAAATAATATAATTCTTAAAAAAAAAAAATACAACTATGGAATTTTTAGTGCCTTTTTTTTACAGTAGAATCAGGTAAACCATTCGGTGTCATTTTAGATTGCCTTCTGAATACTACAGCTCTGGCTTGACTTGAACTGTAGTATTTTAGGGCTGATACTGATAATTGTTACTTATACATACATACATACATACATACATACATACATACATACATACAGTCAGGTCTATAAATATTGGGACATCGACACAATTCTAATCTTTTTGGCTCCATACACCATCCCAATGGATTTGAAATGAAACGAAGAAAATGTGCTTTACCGCAGACTTTCAGCTTTAATTTGAGGTTATTTACATCCAAATCAGGTGAACGGTGTAGGAATTACAACCGTTTGTATATGTGCCTCACACTTTTTAAGGGACCAAAAGTAATGGGACAATTGGCTGCTGTTCCATGGCCAGGTGTGTGTTATTCCCTCATTATCCCATTTACAAGGAGCAGATAAAAGGTATAGAGTTCATTTCAAATGTGCTATTTGCATTTGGAATCTGTTGCTGTCAACTCTCAATATGAGATTCAAAGAGCTGTCACTATCAGTGAAGCAAGCCATCATTAGGCTGAAAAATCAAAACAAACCCATCAGAGAGATAGCAAAAACATTAGGTTGGACAAAATCAACTGTTTGGAACATTCTTTAAAAGAAAGAACGCACCGGTGAGCTCAGCAACACCAAAAGACCCAGAAGATCACGGAAAACAACTGTGGTGGATGACCAAAGAATTCTTTCCCTGGTGAAGAAAACACCCTTCAACAGTCAGCCAGGTCAAGAACACTCTCCAGGACGAAGGTGTATGTGTGTCAAAGTCAACGATTAAGGGAAGACTTCACCAGAGTGAATACAGAGGGTTCACCACAAGATGGAAGCCATTAGTGAGCCTAAAAAACAGATTAGAATTTGCCAAACATCTAAAAAAGCCTTCACAGTTCTGGAACAACATCCTATGCATCCTATGGACAGCAGGATGAATTCTGAAGTGTTTTGTGCAATATTATCTGCTGATATTCAGCCAAATGCTGCAGAACTCTTTGGACAGTGCTTCACAGTGCAGATGGACAATAACCTGAAGCATACTGCGAAAGCAACCAAAGAGTTTTTAAGGGAAAGAAATGGAATGTTATGCAATGGCCAAGTCAATCACCTGACCTAAATCCGTTTGAGCATGCATCTCACTTGCTGAAGACAAAACTGAAGGGAAAATGCCCCAAGAACAAGCAGGAAATTAAGCCAGTTTTGGTCCCTTAAAAAGTGGGAGGCACATATACACAAACTGTTGTACTTCCTACACTGTTCACCTGATTTGGATGTAAATACCCTCAAATAAAAGCTGAAAGTCTGCAGTTAAAGCACATCTTGTTGGTTTCATTTCAAATCCTTTGTGGTGGTGTTTAAAGCCAAAAAGATTAGAATTGTGTCAATGTCCCAATATTTATGGACCTGACTGTACATCCATACATACATACATTTATATAAACATTTCCACGTAGGACTTCTTGCAAAATCTTCTGCCTCAGTGCTATCCCATGTGATTTTCAAGTTGCATCTTCTGTACTTTCTAGTACTTTCTAGTAATTTCAGAAGCAATTCATTAAATTTATCTTTCACTCAGCAACCAAATCCTTCATACCTTCACAATTTTGGAAAGGTTTCTCCCTAAATGAACACAGAGCAGCTTGAATTATTAGGCGAAGAGACAGAAATGTCTGTTCATTTATATATATATATATATATATGTATATGTATATATATATATATATATATATATATATATATATATATATATATATATATATACAAATGCCAAAACTGTCCACTTGGAGATATTTTAATCAACCACTTTAATTAGCTCTGTTAGCTTGTCGCTTGTAACAAACCAGCACAAACTGGCTTGTCTACCTGGCGCGCTATTGGCAGGTTTAACACGATGACTATAGATGTACATTCAACATAGCGTTGGCCTTTGAACGCCGAAACGCAGCCGAGCGCAGCAACCCGTTAATCCGTTGGCCAGGACTCTCTTGTAAAAGAGATTCTGAATCTCAGTGGGATTATTCCTGGTAAAATAAAGGTTAATGTTAATGCTGCTGTTGCTTCTACGTCACCTGGATTGTTGGTTTGATTGGTTGAAGGACTATCCAGTTGCGTACAGAGTTATTTGAACTATGCCCGTTAGTCAGGCCTCTTGTGCAGAGAAAATACAGAGCAGACTCCCCAGACCAACGCTCAAGCTCAAATCGGTTGAACTTGGCTTGGTCTGGTGATAGCCAGACTAGCAAAGCACTGCATTGGTCAATGACCACTTTTCAGAGCAGTAAAATCTGAGTGTTTTGGCACCTCATAAGCCTTCAAACTCATGGATCTGTTACTAAAACTGAACTACCTGGGTTGCTTTTTGTCTCACCAGTACCTGAACATAGACCCATGAATTTTTTAACACACATTCACACAGAAACTCCCTAACAGACCAAAAGACTTAAGATGCTGTTTGGCTAACTGACTGTATCTGCATCCACATTCAGCCTTTGCTTGTGATTAGTTCATGGTCAGAGAGTGCATGGTGGTCAGAATGGGCAAAGTTTAGTTAAAGGCAAAGACGAGAAACTGACCCTCAAAGACAGATTTCATTCCCATTGAGATCGTTGCAAGTGAGAGTTTCTCACCCTGCTGATTCAGTAATGTCACCTTCTATATATTGCCAACAAGTTGGCTGATAGTATTAGTTACCTTGTGTTCAGAGTGAAAGAGGCTATGTATGCTCAAAGAAGCTTAATGCTGCAGTGTAATCTTCAGCTCTGCAGTTCTTCCTCAGCTATCTTTGTCTTGTGATCAGGCTCTCTGGCTCTCACCATCCATTGAGTCATTAAAACACACTGTAATTACAGTTTGAAGCAGCCTACTAAACTACTGACAACCAAAAGGTGGTTGTATTGTGAGACAGAGTCCGTTTTGCTTCACTAATGTGAGTGAAGCAAAACAGACTCCTTTTACATCTTTCATTTTGACTTTTTGTTTTCAAATTCAGTTTAGTTTTAATTAGTTGTGTAAAGTGGGTTTGCTAGTTTATTTATTTTTTGAAAAGGCTTAGTTTTAGTTTAGTTTTTATTAATTTAGTCTTTTGTAATATGGGTTATTGGGTTAGTATTGTATAATAATAACTCAACAAAAACATCATACAATTTTAGAAATATTTATTCACCATGTATTTAACAATAACACCAATACAAACACTGTACATATGATGATGAACACATATGTAAACAGTCAACACAAGACCCCATAGTAAGAGCAGAATGTGTAAGTGACGTGTTCCAGGAAAAAACCTAAACAGCCAACAGACTGAAGAAGACAGACATCAACAGGTGTTTGGAACTTTGGTTTGAATGAAGTGGCAAACCTTTTGAAGTTAGTTGACTCACACAGTTGTGTAGATTTCCTAGTATTAATACACATATTAACCCATGTTCCTTCCCGTTTTTGGTGTTTCTGCGTATTTACTATCGGCTTGCCGGTGAAAGCACACCTGTAGTTTTCTCTGTCCTGCAGTTGTCTCCGTCATGCTGCTGGCCCTACGTATCTGTACATTCATGCCCGAGGTTAACTTCAGTTTCCGGTAAAAGGGGCTTGGTGTTCTCCTTTGCCTTGTTAAGGTAAACTAGGTTAGCCTCCTTGTGTTCGTTTCTCAAATGTAGGCTACTTTCAAATTCGTGGGATGTTTCCCTGTAATAAACTTTCCACATACAGTGGGGCTCAAAAGTTTGGGCACCCCAGGTAAAATTTGTATTAATGTGCATAAAGAAGCTAAGAAAAGATGGAAAAATCTCCAAAAGGCATTTAACGACAGATTAGACATTCGTATAATATGTCACAACAAGTTAGATTTTATTTTCATCATTTACACTTTCAAAATAACAGAAATTATGTCAGGTCTCAATTATGTTGAGGTCAGGAGATTGTGAAGGCCATGGCAAAACCTTCAGTTTACACCTCTTGATATAATGCACCGTGGATTTTAAGGTGTGTTTAGGATCATTATCCATTTGTAGAAGCCATCCTCTCTTTAACTTAAGCTTTTTCACAGTTGGCATCAAGTTAGCGTCCAAAATTTGCTAAAATTTTATTGAATCCATTTTTCCTTCTACTTGTGAAATGTTCCCTGTGCCACTGGCTGCAATACAACCCCAAAGCATGATTGATCCACCCACGTGCTTAACAGTTGGACAGAAGTTCATTTCATTAAATTCTGGGCCCTTTCTTCTCCAAACGTACCGTTGCTCATTCCGGCCAAAAAGTTCTATTTTAACCTCATTGGTCCACAGAACTTGTTCCTACAATGCATCAGGTTTGTCTATATGTTCATTTGCAAACTTCAAACGCTGATTTTTGTGGTGAGGATGTAGAAGAGGTTTTCTCTTAATATAATTGAGAACAATCCATAACACTGTCAGGTCTCAGCTTTCCAAAGGGGGTGGTGCATGTTATAAACTCTGCAGGGTGCCCAAATTTTTGCTGACACCATTTTTTTGTTTTCTGTTATTTTGAAAGTGTAAACGATGGAAATAAAATCTAACTTTTTGTGACATATTATACGAATGTCTAATCTGTCATTTGGCTTCTTTTCTTGGCTTCTTTATGCACATTAATACAAATTTTTACCCCACTGTATTTTACCACTTTCCACTGCAAGGCACTTGACGTTATCTGACACAGTCATAATCAAATAGGACTCTGACGCTTTCTTCCGACTTTCGGTAGCGCCATGATGCCAGGCGAGGGGCATGGACTGTTTGTTGTGTTCAGTTTTACATGGAATGTCGTAATTTCTGGGTTCCCAGTCGGAAACTATACATGTCTACGGGAAATGCCACAGTCGGAAAGATACGTTATTTGCTGAAAACTAAGGACATTTACTCGATAATTTTAACCAAACATAGATTTTTTTTTGGAACCTATAGCACATTGCGCATCACCACAAACCTGTTAACATAAAGGCCTCAATGAAGACAAGGGAGAGCATTGCAGTGCTTGGGAGCGCTTTAAAACCTATTTTATACAGTTTACAACTCACAGAAGAAAGTTTGTGATGCATTCAGCTCGTAAAATCAAATGATTATCGATGCATCTCGATGCAACCATTTCTTTATGTACAATTCCAATCTGAGTTTGTTAGATTTTGACATTGACAATATTTGTCACACAAGTTTTAAGGAAATTTTTAAGGAATAATTTGTAGTCATTCCATGCTTAAGCTTAAAACATGCTTTTGAAAGTCACCTTCTCTCACAGTAATCTTCCATATCAGAGGCTCAGTCATCCCATCCTATTTCTAGTTACTCTGTTTTCTGATTTGTAAATGTCTGTAGACCGTAACTTCTAAATAAATATCCACACATTTGACATTTTTATTTTATTTTTTTTTAAATCGATTATTTTCACCCTAGACTAGTGCTTTAGGATAAAAGTGGCTGACTTGGTGAGCGATAAATTATCTTCTTTGTCCTTGCTGGGGATGGTGTAATTATAATTTTGTTTCTTTCTTTGATTAATCTCCAGCTATAGGCAGCAATGGGTGCATTCCTGGACAAGCCGAAGACGGAGAAGCATAGTGCCCACGGTGAGGGCAATGGGCTGCGCTATGGCCTGAGCTCCATGCAGGGCTGGCGGGTGGAGATGGAGGATGCTCACACAGCTGTGGTGGGCCTCCCCCATGGACTCACCGACTGGTCCTTCTTTGCTGTCTACGATGGCCATGCAGGCTCCCGGGTTGCCAACTATTGCTCCGGCCACTTGCTGGAACACATCTTGTCAGAAGACTTCAGTTCAGGATCTGCCTCTGTGGAGGGTGTGAAGGACGGCATCCGCTCGGGCTTCCTAACAATTGATGAGTACATGCGCAGCTTCTCTGACCTGCGGCAGGGCCTGGACCGCAGTGGATCAACTGCTGTGTGCGTGTTGCTCAGCCCAACTCACCTCTATTTCATTAACTGCGGCGACTCGAGGGCCGTGCTGAGTCGAGACACCAAGGTGGGCTTCTCTACCCAGGACCACAAGCCCTGCAACCCCCGTGAAAAGGAGCGCATCCAGAACGCTGGCGGCTCAGTCATGATCCAGAGGGTAAACGGCTCCCTGGCTGTGTCCCGGGCCCTGGGGGACTACGACTACAAATGTGTGCATGGGAAGGGCCCCACGGAGCAGCTGGTGAGCCCTGAGCCCGAGGTGTGTGTGTTGGAGCGGGCGCCCGAGGGAGACGAGTTTGTGGTGCTGGCATGTGATGGAATCTGGGATGTCATGTCCAACGAGGAGCTGTGTGAATTTGTCCGCTCACGACTCCTGGTATGTGAAGACCTGGAGAAGGTCTGTAACTCAGTGGTGGACACCTGTCTGCATAAGGTAAGCTTTTATTTCTCATACATGTACATTGGAGTGTAAGCGTATTTTCCTTCTTTTCTGCTTGTCTTTAATTTTACAGCTATAGAACCTAAAAGCCAAATTTAACTTGTCCAGTGTGGTGTATGGGACAGAGCTGTGTTGCAAGTAGGACTAGAAAGTTTGACAGTATTTTATATAATCAGTTTAGACATTTCATTTAATCACACATAATCTTGAGTATTAATAATGATATTTGATTAGACTCCCATTTGAGTAATTGGGGAATTGCATGCTTGTATAAAGAGAGGAAATATACATTTCAACTGCTAATTCCCTTATGTGAACTGACAAATAATAAAAGTAATTAATTTGCTTAGTCATTCTGATTACTGTTTGGTTTTAGTGTTTGGTTTGCATCAATTCTGATTCAGATATCTCTTCCGCTTATCAAATGCACTTCTAACCAATCTTGCTTCCAATTCTTGGAATAAAGTAAAAAAGATTATAATATACAACATATCCTGAAATAAATTATGGAAAACTGCATCACAAGATAACAAAATGATGTAATGTTTGTTTAATAAAACTTAACATCTTACAATGAGAGATCATAAAAATCAGATGATGAATAATGTATTATTGCTTTTACGGTTTTTCGGTCCCTGCCCATCAAGCTACTCAGCTATCGATCCAAGAAAAATCACTTTTTACCTCAGCTGACTCATCCACCACTCCACAGTTTGGACTTTTGCCTTCCTACCTATTTTGTGTCTTGAGTACTCCAAGAACTAACAAGTGCACAGCAGCATTGTTATTTTTAACTTACTGGATGACTTATCTCAAGTAACAGACATACGCTGTCATAAATCTCCTCCGCTGCCATTGCCTTTTGTAATATATGGGACACTGTACACTTACAGAAAGTTACTCTGACCACATTGACTTTTACAAGGTAACATGACAAGGTGACTACCCATTGGTTTTAGGGCACAGCTCTATCTTGTCTGTTACTGTCTGTGAGGGTGTACCTAATGATGGCAAATAACAAACTGTCTGCTGTTCAGGCTATAGCCTCCAGCCAGAGGTTGTACTGTTCAGAATCAGCTCTATTTGCCAAGTATGAGGACACATACATGGAATTTTGTTATGGATTATACATTGCTCACAATGTGCTTACTTATATGAAACAACAACAAAAACAAACAATATGTACACAATATAAACAGAAACAATATAGACAAGTTGAGTGCAATGAAGAGTGCAAAGTGTGCAGGAGTAAATTATTTTTATGATAGATTATTTTAATTATGGAGCATAGTGCAAAGGATTCTGGTATAAGTAAGTATAATGTTCTGTTGTAATTTAATTCTCCATAAGTTTATAGGTTCATAATTAAAGATTTGAGAGCGATCAAGTCGATCAACAGAGAATTACATGGCAAACATTTTGATGATTAATATTTCTTTTTAAGCAGAATGACAAATGTCTGCTGATTATAGCTTTACTGCAAGTATTTGCTGATTTTCTTTGTCTTATATGATTGTAAATTAAAGATTTTGGACGGTTGGTTTTACAATACAAGACATTTGAAGAAGTCGCCTTGTGCTCTTGGAAAATGTGATGAACCTTGTTCAATGTTTTCTTAATAATAGACTAAACGATTAAGCTATTAATGCAGAAAATAATTAGTATTTGAAGCTCTAAACAATTAAAAAGGACACAACACTTGTAAATGATAAGTTAGAATCATCTTCCAGTAGCTTTCTCTATTAAAGGTAAAAGGGTTTGTCAGCCACATGTCAAAAATGGTTTATTTCAACCAGATTTTTTTTTCAAACATGTTTCTGTATTGGAGAAAACAAAGTGATTAACTATGAGAACATGTAGAAATGTTAGCGTGTCCGCTGTTGTCTCCAAGTCACAAGCTTTTTTATAATTTGAGAAATGACTCAGGAGCTGCAGTGTTACAGTAAAGATGTTGTCTTGTAAACAAACAAATGAAAGTTGTGTTCACCTTCTGTGTTACTCACCAAGACTCACTATGTTGAGGTCTAACAAGCATGTTGAATACATTTTTCTTCATATAACATATGTAAAGCCAATTTATTGTTTTAGTTTTTGAGACCTGCATTGTTTACATCCATGTTTACTTACTAGCGGTCTTCTTCCGCCTTTATTTTCTGGTAAATTGCAGGAGATCTTGGCTGTTACTGCCATTTGTAGGCCTGTAGAATCATTTAAAACGATTGGTAGGACTGTGTATTGCATCCACCATGTGCTTAAACAGAACAGGGACCCACTCATTGAAAAACTGCTCCATTGCGTCCACAGGGAACTCTAAAATGTTGACATTGACCGCTGATAAATCGGCCAAATTGGTTTATTGCAGATATATTGATCTTGCCGTATATGTCATCCGATAAATGACAAGAAATTGAAAAAATAAATGCAAAAGACATTTTTTGAAACAGTGACAACTTTATTTTTGGACTATATTTCTGGGCCAGTACATTTCTAGGCCGGCATTGTTAAAAATCTAATTTGAGGAAACCTTATCAATGTGTATTTATATTATGGGTCGTGTAAAGAGTTTTTATTGACTATCATCGTCGATATACCATCAGTTTTATTTTTTAAATATCCACACCTGTATTGATTGGGCTATACTATATAACTCATTACTTACACTTTCCGCAATCAAATTGAAATATAAAAACAGCATGTAAACGTCGCCTGTTTTGATATTTTTCAGGTGCAAGTTCACACTTTGATGCTTGTAATCTGTGTTTTTGTTTTTCTCCTGTTATTGAGTAAACTTAGTGTCTGCTGGCTATTAACCTTATTTTAACATTAAGAGGGAAAGCCCTGAATTTATTTTAAACAAGAATTATGAACTTGGCTGATTTTGAGGGTTGTGATTTAGTTGAATTACAGTTCAATAAAGTTGCTGTCAATCCAGGAGTGGGCTTGTGAGATGGCTAGGCTGGCGGTGTTTAAAAAGGTTTGTCAGATGGCACATCTATTCTAGAAAGTGGGGAAAGTACCAGGACTTTCTGGAGGTCTCCTAAGACACTTTGTTGTCATTTATACATATGTTTATTTTGGTTTATGGTTTACTGTCTATTTTGTCACCGTTTTGTTGAATGGTCTTCATCTTTTCTTGATTTTTGTCTGTGTGGGTGGTTTTTAAAAAAGAGAATTTTTTTTAATCACAACATCAAAATCCCTGTACTATTAACAGAAAAATATACCTTATGTCCCACATAGATTTAAATGTCCTGTTTATTTCGTCCTGCAGGGGAGCAGGGACAATATGAGTGTGGTGGTGGTGTGTTTACCTGGAGCTCCCAAGATCTCAGAGGAGGCTGTGAAGAAAGAAGAGGAATTGGATAAGTACCTGGAGACCCGTGTTGAGGGTCAGCACACACAAAACACGCTACACCTTCACACATACAAACATAATTAGACAGTCAGTATGCATTTATCATGATATTTAAAAGGGCACAATTACATTTATCTAAAATTAAATTTACAAGGATTAAAAAAAAATAAAAAAAATGCTGTAGTCTTGTGGAACAGAATATCTTTCAATACTGTTTATCTTTACACTATCACTGGCTAATATGCTGTATTTGAAACGTGTGGTAGATTATTATAAACATGTACTGTCCTAGTGCTCGTTAAATGCCCCCACTGTTCTTTGGGCCCAGCAGCTTTAAAAAAAAAAAAATAGAAAGTATTTTTTTAAAGGTTAAGTGAAACAAGTGGCCACATACTGTGCTCAGTTTCTGTACATTGGTTACATAACCAAAATGAACGTTCTTTATGTAGGACAAATTTCAAAGCAGTCTGCTACACCATGGTGCTGCAAATGGCAGGTAGTGGTGTATCTATTGTTTCCACTACTATGGGTAATTTCTGGAGCCTGGAAATCCAGACCCAAATCTGAAAGATTTAGGATCTGGCATTGAGTAATGAAAGTCGCCCATCTTGACGGGCGGCACCAAGCGTGCATTTGAAAATCTCACTGCACGCATTTGGATAACACTACGACCAATCACAACACCACACAGGGTAACGTATCAAGAGCCCCATACGCTTGGCTACCAGCGGAGCTAACTGATAGATTAACCTGTCGTCCTCTGTTTAGCTCAGATATCAGATACACCGATGTGATTGGTGCCGCTCGACTATAAGGGTATAGTTAATGAACAGCATTACTCAATGCTAGAGTTACTTGCTTAGAATTCAATTGTGACCTTGCGAGATCTCTGAATTTCCAGGGTAAAATTTATGTGGGTTAACGCCTAAACTTATAGTATAAAATACTATAATCTTGTCTCAGTATACGACATAACCTCTAACAAGCCCCTGGTCCTCTTTGTTTTGTGTGTAGAGCTACTAGGAAACTGTGGGGAGGGGGGAGTCCCTGACCTGGTGTCTGTCCTGAGGAGCATTGCCACAGTGAACATCCCCAACCTTCCACCTGGCGGAGGCCTGGCCAGCAAGTAAATACACAGCCTGGAACAACATTAAACATGATTTTACTGCATTTTACACACACAACATACTGTTCAAAATATTATTGTACTTGACTATCCACACAATATTTTGTTATGGCTTGGAAACATGTAAATGCATAATTTACCACCAGGATATTGTATCCTAATGTACACACAAGTTATGATTTGATGTGTTGAACTGCAAGTTTGATCTCTAACTTCACAAGTTGACAATAATAACTTTATTTGTACAGCACTTTTTTAACATAGTTGTAAAGTGCTTTAAATGAGGATAAAAGACAGAAGATTATGCAATGAAAAGAAAAAAACAGATAAATAGGGCTGTTAACTATTGATTAAATTGCCAATGATTTTCTTAAACTATCCCATTGCCAAAAAATGTCAATTCTAACTTTCCACAGCCACAAGGTGATTAAAATTGCTTCCAACAGTAGCCTGATAGAAGTCAGTTTAAAAAATTTGTTTTTAAGCTGTCTTTAAAGAAACTACCAGAAGTAGCTGTGAATGGTAATTTATTCAAAGTGTGAATGGCCTTTTTACCTGTTTTATGATTGGTTTAATATTTATCCATGCATATTTCTCATGAAATTGCACATACTTTAGGTAAAACAGTTTGGTTAGCACACCTGAATTTATTTTTTTATGAAGTCATTGTTGAATTTTGCGACTTGCAAAAGAAATCCAGAATTCATCACTTTGTTTATGTAACGTGATTATTATTAGTAGTAGTAGTAGTAGTAGTAGTGTTCACAAGAAGCACTGTCACACATAGAACTGAAACAATTACTAGATTGAACAAAATATATCGTTTGTCACTTTTCAAGCACAAATGTTGCTTTCCCTTGTTTTACAGTCTAACAGACAGAACATCTTTGGTTTTAGGTCTGTTGGAT
The DNA here is from genome assembly GCA_013375575.1 of Percina caprodes. Lineage (NCBI taxonomy): Eukaryota > Metazoa > Chordata > Actinopteri > Perciformes > Percidae > Percina > Percina caprodes. Next base: position 3,352,259 of record JABXJD010000010.1, on the reverse strand, counting down.
AGACTAAAGAGACAATATGAAGTATCACCTTGAGCTCCGAGGAAATTGGGAACAGTTTGAATTGATAATGAAAATCGTTTGTTGCAGCTCCAGAGCCAAGAATGTACACAGACAGATGCATCCACTCCAACATGAGCCGTGCAGATACATTTCAAAACTTATCAACATACAGATAACACTCCTTAAACACTTAGCAGTACAGATTCATAAAGATATTCTGTAGTCTCTTTATGTATGAATAGCGGATACTCAAGTATTGACTTAGTTGCTTACTTAGTTCCATTAAAATATGAATCAATATACATTTGCAAAGAATAAACACACTGTATTATATAAGGAGTTGGTCTCCTCTCTAAGCAGCGAGCTGTGTTTGTCTGTTTGCAGACGGAGTGTGATCGAGGCGGTGTACAACAGGCTGAACCCTCACAGAGAAGAGGAAGGGGTGAGTTGATCACTCTCTAAACCCCTCACCTCTCCAACCTTTCACCACCCACTCAACATGTAAACACACACTGGCCCAGAAAAGGACACTCTGTTGTTTATGTGTTTGCGTTTGTGTGTGAGAATTAATGTTATTTTAAAGTGTGAAAGATGGTGGAGGGTAGATTTTGCAAATGAACCTTGGCAAGCTCAGTAAAACTTACTTGACTTCATGTTGAAAAGCATTGAAGTGGTGTGGTCAGTTTCACTTTTGTATTTATCATAGCAATAATATACGGTTTAAGGCCTCATAAATATTTTGAACTCCTGAGCAATGAAAGCACGCAAAACCTACAGACTTAAAAAGCCTTTCCAAAGATCTCTCCCCACACACACACACACACACACACACACACACACACACACACCCCCAGACATGTTTTAAGACATAAAAATGCTTTGAATGATAATTTGTCTTTCCACAAATTTGAATAACGTATGAATAAGTACATATGCAGAATCTATGATGATTGTTTATTTCAAAAGACCATTCTCAATCAATCTACATACACTGGAGGCTTCAAGTTTCCACCTCACGGTTGTGTAAGTTTCATACACGTTTGTACACGTCTTACACAGATTCAAGGTGAGCACAAATACACTTTTGCTCTTGAGCAGATGAATGTGAATAAGTTTTCACATTTGTTCAAAACTCCACGCAGTCAAGGTCAAATGCCCAAGTGAATAAGTGACAATAAGAAAAACATATTTTGAGTGCAGGGGGACTTTACAGATAAAGTTAAATATACTGTTCTCGGTGCTTAAAGAGTTGATAGCTGAATCATACAGAGTTAGTCAAATGTGTCCAAATAGCAAGATAAATTGTAGTGCCAAATGTATTGAGACAGACCATCATTATCAATAACTCTAATAACTCCAATATCTAAAGTCTATTTTCCACTCTTCCACTTGTCAGACACATATTCCTATTTACATTTAAATGATCTCAGTTCAATAGGTATTGCTCTCCTGGCATGGTCACTTTGTTTTGATTATCTTTTCAGTTAAGGTTAGAAATATTGCTCAGTGTATTCAAAACTGTAGTTTATGTAAAATTCAAATGCACTCTAGGAGGAATTTTCACATCCATCTTAAAGAAATTGCTGTCAAGGCTACGTGTAGGCTTACACATGTAATTCTTATTCCAAAGAAGAGTTCAGTGTCAGCTTGTAAACAGTGTGAAAGGTGTGATGTGATGGTGGACGTGTAGATTTATGAGGGCGTGTGAGTGTATTTGTCATATTTGAGTCTTACAGGCTCTTTTCTCTGGGGTGTGTGGGTGCCCTCCCCAGCACACCATACAGCGAATATCACAAAGGGTTGTTGGTCACAGGGTCAGAGGTAGCGTTTGCATGGGCTTTTCCGACTGGTGCGAGAATGTCTCAGAATTCGTCACGCTAGTGTGCAGTAGATATGTCTGTGACACTGGAGTATTGTGCCGCTGTTTGTTAGTGTTTGTATGTGTGTGTTTGACCATGGAGCGTGCCTGCAGAGTTTGACCCCTAGCGTGTCACCTCAGGCCTGTGCGGGGGGAGAGGAGGAGAGTGAGGAGGGAGGTGGCAGCACAGCGGCTCATCTGCTGGAAGCTCTGCGGCAGTTCCGCCTGCACCACCGGGGGCAGTACCACTCGGTGCTGGAGGAGTCCCTGGCCACCTACCACCTGCGGGGGGAGAGCATTGCGGATGGAACAGGGGAAGGCACAAGGACCTTGGATGACAACAATGATGGCCAGCAGCAGCCCGCCTCCCCTCCCTCTCCCCCCTCGCCCCCGCCCTCACCTGCCACTGCAAAGCCGGAGGCCAGCAAAGATGCGCCCACCCCTGAGGCCGATCCCTCCTCTGACTGAGCACCCCGTCTGCATACCTACCTTCCCACCCAACCCCAAAGCTAGTCCAGTGTGCTTTGATCTCTCCTCGTCTTTCCTTTATCACAGAACTTGAATGGCCATATCTGCCACTTTTGCAAATTCAGCTTCCATTGCCATTCATGCATATTTTAGTAATGTAATGGAATTAAAAATGGCCCCTCTGTCTATTCAAGTTCTGTCTCCGAGCCACATACTGTATATACCTTCCTCCTAATGAGGACTTTCTTTTGTTTCCCCTGTTCTTTGTTCACCTTGGCTTGGATTCCCGAACTTGCCAGCCACTTTTACAACCTGATCACACAGACTGATGTTTACCATTTAAAAAAAATCAATAAGAAATGTATTATTACGTGCAAAAGTGGCTGGTGAAGTAAAAATAAACCTTGCACTTCATGGCTTACATTTACCATTATTGGCTTCTGGCTGACCCCCACACACACACACACACACACACACACACACGCGTGCACACACACACACACGCACACACACACACACGCACACACACACACACACACACACACACACACCTGCTTACAGTGGACGACCTGACAAAGAAAAGGAGGAGACCTTCTTAACAGCTGCGTGCAACACCCTGCTCTCCAGGCCTACTCTATCTGCAGACTCTGAACACATTCATATTTGATTGTTTTTTGGGCTTTTCCACCTATAATCTTTGACAGGACAGTTAGGTGAGAAAGGGGGATGACATGTAGGAAATTGTCACAGGTCGGATTTGCACCCTGGACCTCTGCGTTGAGGCATAAACTTGTCAGTACACATGCGCCCCACTACCACTTGGCCACTCAGAACACATTCTTTTGCGTTGATGGATGGATGTATGTATGTATGTGTGTCTGTATGTGTCTGCATGAGTGACGGAGAAAGAGACCAATCATCACTACTGAAATTTGTGTTTTTGGTAGTGGGTGATACGTGATTGGTATTGTTACCTCATTCAGCGATGTTAGGTTGTCCAAACCAGTCTGGGTACTGAAAAACTGGGCCGTTTAACCACAGTGTATGTGGGTTAGTGGCTGTATACTTGTAGTTTGCGCGGCATTTCATTTAAATTGCTCTCTTACCACATCTCACCACATGCCGAATTCCACATCATCACATTTTAGTACGCTGCCTCACAGTCACCAACAAAGAGGTTCACGTTTGTTATCGTTGTTATTCAGGTGGTTGGGAATGTCGGTAGCACTCAAGTATACTAGTACCAGGTGCAAAAGGGGCCGTGCAAGCAGTGTGTTTAAGTTAATATAAGACTAAAAGTCTATAGCCACACTAGCAATCCTATAAGGCTGTAATGCACTTTATACACCAGAAATCAAAATTATTAGATAAATTATTGGATGGATGAAAAATGGAGAAAAACCTTCACTATGGTGGCGCCAGTTCAAAAGGCATATAGTTTCTAAAATCAACAGTTTTTTTTTTTTCTTGGACATATAGTATTGCTCTCAACTTTTGTATTAGCTGTGTAAGCTTTGTCAGTGTTAGCTGTAAACTGTTGTTAGCAGATCACAGATACTGTTCCATAGAGATGGTTCCATAAAAAGCTCAGGGAAGTGGCTGTGCTCTACTCTCCAACCCTGGTTGAGCGGTTAAACAGATGTATGTTTGCCAAAACAACCAAAAGTTAGTTGTCATTCATGAGGTCATTTCTCTTGTTAAACCTAAAAATGCTGTTTGAAAACCCTTCAGATACAGCAAAAATCTAATTTTTGTGTTGCTTGTCAAAATGTATTTTCGGTTGAGCAATGGACTCATTGTTGCCCCTTGTGGCCGAAAAACAATGAAAAATTGCTTGGAAAAGTAACACAAATGTGTCATAAGTTTTTATTATCACATTTACCCGAAAAAATACTTGACGAAGTAAATCTTAGACAGATATAAGTTGAGCAAAGTCAAACTGTGTAGAACTGAAGCTAAGAAGATGAAATAAAAAAAATCACTGTGAATACGGTTACTGGTCTTGGTTTAGGTAACATACGGCCGGCATTACATTCCTAAAGTCGTACTGCTAGCAGGGCTTAAAATGTCATAGCATTGAATCCACTTTAGGAATTCAACGTCCAACATTAGGCACCTCTACAATCATTTATACCTGGACAACAGTGAGTTTTATGTGAGATGGCTGTGTATCTGTAATCAGTTCCCTCTGCTCATGCCGACAGTTGCTGGTATTAACTGTGGCGGGATCTGTTTCAGCTTGATAAAATCCCACACAGAATATTTCATTCCTCACAGGTCATGACATCGTCTGTTCAAAACAACACAATCTGAAACTCTTGTCTCATTGTGAAAAGATACTTAATTAGAAAAGACTGAACCTACAGTGCTTATTCTTCTTTGAAAGCAGGTAGAGGGATGTTATTTTAAGTCTGTATAAAACCCAGTGGTCATGGTAATGCATGCGCTGCATCTTTTCAATATCTAAGCCACTTAACTATCAGAGGGGAGGATATGTATGTATGTATGTATGTACTGTGTGTGTGTGTGTGTGTGTGTGTGCGTGCGTGCGCAGTTACATGGGCCAAATTAGTCCCACACAGTTAAAATGACAAATGAACAAATAAAAATGATTTGTGGTATAATGCTATGATTTGTGTCAAGTGTTTGAGTATTTCTGGATGTAATCTGACTTTTAGGCTGTGTTTCTTGTCTTTTGGTTCTGTCCTTTTGGACCTTGCAAATGTACAGCGTTGGAATTAGAGATACAAAAAGAAATCCCTGACAGATTACAAGGTAAAGTGGTGGCATTTGATACAGGACCATTTCCTGAAACTTCAAAGTGGGATTCTTTTGGTGTCTCAACTTTATTTAATGTGTTGTAAATGTTTCTGTTTAGGCTGTGTAGTTTTCAGCTCAAGCGGAAAATAAATCCTCACCTTCCTTTCCCTCCCTTGCCAGCTTTTAGCTCTAGCCTTGACTTAATTTCATCTCGGATGCTGCTTAAAGGCATTTTAATCTGTCGTCTCCTTTAAAACAATAGCCGCAAAATAAATTGCTGCATTGCATGAGCTGGCGGCATTGAGCGGAGGGGGTGCTGCGTAGACTGTAGGGACTCCATTCTCTCCATTTCTCCCTGTCTTTCAGTCTGACCCTTGGCCTTGATTCTTCGCAAGGTGAGTCATCCCTGGTCTGGGTTCTGGTTGTGTTTTAAAGTACAGGCTGGGCAGGGGAATGGGTCTTTCACCATTATTCATCCAATTTGAGTAGATGAAAGCGGACAGTGAGGTTCAAAGTTTGCCATTATTTAAGGCACCGGGAGCAGTATGTTAACTTCTGTGTGCAGGAAAAAATGCATGAACAAAAAATACCTAACACACCTCTCCATCTTTTCCTTTTTACTCATCCAGAGTACCGGTGAGCTGGAAGACCCCTGGTAGCCGTGGCAAAGACCTGTCTCCTCCTGGTGATTGGTGCATCCGCCCAGAGGAGGAGTGTCTCTCCATTTCGCCATGTCTTTCTCCACTACAAGAGGACATGTGGTGTGTGTTTGAGTGAGTGTGCGTATGTTGGTGTGTGTGTGTGTGTGTGTGTGTTTGCAGCAGTGGGACAAAGACGACAACAGCAACAACTACACACACGCGTACTGCTTTAAACCTGTAGGAAACAAAAATCACTTTTCAGAAATGTCAAGAGTTTATGACCTGAAGCATTGTGATGGTAGAGATGAATTTTTTTATTTTATTTTTTACCATTGAGGTGTTTTCTTTGTTTTTTTTCTTGAATGTTGACATTGAACACCTGACTTCACACTGACTTAAGGACCTATAGTGTGTGCGTATGTTTGTATGTGCGAGAGTGTGTGTGTGTGTGTGTGTGTGAGAGTGAGTGGTGTTTTGAGGAGGGCCAAGAGAAGACGGACGGTGGATAAAGATTTTGTATGTAATTCTTCTTCTCCTGGACTTTTATTTTTTTGTGCTCCTGGGTCTGATATTTGCCTAACACCTTTGCTTCTCCCATCTTAAAAGACACATACACACACACACACACACACACACACACACACACACACACTCTCTCTCTCTGTCTCTGTCTCTCTCTCTCTCTCTCTCTCTCACTCACACACACACACACACACACACACACACACACACACCATGAAAAACCATAAACATCCGTCACCCACCCCCATTTCCACTTGTGCACGTATGTGATGTGCTACCTTCGCAGGGCACTGCATGAGGACTCTAGTTCTACATGTACAGCTACGTGGTTTTCTAGTCAACCCGGATGGACAGCCATTGGTGGGGACTAACTGAACCCGAAAGACCTCTGCACTCTGATTGGCTCCTGCCATGTGAGAAGTGGAAATGATTTGGATTTTGTTTGTTTTTGTTGTTGTTGTTGTTGATACTATTAGGATGATGACGATGATAATCACGATGGGGGCGAAATTGGGAGGTTATCTAGTTCACTGAAGAGCCGAGTGTGAGTTGGACTCATGGAGGCAGGGTGGTGGGTCGGGTGGTGGGTGGGGCTTGGGGCTGTTGTATCACTGGTTGGACTTCCTGTAGGAGGAGGGTTAGGGCAGGGGGGTTGTGGGTCAAACGAGCTTCCCCACCTCCCTCCCCACCATCATAGTTGGAAGTACACATGACGGCGGACTGTCCTGACAGAGGAACGTTAATTTTTTTTAATTATTATTATGTTGTCCATAAGGTTACTAGCTGCTCGGTATGTAGAGTGAGTGAACTCCCTGTTTTAACCCTGTTCCTGGTTCTCAGACTGCATTGGTAATGTTTGTATTGCTGTTGTTTGATTGCACTCACATTTGATTACAGAAAGCGTCTATATATGAAATAAAATCCCTGCCAAGGATTCAGTGGTGGCTGCGTATTTTAATAAGAGATCATGTCATTTCTGAATATTTGTGTCTGTGTGGCCTTTTTCTTTTTCCCCTTTCAGAGGCCAGTATCACGAAGCAAGACCAATCAGATCACTGGAAAGTTCCTGCAGCATCCCAACATGGACATAAGCAGATTTTTAGCTTTACAATAAAGTGATAAGTTGTAAATTTTTAAGGTCAGTACAATCTTTTCATTGTTCCAGGCTTTCCATGTCTTGGTTTTAAGCAAACTGCGGTATAGTTTACCACGCTGCAAATTGCTTTTTACCTTCCCTACATGATCCCTGACAGTGTTTACGCTCTTATTACAGCTTAGAGTTATGTGAGGTGGCAATGAGTGAAAACTAATTATTAAAGTGCACCTACTTTTGTCTTTTATTATAAAAAAATCCACACTTTTAATTAGCTCCCAGTAAATAATGGGCATTAACTTCAACGTCTCTGCTTTGGCATCAGAAAGTCTTTACTTTAATGTTTATTCATAATAATTTGTTTAAATAATTTTTTTTTAAATACGAAAGAAATACTGTTAGTACCTTAATCCTTCTTTTGCAGTTGTGGAAGTAATATATTACATGTCATTTTTGTGTGTACTTGTATCCTTTTTTTGTTTGTAATCTGTAACTTTGCAAGTTGCAATGGTTACACAGTAAATGTGAAAGCAAAAGTCACATGAAAAAGTCCTGATAATCTGAGAATGGAACGTTATAAATTAGCAGCTGCAACAGAGAAGAAGCTGCTGGTGCGTCTGCGGCCACAGGAGGGCAGAGCTCCAGAGAGCTGACAGAGGGATAGGCCTAGGGTCAGGAGTGCAGCAGTTAGTAAACAGTTTATAAATGCACAACAATGCAATGAAATGACGGAGCACGCTCTAAGTCGAAAGTGATCTGACCTAATGCTGTCTGCTTTACATCTTAAACTGCTCATGGTGGATTGTCCCGCGTGACTTATGCGTTCACTGGGGAACTTTTACCTTCAGTGAGGTGTGTGAGGACATTCTAGTGTTTGTTTTTACTGGGACAGAGGCTGAGTAGACTGGTTATACTGGGACAGAGAGACTGCATACTGAGACAGAGGATGCGTGGACTGGTTATACTATGATAGAGGATGCATGGACTGGGTATACTGGGACAGAGAGGCTGAGTGGGTAAACTGGGACAGAGAGACTGTGGACTGGGTACACTGGGACAGAGAGACTGCATGGACTGGTTATACTGGGACAGAGGCTGAGTGGACTGGGTATACAGGGACAGAGGCTGCGTGTACTGGGTATACTGTGACAGAGAGGCTGAGAGGACTGAGTATACTGGGACTGAGAGGACTGGGTGTACTGGGACAAAAGCTGTGTGGACTATGTTTTGCTTTGAGAACCAGCGGGCAGAGAAGTTGAACCTGCAAGTTTAAGAGGATTTCACCATGCTCACAGTTTGAGGTTCAGACAGTTGAGTACAACAACAAAGTCTTTCAACTTACTCTCCAGATGACAATGTCAACAATTACTGCATTGCCTAGCAACATTGCGTGTGCTATGTGGTGTATACAATTTGTGCAGTCTCTGTTTGGACAGCACCATGTGTTGTCTGCCTTGCTCATGTTTTATTGTGCTGTTGGTTCTATAAGAAGTGTCAGGTGATTGTCTATAGACTTTTGTTTATTGTCGAGTTTTTTCTCTTTTCTGGTCAATACTAGTAGGGCTTTAAAGGAAGGCAGTTGTAGGCTACAGGCTGCAAAGTGCTGTCAACATGTGGAATATACTGTTAGTTTGGACTTGAGGGGTCATGTTGCTGATCCATTATACACTATATCCACTATAGTCTAAAGACGTCCCCCTTTTTTTTTTTTTTTTAAATGTAAAGCCGTAACTTTTACCCAGAGCACATTTTGTTAACTGACCTTTTATTTAAGTAGGCCTACATTTTTTTTAAATGCATATAGTTATTTTTCCTCAAAAAATGTCTGCTACTCATCTTTTACAGTATAAATATCTCACAAAACCAGCATGTGTGAGTGTATCCTACACGCGTGCCTGCCGGTCTAATCTGTCACTCTTTCATAATTTGATCATAATCTCTAATCATCATCACATCGTATCTTAAAGGTGTTCTCAATCTGGAGTGGGATTATGGGATTGCTAAACATCATGTGTGAATGAACGATCCAAATATGTTAGTGTGTGTGTGTGTGTGTGTGTGTGTGTGTGTGGGGGAAGTGGGGAGGGAAAGGGGGTGGATTTAATTTGATGATGGGGTACAGGGTGTCCTCTCACTGATTCACCCACTGGATACACTTTAAGCCTGATATTACAAAACAATAGACACTGACCTAAAATGTTTTTGTGCTACCCTCTTCGGTTCATCTTTAATCTCTTTCATTTTAATTTGTTTGTGTACAAGTAAATGTAATAGAACATTATAAATTAAATTCAGGAAACACAGATCTGCTGTTTCTTTGGTTGGTCGATCCACCACTTTATCCACACTGAAATGCCTGCAACAACTTTTGGATGGATTTCCATGTAATTTGCTACAGACTATAGGATATAGGATAAATTCTGATAACTTTGGTGATCTTTTGACTTTTTTTCTGTTGGGCTACCAGCAGGTCACAGTTTTGACTTAACCAGTGACATATTTCTTCATCTGGTGGAAAGTAAAAGTCCCACATTCAAAATGATACTTGAGTGATAGTAGATAAGTATTATGCAAGATGAAATAATAGTAATAATACAATATTTCCACTGTGGTGGTGTGATGTAAAAGTACAACTTTTAAATTGGAAGTTCTTAAGTAGCCTACAGTATTTGAGTAAATATACTGACATGGGTAGGGTAGTGCTGCTCTGGGGCAACATGGACACACACCGCCTGCTGTTTGACTGTTATGATGCAGGCTGTCTCAACATGAGCATGTCCATGCAGAGTGATGCAGCAGTCTGTATCTCTTTACTTTATGTCTATGTATGTACATATGTATTCTTTAAACAGCGGATATTGTTTGTTTGTTAAAGACAAATTTCCTTCGGGATAATAAAACTAGGCCTACTTTGTAATAATAATCCTACTACTTTGTGATATCTTAACTTTTTATCTAGCGCCACTAGGAGGTCAAATTTATCCAATACTTTAAATTTATGGTTAAATACCTGCAAATTGAATGACATTCCCCTCAACCTCAGCTGTACTTTGTATTTAGTGCTAATTAGCAAATATTAGCATGTTAATAAACTGAAACCAAGATGGTAAGCATACCTTGTAATAATTGTCATTCGGCACATGTTAGCATGCTAATGTTAGCATTACAGTGGCTAAGTGCAGCTCCAGAGAATTGGCTGTACACTCTGAATTACATAAACACATGAGCGGGGTGAAGTTAGTTTAATGTTTGACATTCGTCCGTTATTGCGGATTTTCCCTTCAATAGCCCAATGCCAGTGATTCAATTTCTTCCACTTTTAGGGTATGTTGGAGAGATTATTAGGACAGGTGTTTTACAGTTATGATAATCTCAAAATCACCAAAAATGATGATGCATTTGAGAGCGTCAACAACTGAATATCTACCCAATGCACTCGTCACTATGAGTGTATTAAGGGAACATCTTAAGTTATTTCGTATTTTTTAAACATATTCACAAAAAAAATAAATAAATAACAATTGCACAACATCTGTATTTACAATGTCCTATATCCCTATGTTAACCTCAGTAGTAGCCTATTACGATGTCTTGCATCCCTAGCAACTTCTATGTTAACAATCCGCATGAAAAAAAAAAGTAATTTTGGCTTATTGTTTGTGAACATTTTTCAAAAAATACCAAATAACTTTTAGGACGGTCCCCTTACTACGCTTATAGTGACGATCGCCTTGGACAGACATTCAGTACTTTGCGCTCTCAATTGCATCGTAATTTTTCTTGTGATGTCCTAATAAGCTCTCCAACATACATTAAAAATGGGATAAATCGAATCACTGGCACGGAGCAAGGATAACATCTGCAAAAACGGACAAATGTCAAACATTACTTACCCCGCTATACATGTATTCCAGACTTGCCTCTTTTTATTTTCCTTTTTTTCCTTTTATTTGAATGGATGACAGCTTCTGTGAAAACCTCAGACCATTTCAGTCGTCAACCTGTAACCTGGATCTTCAGAAACTCCAATTTACGAGGCACACAGGCCTACATGGTAACACTGAACCTGCCATATTTATAGAATATATGTGTACATATTGCTGCTGTTTAAGCATTGTGTTTAGTCCTTCCTTCCTGAAAGGGCAGTGAAGGTGATCAGTGGTTGTTTGTCCTCCCTACGTCTCATTTGACCCATGCTGGAGAACATGAATAGAAAAACCAACAGTTTTGTAAACAGGTAGCAAAGTACAAGCCGTGTTTCTCTTTATCCTTTTTTCCCCTTTCTTTCCCTCGAGTTCTTCTTCCACCCACTCTTTCTCTTTTCATAGCGAAGGATTTTCTGCTTGTAGCTGTAACCTTGGGCGAGAAAAAGTTTGACCGGCAGAAGGACCCCTTGCGTGTGCGTGCGCGTGCGCGCGTGTGTGTGAGAGAGAGAGAGAGAGAGAGAGAAGCATATGATTTTGAGTGGAGTAATTTAGCAGATGAGCATGTGGCCATTGTTAGAGGGATAATCTGGTTTTTGCTGCTCAGATAGGTTAACATGCAGCAGATTAGACCAGATTACCCCCAACCACACCAGACAGGACAGCCTCCTCCCTCTGAGCTGACCCTCACATCTTTACCTTCCTCCTCTTTTTTTGTTCATCATAACCCCAACTTCACTTCATTCCATCCTCTCTTGGCTTTTAATTACATCCTTGTCCTACTTTTTGTATCTATCTCTTCAGGGTTTTCTCTAACTCTAGCTCCTCCACTTCTTATTTCAAACATCATTAATCATTTCTTCTCTAGAGTGGAAACACATGCACATCTAGTTTGTCGAGTCCAAAAATTGTAATCAATGTTCTTCAAAATCATCCCAACACTCGTTGCTGAAGGATCATTTAGATACTGTCTTAGACCCCCCCCCCTGTAGGTGTGGTTTCCATAATCCATTGAATTCAATCCATTACAAATGTCAAGTTTATGTCATACAAAGACACTACGATTTTAAAAATAGAGGACAACTAATAAGATATAAAGGGGGGGATATAGGACAATGGGTGTGTGGTTGCAAAACAAATCGTATTATGTCTTAAGTCTTTTGTGCTGATTAATGCATGGACATTTGTGATTGTATTCATCGGTTCATTTGCTGATGTCTTTAACTGGTAACCCCACCCTATATACTCAAGTATTAATAAAAAAAGATCACAACAAACATATAAGTGGAATATATACTATATATTAATCTATACTTTAAAATGTATGTTTCTACTGATATTCTACATTCCTATATTTTAAACAGGTCATAATCATGGGATTGAGAAGATACATTTTTGTTTAATGGAATTACATTTTTACATGACTGAATGTATGACGTTTTTAGAACTGTGTCAAGCAACCCTGCCTGCTTTGGTTTGGTCTGAATCTGTCCTAAAACAATCTACACATAACACACTTGTCCACATATTCACCACACAAAAGTCAGACAAAAATGTAATCCGACATCCAATGTAGAGACACAAAATGTATGAACCACAAATTAAATAATTCATTTAAGATAGATTCAGTACGTTACCTTGTCAAATTTGAATGCTTTTTACAATATCATTGTCTACAACAAAAATCCATAAATCACTGACATGTACTTTGTAATACAGAACATATCTAGATATACAATTAAACACTTTGCATTATATTTTGTATGGCGACTGAATACATTGAAATAATTTGGATCTGTAATCAGTGACCATTAACTAAAGAGCAACTAATACTTATTATTGAAGATTATTGATCTGTTTGGGTTTGATTCATTTATGTTGCAGCACTTGGAAGGTGTTAGTCAGTATTGAGTATTTCTGTACTTGGTGTCTTAAAATCCTGAAAGTGGACATCTTTTTTGACAAAGAATGACAAGAAATGAACTTACTGATTGATATAAATCTCTTCATAGAATTGAATAATCATAAGGTTTCATTATGAATATATATATATATATATATATATATATATATATATATATATATATATATATATATATATATACCTTAATTTATTCAGGTAGGGCCAATTAGAGAAAGATTTAATTTCTAATGTCACCCTGATTACATGCCACATAAAATTACAATACATATAAAAATTACTGAACATGGTAATTAATATATACTATACAGTTGAAATACACAGTACCACTCAATAATGGTTGCATATTTATTTATTTTATTCCACATTTTTTTTAAATACACCAGATGGATCAACAAGGTTTCAAAATCTGATTAATTCTTTTATTTTCATTTCTTTGACTCATTCTCTTTACCTGAGTTTGCATAGATGTGTGTAATTTGAGGGTTTTAATGCATTAGCTCTCTCTCTCTCTCTCTCTCTCTCTCTCTACATCTGTATGACCGTGTGTCTCTGCCAGACGTTTGTTCAGGCTGCAGCTGTTTGTATTTTTGGCTGCTGGGGTTTGTTTGTCAGGCAGCTGCTGTGTTTGTGTCATTCAAGCTATTAATTCAAATCACACCGAGTGGTGAGATGACACTAACAAAACACAGGATAATGATGTAATCGCTGCCTTCACATCTGGCCCAGCTGTCCTAATCTATAGTCTAGAAAGCAGTGCAGCACAGGAGAGGAATTTATTAGTCAAATTATCTGATTAATTTGATTATTCATCTGTCAGAGGGTGTTTGTGCTTTAAACTCTGTGGATGATTGTTTGTGTGTCACAAACCTGGTCAAGTGTTTACACATGTATTTTTTTCTCTTTTCTAGCTGGACTAATGCCTCACCAATAAAAGTAGCAGGATTACCTTTGAGGCATTGGGTACACAAACCAATCAGGGGCCAGGATTAGTTGTTCAGGTACAGTTACTTAAAGGTGTTCTATGCGTGTTTTAGACAACACCGTTTGTCGTCACATACAGCAAACATCTCCTCGCTATCCGCGAGCTGCCTGTCCCCAGAACACACTGTAAAAAAAACGCGGTCTCTGTAGACAGCCCTTGGTCTACAAACGGCAACAAAAATAAACTGTGCCCACCTGCACCACGAAGCATCCACAAACCGTGTTCCAGCCAATAACCGACAAGAAGGATTTGGGGTTGAGGGTTTGGGAGGTTAGTGCGCGGAGGCACAGAAGGGAGGGGGAGGGGATGGGATGAAGAGGAGGGAGAGGCGAGCTAGTCTTGTTTTGTTTGAAAATACTTTAGATTAGATTATACTTTATTCATTCCACAGTGGGGACATTTCCTTATTACAGCAGCATTTTCTTCAATAAAAGCAAAACAAACAAACAAGTAAACACAAGAAAAACAGGCAAACAACAGACAATGAGCAGAAGGTAGACTGAAAGTAAAGTGGCGTCAAATAAAGGTATTGTAAAGTGCGGAAACTATAGTACAAGAAACAATATTGCGGTGTAAGTGCCGTTAAAATTAAGTTGAATATGTAATTAAAGTAATAAAGCAAAAGTAGGTAACCATAATATAAATTATATTTACCTGTGACCATAAATAATATTGAAAAAGTAAGTACTTGTAATGGACAACTATAAATACAGATAATAAAGATATACAGAAAGTGTGTGGAGTAGATGAAACAAAAGGAACAGAAACTACAACATTATCAGGTAGTGCAGGCTTGTAGAGTCTGACAGCGGCCGGGATGAAGGACCTGCGGTACATCTCCTTCTTACACCGGGGGTGTATCTGTCTGCTGCTGAAGGAGCTGCTCAGGGACCCCACAGTGTCATATAGGGGGTGAGAGGTGTTGTCCATGATGGATGTCAGCTTAGTTAATATCCTTCTCTCCCCTACTTTCTCTATGGGGTCCAGAGGACAGTCCAGGACAGAGCTCGCTCTCCTGTCCCGGTCCGAGCTGCCCCCCTTCCAGCAGACCACAGCATAAAGAATGGCAGAGGCCACCACAGAGTCATAAGAGGTTCTGAGGAGAGTCACACTCCAAAGGACCTGAGTCTCCTCAGCAGATGGAGGCGACTCTGGCCCTTCCTGTAGAGTGCATTGGTGTTATTAGTCCAGTTCAGTTTATTGTTTAGGTGAACACCTAGGAATTTGTAGCTCTCCACTACCTCAATGTCCGATCCCTGGATGCTCACCTGTGAGAAGTGGGATGTTTTCCTCCTAAAGTCGAAGATCATCTCCTTCGTCTTGCTGGTGTTAAGCTGAAGCTGGTTGAGCTCACACCAGCTGACAACGTCCTTGATAACCGACCTGTATTCCAGATCGTTCCCCTTTAGAAACACATCCAACAACGGCAGTGTCAACGTCAACAAGAAGTAACGTCACCCAACATTGCTTAGAGCTCCTTTAAGTACCTGTTCT
Organism: Percina caprodes; assembly: GCA_013375575.1. NCBI lineage: Eukaryota > Metazoa > Chordata > Actinopteri > Perciformes > Percidae > Percina > Percina caprodes. Next base: position 3,336,594 of record JABXJD010000010.1, on the reverse strand, counting down.
CTTCAGCTTACTGTGACAGAGGTTGAGATGATGTAGTCAAAAATGGTCACACACACACACACACACAGACTAAGACAGATTATTCTGTCCACATGTGCAGTCACTTTTCCTTTGACCAATATTCAAAAACCAAAAGATAATCAAGTGATATGAAAGCAGCAAACTTTTACATTTAAAATGCTGGAATTGTCAAAGGAACATTTTGGGAAATAAACTTTAGTTTTCTTGCTAAAAGTTAGATGAAAAGCTCAATACCACTGTAATGTATGTGCTCTAAATATGAAGCTACTTCATAAGATAGCATAAATACTGGAAGCAGAGGGAAACCGCTAGTTTGCTCTTCCCCCACATAACCTCTGTAAAACCATTTTTACAGAGTAAACCAGATCGGACAGAGCCAGGTTAGCTGTGTACCCATTTGCAGACTTTATGCTAAGCTAACTGTCTCTTGGCTGTAGCTTCATATTTAGCATGCATGACATGAGAGATCTAACTCTCAACATGCATCATCATTAGATGATATATTGATTATTATGAAGGTTTTTTCTTTTACTTTTCTGACAACTAACAAATTAACTGACTGTCCGACACTCGATTGACCAACACTCTTAGCAAGTATTAAAAGTGCTGTCCTCCTACTCGCCCCACATCTTAATTTTCCTCCTCCTACGTCCCCCACAATTTACCCCCCTCCTTCCTGTTTTTTGGTTACCATTGTGCACCAAACTCTCCTGGATTCATGTAAGAGCACAAAAGCACAACAAGACTCAGGAAGTGATTAGTGGCTTAACGAGGAGGAGGCTTTGTGGGGAATTAGGGGGTCTGTACAGCCTCTTCCATAAGAGGAGGTGAGGGGGTTAAAGTTTCAGGGCTTAAGAGGTCAGTGTTAAGTTGTGGAGGTCAGTGGAGAGGTTAATTAGGAGCAGGGCTTTTGTTTACGGAGGATAAGGCGATTCACTTGGCATCCTCGCTGTGTTCATCCAGCCACCCTGGAATTGTCATCCACTCGCTTATACCCCGCTCTGCTTTCCCTCCTCCTCCCTAATTGTCCTGTTGCTGAAAAGAGACAAAGCTGAATTTGTTTAATTGTCACCATTACAACACACTCACCCCCTCATCACCACAACACACACACACACACCTTGAGATACCTTGAGTATGTTTCCTCAAGTAGACCTATGTTTGGTTCGTCCTTCCCGCTTCAATTGGAAGAATGTCTTTTCAACTTGGAGGAGCCCTGGCCATGACTGTCACTCAGACACTGTTGTGTGTGTGTTTGTCCATTGTTTCTCGCTGTTAAAACACACGCAAAGAAACATGCAGCGATCTTCTGGAGACGTAAGCATCTCAAGTAGAGCTAAATGAGCTACTCGTTGTGAATGTGGGAAGAAGAGAAACTAAACTGACACTGAAACATCTTTCTTGGCTGTGAAATTCTTCCTTGTTGATTACAATTATTCAACTTTGTTCGGGAATATTTATGTAGAGTTCTACTGTTAGTTGCTGTTGTGTTGTTGTGATTGTCCTTAAAATAGTTTTACCATTGCACGCCGACCCCGCATGGACAGTAGGGGTGGGAATTCTCAGACGCCTCCCAATACGATATCATCACGATACTTATGCCATGATACGATATTATTGCCATTTTAAACATATTGCAATATTTTGCAATTTCTAACCTTTTTTCCAACTTCTAATTTTTCCCAATTTCAAATGATTTACCCTAAAGGAAACGTTGTCAACATCTGTTTTATCTAAAAAGATACATTTTACTGTTTGATCATCTCACTTCAGTTTTATTGCTGCAAAATGGGATTGCCAATCAGACAAACTGACCAACACATAAATATTAAAAGATCGATATAAGATAGCTATATCAATTATTTTTAATTTTTTTTTTATTTTTTAACAAAAAAAAACTAGGGATAACATTAATACAGCAGAGCCAGACATAAAAATCTTTTTTTATTCCATGCATTTTTCCCTGTCAAAACATGGCACATTACATTACCCACAATGCAACTCGACCATCAAATGTTCAGTTGGAGATTTGGGTGTGTTTTGCTAGTGGCGGCTAATGTTGCCTCAAAATGCTTCATGCTGAGATAAGATGCAAGCTCTTTTTAACTCCACCACACCCTAGATGTTTTCCTTTTTTAAATCGTCCTCTTTAAGAAACTGTACACTCTATTATTAATATAAAGCCATGCATCATCTGGGTTGAAAGATTGATACACCACCATGCAGGGACATCTGCCTGTTGGGTTAATTGGCATTTGTGTGTGTGTGTGTGTGTGTGTGTGTGTGTGTGAGAAAGTAAACAAAGTAAAATGAGTTGGTGCACGCTAAATCTTTATATTTTGCACACACAGTAACTCTGCACTAAAGGTGCCACACAAAGCATATGGCCCAGGGCAACCAAAAATGTGTTAATGCTGATTGAATATGCTGCTCTATTAGACTAATGTTAGCAGGCTGTGCTGGCCTGATGCTAATCCAATGTAACAGAATGGAGCTGGAGCTGCAGCTTATCTCTGAACTTATGAATATTAGAGAATAGAAAAGTGATTAGAAAGTGATTAGAGTGGAGGGAGACCACTTAGAGAGAAACATACGCTTTCAGATCTGGGTGAGATTTCCAATCACACTGTCCACTATTATAACTGATTGATGTGGCTCGGGAAAGGGAAGTTTGGGGTTCCCTGCTGGAGCTGCTGCCCCCGCGACCCGATACCGGATAAGCGGATGAAGATGGATGGATGCAAGCAGCTTATACCTGCAGGACCAGAGAGGTTAGAGATTTAGTTTAAACTGTCAATTTTGTTTGATGTTTTTTCCTCCTGTCGTATCACTGTCTGTTTTTCTCTGTTTAAGGGGCCCTAATGGTCTTCTTGTTATTTGGTTATTATTTGTTTATTGTCATTTATTAATTGTTAGCATTTTTAAATCAAGCGTAATAATTGCCTTGTGTTTCTCTTCACACATCACATGGCTGTTGCTCATTATGATGTAGAAAAAGAGGAGAGGAAACGACTATAAAGTGATTTTTAAAGTTGAAAACTAGCAGCAGTGTAGGCCTATATAATAAATGTAATAAAAATAATAAACTATTGTATACCACTCTTTTGAAAACAAACATTTCAGGACCCCAGTGAAGGAATATAAGCAGACAGCTGGACGTAATACAAACAAATGGAATAAACAATAACATAAACTAACAAAAAACGGTAAAAATACATATAAACATATTGAAAATAAAACCGTGTGATAGCATTAATTAAAAGCTTTTAAAGCGTTTTAAAGCTACGTTTGTTAAACGTTTTACAAATAGGAAGACTTTAACCACAAGAATGTAAAACGGTTAATTCTTTATTACCAACACATAATCTAAAATAAAATGTGTAACTGTAACGCCAATTGAGATAGTTTTGATCATCTTGTAGGCCTGCTGATTCTAATTTACCGCCTGAAATGTTTCCAGCACTTTCACTCATTTTAATCTGTTTTAGAGCTCCGGAAAAAACTAGTAGGCTAAGTGGCATTTCAGTTAACTTTTTTTTTCTTCTTGTTTAATGAAATGGTTCCCGATAGAGAGTCATTTCGGGGAGACTGTGTCCAGCTTGTTAAAAAGACAGAGATCAATCCTCTGCGTTTGATTGACAGTGCTGCCATGACAACCCCACATCAGCTCAAGGGCGTCTGTCCAATAAGGAGTCAGATTAAGGATCCCTCCCTGACTCCCAGGTGAGCTAAAGAGTCAGACTTCAGCAGATTTCTGTCAGACCGTTTCCGAGACATTCTTCGTCTCCACTCTGGTCTCGCTCTGTCATCCAGATGGTGTTCCGATCTCCGCTTGACGTTTTCTCAGCCTCCCGTATCCTCCTGCCACACTTCGCTGATGGGCCTCATATTTTGTCCCGCTCCCGGTCCCCGGAGGACCATCCTTCCGCCTGTCCTCCTCTGGCTCTCCCTGGGTTGTGTTTCTCCGCGGCGCAGATCGCCAGTGTCTGCGAGACTCTGGAGGAGACCGGAGACATCGAGCGGCTTGCCCGCTTCCTCTGGTCCCTCCCGGTGACCGCAGACGGTCGTGACTCCATCTCTGAGCACGAGTCCGTGCAGCGGGCTCGCGCCGTGGTGGCCTACCACACGGGAAGTTTCCGCGAGCTTTATCACATCCTGGAGACGCACCGCTTTACGCGCGACTCGCACGGTAAACTGCAGGCGATGTGGCTCGAAGCTCACTACCGGGAAGCAGAGAAGCTCCGGGGTCGACCGCTCGGACCTGTTGACAAGTATCGCGTGAGGAAGAAGTTTCCGTTACCGAAGACAATTTGGGACGGTGAGCAGAAGACGCACTGCTTTAAAGAGCGCACGCGGGGACTGCTAAGAGAGTGGTACCTGCAGGACCCGTACCCGAACCCCGGGAAGAAGCGGGAGCTGGCGCACGCAACCGGACTCACACCGACTCAAGTTGGGAACTGGTTCAAAAACCGGAGACAGAGAGACCGGGCGGCAGCAGCCAAAAACAGGTCAGTGACTTTGACTTGAAACAAGTTCTCCATTGAGTTCCATAGTTGTAAAAAAAAAAAAAAAACATTCACGTATTGTACTCGAGAGTAGCCAAGTAACTGTTCATTTTAGTAATACAGTATCGAAATACTATTAAAATCAAGGCAATTCTATGTGTTCGAAAAGCAAGCAGACTCTACTAATAATCACCCATTTACTCTTTCAATCTCTCGTTGAGGTAATTTCGTCTCCATGGGCAGCAAAGGTTGTGCGTAAAGGGGCAATTCATGCGTAAAAGGGCACGGCCATTCATCTTGTAGGTTTTTGTTTTTCCTTCTGTCAGTCTGACCTGGACGATCTTTCTGCCTTCTCTCTCTCACTTTAATTTTCTGCAGGGTCAGTGTGTGGGTCAACCACCCTGCTAGTGAAATCAAAACATGCATGAATGGGTGCAAATTGCTTCACGCACAATTGTTTTATTTCTAAGATTTCGATCAATTTTCACCATTCATATGGTTAGGAGTTGTATTTTTGCTCTTTTTTCACAACAACAAAACAACACGTTATGTTTTTAGAATTGTATCTTGTTGCATGTTACTTGTTGTTGCACACACTTTGGTTTAGAATTAAGCGGGCCACCCCACTATTAACTTCATTTACTCTTGATTTTCAGGTTGCAGCACCACCGGATGTGTCCAGACGGTGCGCGGTCACTCAGCGGAGGAGAGTGCAGTCCAGACGAAAGCGGGGAGCGCGCAGATAGAGAAACTCTGCTTTCAGTAACGGACAGTGACTCTGACTTGGATGTTTGAGACTAAATTGTGAAATGGACTTTCAGGGGCCTATGATGGTCAGTCATGGGTTACCGTAGAGACGAGGATAATGCAGCCATGTGTACAAAAGGCTGATCAGGGATTTGGGTTGCAATAAATGTTCAGGGCATAAAAAAAGCTGCATCCTAAATGTTACCCCAGCCCACCAAACTGATAATGTTTTTTGTTCTTTTATTTCCTGAAAATGTAATTGATCTTTGTCTATGAGGCTGGTTTTCTGTTTGTTTTTATTTGTTTTATCAGCAGCTGCAGATCAGACTCGCATTTTTGGTTTTGAACTACATCACTGGATGGTGCGGTGCACATCTGTTGACCCAGCTTACACTATCAACCTGATTAAACCGACGTCAAGCCGTGGACCCTTGTTGGACTTTAACCCATGGAGTGGTAGGACAATTACGGACTGAAACCAGCCAGTGAGCTAATCACTCTAATTTTCTCTAATTATGTGTCATTGTTATTCTTTGTTATTCTTTTTTTATTCTTTCTGTCTATATGCGACCCCTGGATGTCCACTGTTGTAGACAATCAATATGCACTGAAGCTTACCTTCCTGTCCTGTCATGTTCATGACATTTTTTGTTTCTTTACCTTCACTTATTAGGGTTCAAACCGCGAAGCGGTAGAACCCTTCTATGTTTACTTTAGTTATTATTATTATCTGTTGGACCGTTAAGGTCCGCCTAGAATTTATTGCCGCCATTTTGAATTTTTTGAAAAACATATTTTTCAGATCTCCTCCTACACCGTAGCTCCGATTGCCACCAAATTTTCCGTGAGTCATCAATGGATCAAGCTTATTACAAGTTGTATAAAGCATGTCCATATCTCTATATCTATCAGGCTATAAATGACTAAATGTTTGTCCAATCAACACAAAACTTCCAGGAAATGTCTACATAATGACCTCACACATACGTTGTAAGTCTCATTCAAATTGACCACTAACTGGACAATAACTGGACGTGGAATGACACAAATCAAGGTTTGAGCTTGGAATCGCAGCTTGGGCCTTTATTTAGCAACTTGTTTTTGTGTTGGTCATCTTCTTTTCTCAAATTGCCGTGAGCTGGACATATGGACATATCACACTGAATTAAAAATAAATGTTTTTGACAAATCAGTTGTAGGCATTTTAAACTAAGTGCACTGTTTGTCCAATCATTACAAAGATTGCAGGATATGTTTTATAACGACTTGGACCAGCTGTGAAATTTTATGTGGCTATAAAGTTCACAGAGGTCACTGTGCAGTGTGTGTGTGATACTTTGTTGTACTTTATGTTCAAATTGATGCAGAATAAATGTTTGGGTATTTTTATGTAAATAAAATTATTTAATATATGATTGTTATGCACATTCTTCTTTAATGACACCATCACTGTCAACAATCAAGCATAAGTAACCATTTAACTGTTACAGTTAATGAATTATTGATAGAACAGTAGGTATTAATGAGTAGTAAGTTATATATGGTATGATTCCATACATAGACACATCTTTATAGTGTTATAATGCATGTATAAACTCTTATATAAACACATTGATTCACAGGCGGGTTTAAAACAGTGTATTCATATTTATGTAACCTAAAAGTGATTTTAGTTTTGATCAATTATGTTAATTACCTTATCCACATATTGGCCTACTTGTTGAAGAGAAACACAATAGAAGCATTTGTTAAATTAAAGAGTAAGAAAGGTTTTCAAAATACCAACAACGCAAGCAACTAAAAGCCTGCTATTTTTCCAGTAAATTCTGTTTTTTTTCTCAGCGTCCTTGGGATTAACAGCAACCAAGTACTCTACTTGAGTACAATTTTAAAGGGACTTGTACTAAACTTGAGTATTTCCATTTTCTGTTTCTTTCTACTTCTACTTCACTACATTTCAGAGGCAAATGTTTTACCTTTTACACCAATACATTTATTACCTTATCTGCTTTAACATTAAAGTACATTAGTGCTTCAATAATTCCAATGAAATTCTATACATTACTTTGAAACAGGCCATTTTGCATAATGAGTAAGTATTTTTTGATTGCTAATAGTTTTGTGCTTCTACTTCAGTAAAGAATTAAATAAACTGTATTTCTGCACTGTACTATTGCTACTTTTGCTTAAGTAAAATGTCTGAATATATCCGCCACCGGTTGAGTTTGGCTGCTTTTAGGTTTTCCCTGTCTAAAATGCTTAAAACTAGATTTCCCCAATAGTTTCCAGGACATCTGCACATGAGCCTCCTACATAATTTAGATGTTTTATTTGTTCATGCAAAAATGAATCTCCTCCATAGTTGAAAAAAAAGACAATCCTAAAAAATAATCTCTAAACTGAACAAAACTGTTATCCTCTACCAGAGTGGCGCCATCCAGTGGACACAGTAAAGACGGCTTCTTAATTCTTAATACTCTACATTCCTGATAGAAGTATTGCCTTTTTTACCTGTTTTTTTTTTTTATTTAACCCCTCTATTTAACCAAGAAGTCCCTTGAGATTAAAATCCCTTTTAGACATCATGAATACATCCATTACAACATTACATAATTATAAAATATATCATGTCAAAAATAGAAAAGGGGCAACAGATACATATAGAAATGGCAATTGCCCTCTTCAGTAGAAACCGTTTTTTTATTTATTTTTTTTTTTAATCAAACTACATTTATATAACAGCTAAAGGTTTTAAATACAAAATATAGGCTATGATGAGTTTAAAACATGATGCATTTAGACATACAGTAGATGTACTACACAACAGTTTAAAAAGTAGCAACTACACCAACTGCATTATTAAAATGTATGCATATACAACACTAATACAATAATATGCTATATTCAATAACATAAGATTCAAGTTGCAGCTCTACGAGGAGCACTTGAACACATCGTTCCGTGACGTCACATCCCCAGCGTAACGTCACTCGAGCCAGCAGGTGGCGCAGCTGGCCAGGCCTGAGATGACGTAAGGGTTGAATGTACGATGCTTTATGTAAAATCATTTTTCTTCAGACTTTAGATTTTTTTTTAACTCTGTGCAAGTCAAGCTGTGAGAGACGTGGACGTTTTGCAAGTTCAACAAATGTTTTAAAGACATGTAAGATTATAAAATAATAATCATCATGAGTGTCATAGATGTTTTACTCCTGCATGAGTTTATTTCATCTCTAGATTTACTGTGAGTGGGAAGACTTGTTTTCTTTGAAGCTGCATGCTCTCAGCTTTTTCAGTGGTTATTCCTCATATGCAAACAGAATTGTACACAGAAAAGAAATCTGATTCTGAAAAAGATATTTACATGCTAATGTACAAAATATAGACATTGTAGACTGCACTAAATCCATGGATCATACCTGTTGTTCTCTTTGTGACAAAAAAACAACCTTTTATATTATATATTATAACATTATGTTGTCATGTGATGCCTGTCACTCTGTGTGTGGAATAAAAATCCTTATATTCTTGAAAAAAAACAATTAACTGATAACAACAAGATAAAAGAAGGTAAAATAAACTCCAGTAGAAATTGCAAGCACAATCGTGGTAATACAATTCAATATAACTTAGAAAAGACGATACTGTGCAATGGTAAGCACCTGAAAATATATTGGTAATGCAAGTTTATTTATTGTTTATTTTTTATCAGATGTAAAAAGTGTAACAGCTCCCACATAAAAATAACATCAACAGAACTACGGTAGTTTCATACAAACACACATAATTTACAGAAATGCGTGCGCATAATGAACTCATGCTTAGAGATTGAAAAAGAACTAAAACCAATAATGAGCATTGTTGCAGCATACTCATCACTATCAATTGCACAAGTATATGTATATGGTTGCTACATTGAAATTGCATATTAAATGTAAATATAATTAATATAGACGTTGCTAGGGATACAATATATCGTAATACTACTGAGGTTACCAATATAGGACATTGTAAACATAGAGACTAATATAGAGTGTTAGTGTGCAATTGTGAAAACACCATCATACCGCTCTAATATTCTCATAGGAGCTGATGGTTTGACTGTAGCAGATATGGAACCAGTAATATTTTAAGATACTTGTAATAATGTCTTTATAACTTACTGTCTCTGCAGACTCTCTTCTTGTCTACTGTGTGTGTGTGTGTCTGTGTGTGTGTGTGTGTGTGTGTGTGTGTGTGTGTAGGCTGTCTGTGACCATGCATACGTACTGACTGATTGACTTGCTCTGTTGGCTGTGGCCAACACACACACACACACACACACACACACACACCTGCGGGTGAATTCCATCCATCACTACGTCTATGCGCCTAAAACGCCTCTTCCACCACCTTTTTTGTCGGCACACACACACACACACACACACACACACACACACACACACACACACACACACACACACACACACACACACACACGCACGCACGCACGCACGCACGCACGCACGCACACACAGTCTCTGTTTTCTCTCATCCGGCGCAAGAGACCGGCAGCACGAGTGACGCGTTTTGCGCATTTCCTGCAGCTCGCGCTCACTCAGATTCAGGAGAGAGAGGGGACGGGAAACAGGGACCGAAAGGAGAAAAAAACGAACGGGAGCGGAGCACCGTGATGTATTTAGGGTGCTCGTGAGCCCGAAAAAGACTGCATTGAAGGGGCAAAAAGGCATTGCTTTCCGAGAGTACGCGCAAATATCGCGTTGCTGTGAGGTCGAAACAAGGAGATTATTCCAAAGAAGAGCGATTTTAGGGGCTGGAAACGGAGCACCAATCCCGGATGGCTAGGCGCGGCTGCTCGCGCTCTCTCCCACCCTGACCCGGGAGAGACACGCAAGGACCGTGGGGACGCTCCGGGGCTTCACGTGAACCCAACCGGAGCTCATTAACCCGCATTCCCCCTCACTGCTGTCTTATATCTCGGCCTGTTTACGCCGAAACAGGAATCTTGTGTGGCGCACGGGACCGACCATAAACAAACAAGACAGCCGCTCGGGTGGGAGAGTGTTCAGCAAGCGACCTCTGAAGGGTGTGAGTCTGCGTTGTTACTGCGTTTTTTCAGCCCATTAGAGATCAGCTGTGTTGTAAGCGCGCGTGTCTCTGTTTGTGTGTGCGTGTGTAGATTACAGTGTTCAGATATGGCTGTACTAGACTGAGAGTCCAAGGAGCCAACGGCATTATGGGATGTAGCAGGACTGTGCAGTGACCCCGCTCATTGGAAGGAAACACTTTGTGTACAGGAGCAGGAACAGGCAGACTAGCCTAAACACACACACACACACACACACACACACACACACACACACACACACACACACACACACACACACACATCCCAGCCGCCTGCAGCCATGCCTGTGTTCAGTGGCCTGTTGAAGGTGCGAGTGTGTGAGGCAGAAGACCTGAAGCCCACACCATGGGCCCTGCGTCACGCTGTGGGGAAGAGCGGCACCTTCCTGCTGGACCCTTACCTGGCCCTGAATCTGGATCACACCCGGCTTGGCCAGACCGCCACCAGGACCAAGACCAACAGCCCCGCCTGGCACCAGGAGTTCTGTACTGAAGTCCGTGAGGGAAGGAGTCTGGAGCTGTCTGTCTTCCATGATGCACCCATCGGATATGATGACTTTGTAGCCAACTGCACCATCCAGCTGGAGGACCTGCTGCAGAACGGAACCAGGCACTATGAGGACTGGGTATGTGTTTTGATGTGTGAATGTTTCATTTTGTTTTCATTACCCACAGAGCATTGGGGCAGAAGTCCTTGAGCCCAGAAGTCACAGGTATGCATGTACAGTAGGTAAATTTGCACATGTGCAAGTGGAATGAAATTTCCTAACAGACTCTAGGTCCTGAAACAAACAGGGTCCCAGTTTCAGAAGCATACAGTCAACAACCCTGCTGTAACATTGTTTGCATTGCATATTTGATGTGCTTGTGGTTACTTAAAGGCATCAGGCAGAAAATTCACAGTGTGCAGATTGCACAGTGTCCCCTCGCCACAATATCCAAATATTTTAAGTAAGTGATCAACTAAAAGCTAGGGCTGCGTGATTATGGAAAAGTCATGATTATTCAACACCGTTACTTGTTGACTTTTGGAAAGATGTTGCATTTGTTGAACTTGAAAACAGTGAAACAGGTAAACAAATCAACAGTTAAAACGCCTTGAACTATGAAATTTCCCTTAACACTTTTCCCATTGAACCTTTTGAATTCCCCTTAAAATAAAAAATATATTCAGATGTTTAAGTAGTGTTAAATAATAAACACAAAACGAGATCAACTAATGTAGTGCACTTTCACAATCTTTTGAAAACAAGTAATAAATAAAATTAAAATAAAAGAAAAACAAAATGAATGAGCTCAAAGTCTATTTGAGTCAACATAAGAATTTACTTGCAAAATGTAAAGTGCCAAATAATGTTTTTTCTTGATGAATTAGTATTGAGACCATTATGAGCCGAAATTTAAATCGTGATCAAAATTCGATTAATTGCACAACCCTACCAAAAGCAAGTTCTGTTTTAACTTATTCATCTAAGAAATAGACTAGTTTTTCATTTGCTGCCTTACAGCATTCATTCATTTACACACATTTCTGTCCTGAGATCTTCCCAGCTACTGAATAGCCAGTGATCACCTTTGGGGGAGTTCCATTCTTTGTTCATGAATTGGGGTGCACGAAATCTGACTTTATCTTCTGGTATAGATTCTGATCCCTTAACTCAGGGTACCTACAGATACTGAATACAGATTAGATGCTATTGCTGTCTTCTTCCCAAATTTAATATCTGTGTATCTAACAGCAACTTCACTGCGTGTAACTCACTGGGATGAATAAGATAATATTACTCCTAATGAGTGCAACTTGTAGCAGAAAAAGTGGATTTTATAATGACAGTAATGAATAAAGAAACAGTATTCACTTGTAAATTCTGGATAATAACCAACCCACCTAATAGGGTGAGTATATCAGGGATGACACATCCCTACCTTTGGGCACCTCTCTGGTTGTTGTTGTTTATAGCGTCCAGAGCATTTCTCAGTTGTTTGGGCCGTCCAGTCACAAACATGCTCACCTTACCTTTAATTCATGATATTCTCTTCGAATGGCAAACCTTTGTTTGATGCCTCTTCTCTAGGGCTGGGTATCATTCTAAATATTCAAAACCAGTAATGATACCAATACCGTGCCTTCGATACCGGTTCCTAAACGATAGCAATTTTATAAAATCCATTTTACCAAATTGAAATTACGACATTACACATTATTGCACAAATCTTTTTTTTCTTCTTTTTTTCAGCTCCTACTACGTTAGCCCTGTCTCTGTATGTAAAGGAGATGTTTGTAACATTAGACAGCCAATCACCAACACTGTTAGATCTTGGTAGAAGCATGCTGCATGCTTATTGGCTCACTGCCACTGATGAGATTTATTCCTTAGGTATTGAAATTTGGTATTGAATGACAAGGTATTTTTCGATACTCAACACTAAGGAGGCAATCCGGTCGGTGCCTAAAAGTACTGAATTCAGTACCCAGCCCTACTCTTCACTGATTGATCGAGGAGTAACATAAGTATGAGCTGCATTTAAAAGAAATCACTACTGCATCATCACCATCTTCTTTTACTTTCTTTGGCAGAGCAGCAGTGTGCTAGTTAACTGTGAACTCAATTGCACACGTCTGTTGTCAAATTGTATGTGTATGTGCGTCTCTGTGCTGAGACATTGGCTGGTTGTTTATTCCAGTCTAGTTAGGTATTGTAATGTAGAGATTTTTGGTTTTTGCAGTACTTTTATTTTTCAGCTTTACCTCTATCTGTGACAAAGGAGCTGTTTGGACTTGCCTTAGATCTAAATTTGGCATCTCAGGTCCAGCATGTAGTTGTTCCTCACATTCCTCCTGCCTCTTTGGACTTGAAGAAGATATATGACGTGCCATTATTTCCCCCCTGTAGAGTTACACTTATAAACCAAGCACACAAACAATGTAGTTTTAACATGCAATGTGGTTCCACTTCTACGCTTTGTTTTATCTTGCCTTGCTTTACCTTAGATGGGAAGCTGATGAAGGACAAGCATTCTGGGAGCTTAAGACACGCAATTTTAACAAAAATACATACAATATACTTGAATCTTGTTTTAAATATGATTATAAACAGTTGAACAGTTAAAGTTAACTTATAATTTTTGGAAAAATGGCATGTTTGTAGCATGGAAATACTGTTTTGAAAACTCTTTAATGCCAGAGTTTTTAATACAGACTCTGTTCTCAGTTGGATTAACATATTATGTAAAAGAGAGGCAACAACATCTTCATTGTGTTTTTTACCAATCTCATATTTGATGTCTTAGGAAGCTTTTTTAATTTGTGACTTTTATATATATATATATATATATATATATATATATATATATATATATATATTTGTTGTTACTAGTCGGTAGAGTTCTTTATGAGGGGTTTAATTTATTTATAGTTATGTAATCCTACACTTTATTTGTATACATTGTATACATACAAATAGGCATACTCTTGCACACACACACACACACACACACACACACACACACACACACACACCTTGTCCCTCAGCCGTCCAGAGTAAGGTCAGATTGTACGGATCAGTCTGTTGATTGACCACATCCCATCGATCAGCCCGCTGGCTCGTCAATACATCTGCCTTACAGCAAAACAGTCCCTCCCACTTCCTCTCTGTCCTTCATAACTCCATTACTCACCAGTTCTGTCTCCCATGTCTCCCTCATCCTCCCATCTCCAACAGTGATTCCCCTCATCCTCTATACTTTCCCCCACCACAATCCTGTCTTCATTTAGCCACCATCTTCCTCCTTCCTGTTTCGCTGGCTTGTGTACCTTACACTCCTCTTTCATCTGCTCCTTACTGATGCTTTACTCTAGATTTACTCTTTAGTCTCCAGTGACGGATATAGAGTTCAGACTCAACAAGGAAACGGTGGGAAGTATAATATAGTAGTTAATAAGTTGTCTGAGTCGCATCAGTCAAGTTTTTTTCTTAAACATTTTACTTATTTGTGTAATAAACTAGTTTCTCACAGCATACTGTACGTTTCAAAATAAGATTGAGAATAAAAATTGCATTCTTAAACTTTTGCCACCCAGTGTCTTCCTGCAGGATGCTAGCACTATGTATAACATTCACGTATTGCTAGTACTGTAATAAGCTGCGTCAATATGAACATGTTATAGATTTATTGACCAATTAGACTCTTGTCTTTTCAGTCATTGTGGTCATTTTCAAAGAGAACAACCTGTTATAGATATAACCAGGGTAATGCAGAGTATACAACTTAAACCTTAAAATAAATGACAAAATAAAAACCTCAGTAGACAAAATTTTTTATTAAAACTTTTGTGTGATAAATACTGTATATGTCAAAATCTAACAAACTCAGACTTGTATGTATATTTTTTAAATCACGCATGGAAATGTACATAATAAAATTGTTGCATTGAGATGCATTGATAATCAGTTTAGAATCAAATCGTTGGCCTCTGAATCGAATCGTTAGGTGCCAAGAGATTCCCACCCCTACAATTTAGCCCATGAAATGTCACAAAAAAAGTCTAAAATTCCCATCACAATTTGCTAATGCCCAAGGTGACATATTAAACTTCCTTGTTTTGTCCAAAAACCAAAAATAAAAAATGTACAACCAAATTAAAGCTATAGTGCATAGATTCTGTTGCCCCCATGAGGAATTTTAAGTAATGACAACAGCGGCGCACCGTGCCTACTCCTCCACACAGTTGCTAGTAGTCAATGTGAAAACATGATGGACTCATTGGAAGAGGTAATTATCTTCACTTGAGTTTCTGCGTGCAAAGTCGCCGAGTAACATACTTTTCTAAACAGCCATACTGAGAAATACAGAAAGAGTTGTGTGGAGATGATAGTGTTAATTAACTTTGTAGCAACTCATTTGGCAATGGCTTGAATGTTAAGCACTAAAGCTTTAGAGAAAGAAAAGCAAAAAATTGTCACATTTGAAAAGCTGGAAAGAGTATATTTTTGTATTTTTGCTTGATAAATTGGTTAAAGGATTTGTTGCACACACTTCGCTGCGCTTGCAATCCGCCCAAAGAGTAGTGGATGGCGAGCGCGACATGCCCGAAATGGATGTCCCTTCCCTCGTCAAAGTATTTTTTCCCCCTATTATTGATGGACAGTGTTACACTGTGTGAGAGATTATTATCCAAGTGTGAATGACTGCTCCAAGTGAGAATATTATGTGTGAAAGTTGAACACTACAGTAGGCCATATGCCAATGTTGTTTTCAATAAAAAACAAAACAACATTTGCACAAAGAAAGCTGTGTGAAAAATGTGCGATTAATTGCAATTAATTGTGAGTTAACTATGACATTAATGCGACTCTATCACAATTAAATATTTGAATCGTTTAACAGCACTTATGCTAAAATGGTGAACTTGGTAGACATGACACCTGCATTGGGCATGTTAGCATTTAGCTCAGTGCAGCCTCACAGAGCCCCTAGCTGTGGTGTCAGAATCGGTGATCAAAAAATAAAATGTAAATTAATAAAACTTCATATATGAATAAAATTCCTCAATATCATCCCACAAACTCTGATTCAATACTCTTCCTGCCACTGAGGCTTGTGTACCTCAGCTCAGTCTTTCTCACTTTCTCCGCCTCCCTTATGCTGCCTCACTCATCTCATCTCATCCTCCCTGTTGTCTCAGCACTGTTATCCCCATCCTCTCGGCTTCTTGTTCTCTTTTGTCTTTCACCACCTCTCTATGATACATCTGTGGACCCGAGTGCTGTGGGCCAGGTTGCTGCTCTGTGCCGCCGGTGAAATATTAACCAGGCTTTGATGTTTATTAATTGTCGCACTCAGTAAATGAGATGCTCTGTGGAGCCCATCCCCATGGCGACAATGACAGCCCGTCCCCTTGGTGACAGCCTCTCACCCACTAGAGACAGGGAGATGGGTAGGTGAGAGTTGGTAAGATCAGAGAAAAACAAAGAACAACAGTGCTTTGGTGGTTCTTTGAGAAGTCAGAATAATTTAAAATCAAAGGTAGAGAAACTTAAAAATGTCCGTTCTTTAAGGAAAATTCCATTTTAACATAATTGTGGAGAGTGTGTTTGCAGGCACTCAGCTAAACACATTATGTTTATTTATGTCACTTATTTGGAGATAAAAAATAAAAAGTCTCAGCATCATCAAATGTCCACTATTATCCAGAGTTTCTTCTTAGATTTCTTTTGACCAACATACCTTTTATTGATGCAATTTAGATCAATATTTGCCCTTAATGTAAGATATCAAATAATCCAAATCCTGCTGCCAAATTCTTTAGTTAATATACATGTTTTCTGTACATGTTACCTTTAACCTAAAGCACAGTGAGTCTACTTGTAGTGAAAAGTGGTATATGAACAAAAATACCTTCCATCGCCTTTATATATATATATATATACCACTGTAAACAAAACCGTGTCTGTTCATTCCTGTGGTAACTATGGTATGGTGTGGCAGAGCAATGCACAGGATGCTTACAATATTGTTGATTTTACTTTTCACTTCTAAATAAGCTGTTTAGATAAAAGGGTATAATTGGCTGCTGTCACAAATGTTATTGTAATACTGTATATAGAGTCCCATGTGTCCACAATGCAGCCAGTGAGTAAAATGTAGACTTATGACCAAAGCTAAGAAAACATATTATTGAACAGAATATTAATATCTTTCTTTACGGAAGCATAGCATTAAACATTCCCAGTGTACTTGCCCATGCTAAAATGATTTTAGCATATGACGTAGCTAATTACTAAAAATAATGAAACCTTTTTAGACCATTAAAACATGGTCATTAGAAATATATATTCTCATGGTTTTCTGTTGGCACCTTGTACCTGAATCATCTGTACAACGCAGACCAAATTCTCTTCAACAAAATATTGTTTTCCACCAACCGCCCACAAGCATAAAAAAAGGGATCCCCAGTATTGTGTCAGCTGTTGCTAGATTTGATAACCCAATTCCTACAGGTGTTCTAGAGCTCAACAGTGTGAAAATCCCATTGCATAAGGTTTTTGATTATCCGCCATAATGTCTTAAACATCCAAGGTAGACTCACCACAAGCTGCGAAATTGTAAAACACCTTGTGAAAGTCCATGTGTTAGAGACATGGGCCGGTATACGATTCTGTATGATAACCTTCAGCAAAAATATCACAGTTTCACAGTGTTTGTGGAATTGCAAATACAGCTTTTTTTTTTTTTTTTAAATTTATTTCTGGTTTAAAAAAAAACACCATTGTTTTTCCATTGAACACAGTGTATTTCATTTTTAAACACACTGCACACTGGCAGGGAGACGGATTACAAAACTGCACTTTCTCTTCTTGACCACTCATAAAAAAACAGCTCATACCTTAGGAATGGTATGACGGAAAATGTTTGTGGTTTTGAACCCTTGACTTTTTAAACCCACGGTATACCTTGAAACTGGTAACTGGCCCATGCCTAATATGAAATCAACCTTGTTATGAGAAAAAATATTTTATTTGTAATGTCATGGGGAATTACTACACTACATACAATCCTAAGCTTAGCAGTGATGTCTCTGATTGGTTGTCACTGTTAAGCTCAAATATAAAATACAAAATGGTTAAATTAATGTTATCATCTGCATTTATAACTTCTAGTAGAGATTTTAAATTGGATGTAGTCTTATTTCGTCCACTTTGCTTCTAGTCTTAAAAACAGTTCCAGCATTAAAAGGGTGTAATTAAAGTATTTAATTAAGTTTTTTTTTTTATAATGGCATACCCTGGAGACGGACGGATAGACAGAGAGAAAGTAAGTAGAAATAAGAAAAGATAAAGGGATATGGAAATACATAGACAGGAAAGAGGACAATGCTGTGGAGAAGAGAAAAATAGTGATCAAGGAGAGAGAGCGGTATATGAGGTGTAGAAATAAGTTTTGTCTACATGTAAATACAGTGGGGAGAACTGTTTGACACTTGGCTTCAACCCACACTCACATGCTCTTACTTACAGCAGCCAGGATAATTGACTGAAGCACTTCAATAAGAAGCCAGTCACCATCCCTTTAAAAAAAAATGTTAACAGTTTATTGTTACGTTTATCAAGCCTACAGTAAAAAACATTGTTTAAGATGATTATTTCTAGCCTTGTAGTGGTCATTGCAGATATAAGTTATTGTGTGACAAATTTTCTGTGATTTGTTCATTTGTTTTCTGTGATTTGTTTAAGTGATACAAATAGCGTGAATTGCTTTACATTTAGTTGAATCATTTATATTAGTGTTAATATTGGATTGGAGTGTCACGACCGTCTTTGTAGCAATTTTCGCACTTTTTTTTATTGACACTTAAGAAATTCCCAACTCTGAATTACAGCTAGGAAGTTGACGTAAATGTTTTGGCTGCTCATAATTATGGTTTTTATGATATAAATTGTTAATGTTTGCAATTTGATACCACGGCCAATGTTATGGTTACTGCCTGGTTGCTACGTTAAGGTCTCGTCAGAAAGATGTCTTGTAAGTGCTGGTTTTTGGAGAAGGGGCCGGCTGCGGCCTGAAACACCTCATGCCGCCTGACCCTTTAGCTCACCAGCTACACTAGTTCACCAACTATGTCACCAAGATAGACTATTTTGCAAAGATGAGTGGATGAACTTTGCTATGTGACCTTCTTATGTGACTGGGCCTTTAATATATTTTTTTGCCATGGAAGGTAACTTTGAAAATATCATCCCTTACCTTCATAATGCCATTGTACCTTTGTGTAAGGGACAGCCCAGCATTGTCGTCCTCAGCCAAGACATGACTCTGATCATTGAGGTCACAGCCATATTGTCATTTGCCCATCCCCTCACCATGGCAAGTTACATGACATCATAGGCTCCACCCCTCAGTGACCTGCTGGTTAAGTAGGACAGACTGGATTTAAGATGTGCTGTGGCCACTGTAACAATACACACGCATGCACGCACACACAGACACACACACACACACAGACGCACACACACACACACACACACACAAAAGATAAGCACGGTGCTCTGCCCATTGATGCCAAATCAGGTCAACCATATACGTGTGTGTTTATGCTGGAGGGTGTTTAATGCATTTTGTCAGTGAAAGGGAATAAATGGGATGGATATTTCAGAACTCTGGGACAGCAGGTGAAACTTTTCATCCCCTCTGTCTTTCTGTTACCCAAGGAGTGTGTATGGAAGCGAATAAGAGACATAAGTCTTTGAATTTTAACAGCCCCTGAATACTTAATGTTGAAATATTTTATTTTGAAAATTATGGATCTGAATTTATTTGTTCTCAATTCACCTCTTTGAAATTTAAATTTGAAAATTCTTGGTTTCCATTTTAAAAACATGAATTTCGATACATATTTTTCAGTGGTCAAAAATTCAGATACAAAAATACAACTTGTAGAATTTCAGATAAAATAGATTCAAGTTGATCAAATTCGATTGCTGAAATTCAGATTGAAAAATTCAATATCAGTCAAATTCAATTGCTGAAATTCAGATCAAAAAATTCAAGTTAAATATTCACACAGTAACATCCGGGCTACCCAGGCTAGAGAAGCAGTTGAGCCTGCATACAATCGAACCGACATCTGGCCTATCAGAACACGGCCTGTCTGTCATGTGACCCAAGATCTCGGTCGGCACGGATATTGAAACGGTAAACCGCTGTTAACATGACAGCCAGGGGAAACGACGGTGCTCCGGTAAGTTTGCTGTTCATGTCCAACCCAACTCAGGGCTCGATAGAAGTATGTTGTAGCTAAATATGTTTGGAACACATAGCTACGGTTTGTGTGACTTGTGTCTCTATGTAGCTAGCTAAGTCTGCAGGACAACATGTTATAGCTAGGTAGCTAATGCTAGCGCTTAACAGAGATGGGAAGAACTGTAGAACCTGCAGACTAAGCTAGCTACATAGAGACACAAGTCACACAAACCGTAGCTATGTGTTCCAAACATATTTAGCTACAACATACTTCTATCGAGCCCTGAGTTGGGTTGACATGAACAGCAAACTTACCGAGCACCGTCGCTTTCCCTGGCTGTCATGTTAACAGCGTTTACCGTTTCAATATCCGTGCCGACCGAGATCTTGGGTCACATGACAGACAGGCCGTGTTCTGATAGGCCAGACGTCGGTTCGATTGTATGCAGGCTCAACTGCTTCTCTAGCCTGGGTAGCCCGGATGTTACTGTGTGAATATTTAACTTGAATTTTTGATCTGAATTTCAGCAATTGAATTTGACTGATATTGAATTTTTCAATCTGAATTTTAGCAATCGAATTTGATCAACTTGAATCTATTTTATCTGAAATTCTACAAGTTGTATTTTTGTATCTGAATTTTTGACCATTAAAAAAATATGTATCGAAATTCATGTTTTTAAAATGGAAACCAAGAATTTTCAAATTTAAATTTCAGAGGTGAATTCAGAACAAATAAATTCAGATATATTGTTTCTGAAGTAAAATAATTTCAAAGAGGTCAATTGAAAACAAATAAATTCAGATCCATAATTTTCAAAATAAAATATTTCAACATTAAGTATTCAGTGGCTGATAAAATTCAAAGACTTATGTCTCTTATTCGCTTCCATAAGTGTGTCTACAAGTCTGTTTACACTAGGTTTTAAAATGCGTTTCGGTGATCCCAACACAAATCGACAGCCAAGACACATCGCCATTCACACCTATCTATCATGTACTGTATCTCAGGCTTTTGTTACTGCCTACATTCCTTCCACTAGAAGGTCAAAGGGCCCAGCGCACAGTTTTTCATCCACACTCTTGCCAGTCATGTTAGCGGTTGTGTCGGTCCAACACATTTCCTTCCATCGGGCAATGCGATGACAACACTTTGTCCAACTCGTTCTAAAATAAGCAAGTTATAGAACATTGGCATGCTGCCACCAAAACAACCACCACGTCCAGCAGTGATGTATTTTTCTGTTACTTCATGTTGGAGATGTATCAGGACGCATTAGCATTTATATTACAAACTATGTGGTCAAATGTATCTCAGACCATCTCAGCGACAGATTTGAGTGGTTGTATCATAAACAGTGAGCTTTAGAGGTGCTGGTACTGAAGGTGGACTTTGTTACTGTTGGACATAGCCAGCTACCTAGTCCCATCTATTTCCAGTGTTTGTGCTAAGCTAACCAGCTGTTGGTGGTTCCTTCGTATTTAATGGACAGATAGTGGAGGCATACAAAGGTCCTACTAATGTAATCTGACTAGGGACTTTGCGGTTTAATTGATCCACCTTTTTTATTTTCATCAAACAAGACACGTTTGTGCTTATAATTGACACAAACTTTTATGTAGACCACCAACTCAGGCCTAGAGTTCATACAATCGCAATATGGTTAGAAAATTAACAATTTTCCTCAAATGAATCAGCCCTAGGACAGGTTTCCTTCTGCAGTATGAGTCTTCATGAAGTGTGTTTTCATTTAGACAGATCCAACAGCGTTGACTGTGATCTACAGAGGCTGCTAAACAGGCCGTCTGCCAGCCCATCTGGATATCACACATTCATTTTGCATGTGTGTGAGCTCTAAGTCGACTGAACAGACAGAATGATTTGATCGGGAATGTCCATTCTCCTAAATCAAATTCTACTCCTGTTGATGCTACTGCACTGTTCGACCTGTCACTTGTCGCAGGGGGCTGGGTTTGGTCTAATCTCCCCCATCTTTCCCCACTACCACCACCACCACACAGCTCAGCTCCTCTTACATTATTAGCCGTCTGTGATGTTACATTAAAGATGCATGACTCTCATGCTGTCTCACTCAGCATGGGCCTCCTGTGTGTGTGTGTGTGTGTGTGTGTGTGTGTGTGTGTGTGTGTGCGCACATGTACATGTGCAGGCATACACTTGAGTTGCTGAGGGAAGGGCAAATACACACATACACACATGTTATTGTGTGAATGCCATTGAGTTCTCTCAAAGCCAAAATTTGTTTTTTGACAGATGGATGTGGGAGGCTGTCACTGAGACTAAACGCTCCTGAGAGAGCTGTCTGGTTGGACAGAGATAGGGAGCTAGATGGACAGAGAGTGGGAGGGGGTTAGCTCCACAGTATTGATATAATGCAAGCTTGGAGTGCCCTGTCTGCTTGGTTGAGTGCTTCTCTATGCTGCTGCATATGGTGTGTGTGTGTGTGTGTGTGTGTGTGTGTGTGCGTGCGTCTCGTGTTCATCTCTGTGGTGATGCGATGAACACAAGATAGTTAAGCTTGTATGTGTGTTTAACGCTAACCTCCCTCCGAAGTCCATTTTGAAATCCCCAGACACAGACACTCAGCTGTGTGTGTGTGTGTGTGTGTGTGTGTGTGTGTGTGTGTGTGTGTGTGTGTGTGTGTGTGTGTGTGTGTGTGTGTGTGTGTGTGTGTGTGTGTGTGTGTGTGTGTGTGTGTGTGTGTGTGTGTGTGTGTGTGTGTGTGTGTGTGTGTGTGTGTGTGTGTGTGTGTGTGAGAGACACACACAGGGTTTGTAAGGTTCTCAGTCTCTCTGCCTGTATCAGTGTCCTAATTGGACTAACAAGATTAATGAGACGAACTAGATTCTCCAGCTCTCTCTCCTCCCAACTTTTGTTCTCAGGGCGGGGAAACTCAGTGCAGCAGGTTTAATCCAAGTCACGTTACAGTTCATTTAATAGGGGTGGTGATGTGGATAAAATCTTCTATCGTTGTATATGTCATTATATTAGTGCTGAAACTGTTAGTCAATTATTCTATTACTCTGTTGATGGAAAATAAATCGCACATATTTTGGGTGATCGGTTAATGGTTCAAACCACTCATAAGGCAAAAATTGTCCCAGTTTTATGTATTTGTAAATTACGTATCGTTTAGTCTTTGGGCATTGGAAAATTAGGACACGCCTTTTCACCAACATCTGACATTTAAGAGATATTTCATGATTTTGTAAATTCTCTGGAAATGCCATTGGGAAAAATTTATTCATGAAAATAAATCAATTAAAATATCAATTTTGGGCTTATCAGGTAAAAGATATAAATGACAAATCAAGGTTCTTCATGATATTAATACTAAGTCCAATATTAATTCACAATGTTGCTTACAACAGCCCAATACGACCACTGCTATTTAAAGCTGCATTGATTGAATTTTTGTCCACTTGTGTAGGGTAGGGTTTGGCACCATTCACATTTAAACTGGTACCGATACCTGGAATTCAGTAATGGTACTAAATTTCTTTGGTACTTCACTCACTCTGTAACTACAAAATTGTAATAAAAACAGACTAAGAATCTCACATATTGTTTTTATCATACTAAATAGCTTGTTGGTAAGGAATTTTAGACGCCAGCGTTGGCCAACGCTAGTGAAAATGCTAAACATCAAGCAAGACAGTGTTAAAAGCTCAGTTATCTCAGTGTCAGTATCTACAGTGGATTTATCAGCATTTTCACCAAAATTCTCTGTGGGTTCATCACTAAAACAACACAAGCTTCCTTTCCACATATTCATTATTACACATAGTCATTTAACCCATTAAGTATAAAAATATTGATTAGTGCATCTTTAAGGAAAAACGTAGAAATGTATTGTCACATTGCCCAATCCTGACCATAAATTATTTGCGTTTTGAAATACTGTAGGATTAAACTTATTGGCGCACCTGTGGTTAGGTCGGTACAACCCACAGTCGACTTGATTACATTAAAATGCATGAGGGTTGTTCATTCAAAATACTCCATGTGTATTAGTGTTTGTTTTTTATCTTGAATTACCTGCTGATGGGTTGAGTTTATGTAATGACATAGCAGTTCAAATAGAGACATATGAGCTTGAAATCACAGAAAGAGAGACGGTAAATTGACTCTAGTGGAGCTTCCTCACGGCAGACATGTTGACTTGTTGTCAGAGCAGGAAAAGCAGAGGTGTAACTATTAACATTAACAATGGTGCTATGAAGCCAGGATATATAATGCTAAGGTCCTGGAACCATCTCAACAAGAGGAAAGCAATTTATTTATCCATTATTAATGTTATATTCCTTTTTTCCCCACAGAGGACATTTTTTTATATAAACACAGGTTTCCATTTAGGTGTCCCCAGTATAAAGCCCAGTTATTGTGAAATCTGGCACACTCGCTTGGCTTACCCAGACACCTAAATGGGATGAGACTATCATTAATGTTATTAGCTATACCTGTGCTTTTCCTGCTAGAAGTTACCAGTGTAAATTTGGTGTGAACCACAATATTTATGTCTAAAGCTGCCCCACACGTGGTCTGTGGGAAAACCGAGAGGTAGGGCGCAGAGCAGGGAGGCAAAGTGCATTGCTTCTGGAATTGGTTGCGCCTTGAAAGGTCAGTGGCAATGAGGTCAAAGTTGAAATAATTTAAGCTTTGAGCGGTGCGTGATGCAAAGGTTACCACCCCAGCTAGATGGGCGGCACCGCTCTCTCAATAGAAAAACAATGGAACGGCCGGCGCAGAGCATGTTTATTGCAGATCATGTGTAGGCTGCTTAATTAGTTTTTAATGAACTGCTAAGTAAGTACAGTATTTACTTTCTCATAGAGTGTTTTTCAACTACCAAGTCATGTAATCCACCTTGTGGATAAAGAATCTCTAGGTAAAGGTTAAAGGGTCAGTTTACCCAAATCACAAAAAAAACCTTCAGGCTATTATTTTCTATTGTGGAACTATTATCTACCAAAAATACAAAATACGACCCAAATGTGAGTAAAATGTGACCCAAATACAGTACATCCATTCTTAGGGATGTTACAAGCTATAGCATTTTACAAGCTTGCACCAAAAAAAAAATCACCACTGCAACCATAGAAATGTCTGTTGCTAGGATACAAAGTATCGGTAAAAACTGTAGTAGAATGGTAATCATGGACATATCTGTATTGCTAACATTAGTGTCAGATATTTAAAAAAAATAATGATTTCTTTCTTATAACATTTCTGAATACACTTTTACATTCTCAGGTATCCTGACACCCAGATGTCCGTTTCTGTGATTATACCAGACTTAATACATGTTTTATTGTACTAATGCAGTGGTTCTCAATTGTTTTGACATTAAGGACCTCCCAGAGACCCCCACATGATTGGATGTTTGCTTTTAGATGTTTTATTACAAAAATTGTATGAAACCTGGGATCAAAATAATCATACATTCAGTCTTGTGTTACTTATGGATGGAATTATAGTGAAATTAAAAGCCATCTTAAGGACACCTTGGGGTGAGAGCACTGCTATAATCCATCAGGTCTGCTTATGCCTCTTAATAATCAATGCTCTGCTGGCTACGGCAAGCGTTTTAGATTGTTTTAATCTCATTTTGGTTCCCCTCTGAGCTCATTTCATCATCAAGTATACCAGTCATTCAATTGCAGTTAACAGCTTCAATGATATAAATAAGCCTGTGATTAATCTACAAAGTATGTTACATCGGTAAAATAATATGCTGTGTCATGGGTTTTAATTTTTTTTCCATTATCCAAGAATTAAAATCTGTTTATTTTAGATTTCTTTTACACCAGCATGGCCTAATTGATCTTCACTACCCCACAACTGTGTAGTAGTGTTTCTTATTGATTTGGATAGAAAATAGAGCTTGAAGGCACCTCACAGCCAAAGTGGCCAGTAACTGGCCATGTGCAGATTTTGGCTTGCATGCCACCCCAGGATCCCGAGCACTACATCAATGATGGCACTGTCCATTTGCTCCACTCTGTTTCAAATCATTCTGAGTCTATCTTTCAGCTGAAATCCTCACTGAGATGCACTGTTATGCAAGAGGTTACTTTTAGGGATTAGCACTTTATTTTCAAGGGTAGACATCAAGAATCCAATAGTGTTTATAGGTCACAAATTCTATGCTGTTTTTAATGTGTTATACGTGCAACAAAAGGATGATGCTGCACATTATGCTATATACTGCATATGTGCTACATTCTCTGTGTTTTTATCGTATGTTGCTTCAGATAGATTCCTTG
Source organism: Percina caprodes (assembly GCA_013375575.1). Taxonomy (NCBI): domain Eukaryota; kingdom Metazoa; phylum Chordata; class Actinopteri; order Perciformes; family Percidae; genus Percina; species Percina caprodes. Next base: position 3,310,165 of record JABXJD010000010.1, on the reverse strand, counting down.
ACATATTGATTTTGTTGTGTTGGAATTTAACATCAACCTGCCAAAGGAACTAAAGATGTAAAATGGCCAAAAATGTTCATCAATATTCACTGTTCCTATTTTAAATAAATATATCTGCTGCAACTAATGATTATTTTCCTTATTTTTCCCGATTGTTTAGTCTATGAAATGTCAAAAATCTAAACTTCACAGTGCTCAAGGTACTGTTTTCAAAATTGTTTTTCCAAAATTCAAAGATATTCAGTGTACATACATATATGACAAAGGAAGGCAGCAAATCCATTGCTTAAGAAACAACTGAAACAATCATTGCAATATCAAAATAGTTGCAGATTATTTGTCTTTCAATCGACCGATCGTTTCACCTTTACTTGACATTAATGACACCATAAAATGAAGCTGATCTAATAATACCTTATTTGTGAAGCATGTTTTCTAAAACAAGTGACAGTGTTTTTACAGTGCTTTAGAATATACATAAAACCAAGAAAATGCACAGAGTGAAATAAAGATTCAGCCCATGAAATTATGCGTCATCTTTCTTAATCATGGTTGCTAAGGCTGTCATAAATCATGACATTTTAGTTGAAGATTAATTGTCAGACAAATGATTGGGATTTCCTGTCCATTTCTAATGTCACACAGTGGTGGTGTTGTGTTTGGATTTGCAACTAGTTCTAAATCCATGTTATTAATTCCAATGGCTGTTCATTAAAATTATGTGATTATTGGCAAAAGAGTGTGAGTTCATCTTTCAATAGTTTACTGAAACAATGTTTTGCCTCTTGCTCTGCTGCACTTAGATACATTTTAAAAAGCCTGTTCTAAAACTACTGTGTAGGCTGACCTAATGTAACGAAAGCCTGGTTCAAGACAGTTAATTAATGTAGAAGGAGGCCTGATTTTATTTAACAAAAAATAATATGAAACATGGAAACACCTGTGTTAACTGTTCCTGCTTCAGCATCCATATCCTGGAGTTAGAAGGCAAAACACATGAACTTTACTTGGATCTTGAAGAGCTACAGTGTGTGTGTGTGTGTCTCTCGACCACACTCGCTACACTCGCACTACAAGCGGAGATCCTCAGCAGCGGGTCTGGGACCCCTAGGGGGTCCTCAAACTCAATGCAGAGGGCCCTCAAAATTATTGTTAAGTTTTAAAAAAAAAATGAAAAAGACCTAAAATTAATTTAACACATTATTTGCAAATATATATCCCCACTGATAAAAAGCTTACTGGTCTATAGGTAAGGTAGCCATCCACAGATCCAGTTAATCCTGAGGATTTACTGTGCCACATGTATGTTTTATGATTTATAAACAATTATTAGGCTATTTTAATAGTTTGTATTCTGCACAAAAAGGTATGTATAAAGCTTTAGGCCTCCTACATGTTATTGTGTAGGCCCAGTTTAATGTGCAACTTAATGTTATACAATTAATGTAGTAGAGGGTCCGTGCTCTGTCTCTCTTTTAGTTAAGGGGTTCTTGGCTTAAACATTTTTGAGACCCCTGCTTTAAGTGACCCACGCTAATCTTATAACACTAAATATCCACCAGAATTTTTTTTGGGTGAGTTATTTAATTAGAAAAGCTGGATTGAAGTGACAGCTTTGAATCAGTAATTGATATTTCAAGGGACTAGTATGCAATTGAAGTACAACAAGTATGCAATGAGAAACTGACAAAACATCTTTGCTACTTCATCTTCAAATTTGTGTAATTTCTAAACACAGCGTAGTTTTCTTCACCTGCAGAAAATTGTGTATTCATTAGGGGTGCCAATCTCTTGGCACCTCATGATTCGATTCAGAGGCTAACTATTCAATTCTAATACGTTTATTGATGCATCTTGATTTAACAATTGTTTCATGTACGTTTCCATGCGTGGTTTAAAAAATATACATATAAATCTGAGTTTGTTAGAGTTTGACATATACAGTATTTGTCACACACCAGTTTTAATGAAATGTTTTGTCTATTGAGTTTTTATAAACTATATTTAGTAATCTTCCAAGTCAGAGGCGCAGTCATGTTTAAAGGTGGATAATTGGCTTCTTAGAACATGTAGATGTAATGTGATAAAGTAGATAAACAGCCTATATGTGTTTTGCTTAATTATTTTATGTACAGTATGTCTTAATAGATTTTTTTTTCTGCACTCTTGCTTAAACTCTAAGTTGTCCATCCCATCCTTTTTTAGTCACTCTGTTTTCTGGTTTGTACATGACTGGAGACAGTAACTTAATTTTTATTTTTATTTTTTTTTAAATGATCAACTAACTCATCAGAATCAAGCATCGAATTGTTCTAGAGAGAATCGTGATACATCTAAGTATTGATTATTTTTCCCACCCCTATTATTCATGTTATTCATCTGATAACAGCTGTCTTTTAGGTGCTTATGACTGAAGTGCAATATTCTGCTGCATATCTCAAAACTGCAGTTTCTTTACGTGATTGTGTTCCTTTGCTGCTGTATCTACATGAGATGTATGCATTGTCTCATGTTTAGCAATGCATGGATATGTGTGTGTTTTTGTGTGTGTGTGTGTGTGTGTTGCTGCCTGTGTGTGTATTGCTGCCTGTGTGTGAGTCTGGCTGTTGCATAAGAGGATCTGCTGCTGTCCCAGAGCTTAACTAAGGATTTAAACCTCTCTTTCTCACTCTCCTTTCCTGTGTTGTCTGTCTCTCTAGCGCTCTCTTTTGCACTCTCTCTAATCTCCGAACATGTATATTGAAGAGAGGTGATATCATTACTTGTGTGTACGGTATGCAGATTGTATGTTTGCTTATCTAGTAATGTATGAGCAGCAACATGTATTTTTGTTCCGCGTGCATATAACGATCCCAGAATAAATTAGCCTCCATTTTGATGACACCTGCTCAAACACACATAACTCATTATGACAGGTAATTCATTATGTTTGCTAAGAATTAGCTTTAAACACAAAACCTTAATGATTAACAAAATAATTAAGAAAATATGCTGCTTTAATCCGTTTTTTATTCATTTTTGTTATTTATGCCATGTATATAGAGGATGAATGGATTATAACACAGGTACTTCCCCTTTAGGTTATCCTCCAACAACTAGTCTGTGTTTTGGCAACTCTCGACATCCCTGTGAGTGTAACACAAGGAATCAATTCTGTTGACACAGAGAGGACTGGGCTCACTGGTGATCTAAAAATAAGAAGTTTGGCTGAGACTCCACAAGCATTACTTTGTCCAACATGCAATGCTGCACATTTTGGCTGAAAACTCTTCACAGCACAAGAACATTTTGTAAAGAAAGCTGATTGGACTCTGTTGAGGACATTCTTTTTTTATATATTCAGTATTTTTAAATGCATTATACAACCCTATACCTTTTTAATTGCTGCTGTGGTTAATATTAACATAATACTCACAATGATAATATTCAGAAAGTTAATGTTAAACCTTATTAATCTATATGAAAATAATCTCCTGCAAACACTGGATGGTCAATGTTATCTACCCTTGAGCAGGAAGGAGAAATGGGTCTGTGAATTGCAACATACACTCAATAGGTGGTTGATTACATTATAGTCTATCTGCAATTATGAATTAAACTGTGGCTTCATCAGTTCCATTGACTTTATCGTATTCCACTTTTAAAATGTAACATCTGGAAGTTGTAATAGATCGTCTACTTAAGGTAATACAGTTGAGCCGTGACTTTCTTTCCTCTTTGGTGTCTCTGTTGTTTTTATTATTTGACCGGCAGGATTGACCACATTTCCTGTGTATATTTTTGACCAACAGACCACCCCGCAGTCCCAGGTCCCTTACTAAGTGCCAGTGGTTGAATGGGCTGCAATCAAAATGCGATCCAATTGACCAGACCACATTCTCCACCATAACACTTTCTGCTTTGTCAAGCAAGCCTTGCAAAAAGATAGACAACTTCTGCAAAAGATAAATTGTCCCTAATTTAAACATTGAGATGGGATTACAAGGGCAGATTCAAGACAACAAGAATGCTTATGAATTGCCCTGGAATAAGAATTCTTTATCCACATAACATATCAGATATGTTAATACCATGAGTAAATGGGGTCTACAGTGATGATGTTGAGGATAGAAATTGAAATAATAATAAAGATGCTGACGTTAATGCTGATAAGGATGTGATGGGTGGGGAGGAGTGTAATTGTAGTGAAGATAATGAGCTCTTCCATGTGCGCTGGTGTGTTTGTTTGTGCTGGAGGAAAGCCCCACTGCTGCACTCACTGTTCAGCTGTGTTATTTCTCACTGATTTACTTTCTGTTTCTCTCTTTCTTTGTCTGTTGCAGATTGACTTGGAGCCAGAGGGGAGGGTGTACGTGGTCATTGATCTGTCCGGATCCTCCACTGAAGGTAAAACCACCACATCGCACTACTTTACTAGTAAAACAAAGAAGGAATCACACATCAAAACACCCATGCAGACACGGTGGTATGTGCTGGGGGAAAATACAGCTTTAAGTAAAGTTGATTTGGCAAACTTGTTAGCAGATAGTTGCCTGTCCATCAAGCACACTGAGAAATATTTGCATTGATTTGAAGTCGTGTTTTTGAGCACCTGACAAAAGTAAGTCCAATATTCACTCCTCTTTTTAGCTCTGGTTTGGTTTTCCTCCCAACTCCTGGGAAACATATCTGTCTCGTTATTCGCCACACGTTCTGCCAGTTTGTCAAAGCTTTATTGACGAGTGCAGCTTTGACTTATTCCATTGTGGCATGCGTTATAAAACCTAACTATCTTAAACATTAAATGTGTTATTAATTATACATATTATTTTTCTCTGTCATGAAAGTAGCAGGAGATGCATGACAAATGGAAGTGTTATGCGGGTGGCCAAAGCTATCTGAATACTGAATAATAAGATATATATGTCCTTTTTATCATTTCAAGCCTTTTATAATTCTTTTCCTAAGGACTTATTTGGACGGGTTGTGTTGCTTTACAATGAGCTTAAAGCGACTACAAGTCGTTTTATAATAACAATGTATCAAATGACAATGTGAAGACAATGTTAAAGAAGTCGCTTGTAGTGATAAACCTACAGAGAATTATCACTTGAATCTGTATTTCCCCTCAGCTTTACAGAGCTCAATAATGAGTTTGAGTAAGTAAGTTTAATGAGTTTGTTGTTTAGCTATCTTACTCCACAACTTTACTGTTGTGGTTCACTCTCACTGCTCTCATAGTATTGTTTTTTTTGGCCGCCACATGCAGCTGTTTTCAGTGAAAAAGCTCTAAAAAGCTACCTGCTCCTCACCAAACAGCACACAGTTAGACACTACACGGTAAACAAAGTGGAGCATTTAGCAGCTAAAGAGACTGATATTTCCCTCAGGAGTAAGTAGAGACCAAAAACAGAGCTAAAGGAGATTTAAAAAAATTGGACACAGCACAACTCCAAAATATTGATAATGTTTCTCTGTTGGATTTAAATAAGCAACCGTTTGCTAACATGTTGGCCATATCGACTTAAAAGGTGATGATATGTCAATGTTGTGTTCACAACTTATTTCTGCTGCCCCCGAGCGGACAAAACATCAGAATTATTGCAGGCTTAACCTAAAATACTGTACACATAACCTCGCTACTTGGCTGCATTGAAACGTGAGGCAATCGAGTGCAATAGAAAGATTACTTCCTGTTTTCCTAGAAAGTTAGTTAACAGATTTAAAAGAACTTTCTCCTCCTCACTCTTCTCCATTTCCTTCTCCTCTATTTTTTTGTATTCATTAATCCTGGAAACATCCAGAGTATCTCTCTCAGTTAGCCTTTACTGCACACATACAGTTACTGACTCACATTTTGTCTGATAAGTGTGGGTTTTACCTGCACCTGTGTGTCTTCACACCTGATTATAAATAGGAACTGTTCTGCCTTCCAGTAAAAGTGCGCTGTGTGTGTGTGTGTGTGTGTGTGTGTGTGTGTGTGTGTGTGTGTGTGTGTGTGTGTGTGTGTGTGTGTGTGTGTGTGTGTGTGTGTGTGTGTGTGTGTGTGTGTGTGTGTGTGTACTGTAGTTTCTCTGTAGACGGATAAAGAGAGCAATAGAGAGTGAAGAGAGAGGGAGTAGATTCTTAAAATAGTAGGTGAGATGGAGCCACGGATTACACACACATACACACACACACACACACACACACACACACACACATGCACACTTAGGCGTCAGTTTCTTGCCCTCCTCATCGATGATTGGACACTCTGTGGTGACCTCACGACCCACTCAACGCCCACTCTTGAACTTCCACCCTGACTTCAGCTGGCAAGAGTGCTTGTCATGTTAATGTATAAAATCAAATTGTGTGTGTGTGTGTGTTTGTGTGTGTGTGTGTGTGTGTGTGTGTGTGTGTGTTTGTGTGTGTGTGTTTTTGTGTGTGCTGAGATGAGGGATGGAGATATAGAGGGTGGGAACTAGCAGAAGAGGTGGTATTTTTAGCAGATTTCTCTTTTTTTTCTCTTGGTGCAATCTGTTCTCAGCTGCTTCCGAGCCTGGATGGAGTTGTTTCTCTCCTGTTTTTTCCTCTCCTCTCCTTATACATCTGTTGTTCTCAGGAAGCACATAAAAACAATAATCTGACCTAATCTGACCATCTGCAGTCTCTCTCTCTCTGTTTCTTCATCCTTTTCTGTTCCCTTTAAATATCATTCCTGAAAGCTTAAAAGATAACCATCAGTGACCAGAGTTATGTTTTTATTTTAATTTTTTTTAAAGAAACAGCTTTGTATTGTCCAATGCAATATCTTCATTTATCTGAGTTAATTACCTTTAAGCACTGTATGGGAATTAATGATATAGATTTAGTGCAGAATTTCAATTCATACAAATTGGCATATAATAATCATTATATTAATAGTATATTGTAATATATAATAACTAATAATAATGATAGTAATATTTAGTTCTATGAAACTTTTGACACAGAATAAAGTTAGAAATTGTACCAGAATCATTAGCAATAGGCCCATCAGTGTTCAGCTGATCTATTGTGTTGAGTTTGGCATGTTGTTTTCTTAAGCCTAAAGAGATGTGACGAGTTCATCTCACTTTATTGTCACATACACATATACATGTAGCAAAATGTATTCTCTGCATTTAACCTGTCCCTCAAGGGAGCAGTGGGCAGCCATTTACAGCACCTGGGGACCAACTCCAGATCTGAGCCAGTGCCTTGATCCAGGGCACTGGAGAACCTAGCACGTGTTTTTTGTTTTTGCCCTAGGCCCTTGCTGTGAGGCCACAGTGCTAACCATTGGGCCCCCTCTGCTTCATATTTATATAGGCTACAGTATATCATCTAATTTTATTTTGCATATCTATGTAATTTTGTCATCTTCAAGAAAAATTCCCAATTGATGGATGTCATTTTTGAAGCCACTTTCTTCAGTTCTTACAACCTTTTGTTCATTTGAGGAACCACTTCATTTTCCTTCAGTGCACGTTATTTTGTTGTTCGTCTTCAGAAAATGTTGCATTTTTCTATCTATATTTATCTGTTTTTGTACACAAATCTATTTACAATCATCGACTAAAGAAGCAGATGGATTAGTGCCGAGGTTGTATTTTTATTCATTATGTCATATTTGTTTATATCACCATCTGTATTTCAGCTTTTCCTCTTCTCTGTCTGCTGGTCTTCTACATGTTTGGGTGAAATGTGTATCTTCTGTCTGTCCGTGTGAGTGTGTTTATTGGACGGCCATCTCCCAGTTGGTCCTTTAGCTGAACCAGAGTACGTCTGTCTCCATGACAATCATTCTTAACTGTTGTTATGCCTTATCATCAACCCTTCTTGTCAGCATGCCTGTGTGTGTGTATGTGTTTCCAGGACAGATGGATGATGTATTATGTAAAACAAAGTGATCCCAGTAATGGCCTGTTAAGCTGTCTCTCCCCTCTCACCAGCACCACCATCTCTCACACACACACACACACACACACACACACACACACACACACACACACACACACACACACACACACACACACACACACACACACACACACACACACAGAGAGTCCCTAGACAGCCTGTCTGTAATCAAACTCAGCAGTAATCAAATCTACAGTATAACGCAGCCAGGAGAGAGATGGAGGGAGTGTGAAAGAAAGGCAAACTAGGACAGGAGCGCAGAGAGAAGGAGTGTGTGTGGGAGTGAGAGTGGAGGTGGTTTTCTTGTCTTAAGGTTACCCTCGGAAAGCATTTATCTTTCTGGGGAGATGCAGAGAGGAAGGGAATGGCTGGTTGGATGGTGCTCGCTGAGGAGGAGTATTTTAATATGCTGTACTTCCTTTTAGTGCCCACACATGAAAGTATAAATAGCATGCACACGTACGTATGCATAGGCCTCTGGTAGGTTTAAGGTGTTTGTGAGGAAGAGGTAGGGAGGTGGAGAAAAGGAAGACGAGAGGCCATTGAATGATTAAACATCTCAAGCAACATGATGCAAAAGATCCTTATTTGTACAAACTCCTTAGGATGGAAAATAAATGGGTGTTGGGAAAGCATCACTGTGATGTGTGTGAATATAAACTCAGGAACACAGAAAATAAAATTCTCTTTGTGGTTTATTTTTAGTTGATTATTTTGTGTGTGCTTTCTCAACAGCCACAGGGACCAATGAGAATGAGGAGCGGGTGTTTCGAGAGAGAATTGGTCCTCGCCGGCGTCAGGGTGCCGTCCGAAGACGCGTCCATCAAGTCAATGGACACAAGTTCATGGCCACCTACCTGAGACAACCAACCTACTGTTCACATTGCAGAGATTTTATCTGGTAGGAAAACACGCACTCATAAACACATATTGGTCTGACCTGCTGTTATGTTTCATTAAACCAACCTGTCTTACTCATGTGTGTGTGATCTGATAGGGGCGTGCTGGGGAAGCAGGGGTACCAGTGTCAGGGTGAGTACTTTTCTCTCTGGCGGATTCCAATTTCTCAAGTAACTCTGCACATCATGTATTATTTAAGCATGAGAACACAAGAGGGATTACATGTTGCTGAATGACAGCTGTGATTTGGTCTCAAGCCACCATCACCCAGAGCCACAGATGACCTGCATTACACCGACAACATCCACTTTTAAAAAATGCGCATGTGCACTGATTCAGTTGCACATTTTCTTGCCATGCTTTTCTTTAGTGGATGAAAATTCAGCTGGAAGTCAAAGTGATACTTAATTCATTTGTTCAGCTACTTAATTGCTGCCCAGCCAAGAAGAAGTTACAATCATAGATTACTAATCATGTTGTAGCCTTCCTTGCTGGGTATTGTAAAACATTTTACATGGGAAACAATCCAGATTTATTTGTCTGGCAATGTAGAATGTTTGTGTAGAGTGTATCAATCCAATAAAAGCAATCTTTTTTTTTTTACATAACTATGTAGCACTAATAGTAGCTAGTACTAGTATGAGAGGCTGCAGCTAGACAACACTCTTTTTAAGCTTTTGTAGATTTGAATTATATAGTTTTACATTGTTACATTTTTAAATCAACTTTTAATGTGGGTCGGTCACATTCAAACCAGCCCAACTCTTTTAATGAGGTCAGTATTGGCACGGATAATATATCAGTGTATCAAATCGATTCATCACTAGGTGCAACAGTGTTGCATCAGAATCACTGGAGAATTTAACTTTTATTGTTCCTGGTCCACATATTGCTATTCAAATTCTACCGGCCAAACTCATCGTAAACTTTATTTGATAAAACATTGGTGAACACCTAATGTTGATGCTTTCAGTGTGTACGTGTGTCGTTCACAAGCGCTGCCATGAGCTCATCATCACCAAGTGTGCCGGGATGAAGAAGCAGGAGGACACACCTGAGGAGGTACATGCTAACATCCATGTTGGTAAAAAATAAAAAGCTCATAAAATGCATTATTTGTTAATAAATAAATTTGTTACATGTCATACACACATTTAGACATGAACATGCATGCAGTTAATCATGTAGGAAAAACTGAATACTCGCCAGTCAGGCCTTTCCTGAATAAATCTGTTTTACTTGAGGTAACTTGTGTACACTTTGTACTACACTTGAGCCACATGCATTATTCCTCTGATAATGCTAATGATTGTGTGTGTGTGTGTGTGTGTGTGTGTGTGTGTGTGTGTGTGTGTGTGTGTGTGTACATAGGTGGGTTCACAGCGGTTCAGTGTTAACATGCCCCATAAGTTCAGTATCCACAACTACAAGGTCCCCACGTTCTGTGACCACTGTGGCTCCCTGCTGTGGGGCCTCATGAGGCAGGGCCTGCAGTGCAAAGGTGAGTTCAAGTGCAAATAGGAATTCACAGCACAAATGCGATGAATATAGAGGTGCTTGTGTTTTGTAACCTCCTTGGAGCCTAAATGTGCATTTATTTAAAGTCAAAGGCTGTAATGTAATTCATTTTTAGTACAAAGCACTTCAAGGCACAATGAAGTGTAAAATTCCATTTTCATTACAGTTTGATAATAAATGCCAACCCACACATTTGTATCTTTGCCGAGGAGAATATGTTTTTAATCCTGCTTGTCTCTTACTTAGTAGGATAAAAAACTGGTGAACATATTTAAAAGCCATTTCATGAAATGTTAGTGTTATGGGCCAAAACAAAGTGAATATTTTTGAGAAAATAAGTGCACAAAATCCCCCATGTGCATCCCATGTATATCTGTCTGGGTGTATTAACATTTTCTTTAATTAATTAATATTTGCTGATTATAGGAACTTGCAGCCTCTTAATTGTGAGCTTTTTTCTATTTTAAATGTAATATTTCTGAGTTGTGGACTGTTGTTTAGACCAAACAAGCAATTTGGAGATGCCACCTTGATTTAAGAATGTGTGATTCACATTTTTTCGCTATTTTGTGACAAATTAAGGCAAGGCAGTTTTATTTATAAAGCTATTTATAAATGTTTCATACACAGGTAGGTTCAAGGTGCTATACAGTGTAGTTAAAACAACACAACACCATAGCGGAAAAGTTAAAACAAAACAATTCAAAGTTTAAACAATACAATTTAAAAGAGCAAAAGAGATAATCTATAGAGCTGCAGTATATCAAAATAAAAAATGAGTAAAAGACAATACACTGTCAATAAGGCAGTTGGTTCCAGCGGTGTGCTGCGTAATAACGAAGCCACTTCTCCTCTTTTAGATTTTGCCCTAGGCACCACTAGCCGCCCACTCAACTGTGATGTAAGAGGTCTTGCAGGGTTATATTAGATTAATCGATAAACAGGGGAGAAAAAAAAGTTTCATAAAAATTCCATATAATTATTTTATATTTGTAAAAAGAAGCCTTGCTGGGTTTAACCTGAACCATTTTCATGTGTTTTTGTTGTTAAACAGTGTGTAAGATGAATGTGCACAGACGGTGTGAGACCAATGTAGCTCCTAACTGCGGTGTGGATGCCCGAGGAATCGCAAAGGTCCTCTCTGATTTGGGAGTCACGCCGGACAAGATCTGCAACACTGCGCAGCGCAGGAGGAAGGTACGAGGGGCGAGTCATTCTCACAAATAGAGACATTTCCATTATTAAGGTTTTATTTGAAATTTGGAAACATACACGCAGGGAACTGCACCTGTTGAATTTGATTCTGCTTTTTTTTTTTCATTGCTTGGTATGAGATGGCTGATTTGTTTGCAATTTCTTCAGCATTAATAAGTCAGTTAAAATTGGGGTAGGCAGTTTTTGCAAAATGGCAAAAAAATAGCCCTCCTCCTGCAGCTCTCCCTCTCTGTCCTCAGCCCCTCCCCCTCCATGGGCATATTTGCATGCTTCATACAGTAACTTCTACGTGCTGTACTAACCTGTAACCTTACTGTAACGCCCTTTAAGTTGACTTACTATGCTTTGAGGTCCTAGCTACATAAACTTGAATTAGTTGCAGCAGTTAGCAGAAAGTCAACTGTCGCCAACTATTAGCAACATTTTCTCTCTGTCTCTAAAACCTTTGCCGATATTGCAATAGCAACTTTTTCTGCAAGATTATCCTCCACTGAATCAGTCTTTCACCGCCTGAAAGGATGTGCAGGCACATCTGCATTTGAAGAACAGCCAATAGGACTGCTCTCTCGCTTAAATGACCTGTGATTGGCCAAAGACCCACTAAGCCTTAAAACAGAGCCAAGAAGGGTTCCAGAAGTCTAGTTTTCTCTCAGACCACATGACAACGAAAGGATTTTTGAAATGCTGAAAGATTATAATGGAATTTCTGCCTAATTACGCCAAAAAGAACTACCCGAGTTTAAATCACAATAGATACAAATCATATTTTACACTATTTTTAGCATGCTCAAGTTTTTTCTTATTCTGTGTATTTCTGAGGCTTTCAACGCTTCGACTGAAAAACTGAGATTCAACTCCCTGACTCATTATTCAAGGAAACGATTTTAAGAGTGCAGCCCTAAGGAACGATCATGTTGTCTCTCTCGCTCTCTCTCCAGTTGACTCCAGGGCAGGACCTTCCCCAGTCTCCTCCTGAGCTCTCCCAGACTGAGGAGAACAGCTTTAGCCAGCCATCTGTCCCCACCTCCCCCTCACAGCAGGGTAACACTGAACACAGCACTCACACCGTCAAAAAACACAGATTTGACAACAGGCAGACATTTCAAAGCACTTTGAGATGCGTTCTAAACAGCATGCGGTTTTAACGTATTCATTTTACCAGTAAGATGTAGTATTTCCCTTTCAGTAATAATATTGTTTTTCCTTTTAAGAAATAAGTAGTTGAATGTGTTAATGTCTTTGTACATATAAGACTAACCTCGCATTATCTAGCCGCCCACCACCATTTGGTTGTCACAGTTAGTCATCCTCTCACACTTTACAAGCTGAGAAATAAAAGTTAACTTTTTATGGAAAGATTCCCATTTTTGTTTTTATGGAGCCAAATGTTAAAAAACAATAACACCGGCCACTGCTGCTATTTAATCACCTTTGTCAGAGATACTTAAACTGAGTCATCTCATGCTTCAAAAAAGGATGTGATCATCAATTTTGAAAGTGTATTGAAAAGTAATCATTAACACATAATGAGCAACATTCCTAAAAATAAAAATAAAAAAGGCGGTAGGCTTGTTTTTGCTGATGTCTGATCTGCTTTTCCGCTGACACCCACAGACTTGGCACAGTTAGATCGCCTTCAGGACGTGCTGTCACTCGACCAGCAGGGACCCCAACACTCCTCCTCCTCCTCTACCACCTCCTCTTCATCCTCGTCCTCATCGGCAGGCAAGGAGAACGGACAAATCCTGAGGAGGAGCCTCAAGGACTTCCACTTTATCAAGGTTCTTGGAAAAGGCAGCTTTGGCAAGGTGCGACGACACAGAGGAGGCGTTTGAGGGGGATGCTTGTTTGTTTGATGTGCATTATGTTCATAATTGTTTTGTTCTTTAAACACCCTGTTTATCATGGTTGCCATCATTCATAAGCGATGTCAGGGATATAAAGGATAGAACAATACACATGCCAATAACATTATATGGAGCCAGCTGTTTTTTTTCTTTAGATATTACATTTGACTATTTACCATACCAAACAGTAAACCAAACTTTTTCCTGTTCTTAACTAAAAAATCTGTCTGACATGCAGTTATGGATAGCACAAAGCGGCAGTAATCATCAGTGTTCTTATATTCACAGCTGCTCAAATGACTAAGAGACAGTCATCAATTGACTTTCAGCTCATTGTTTTAATTTTATGCTCTCATTAGGGGCTGAGTAGGAATCCTGTCTTCTTCTTCTTCTTCTTCTTCTTCTTCTTTCTAAGAAATCCATGTTCCCATGCACAGAAACTCACCAAATTTTGCACATGCAAAGCAGTCCTATGCTAAACTTAATCAGTGTGATTTGTGTGCTAATTGTCTATGAGTTCAAAGCTCAACGGTCACAATGTCACATCTTATACAAAATCAACCATTGTGCTTTTTGACACCTTCCCTTCAAGTTAAAAATGCTCAGCACCAACCTTCGCTGCAGCTATAATTGGTGTTGTTTTTCTATCAGCAGGCAGCTGTTTTCAGCAAAAAAGTTCTGATTAATTGAAAACCACTAGCTGAACAGCACCTAGCAGCTGACTAGCTTTGAGATTAAGCTTTGAGACCAAGGCAGAGGTAAAAGGATAGTGCATATTGCATATTTACGTTCCTATAAATCTATTTTGAACCATAGTGTCAACCCCCAAAGTTTCCCAAGTCCAAATCAACATATTCAGACGTCTTGTTTTGTCTGAGCAACAGTCTAAAACCACACCACTGTTAGTTCAATAGTTTTCAGAACACGTTTTTCACTCTGCAGATTATACAATGATTTTGTAATGCTGAATTAATTGATGACAATAATTTCCTCCTCGTCTATTTCTGTAATCAAGGTTATGTTGGCGGAGCTGAAGGGGACAGAGGAAGTTTACGCTGTCAAAGTTTTAAAGAAGGACGTGATCCTGCAGGACGACGGCGTGGACTGCACCATGACAGAGAAGCGCATCCTGGCGCTTGCTCGACACACCCTACCTCACCCAGCTCTACTGCTGCTTCCAAACACGGGTTGGAGCACCAGACAGCAATAGATGTTCTTTTGTTCTAATGTTCTATAGATGATCTGTTTCTCTATTATATGTCTCTCTCTCTCTCTCTCTCTCTCTCTCTCTCTCTCTCTCTGCAGGACCGTTTGTTTTTTGTAATGGAATATGTGAATGGAGGAGACCTAATGTTCCAGATTCAGCGATCCAGAAAGTTTGATGAGGCTCGCTCTCGTTTCTACGCCGCCGAGGTCACCTCAGCTCTCATGTTCTTGCACCGCAATGGAGTCATCTACAGGTAAACACCCTCTTATTTTTATGTTTTTCAGCCAGAGAAACCCTGAAATGATTTAAGGAAACTCAAAATCTGGAATATCTATTATGTTTTTCAAAATATTCTGTCTTGGTTTAGAGGTGAATGCTGATTGGAAAGTCTAGAGAATTTGATTAATAATTTGAAGAACTCAAGGAGTATTAGGGAATTTCACAAATGTTATCTTACCAGGATCATACCAGAAAAGTGCATCATCATGACAACATGGTTCACGCTTCATATATTGTGTGAATATACTGTATATTCCACACCAATTGCATTACGTGGTGATTCTCACTTCAATCTCCCATTTTGCAGCGAGTCCAACTGTTATGGAAACCAGATAGTGCTAATTCTGTCTGTCTGTCTGTCTCTTTCAGGGATCTGAAGCTGGATAACATCCTGTTGGATGCAGAGGGACACTGTAAGCTTGCAGACTTTGGCATGTGCAAAGAGGGCATCAAGAACGGAGTGACCACCACCACCTTCTGTGGCACACCTGACTACATCGCCCCTGAGGTGAGCTGAGCCATCCACAGGACGTTCTGCCCTGTGCTATAGTTTCCTTAGTTTTACTGTTGATTAGATATGGAGCTAAGTAGGGCTGTCAAAATTAATCACAATTTTATTGAAAATGCAATATGGGGGGCGCAATATCGCAGATGGGGCCCCATTTTTGTTTAAGGCAAAACATGTGTCAAACCATTCTGGATGAAGTATTGTGGTGCTGCAGAGACGTCCCAGCCTACAAATTGTATTCTACAGACTAAAGAAAAAATGTATTTGTTTTGTACGGATCCTCACAAAAAATACACTATAAATCAATTTAATATTTTAGATTTTAATATTTTTCAATGTAAATGAGAATAATTATACAAAAATGATCATTCCCTCAAATATCCTGAATCATATTGCAATCGCAATATCAGTCAAAATAATCATAATTAGATGATTTCCTCATATTGTGCAGCCCTAGAGCTAAGTACATTTACTCAAGTGCTATATTTAAAGTTAGGGGTGTTCCCGACTAAAAATTTACGAAGTAAAATTTGATTTATCCAGTCTTGCAAATCATCAACTGATCGATGGCGTGATCCTTGTTTCATAACTGAATGAAATAATCCATAATACATGTTATTTCTATGTTACAAACTGTCAACTGGTGGAAATGACAGCGTTTTGGACGGAGGCTCAACGAGCGCCCATGAACATGGTGATGTGGTTGAGCGAGATAGAGAGTGACTGAAGAGAGCGAGCGTTGTTACAACAAATCACATAAATGAAACATTTCACTGTTAGTTTCCCACTATCATATATATTTTTTTTTTTATATTTTAAGACGCTACAAATTATATTCAGGTACAAAAAAGCCTAAAAGTGGGACGATAGTACCAAGAACCAAGAGTCGTTCCTGTGAGGATGATCCATCGTCTCGTCTTGTTGGTGTGAACTGGCAGGTTTCAGAACGTTGCAGACCAGCGCGTTGCAAGTAGTTGCAAGTTTCAACTCGTCTTTTTGAGATTGGCAGTTGAATCAGGCTCTTTCCATGGAAGCACCTCTACTTAAAATGCAATTTTATTTTACTGGTAGAGCTGCAACTTACAATTCATGGGCGATTTTAGATTTTTAGACCCTTTTTAAATTTCATCCCAGCCCCCATAAAAGTTTTAATAATAAAAAAAAAAAACGTTTGCGAACATGTCCGTTAGTGACAGAGGACAATAACAGGTTCAAAGGGCTTGAAACAGGTTTAATATCCTGTGTCGCTGTAGCCGATGCTATGCACCTGCTACCCCGTCAAGGAAAGGGTTAACAAAAATGTAGCGTTGGCCAATCAGAGGAGGTTGTGCCAGACTCCCGCCTTTGGCTGAGTCTCGCTCTATCTAATAGAGGGAAAGCAGGAGTGTTGTTGTGAAGTTTAACATTGGTAGTCCCGAGACAAAGAGAAGAAGTTGGTGATTTCATGGCGTGGATTAGAACCCAAATTGAAACATTAGCAACTACACTTGCTGAATCTTAACATTGTGTCAAAGTGGTCATTTACTGAACTTATAACGTGTCAGGTTTAGTTCCACCGTAGTGTTAATAGTCTCAAAAAACATTAGCTAACATCTAGCTGCTGTTCAGTTGCTAGCACAGAGATTATTGGCTAATGAAATTACTGATTTAGCGGGGGGGCACTGTATCCGTGTCACATTCTCATCAGAATGAATGGGCTGAGCCCCTCTAAGGGTCTGATCCTGGAATCTCCCCTGTTACAATTATTTACATTATCAACTAATAGGTTAATCATTTTGTCCATAAAATGTCAGAAAATAGTAAAAAATAAAGATATTAAAAAATATTCAGTTTTATCTTATAGAACACTTAGTTACCTTAAAACGATTAACTTTTACTATTTGAGGAACTGGAACCAGATAATTTAGGGCATTTTCGCTTTAAAAATCTTCAATTAATAGATTCATTATTTTTGTTATAGATTTATGTTTCGAGACACGTAATGATTGTGTACATTTTACTGCAAACATTTCTTCACTTTTGTAAAGAAAATGTTTAATGCATCCTGATGTTGTTCTTTGATATTTTCAGTTCTTCTGCCATTACATGTTTTATTTTGCCTTTAAAAGGACTCTGTGAATAGTCTTTTGTTTTAAACTACCAAAAGGTGATAAAAAGTTAAAATGCCAGCTGAGTTTTTGATTCGTTGCGCATAAACATTGTAGTTAACAGTTGTTTAGTATTAAGATGTGAGGAAAGGGGTGACATATTTCCTGCTTGTCGGTCATCAGTGCAATGTGGACTGGGAGTCTGTAGAGTTTTATAATCAAATCCAGCGTTGCAGTATTTTGTATTTCCTGTCCTTCATGTTGAACCATGTCATGTTTTTGGATGTAGATCCTGCAGGAGCTGGAATACGGAGCCTCTGTGGACTGGTGGGCCTTGGGGGTGCTGATGTATGAGATGATGGCTGGACAGCCTCCGTTCGAAGCTGATAACGAAGACGACTTGTTTGAGTCGATTCTCCATGACGATGTCCTCTATCCTGTGTGGCTCAGCAAAGAAGCTGTTTCTATCCTTAGAGCGGTAGGTGTCATCTCTCCACCATGAGACACCACTTTAATATTTTCTCTATTTGATTATTAATACAAGATCAAAGAGTGATTAAATTCTCTCCAAGAGTGCATCTCCTAGTCTTCAGCAGGCATTCAAAGGCATCCATGGCAAAATGAATGAGTTTGTCCCAATCAAATCATGTACTGTATGAAAGTGGCCTGTTTGGCTTTTTGATTTTATCCATGTAATTTTAAGACTTTTCACTTTTTTAATTCAACATAATCTTTATGTGAGAAGGTCTTTAGACAAAACCTTATAATTTAAATGTGTGGTTTGGAGGTCAGAAGAAGTAAAAAATGGACTGAATTTGGTTGGAAACTGGACGTTTTTGGACATCTTGGTTAATTACAGCCTTGGTTTGTGACTCGACTGTAATGGTAATATATATATAATAATATATCAAATTTTCTGAAAAAAAGATTTGCAATTTGAAAAAACTCAGCAAGTTGTTCAAAATGTACCTCTATTCTCTTCTGAAGATATTTCCTGAATCATTAAAGACTCTTCTAAAAATCTTTTTTATGATGCATCAATTTTATCCAGATTAGCAAAAGAGTTTTTGAGGATTCTTGAATTACCTTCGGAACGTATTCGGAAAATAGGATGCTTGCAGCTTTTGACTGTCCTCATACCAGTTAAATAAAGCTGATTCTGATTGACTTGAATCTAATGTTAACACATGAGAGGCACTAACTGGGGCTAGGTTGCATATAACTTTTGTTTCAACAAGATTTGAAGGGCTATGTTTTAACATTGAAATACATTTGTTTAATTACTGTTGGAACAAGTGTTATATGTAACCTAGAAGCTCACCTTTCAGCCAGATGTAGCCAGATGTTTAGATGTCTTTAAAAAAAAAAAAAAAAGTCAGTCAGAGAGGTTAAATTAATAACAACGCAATCATAAAACCACAAAGATCACAAAGTGCTCCTACAATACCAAACAGATAATGTAACAAAAGAGACGCAGTTAATAACACCAGCACTCTGCTGACCTGTTCCATCACTCTGCCACTACGCCTCTCTATTTGTACCACAGAGCCATTAATGCCTCCGCTCTATTATTAGCACTGAAATGCTTTTTGCTGAACCCCTTGTTCTGCTTCTGTCCTCGTCACTTTATGGATTTATTGTGTGTAGTTCATGACCAAGAATCCAGCCAAGCGTCTAGGCTGTGTGGTGAGCCAGGGCTGTGAGGAGGCCATCAAGACCCATGCCTTCTTCAGAGAGATCGACTGGGTTCTGCTGGAGCAGAGAAAAGTCAAACCACCCTTCAAACCGCGGATTGTAAGAAACATGCACAGCACACACTAATGTTTTCTTACCTCAAAATCTGTGAACCATGACTAACTATTGGTTTTCATTTACTTAGAGATGCATGTATTCTCATTTAAGGCTATTTATTTAGGTTTATACAAAACAACAGTTGTTGTGTCCTGTTGCAAGAACACCAGGTTTCCAGTAAAACAAGGTCCTCTTGTGGCAAAAACAGTTAAGAAATCCTTTACTATGAAGGAAAAAAAGGGGGGGAATGCAAATTGGTCATTGCTCATGTAGCAGTTAGTTATATAGCCTCACTTTGAATCATACGTTTGCTCTTTTTAGGCTGTATTTGATTTTAGTAAAATTAATGTATGGTTGCTTTGTGTAAAGACACAATTAAACCCTGATGCATTCAGGAAATGTGTGACATATTTTGTTAAACACAATATAATACAATATATTGTGAAAAAACATATTTACATTCCTCAAATAGTTTTATTGGATCAGGTATTACTGTAGGTTTATCCACTGGTATTGAAATACTCTGAAATACCAGTGGCAACAATACAGAACTTATGTGCATGTCTGAGGAAATAGTAAAGTACAATATTACAATATTTCACAATAAAATGCAAAAGCAAAGATAAGAGAAAGTCTCCAAAAATGATTTAAAGTAAATAAAGATTGATAATTAAATACTTTAATTTTTCCATACTGTTAGAACCACTGTTTTTATGTTGAATTAGTTGCCATACATGTAGGTAACAATATGCTCGTGTGTTATCTTCACAGAAAAGGCAGTAAGTCTCAGCAGTCAGAAGGTGTCGCTATAATGTCACCTTTAAAGCACTAGCTTGTTGTGAAGTTTCTTCCTCTGACATCCCTTTCTCTGTGTGTGTGTGTGTGTGTGTGTGTGTGTGTGTGTGTGTGTGTGTGTGTGTGTGTGTGTGTGTGTGTGTGTGTGTGTGTGTGTGTGTGTGTGTGTGTGTGTGTGTGTGTGTGTGTGTGTGTGTGTGTGTGTGTGTGTGTGTGTGTCTGTCTGCAGAAGACCAAGCGAGATGTGAATAACTTTGACCAGGACTTCACCAAGGAGGACCCTGTGTTGACCCCCACGGACGAGGCCATCATTCGACAGATCAACCAGGAGGAGTTCAAAGACTTCTCCTACTGCGCCCCTGAGGAGGCGCAGACCTAACACACACACAAACACACACACTGATCAAACACTAAACACAAAACCTGGCATGCACTCATACATGTGTAGAACCACAAATCCCTTTACAAAACATACACACACACTCACACACACACACACACACACACACGCACACCCCCATACACAATAGACACACACACAGTCAATCCTTACATACTTTGAAGCTATTGGTTGTTGTTACTTTTTGGAATATTCTTTACTTGCATTGTGTTGTTCTTGTTGCCTGGGGTTTATTATGACTATAGATATGACTATAAATATAGATTTACACACCTGCACATGCTCTCACATACATTCCCACGCTGCACACTTTTAATGCAGATTTACACAAACTAATACAACTACCACTCCCCGATGTAAGTGAAGTGCAGATTTGAGTCACGCATGCATCACTTTGCGACAGGTAGCCTACAAGATGCTAACGAGAGACTTCTGTGATATCAATTCAAAATAAAAATGGACCTACTTAACAAAGTTTGTTCACTGCTGGCTACAAGTTCAATCACACACAACAAAGGTTGTCAGTTGAATGGTGTTTTGAGCTAACGTTCGCAATCAAACAACCATAGATGGCTAAAACGTTTTTGAAATGATTCCCATCTTCTGTTAAGGTTTGTAATGAGAAAAGTTTATTATTTCATGGATTTCACAAATTTCAGTAAGACACGTTATGCCATAAACCGTTTAAATCTGAGCATGCGCAACTCACATCTGCACTCAACTTATATCGGGGAGTGACAACGACAATCCGAAGTTTTACTCACAAACACAAACATAATCACTGCACATGCTCAAACAACCAAAATACACACGCACGCACACTGCTTCTCTCCCCAGCACCAGGACTGTACAGTGGGTGCTGGGTGCAGAGTCCTGTATATAGCCTGTGTTGAGTGGCTGTATCGTGTTGGTATTGTCTGCTAGTAAAGGAGAGTTGTGGCGCATGGACAAGCACCCTACCTGTGTTATTACTGTCCTTATTGTGGACCAGTTAGGGCTAAATACCCTTTGTGCAATACGCTGACTATATATTTTATTTGTTTTTTAATGTGTTATTTTTGTCTTTTTTCTCCTCAAAATGTGTTTTTGTGAATGATTGAAATCTTGTGCTCATCATCCTCCTGTCTCATGTGTATAACGAGAATGTTGAGCTTACAGGTTACAGGCTATAGAACTAATTATGTTGAGCAGAGTGTTACAGGCGGCCTGTGTAGCAGCATAAAACCCAATTTCCAGCTATTTCATCCATCTGCTAGTTTCAGAGTCTGTGTCTGTCCTGTCGGTGTGAATGTGCTGGCCTGTGGGAGTATATTGTTGTGAATGTACATATTTGTAAGTGATGGCTTGATTTTTCTTTCTCCCTTTCGGTGTGTGACTTTTAATCCTGAGCATTTTTGTTTCTATAGTTACCATCAGTGTTTTCAGAGCCCCTGTTTCTTCCCCTCTTCTCCAAAGCACCAATTCCCCTTTCCTGCCTCCAGCAGCCGTCTCACTCAGCCAAAACCACTTGCTTTTCTGACTTTTGCTTTTTTTTTTCAAGAATGTTTCTTTTTTTCTTATTGCTCTTTCTTTTTTATTATAGTTATATTATTATTATTATTATTATTATTATTATTATTGTAAAGTGTATCTGGAGGAAATATTTGTGTAAAAACTATAACTATACTATCATAGGTCTGTTACAGCCCGCCGAAAAAGAAATGTGGAAAACCAGCAGCTGAATTACCTCTCATTTCAAACACAAACAACACACCACATACAGACTCTCTCCTTCTTCCTTCCTCTTCTTCTCTTTCTTTCAAACACACATGCACTCACAGTGAAGGACTGTTGTCGCATGTACTGTACAGTGATCTGAAGGTGAGCTGGTTGTGTAGTGAAGCTTTGTGCACCCAGGGGTAGGGCTGTTCCTGGTCACACTATCTTACTCTGTGCCAAAATGTAGTGCAACAGCCGGGCTAGTCCTGTCTGGTCTGATTCCAATAAAACACTGAGCTGTCTACATCACTTTCAGACTCATCTGTGTTGTCTTCCTTCCTCGTTTCTTCATCGATTTTTGCCTGCTGCTGTTCAGAGGCAGATCTGTTCTGTGGGATGCTTCAAAGTTTGTGTGAGAGAAGGGGAGGGTGGAGTGGAGAGAGTGAGGGATGGGAGGGGAGGGTGATGCTTTTCCTGGCCAGCTGACCTATCATGTTCAGTTTTGGAGGCCCTGTAGGTGATGCACACGCAGAGGGGAGAGGAGACACTTGCTGTTGAAGTCATCTGTGCTGCGGAGGACCACTTGCCTTGTGACATTTGGCACCACTAATTGCCTCTCTGATAATTAGACTACCTGTGATGGTGCAAATTGTAGCAGGGAGATTCCCTGCTGTGCTGTGAATTCCTGCTGCCTTCATCTCTTTTTGTGTCCTGAATCAACTTTCCCAATGGCACCGGATAAAGACGCCTGTTTGACGCGATGACAGCCGACAAGGAGAAAAAAAGGTAAAGCTGTATGTTGTTTTTGAATATTTTGATAATCATCTTCACAGTGTATCTGATATGTTTTGCAAAAAAAAAAATTTTTGGCTATAAGTGAATTGTTTGCATGACAGTTGGCCACGCTGGTCATCTACAGTTCAATCTTGATCAGCATGCATTACTGCCATTCCCTATTTGTTCATCAGTGGTGGAATGACTACTCAAATCTTTAAAGAAAAGTTAAAGTAACAACACCACAATAAAATGATGCAAGTAAAACTCCTGCAAGTAAAAAAGTATTCTCTCAAAAGTAAAAGTAAGCATTCTCATGGAAGCATGAAAAACCTAAAATTGGAGATTTTGTAACTCACCACCGTTATCTAAGTTGAGTTGTGATGATACGGTGATGTTTTATCAGTTTTAGTTCCTGTTGAAGGTAGAATCTGAATCTGCAAAGTAACAGTTGTATACTGAGCAAAATGTACAGTAAAGGGTATTTCCTTCTGAAATTTAGCACCTCAAAGAGTCTTTGAGTAAATGCATCTTGCTATCTTGCACCTTGGCAATTCTCTCTTTGATTCACTTGAATGTCTGGATGGAAATCATTTAAGTAATCTTTAACAAAGAAAAACTAATAAAAACAAACTTGTTACTATGTTTAGTAGAACAAAAGTAAAGTTACAATTTTAACCATGGCATCATAATATTGTGTTCCTGCTGTATTCATATAGGGACATGCAGTGTGAGTTTATACTGACTTTATTGTATTTAATGTCATTTTCATTCCATAAAGAAATCCATTTCAATGTTATTGAGATGATATGAGACATGATGATTTTTCTTCTGACCTGTGTCCTCTGCAGGGTGATCAGCCGCGACGCAGCCAGAAGGAGACGACGGGTGGAGTCTGAGGTGTTTGTAGATTTGTCCCGCCTCCTGCCGCTCCAACAGTCTGTCCAAGATCACCTGGACAAGCCCTCAGTCATTCGCCTCACCCTCAGCTACATACGCATGCACACACTGCTCAAAGGTACAAGCGGTCATCATACATGTTGAGTCACAATGATGTGATGTCTGCATGCTCAATCAATACCAATTAATGCGTTATAAAGAGGCATTAGTTTTGCTGAAAGTGTGGGAATTTACAGATATTAAAATATGACAGGTTCCCATAATTTAGAGCTGTAATAGAGCTGTAGAATAAATACAGCTTTAAAGGAATTCATGGTTTTAAATTGAACCTTTGAATGTATCTGCATTAAAGTACTCTGAAGTACAATTGAAATGTACTTTTTTGCAGAATGATATCTTCTGCTTTAGAAAAAAACTTTAATCGCAAAAGTGGTGGGTTTGGGAAAAGTGTTAAAACACAAACACACACACACACACACACACACACAAACAGTCTGTAGTCTACAGCATCCACTGAGTAGTTTCTTATGAAAGGAACTATTTACTGTTAAAAACCAGACAGCACGACCAATAAAACAGCTTCCTTTTTGTGCTGTTTTAGGGGAGACTGGGACAAAAGCAGAGGCCAGTCACGCAGTAAAATGTGGACAAGTAATGAAAAGCGGAGAGGAATGGCAAGGGTGTGACAGAGGACGTGATGATGAAGGAAAAAAAACTGATTATGTGGAACCCTCGGAGGAGACGAACATGTTCCTGAGGATCTTGGAAGGATTTCTGATGGTCCTGTCCATTGAGGGAGACATGATCTACTTGTCTGACAACGTTGGCATATACATGGGCTTGACACAGGTACACACACACAAACTACAAAAATTATGTAATGGTATACATTTAGGATGCTGGATTTGAAGATAAATATGAACTTCCTTTTCTCTGACAGAGTGAGCTGATGGGACACAATATTTTTGAGTTTACTCACCCTTGTGATCACGAAGAAATCAGAAATAACCTACGTCTAAAAGGAGGTGTGTGTGTGTGTGTGTGTGTGTGAGCATCGAGGATGGTTGGCAGCAAGAATCTATGTTCAGTTTTTGTTGTATATTGTGTGTTGTCTTTTAAGAGATCATACAGATTTAAAAAAGATTTATCCCTGTAGCTTATTAAATTGCTTGTTTTTTTAGAAGAAGTTTGGTGCGGTGCAAAGAGGGACTTTGTCATGAGGATAAAAAGTGCTCCGACACACAGAGGAAGAAGCTGTAACCTCAAGTCAGCTACGTGGAAGGTTGGTTTGAAGCAAATACACAACATCGCCAAACAGTTTCTGATCATATTGATTTGGCTTAGTTTAAATCCCACTCTGTCTCTGGTTTTAGGTTCTCCACTGTCAGGGCCGAGCAAAGGTGTGTGTTGCCCCATCTTCAGTTTCCTGCCTGATGTTGACCTGCCAGCCTCTGCCCCTCTCACACACACTTCTCAGCACACACACCTTTACCAGCCAGCACAGCATGGACATGAGATTCACTTACTGTGACCAGAGGTGATTTACACAAATGTATACACACATTTGACAGCACACACGCATATACAATTAATACTTATTTAAATAGGCAGTCTTTGTACAATTAACAACCATCGTGTATCCTTATTTTTAGTTCTTGTCAATAGGACAGAAGGTTATATAATAGGAGTAAAGCAACAGCTGATTGCAAAAAAGTGTTAACCTGCTCATGTTTTACTTCAACAAAGTGGTGTAAGGTGTAAGACAGAATAACCCTTTAAAAAGCACTGTACAATGTATTTTATTTCCACATCATGTAGCATGGAACTGTTGTTAGGTAATTTGGCAATGTACGTTATGAAACTATTAAGAAAAAGGAAGGGGAACTTTTAAACTTAATGCTCATCCCCTTTCATGACTAATCCATGCTGCAATGACAGTGCAGCGTAGATTCACAGTTTCCAGTGTCAGACATGAATAAAACATCTTTAAATGCACTTAATGGAAGTCACATATTGGATAAAGGCATCAGCTAAACAAATTTAAAGTAATGTTTGATCTGTCTGCTTTTCAAAAATGTTCTTTTTCTGGCATGAGTCATAGTTTTGATTAGTTACTGTCAATACCAGTTATGTCCAAATAAAATTGAAACAAATATCATGACTTATAGTTTTATACTATACATATATAATGTATATTTATTACACAAAGAAGCATCTTGTGTATCAAATATGACTATTCTTGACCCATTCCAAAGTCATGCTGTTAAGCCAAACATTACTCCAGCCCACTCAAACTTTATTTTAGTGGTGATCTCATAGTTTCCGAAGATACCAATATGTCGGGCTGAATTTTGGCGAAAAGTGTAGAGGTATGCACACAAGACTACTAGAATATATCTGTTTGATGGATTGATGCAGCTGTTAAAAATATTGAATCTTTAACTCAGTATAAACTTTATAGCTTCCTTGAAGATCTGAAACAAGCTGATACAGAATGAGTGTGAAATAAGACGTTTTTAACTTCATTCAAGCTGCTAAAAGAAAACTGGATTTCAAGGGGTTAATTTAGCGTGACAAAAATGAAAACATCTTTAAGAACTTTAACTGTTCCCTTTTTACCTTCCCCTTTTTTTTAAATTTCAGACCTTCAACTGCATACCATCAGTGAACCTTAAACTTGTTTATGGCTGCTGCTAAATAAGTAAAACTAAGTCAATTTGGTGGGACGAAGTTTGAACAGTAACTAATTCATAAACAGTAGTTTATGCTTAAAGACTACTTTCTCGGGCAGTATTTTTGTAAGATAAATTCATATTGTCAGATCTTTGTGGGTTTGTGTTTTTGCAGAATGACTCTGCTTTTAGGTTACAGTACCGAGGAGCTGCTGGGCCGTTCCATCTATGATCTCTGTCACACACTGGACACAAACTGTTTGACCAAAAACCATCTCAACTGTAAGTAGTGATGCACACATATATACACATATTATATATCCGTTAATATCTAATTTCACATCTCTCTCACTTTCTGCAGTGTGTTTAAAGAGTCAGTCAGTCAGTGGTAAGTACAGGATGCTGGTGAGAGGTGGCGGTTACGTCTGGGTAGAGAGTCACAGTGCCGTCATCCCCAGCGTCCGACCCTCCAAGTCCAGGCCTGGCGCCCACCAGCCGCTCTGCATCCTCTGTGTTACCTATGTCCTCAGGTGTGTGTGTGTTAAGCTTAGTCCATCTCATTGAACATTGTCTGGAGAATGGCAATGTTGCTTGGTCCACCACATTAGTCCAGACAGAAAAAAACTAGCATTGTGAATATGGTAAACATTAAACCTGCCAAACACCTGCATGCATTTTGCATTGTGAGCATGATAGCATTGAGACCAATGCACTACAGCCTCACAGAGCCGCTAGCATGGCTCTGGTCTCTTAGTCTTGTTGTTTCAAGAGTGGCCTTTCTTTGTTGGTGTGTTTAAAGTTGCACTGACATACAAGATTTGAGAGTCAGCTGCCAAACAAACACCTGCACAATATGAGAAATGTGCCATGTTTACTGTACGCTATCCTTTTGCGAGACCTGTGTCTATGATGAGGAAAGTCCCCTAAACTTAGATACTTAAAGTAGTCATTTGCACCCAAACCATGATCTTGTCCTTAACCTAACCAAACAATAACCAGACCAAATGGTTTAATGCTGTATTCATGTGTGTCTCTCAGTGGAGTGGAGGAGCCGTCCCTGCAGCTCTCTTTGGACCAGACTGTCCACAGATATTTGAGATGAAACTTGAGTCTGGAGAACAGTCTACAAAACCCTCATCCTCAAAGAAACAACAACAATCAGTCTGTAAATTCTTAGTACCTGTAGTTATTTTTGATGATCGAAAATTAAACTTTCTAATTCAAAACAAATTGCTGTGTGGTTTTGTCAACCACTGATGTTTCTGATTTAGCTTATAGTATTTGGATATAGCTCCAAATATTTGAACTGTCAGAGCCATTGAAGACCACCAGACAATAAAACCAAACCTTGGGAAAATATTGTGCATTATAAGCAGGTTGTAGCATCAGGTTTTGATAGATCAGGCAGATAACTACACTTCAAAGTTTTTGCATAATCTTTATGGTAGTTTGATTTTTGTCTTCAAATTAAGGAAACTGTAGGCTTTAGGTGTAGACTGTGGTTGACAGGCAGTTGACGGGGTGTAGTGAGATGTGAAAACTGTTGACGAAAGCAAGCACTTTGACTTATACCTGACCTCTCTGGGCCTGACCTTACTTCCTGTGGGGTTTCCTTCTGTGCCACCTGACACATGCGTGACATCTGACTGTCAAACATGATGTACAGTACACACACACACACACACACACACACACACACACACACACACACACACACACACACACACACACACACACACACACAGTATATATAGAAAGATATGCATTGTGCTGATGAGGAGACATGAGCAGACGCAAGTCAAAGCCACAACTTCCTGAATAGAGAAACTTGATAGGAAAGTTCTCGTGGGAACTTTTTCAACTTTTTACCTCTCGGCTTCTAAACACTCACACACGCACGCACACACACACACACACACACACAGGCTTTACTGCTGTGAAGCGGAATTGAAATAAAAAAACAGCACACAATATTACACACTTAGGTTTGTTTCTTTTAGCACTGTGCCTCTTGAAAAAACATATTCTTCACCTTCTCCTGTAGTGTAACAGTGGCTCAGTGATGTGGTGATGTGTCTAGATCTAAATTAAAGTTTACTGGGCTAAATTTGGTTGAAAAGTAAAGTATTTAGGTCATTGTAATGTGTTTCAATCCTTGTGTAGTTAGGACTTAGGTCCTAAATTAAAAAGCTGTGGAATGCAAATACAAATTTGAGGTACTTATACTTTAGTTGAGTATTTACTTGTCTTTATACTTCTACTACTACTGGGCAAATAAATCAAAATCTCTCTTCATGGCACAATAAGTAAAATATATTTTTTTGTAATTTGGGTCCTGCCCTTTAATTTGTCTTTGTTTAAAATTGTGTGCCGTTGTTATGCACCTTACAGTAAGACAGACATCAATGTCACTTCTGGATCTTATACTTAATGACAAAAATGTGTTTTCATCAGAATCAGAATCCGCTTTATTTGCCAGGTGTGAGGACACACACGAGGAATTTTTCTTTGGCGCATTGTTGCTCACAATGTGTTTACACATACAAAACAACCAAAAAAAAATATCTACACTAATATATACACAATATATACATACTCTAAACAGAAACAATATAGAGGCATGAGTGCAATAAAGAGTTCAATAAAAAATATTTAAATGTGGAGCATAGTGCAAAGGATGCTGGGATAAATAGTATTATGTTATTATATTACAGTATGAACAGTATGAACATTATGAACAGTTCTGAAATAGGAAATGAGAATGATGAATAAATAACAAATAATAAGTGAGAAGTGAGAATGGGAATGATGAGTAAATAGTAAATAATAAATAAGAGAGATATGAGAATGATGAATAATACTTATAATATATATATAATATAATACAATAATTGGTGGAATAATAAGTGGAACCAGTAACCAGGTGCTGTAGAGACAGTGTTACTGGGTTATTGACCAGAATTGAACCTGACACTGTGGGTCAGTAGTCAGCTGTTCATCAGAGAGATGGCTTGTGGGTAGAAACTGTTCCTGAGTCTGTTGGTTTTGGCGTACAGTGCTCTGTAGCGCCCCCCAGAGGGGAGAAGCTGGAACAGGTTGTGTCCGGGGTGAGATGGGTCTGCAGTGATGGTTCCTGCCCGTTTCCTGACTCTGGAGGAGTATAAGTCATGAATGGAGGGCAGGTTTCTGCAGTCCTAACTGTCCGTTGTAGTCTGCTCCTGTCCTTTTTGGTTTAATGATATTTTGTAATTAGGTTGTTGTTTTTTGCTCAGTTTGGTATAAAAGCTGTGGGCATTAATGGATTTGTGTTCCCATGTATGGTTCTCACCCTCACACTGATGGAATTACACTACAGTATGTAGGGGAAGACTCTTGCTCCATCTAGTGTTTAACGGTTGTCAGTTACAGTCTACCTTCTACATCTTATTCCTTACTTAGGACAGTGTTATGTACTGTATCACAAGCAATCACTATTTAATTCTGAAAAAATATTCAGAAGACATTCTTGAATATTCTTTTTTATTAAGATTATTTTTTGGGCTTTTGAGGACTTTAATGACAGGACAACTGAAGGAGAGGGGGAATGTCATGCCGCAAAGGGCCACAGGTTGGAGTTGAACCCAGGCCCGCTGCGCCGAAGAGAAAACCTCTATATGTGGGCACCCACTCTACCAATCAAGCTATCCGGGAACCCACGTTCTTGTATATTCTTAAAGAAATATAAGACCACTCTTAGTTTTTCTTAACAGATATTTCGGAGCGCACATTTAACTTCAAAACAAACACTGGTGCTAAATGTGCTCTGCAAAAGCAACTATTCAAGTATACCTTTTAACAGATATATTAAAATAAAATCACATCACTTGAAATGTGGATTTAACTTTTACCTAGCCATAACTGACTTGTTTATTGTTTATTTACTTGTGATTTGTTTAAGTGAGGATTTGGACCAATTAGCTGTTACCAGCGCAACAACTTCTCTTCCCGAGAAAATAAAACAACTACAACATTTTTACTTGATTATATAAATAAAAGTAAATTAAAGTTTTAGCAAATACAACAGGTAATGAATAAAATAAAATTGTTACACGTTTTTCTAAACTATAATCAGGAACTTCATTAAAAACCCAACAACCTGAAATGGAACCTTTGCAAGAAAAAGAAGAAGAAAAAAATCTTCTACCAGCTGTTTTAAATTGTAGAGGAATGTGAATATTTGGCATAACTGCAGTCAAAAATAGCCTAACATTTCATCATTTTTTTTGTTGCTTATTGGAGGTATTTTAATAGCTTGACCTGATTTGAGACGTTATCTTAATTATGATGATTCAGTTTGGAAAAATAAATGTGTATACTATGATAAAGATGATGTTAATCATACAAATCTCAGTTTTAACACACAAAATATGTACATGCGTGTATGAAAACTGGTAATCAAAAGTTAAATCTTTCTAGATACAAATTTCCCAAATACATAAAATATGGTAATTAAGTTTATTCTTCTTTCCTTGAATATTAGTAGGTCAGTCCGTAGAGAGTTGTGTTGGGAACCGGAGGGTCGCTGTTTCAAATCCCTGCACTGACCAAAGTACAGAGTGCGGACTGGTAGCTGGAGAGATGCCAGGTCACCTCCTGCCAAAGTGCTCTTGAGCAAGGCTCCGAACCGCCCTTAACTGCTCAGGGCGCCTATTCAGCAGTGGCAGCCCACTCACTCACTGTAAAGGACCTGAGCATGTGTGTGTATTGTGTAATAACAACAGAGTGTAAATTGAAATTTTCCCATAGGGGAACAAAAAGAGTATAAATTACTATTATTATCTCTGAGACCATCCTTCGTCTCTTTTGATCATTTACAATGAATTTGTTCTCTGAGTTCAAAGTGTTTTCTTTAGATCAATTGGATGAGTTTGCCGAACAAACATGTTCTGGTTGGTTGTCACTATGCTCGTTTTCAAGGTGACCCTGGCTGTTGTTGAGGGACTTTGTGTCCCTGCACGTTGTTTCAAAAGCCTGATCACTCCAGTATGATCGAGTCTAAGGCTCAAGAGGGGAGATAAGAGGTGGTGGAGGTCATGGTGGTGGGTTTAATTTCTAACTAGAATGAGCAACCATTTTAAAGGAGCACAACGGACAAAAAATCAAACAGGAAGTTGGTCTCATGCATTGCCATAGAAAAGCCCCAAGTAACCTGACTGAACAGGCCCCTGTTTAAGCCTATCCCCCAATTCCCTCTCCTTTTACCCTCCTCCCTCCCTCAGTCACACTCCTATGGTTGGGTGGGTGTTGTCAGGCTGTCAGCCAATGACATGCCCGTGTTCACTCTTTGAAACACAGGCATGATTAATGTGTGTCTGTGCACTGAGGAAAACAGAGAGAGAGAGAGAGCAGAGAGAGGTTAAGGATATGATTGAAGATAAACAGGAGGCACACAAGAAGGGAAATAGTGGTGGAGTCATAAAGGAGAGATTGTGTACTTATAATCAAAGGCAATAGATTACTAGTTCATTATGTTTATTTGAATATTAATTGTCTTTCATTGGGCATGTGCTTTATTGTAGAATTGATATAAGTGTATCGAGATAAAGAAAAAGTGGAAGAGACCTCTGGTGCAGAGTTCAAGTCCTTTAACTGGATTCATTTTTGCTTGCTTGAAATGCAGTTTAAGAACCTCATATAGGATTTTTGTATGAAAATGCAATGAACAAACAGGCATGAATGTAACGATAATATACCCATTTCCTCTATTTGTTTGCTTTAATAAAGTAAAATTGTGCAGTTTTATCACTGGATATCAACTTTTAAGAGACAATAAAGGTATATGGCCCTTGGTACACAGATATAACAATGAGGAGAAAAGCACTACAATTACTGCATTAGTAATAGTTAAACTATTCCTTAATTTGTGCCTGTTGCAATGAGCAACATAGGTTACTATTGATTACTTTGCTCAACTGACATCCAAGTGAAATTTGATTTATATATTTTACATGTGTAGAAGCACACTTAATTAAACCATAATTCAACTTGCTTTTCATATTGTGTAATAATGTGTTTGTACCACTGTTTAAGCATATTGTACTTGCGCCTGGGGGCATCATCTAATCTTATCTTCTGTGCAGAGTCCACAGGTGTAAGCCCAGGTCAGGGCCGTCATTCAGACGAGCTCAGCACTAAGATTCTGCCTCTGTGCATTGTAGAGCGGCAGAAAATGCACACACACACGTTTGTGTGTATGTTTGAAATAATGGGGACATGCAATAAATGCATTATTACATAAGAGCCATGCTATCTGTTCTCAGACAATGGTAGCAGATGCCATAAACATGTAACATGCTCAAAAATAGTCACTGTTTCATGAGAGTGTTGTGCATGCTCTTCCTGAGAGGATTAAAGCCCTGTTCTAACAGTAAAGTATCAAATCAATCCTACAGTGTCTGCAATGAACAGTATAGGAATACTGCCAAGCAAGCAGTTGTGAGGCTGTGCTTACTGTGGGCAAGCATTTTTTTCCCAGGATGGCGGAGACATCTCCTCCCCTACTCTGCCGTATCCTGGGAAAATAAATGGACTTACTGTAGGCACTGCAGTGCCTTGAGCTAAATGATAACCTCAGCATGCAAACATGCTCACAATGACAATGCTAATATGCTGATATGTAGCAGGTTTAATCAGGGTGTAGCACAAAATTCTGGGCCCTGTAGACAGGCATTCTCTATGGGCCCCTGCCCACATCTACAGCTATTCATTCTAGCATCTTGTACTCAGTCCCCTTTCCACCCCCAGTCCTACACCCTAATGTTTACCATGTGCACCACCATAGGTAAGAATGTTTATGTGCTAACATTAGCTATTTTGGACTAAATACTAAATACTGGTGAGGTTGCTCTGAGTGCATTAGTTTTGCAGGTTTTTGGCCATTAACCAATGCTCTGCTGATTGGCTGATCAATAGGTGTTACCCATGATACATTGCCCCTATGCTATGCTGAGTCAAGATAACTCTGAGGAAAATCATCTTGAGCAAACCGGTGGTGCTATTGCAGCTCAGTGAAAGACACTACCTCAATAGTGCACCACAAGAAAATAATCAGCCTCACCTTCTGATTTTTCCCTTATTCAGTAAAATATTTCAACATCTACTAGATGGATTGACACAACATGTTGTAGACATTCATGCTACTCAGAGAATACATCCTACTGTATTTGGTGATCCAAGTTTCAGTTTGTCCAAAACTTTGTTAAGACCAAATACCTGCAAAACCAATGCATGGATTTTTTTTTTTAATGGAAACTGTCAACTTTTTGTGCCAATAGTTAAAACTGTACATCATCAGATCAATTCTTATTAATTGTTCCTGCTCATGAGGGTGGTTAATGACTGGTGCAAACACAATGGGCATTTGCCACATCTCTCTCACTAACTCGAGAGATCAGGGAACTGCTGATTACAGCAGGACTCACAGAGATCCTTTCAGCAAACCACAAAGTACAAATCTGTAACACTGATCGCTGTACAAAAGCTAATGAATGACCAAGCTGATGCACTTCATTTCAGTTTGTTCCTACAAACTTAATATAATATGATATAATAAACTTAATATGATATATATATATATATATATATATATATATATATATATATATATATATATATATTATGGCATTTATTTTTTTAACTGCTTCACATTTCCCTCAACACACACACATACAGTATATATATATATATATATATATATATATATATATATATATATATATATATATATATATATATATATACACACACACACACACATATATATATATATAATATATATGTATATATATTATATATTTTTACATTATCAATATCATGTGGCCTTGTAACTAAAATGGTTTACTACTTACCTGCTACTAGTTGTAACTTGTTTATTAAAATGGCATTGGGGAAAGAACATAAGCACTGTAGGGAAATGTTATTGTTTATTGTTTTCAATTAAAAATGTGTGCTGGAATATTTCTTGGTCGGGTGCAGTAACCTGTGTGTATATTTTTTCCTTTTTCCTAAATCTAATTTTCTCATGCACGAATGGAAATGTTTACAATGCAATTGCACTGTAAATTACATTTACATTTTTCAATTAATCACATTTTAACAAAATAATCATAGGCAACGCATGTTTGTGTTAACTAATGGACTGTTCTTATATGGCACTTTTCTAGTCTCAACGACTACTCAAAGCGCTTTTACATAGTAAAAACTACTCAAAGCCCTGTACTATGTATAGTACAGGAACCATTCACCCTTCATTCATACATTGTGGCCGAGGCTGCCGTACAAGGTGCGACCTGCTTATCAGATACACACTCATTCACATTTACACTCCGATAATTTATGTTTTCTTCACAACGCATATTAACATATTACTAACCAGTTAAAACCATTTTAGTAGACCTGTGAAATTATCCTTTAAAACAGTAGCCTATAACAACCCAAGCATTGCTGACTTAATCCAGATCACTTAATTTATATAATATGACATTTAAAAAAAAATATATTTTTATTTTCCATTAATCGTGTAAAATCGGGAACGGTGGCTGTCAATTGCTTCCTGATTGCTTCGCACGGGGGCGCGCCTCCGTTGGTCCTCCTCTTCCGCGTCCAGAGGATCCCCACGGCCCTCCTGGCTCGTGCTGCCTTTTAAAGCAAACGGAAACAGTATGTCATTACCCACTCGGCCAGAGGACGGGACACGGTGAAGAGTTGCTGTGTCGCTCATTCTATCCCCTACCTGTCGTCACCCCCATTGCCCTTGTTGTTTAGTTGCCTTTTTATTAGTTTGTTTACACAGTTAGCTAGCTAGTTTCAATCATGTATCGGTATTTCGGGGAGCTGCTGAGCCGCTCTGCGGGTAGTGCCCTGGCCTCGGGGTGCGTTGACTCCGCTCTTCCAGTGTCCTCGTCCCTGATGCGGGTCCGTAGCTATGCCGACGCAGCGGACAAGCCTGACGACCCCAACTTCTTCAGAATGGTTGAGGGCTTCTTCGACCGTGGCGCCAGCATCGTGGAGGACAAGCTGGTGGAGGATCTGAGGACGAGGGAGACCCCAGAGCAGAAGAGGAACCGTGTGCGTGGAATCCTGCGCATCATTAAGCCCTGTAATCACGTCCTGAGCGTGTCTTTCCCCATCAAGAGGGATAACGGAGAGTGGGAGGTGATTGAGGGGTACCGCGCCCAGCACAGCCAGCACAGGACACCCTGCAAAGGGGGTAAGAATTGAGCCAAACCGCCCCGATTGGCCCCTATGACAGCTAGCTCTAGCTAACTACTTAGCTAGCATCAGTTAGCAGTACCATCAGCTAATTGAAAGCATAAAACATAAAAGCAGCTAAGTTAACTAACGTTACTAGTTACACATAGCTTCACAGTTTAATCCGTAGCTAACCCTAACGGTACACTTAACCACACCCTTGTTTTTTTAGTTTTATAAATCGTTCGGCTTGTTTCCTGTATTGCATTGCTCGTATGATACTTTTTGTGCAGTTTACAGTGACCTTCCTTCTCACCCAAAGGTATAATGATACTGTATTTTGTTAGCTTGCAGGCTTGTAGCAAGTTAACCGTCAAACTCCCCATACTTTGTGGGCAGTGTTAAGCCACCAAACTATAATTTTGCCATTTTCTCAAGTTCCAGTGACTTGATCGTGTACAACACTGGATGGATGCGCCAGTTTGTTTCTTGTTATCACTGATGTGGTCTCCTTTTATTGTGATTTGTGTGTCAAATGTATGATGTGACGAGAGTGGGCAAACCTGAAGGCATCAGCTATTATGTCATTAAGCATATCGGGCCTTTCTGCATGTGCTGCACAAAACACATGGTTGACCAATGAAGAGGTAATTGTTAATGCACTGTCTTGTCAGTTGATTCATATACAAGCAAGTGTGAATGGCAGGTCAAATGCACACAATGTGTCCTCACTATTTCTGTAGATGAATACTTGATTCCACTGCTTCATGTGCAATGTGTCAACCTTGGGCAGGGTATGATTTCTAATATGGCAGGGACTTAGTTATTTGGCCCAAGGTTCAAAGCAGAGGCATTATGGGCTGCTGCTGCAGTGCACTCTGGGTAGTTTTGTGAATAGAAGGATATGATGTATAGAAAGCCAGGATGTGTGAGAGGGGTGGTTGTTTTCCAGGCACTCCTATTTGTCAGCTATGTGACAGGTGGGGAGGGTGCTGTGGAGAGGAGGCTTTCTTAGTAGAAAGAGACATTCAGTCAAAGGGCATGTTTGAATGATGTGGTGTGCACATTGGCCTGGCCTCATTTATGGCACCCATATAAATTATCTATTAAAGATTTCTCCCCAAACCAGATCAAGCAATTAGTTCACCTATTTATGAATCTTCAGGCTGTTCAGCCACTGATCAGTGAGAGATAACTTGGAGCAGCCATATATGTAAAATTAATAAAATTGCAAGAGCGTGATTTCCTCTATCCATTGCATTAAAGCTTGAGGAGAGCTGAGCATCGCCTAGATCAAAAGCTAAATAAATATCACAATCCAGCTTGGCATTACTAGTCCTTTACAGGGTTTTAGTATTACTATATCTTCCTCGCTCTCATGTTAACTTTTGACAAGTGAGAAGATTGCCAATTGATTTATTGTAGTGGCCTTCTAAACAAGTCTGATTGTACTTTTATGCCTAACCCGTGCATAATGAGGGTGGGATAGGAATAAGAGCAGTTATTTTTAAGTGTATTTAATCATTATTATAATTCATGAACCTTGGCTGTGTTTGGATCAAAGTGCAAAGCCCCCAATAGCAACACAGCACAACAGCTTGCTGAGTTTTGATCACACTGCTCTTCACTGACTACTGAATAAATACAGGAATATCATGTGGTGTGTATGCATGGTTGTTTGCACATCCCTGGAACAGTTTGTGGAAACGGAAAGTTGTCGCCTTCTCCTTTCTTTGCATAAGTGGGATTTTACATGTCACTGTTACATGGAAACCAAAAAGTGTGTTTGGGGCACCCCATACTCTATGAAAGTTAAAGGCAGTAATAGCTTTCTTCAGCTTTATTGGATATATTCAGTGTCCTGTTGTTTGAGAGAGCTTACCACCACTCTAAGTAAATTGCTTTGTCGGGCCTTTAGGCCAGACTGTTGACATTAAATGGTCTGACTGCTGCAGAAACTCTAAATTGTAGCGTGGGCTGAGTTGCTTTACAAAAAATCTGTCCTCCATTTCAGGGGAATGTGTTTACAGATATGTTTTGGCTTTGCCTGCAGTGTTGAGCTTTTGATTGGGTGGATGAATGGAGCGTTAGATGGGTAGGCAGCAAGGCTTTCCTTCTTTTTAATTTGATCAGTGAGTCAGTGTGATCCATGTCTTGTGTCAGCCCTGAGGTAACTCAGCTGATCTTTGGATGAATGGAAATAAAGATAGAAGGGGCGAACCACAGCAGCACTCTTAAAGATGGAGCTTTGTTGTGGGAGGTTTAATCTTTTTCTCTTACTGCATTAACACAAATGGAAGTAGGTGGGTACGTAATGTCGTTAAGGCGCACTTAAAGATGGCATTGTAGTGGATAGGCTTTTACTTTTGCTTCCTGTCAAACACATTAAAAATGACACACACAGCACTTTTGTCCTCTTAAAGCAATCTGCCGTCTCGTTGTGCTGTTTACCCTTGAGTAACTCTGTAGAAGCTTCTCTGTAGAAGCTAACTCTGGATGAGCTATATTTGGTGCTGCTGAAGAATCTCACTCACACTGTACCAGATCTAGTAGTGTGGTACTTGGCCTGCCTGACTGTATGGTCTCATGTATCCCCGCACACAGGCTGACTCACACATGTTACCGTGGCGATGGTAGTAAACCCCAGAAAACAGGAAAGAATGACTAGCTGTTGGGCGGGTGTCAGAATGGGTGGCTGGGATTGGTTCTTGGAGCCTCTCCACCCTCCCATTGCTGTTTGTGTGAGTGCCAGGAATAATCGTGATCTCTGACCTGTCTGTGTGTGTCTGTGTGTGTCTGTGTGTGTCTGTGTAGTTTTGCAAAAATACTGTGATTAATGGTCCAGTACAGTCTTTGAGAATGTTTTATCTCTGCTATTCATTTCTCTGTTGTTGAGCTTCACAAGTGGTGGAGACCGTGTCAGTGTAGGCTAATGATTTCCCCATGTTGCAGTCTGAACGCTTAAAATAAAAAATCATGGACATTTTTGCTTGTTTGGTGGAGACGTGCCCCTTCACCTCCTGGGCACTGCCATGCTCGCACCGGACCCCCACATGCTCTGGGCGCATGTGCATTGACAGCTGCAGCCCCCACACTCTGACGTCTTTTCTTTTGCATATAGGCATTGAATGTGTGTATTTCAGGCCTGTGTGTATTTCAGGCCCGTGTGTTCTAACAACAAAGTGAAAACACAATCTCCGTTGTGGGATTAATACAATATAAATTATTATTATTATTATATATGGTTTTTCTTTGTATGGTGGTTATAAACTTTCGTGTGTATGTGTGTGTTTTCTTCAGGTATCCGTTACAGTACAGATGTGTCTGTGGATGAGGTCAAAGCCCTGGCTTCTCTGATGACCTACAAATGTGCTGTTGTCGGTAAGTATTAGTAGAAGTTTTAGCCTTCCACAAAGCCTCCTTTTGGTCACCCCCTGATCTCCACATACATATTAATACTGTTTGTCTTACCAAGTTCTTTTCATTTATCCACCTCATATTTAATATTCAAAGATATCAGAGCAGTGCTATTACCAGAATCGCATGCGACATTGCCAGAAAATAGTAATCCATCTTTTATTTTGCGTCGTATTGTACTTACATATTAAGAAACGTGAATCTACATGAGTATCTTAATGTTGTGTGTTTGGCACAAGCATGTGAATGTTCTTGTGGTTTTTAAGCTGTATTCTTCTCCAGATGTGCCATTTGGGGAGCCAAAGCTGGAGTCAAGATCAACACCAAGAATTACTCTGTAAGCCCTCTAATGTCAATCCTCCTTCCCCACTCGCGTGCACAGAGAACAGACATGTTCAGCTGTGTGCAGTAATTTGTATAGGAAAGCAACAAAGCCTTTGGAGGGATATCAAGTTCCATGTGTTTCTCTGTCTCACATTCAAACAAAGAAATCAAATCACACTGGAATGCAAAATGCAGGGCTACCGGGAAAATAAATTAAAATGATGGTCATTAGATGTTGCCTGGAAGAGTTAACTGCAAAGAAACCCAACAAAAACCTCAACATTTTTTTCCAATTAGCCTGAAACTTCTTTCTAAATAGCAACAATTGCTTTATATGGACGAGGTACTGTTTGTATTTAGCATATTTTGCTTAATAACTGTCCATTGAATGTCTCATTACATTGGAACCAAGCAACATGTTTTAAACTCTATACTATGTCTGTTGCAGGATAATGAGCTGGAGAAGATTACCAGGAGATTCACTATTGAGCTGGCCAAGAAGGGGTTTATTGGTGAGTTTTTGTGTGTGAATTTTAACCGTTGTTTAAATTGAGGATTTTACAAGTTATTACTCGCACAATTTTAAAAGTAATTTTATAACTATACTAGTACTACTTTGAGTATTGGTTGCACAGCTTGGCATTTTGTGCATTACAGTGTTCTTGTCTTGGTTAAAAAATGCTGTGGTGGTGAGAGGTTAATGTTTCCACTCAGAAGAGTAAACATTTCCTGTTTTCCAGCGCTTATTCAGTTTGGGTAGCTCAGGGTGTGCCTGTGTCAACTGAAAAGGGATGCAAATCTCTTATTGTCTATATTTGTATACATTTGTGTGTTGGTCCTAAAGTTAGTCACAAAGTATTTCAGCCATAGCTAATGGACATTGTCAAAACAAAACCTGGAGAAGATGGGGAACTTAATACTATGACATAATAATACTACTACTAATAATAATAATAAAATAAAAATACAGTAAACAAAATGTTTGAACTATTTTTATTAGTGCTGTCAAATGATTAAAATATTTAATCGCATTAATGTCATAGTTAACTTAATTAATTTTTTATCTATTCTAGATGTCTCTTGATTTCTTTTTGTCCCATTATTTCTCATTTTAATGTTATTATCAACAAAAGTGGAAAGTGGAAAAGTGGATCGGCTTGCTTTGTGCAAATGTTTTTTTAAATTGAAAACAGCATTGGCATATAGCCTACTGTAGTGTTCAATTTCACACGTAGCATTCACACTTGGAGCAAATAATCTCTTTCACAATGTAACACTGTCCATTAATAAAAGGTCGAAAGAAATACTTTGACGAGGGGGCGGAGAATTTGCATCAGCTGTGTGCTTGGCCATCAAGTGGTATTTCAGACTGGACATGCTGCGATGATAGCTCAGTTAACAAAAACAAAACACACAGATCACTTTGGTCTTGTCAATGGAACCATTTTGGCAACTTTTAAAAAGTAAACTTTCCATTCAGAATCTTATTGGCATCCATTCATGGGTTTGCGTTAACACCGCTAATAACGTGTCTGACAGCACTATTATTTATACATTCGTGTAAACTATGTTGAGCAGGGCCCCACGTAAACATACAGTGGTTCAGCAGGTTACAGGCCCAGGCCAGACACAGTTTACTGCTGCCGGATACATGTTCAGGTTTATGATGTATTCAAAGACAGAAAAGAAAAATGTAACATGGCCTGTTATCTGCTCGTGGAATGCAATAGTTGTGTCATTTAGTGACTTATCTAGCGCCTTCAATAGTCATTTTTTTTTATACACCCTGGAGGCAACAAAGTACCCACTACACACATCACTGCCCTGTTCTGTCAGTGCTTAACATGCTCAAACTGCCCCTATTGAGAAAGTCACCCTTTCTCTCTCTCAGTAGACCCACTCCCTCTCTGCATGCATGCATGCATGCTTCTTTATATATAGGACACAGCCCTCACATTTCCCTGTCATCCAAAATTATATTATATCTTTATTATATTATATATTGCTCATTTAAGGTTTTGATATCCAAAGCGTTACTTAGTTATCAACACTGAAACCTGGTTTGTGAGAGAAATTAATTGTGTTAAGTTTGTACTCATGTGCATTCGTGGACTGTACATCCATGCCTTAACTGTCCCATTTTTTCCTCTCCTATCCGTCTCCCTTTACCAGGACCTGGCATTGATGTCCCGGCCCCAGACATGAGCACAGGAGAGAGGAAATGTCCTGGATTGCCGACACATACGCCAACACCATTGCACACACTGTGAGTTCTCAGGCACACACAGCCAAACTGTATGACTTGGCCTTTTTTTTTTTAAGTACACATTTTAAAATGGGCCAAGGAAGCAAGGAATGAGTCACATGTAAAGCACGAGCAGTGGTTTCCTGCCCCTCCCTTTTCCACTCGACCACTTAGACATACCTCCTCTCTTCGAAGCGGCTTTACAAACTGAGGCCTGTGTGTTTTTGGTTATCAGTTAATCATTCTAGTATCTAAACCTGTCAAACAGGGTTTTTTTTTTTTTTACTACAGTTGGAAAATATTTACCTGAGTGTTCATGTTTATATTACAACTGGTTTTAGGTTTAATCTGAATAGGAAAAAAAAAATGATAATAGTCAAATACTCGCCTTGACCATGATTTAAACCATATTAAAGTCAAGCAAAAGTGTAATAGCGAATTCAGAAGGATTTGGGAAAAGCCAGCTGTTGCTGCCGACTAGAGGTGAGTGATCATTAAAACCCAAAGGATTTGTCGATGGACAAAAATATTTGGCAAAAACTGCAAGTTACTGTATTAACACTAGTATTGTTATACAATTTGGAAAAGACAAGTAAATGTGAGCAGCTAAATTAACATTTATACAATATTACTAGCTGCTTTTTTTATAAGTGGAATCTCATATGTTACATTCAATCTAAGATTAGTCTTATTAACCATTCAGGCACCCCTAAGCATGATGTCAGTAGACTGCCATAGAGTCTGGTGTAAGATGTTTTCAACAAGTTTCTGAATGTCTACGTGTTTTGCTGTAATTATTGGGGCTCACAGTCACATACAGGGTACTGTGATCCATGTAGAACCAATAAACACCAGGCACTCCACTGTATACCCGTGCCATTAAACTTTCACTACACAATAATGACTACAAACATTGTAATCCATTGTTGTGGATACATCTTAAATTTTTCTACTGATAACGTAACACCTTTTTGTAATTTCATGTGTTGTTGTTGTTATTATTACACATCTCATCCCCTGCTTTCTCCAAGATACTAAATTTCCCTCCCCTCTCGCCTTACCTCGTCATGTGCCCTCTGTTAAAGATACTCCTGGCAGGGCTTTTATATGAGTGACACATTCTTGCTCTGGGTATCTGAGTGCAGAGGATTATGGGTAGTTGGTACAGACATTCAGTCAGCTGCAGCACTGCCTGATACTGTGGCACTACACAACCTCTAACTATGTGTATGTCAAGCAGTTAACTCCATGGTCAAAAGCTCATACAGAAAGTAAAACTGCAGTACCACTATGGCCACTAAAGAGTGGTTCCAAAAATCTCTGACTTTATTGAATTCTGTTCAAAAGTAGCAGATTTGGTGTGAATTCAGCCTATCATAACCAATCCTGAGTAGATAATCTTCTAGGGTCTATTTGGCTTGATGTCTTCCATATGTGTGTGCAGGACATCAACGCCCATGCATGTGTGACAGGAAAGCCCATCAGCCAGGGAGGAATCCATGGACGTATCTCAGCCACTGGTCGTGGAGTTTTCCATGGCATCGAGAACTTCATCAACGAGGCGTCCTACATGAGCATGCTGGGCCTGACACCTGGTTTCCAGGACAAGACCTTTGTCATCCAGGTACACACAACTGTAGTATGATCGTGGAAACATTTTAGATGGAGAAAGAAAGAAGATAAACCCTAACTGTACTGCAGATCTTTACTCACAGGATTTACGTTTTCATTTGAAATCATGATGAGGGGTTTTAGAGCCTCAATCAGAGCGATGCCATCTGTTGTAGCCTGGCTCTGATCTCCTCAGACGTCAGTGAACTGAAGGAGGTTTGCTTCTTTGTTTATGAGGAATAAGAGAGTAGGACCAATTAAGTCTTTTTGGTGGAAACTGATCCACTACTCTAATTCCTGCATACCAAGCTGAGTTGGTTAGGTTATTGAGCACTGTTTGGGATTTAATGAAATCAAAGGACTATTTACGAAGGAAATATGATGAAAATAAACTTGAAACAATGAAAGAAACAGGGCAAGTAGTATAGAGGTTGGTCAAATTTAACATTACACATTTTTCTATAAGGATTCTTCTGATTTAACTAATAAAAAGAAGTGCGTCTGTGGGGACGAAAAGTTAAAACAGTCTCCCTATCTGTTTCACTTCCATGTGTCACATGGCAGCTCCTCACGTGTCACACACACACACACACACACACACACACACACACACACACACACACACACATTCTAACACCAACACTGACACATGGGTAGGGAGCCCCTAGGCACTGCTTTCCTAGAATGCTTTCTATATTTACCTTTTTTAAATGACAACATGTAATCTGGTATTCTTGATGACAATCCTGTATGTTTAGATGCATTTCACTTAACAAAAATGTTTAACATTTAGACACTTAAAGGAGAAACTGCTCTCTTTGGTTCTTTTCTTACAGGATTGATAGCACACATCAACATTCTTTCCTTGCTTTTATAGAGATTTGCAAAGAGGCAGATTTGTTTTTTTGTTTTTTCCCCCAGCGACAAAGAAAACTATTACACATGGGAACGGGGATGACATTTGCAGAGGGGGTATTTGTGTGAGGAGTGAGGAGGTAAAGAAGTAGTGACAGCAGCTGAATCAGGATGTGGATGTTGAAAAAGCTAATCCCTCTGTGTTTGTGTTTGAGGATAATGTGCCAAGATTAGATTTTCTTAGAGATTTATTAGGGAGAGAGGAGAGTAAGATCTCTAGTGTGGTATCTGTTTGTGGGGCCTGTTTTCACTCTATTGCACTTGAATTAAAACAAATTCAGCTGTGAAGTGAATTTTTAAATTTCCTGCAGTTACATCTAATTTAGGGGTGTGTGATATGACCATACTGTACTGAATGTACCAGAAAACAATAAAAATTGAGGAAACCCTGCAGTTGGAGGTTCTTAACCTTTTAATCTCTGGCAGTCTTGGACTGTTTCATGGCTACATTGTGTTTAGAGGAGCTTAGAATTGGTAATGAAGCATTAACTGCATCACTTCTGTCCATCTGTGCTTGTTTTGGTTTGCCTTCTTCTCCATTTCTCACGTTTACACAAATATTTGATCAA
Organism: Percina caprodes; assembly: GCA_013375575.1. Classification (NCBI taxonomy): domain Eukaryota; kingdom Metazoa; phylum Chordata; class Actinopteri; order Perciformes; family Percidae; genus Percina; species Percina caprodes. Next base: position 3,265,363 of record JABXJD010000010.1, on the reverse strand, counting down.
ACATATGGCACATGTCTGAGGTCTTATTTCAGGTCAAGATAAAGTATAAAAAAGAAGAAAAAAAATGGTGATAATGATGAATGTTATAACCGAAACTAGCCACATGGTGGCACCACAGTACTTTTTTTTTCTTTTCTTATTTTTTATTTTTTTTTTAATAAATGGAAAACTGAACCATACCTTATGGTTGAGTAAAACTGGGTATAACCACTGAAAATGTTTACTACTGATAGTATTTAAAGATTTTAAAGTGATTGACATGTTGTTGGACAGTGGTGATGATGAACTTATTGTGACTTTTCACAGGGCTTTGGTAATGTGGGTCTTCACTCCATGAGGTACCTGCACAGGTTTGGGGCCAAGTGTGTGGGCATCGGTGAGATTGATGGAGCCATCTACAACCCAGAGGGCATTGACCCCAAACAGCTGGAGGACTACAAACTGGTACCATTCATTCTCACTTTACATGACTGTCGGATGACATTTCTGCTCCTGAAAATAATTTTTATTTTTATTTTTTTAATTTAACCCCCACTAAAACATTTTTCTCCTGTGTGTATCTCTGCACTTTCTGCAGCAACATGGCACCATTGTGGGCTTCCCAGGAGCCAAACCCTACGAAGGGAATATTTTGGAAGCCGACTGCCACATCCTGATCCCTGCTGCCGGAGAAAAGCAGCTCACACGTGTCAACGCCCCCAGGATCAAGGCCAAGGTAAATACTCAATTTAATTAATCCAATGTGTTTTGCTTGAAATTGTCATTTGACTTTACATGAGTAAGGACAAGGCTACCAAGTTGCAGTCATGTAAAGTTTGTATTTGGTGGGTTTCAGATCATTGCTGAAGGTGCCAACGGTCCCACTACCCCAGATGCTGACAAGATCTTCCTGGAAAACAATGTCATGGTTATTCCTGTAAGAACACACACAATATGAAAACTAATAACTCAGACTTTCTCCATTCAGATATAAAGCAGAGTCTCTAAAACATTTTTAAACTTTGTAAAGACCTCATTTTGTTGTCAAATTTGGACCAGTGTTGTTTATTTTACAATCAAGATTTTTAGTGTGAGCTGTTTTTGCTGGTTTGAAGGTGAAGCGAAAATGTGATCACATAGCATTTGAATCAAAGTTTGATGGCAGTTTATGGAGCTGTTTTCTTTTGTTTCCTGCACTTTAAAGAGTTTTTTTTAAATTAATCTCACTTTTAAATTGTGGTGTTTCTTATTTGGTCATGAATATTTAATGTTAGTGTGTGTGTGTGTGTGTGTGTGTGTGTGTGTGTGTCTTTTTATTGTGTAAGCAACATAGTTTTATGCCAAGGGCTTTTTGATTGTTTTTACATGTTTCCTCAAGCTCGTCAACATTTTTATTTCACAATAAATGTAAAGCCTTACAGTTAATTTCAGTGTCTGTATTTTACAGAAAATATTTTCACTCTTTTACCAAATCAAATCCTAAAGCGGTAAAAAGGAAATTTAGTCAAAATAGTTCTACACACATAGAATACCAAACGGTCAGATGTCTGATGAGTTTGTGATGTTTCAACCTGCAGGATATGTACCTGAATGCTGGCGGTGTGACAGTGTCTTATTTTGAGTGGCTGAAGAATCTCAACCATGTCAGCTATGGAAGACTGACCTTCAAATATGAGAGAGACTCAAACTACCACCTGCTCAGTGAGTACACGACCGCTCTTTACGTCCTTTGTAACCTGCAGACATACTCAAGTGTTTTCAGGTCATAAACCACAGTCAGTAGATACATTATCATTACATTTCACTATTCATGCTCAATTCAGCCATTCTTACTGTTAACATGCGGTTCTGGGCCATGTTTTTAATTTGTAGGAAATCTTCCGTGAACCTCTTAGTTGGTAGTTGTTTTCCATGTACCACAACCTTTACAGTCGTATATAAAGATACGGTACCTTTGTTAGACTTGAGTCTGATTAAGTCATCCTTGTTGACTTTCTACCAGTTCGGATACTTTTCCTTCATTGCACTCAGCCATTCTCTCATAAGTGTGCTCATGAACATGAGGCACCCTATCTCACCCTTTCTCTTTGCACAAAAGAGCATGTCTTTTTGGGCTCTCAGTTATTTGTCTTTTATCCATTCCTTTTTGTGATCACTAGCTTTTTTAGGGTATTTAAATTCACAAGGAGTAACCCCAGTAACTTTCTGTATTTAAACAAAAAATAACCATTTTTTTTTTTTTGTAGTCAGATCAGGATTTGCATCTTATACAGGAATTTTAAAATCCAACCTACCCATAATATATCAAGTCTACCTCCCTTTCCTCACTCTGTCCTGTGTGAAAATCTTATACTGTAGCAACAAGTGTTTCGAGTTGTTTCAATACACTCTTTGGTTGCTGATGTAGGGACAACTTTTACCTTTTTAATCCTTGCCTTGCTGTACAAGTTACCTGGCTGTTATACATCACTGACAAGGCTGCTAATGTATGTATTTATTTTTTTTTTAAATGCAACTTAAATTTGTTGTCATTTAACTGCAACAAAAATCTAAACAACAATTCAGTCAGCAAGTATTAAAATAACAAATCTGAATCTGGCGGTTCAGGCAGCGTTTGTTAGCCTGACATTGTCCTCAGATTCTCGTCAGAATATGAGTCTGATACTGCTCCATTGGGTTGTGATTATGGGGTGTGTTTCAACTGAACCAGGAAATAAAATGCCTCTGCATTCAATTGGATAGACCTACAACCAATCAGAGCAACTGAGGATGTGACGCATAGTCGTCAACAGAACTCAACTGCAGTTTGGTCGCTAATGACGTTATATCCACGTTACGTTCCTTGGATGTATCATAAGATAATACCATGGATGTATTAATAGAACTTGTTCATTTATAGCAAATCATGAAATGGCACAGTCCTTTTTCACCATGAATGGTCATATGTCAAACTAGATAACTATCAGGGTGTGCTATCAATGGTATTTGCTGTTGCAGAAACTGAATACATCTTTATCCTCTGTTATCCCTTCTAGTGTCTGTGCAGGAAAGTTTAGAGAGGAAGTTTGGCAAGCAGGGAGGACCGATCCCCGTTGTACCTACTGCTGACTTCCAGGCCAGAGTTGCTGTAAGTAACATCTGCTGACACACACTTATTCAAGCAGAAACTTGTGCTGGTGAAAAAAATGTAATGAACAAAATTTCAATTTTAAGATGGTAATTATTTCCCCCCACCTGGGTTTTACCAAAGCTGTATACGCTCGCTGCTGAAGTTGTTCCAGTGCTACAAAGCTGTTGCTGCTCATACCAGCTCTCGTACATACCTCCTTCCCATGACACTTCCAAGTACATGCAGCCCAATAACCAAAACTATTAACGGGAAAATGCGGGGAGAAAAACAAGTTACGCTCCAGGCATAAACCAAATGTGCTAACATATACGCATCCCTACAGAAATTGACAAGTCCTTTACGTCATTCCGCCTGGATACAATTTTGTGAGTTGGCAATGCAAAACTCAAAAGTAACTTCCTTTTGGCTCACAAAAATTAGTCTATTGTATGCTCTACTATCTAAATAATCCATCAGCTTGAAAAGATTGGAAATTAATATGCAAAGTGTGCTCTGGACAAGTGAAAAATGTGCCAAATATGCCCAGTCCCAATTGGAATAAACAAACCAATATCATAAGAATGACATCCAACAAAGGTCCCGCACACATCTATTGTATCAGCACTGTACCTAACTGGTATATCCATCACAGAGGCCAAACAGTGCCCATAACAAGTTACAGAGCCTTTAAAAAGGTGAAAGTATTAAATTTGCATACGTATGAAAAAGCACAGAATTCTCAATGGTGAAAGAATGCAACCAAGCTAGTATTTATTGTTAATAAGGATCTGTTAGAACCAAATAACCAAGTATCGGTATCGGCCTATTGGTCGGGCTCTAAAAAGTATGTATCCTAATTTTCCTAACATGATCTATTTTCTGTTGCTTGACTAAGTGATGAATCATGTCAGCACTACTTTGCACGTCTTTCTTGAGATGACTGTGTGGTTAACGTTGATCTTCCTTTGCAGGGTGCCTCTGAGAAGGATATTGTTCACTCTGGGTTGGCCTACACCATGGAGAGATCTGCCCGGGTAAGTGAACGCATGGTACATAACACAGTCCAACCTGTTTTTGTCAGCAGTCGCCATCATATCTAGTGGAATAAACTGAGATGAAAACTACGACTTTGGAAATGTTAGCACGAGCAGTAGTTCTTAGACTTTTTCTGTCATGTTCCAACGTTGTTTTCTTATTGTGCAAATTAAAGATTCAACTTAAATTTTGCCCAAACAGCCCGAGTTTTTAGATACAAAGACAACTGCTGAAAGTGAGCCCTTGAACAATTTCAAGACTTCCAAGCCTTTGTAAAGATAGCTTAGATACAGATGAACGGTAGCAAGAGGACATCACACTACCAACAAACCAACACAAAAGTTTTCTATTGTCATGTGCACAGCAATTACAGAGACACAGTCATTGGCAATGAAAAATATATGAGATCAGAGGCTGCTACAGGCAACTATGAGGGAGACTGTGGATTGTGCTGCAGCAGTCAAATCCTTTAATTCACTACCATCACACCTGTAGTAAACACTGTTACTGCTAGGCACAGTAGCTAAGCAACTGTCAATGTAGGCAAAAACGTCATTTATCTGTGTCCAGATGATGTTAATTGATTCATTACTTTGCTAGGAATTAGTGTTTATATACAGTTGGAAAGTACTGGCAAAAATGTGATTTAAATGTCAAAAAAACAAAAAAAAAACAACTACAACGCATTGTTAATGTTGATATAACATTAATAAGGTATCTAACTGCATTATATGTAGTAATTACAAACAAAGTATAGATTGGAAAAACAGAAGACAAACCATTTTAACAATTTGAGACCAATGCTCACAAGACAATACAATTATGATGGTAATCATAATGAAGTTAGTTCAATATAAGCTAGACAAAAAATGATGACATTTCTTAAAAAGAGAAATAAAATTAATAAGAGCAAGAAAAAATAAATGTATTGATAATTTAAAAATGGTGAATAAAATTATGTAAATTTCTATGAACTATTCATAATAAAAAGCTTGGCTAGGATCAATTTGTTGGAATTGCTGTTAGCCAACATTGTTTAACATGTGTTCTCTTTTTCTTTTTTCTAGCAAATCATGCGCACAGCAACCAAGTACAACCTGGGTCTGGACCTTCGGACGGCCGCCTACGTCAACGCCATCGAGAAGGTCTTCAAGGTCTACAACGAGGCTGGGCTTACCTTCACATAAATGGCCAATCACACACCACCCCTCATCCCCACCCCACCCTCCTGCTATTGAGCACCCTCTCCTGCCTTGTTCTACCCTCTAAACAGCCTTCAGAACATATCAGTTTACCGTTGCATTTTGGCTCTTCTACACACACACACACACACACACACAAACACACACACACACACACACACACACACACACAGTGTGTATTTATCCTGTCATCAATTATGCTGCCATTATTCTGTATCTGCATCTATGTTTAAATGTTGCCTCTTCTTGTTTTTGCTTGAGGCTGTATTGAGAAAAAGCAGAGGGAGGGAGTAACATCCTGTCTCTCCGGCAGCCCTAATATAAACGTTCATGATATTGTTGTATGGCGGACATGTTCAGAATGCCCATTTTGTGATCGCTGATGCACCCGTGACCCTCTGCTGCGACTGTTTAGTTGACAGCACTACAGATGCCTTATTTCAGAAAGAAGTCTGCTCTTAAAAGGAGATTGCCACTTAAATTTAACTTTAATTCAAAGGGATTTAGATTTATCTTCATGTGAATAAAAGAGAATAGTAATTTTATTACTCTTGAGTTTGTCCTCACTATTCAGATGTAAAGGTTAGTAGCAAAGTTGCCAAGGTTAAAGATTACATTCAATTCATTTTTTTTGTCATAGTTAGTGTTTTGTACTGTTGAAGATTCAAAAAGATGCTCCCTCCCACCCGCCTTTTTACCTGCTTTCCCATCGCTTCATCTCGCTTCATCTCGTATATTAAAAGCCGCTTCTCTCCGACTCCTCCGCTGGCCAAGAAAGAGGAGCAGGGAGGGCGGGAGGTGTCACTGTGACTGCCCGTCCCCTGGTTGAATTTACTTCAGTTTTAATCGTCCAGTTCCTCAACATTAAAATTATTTTGGAGGAAATTACTTTTTGTTTATATTAATTTTTTTTTTTAAACCAATAAAATGTTCAGCAGAAGAGTCAGTGTGTCGCATCAGTTTATTTTCATACTATACTGCTACACACCACACATTCCATCAGTGCTGATATACAATGTGACTTTTAACTACATGTATCACTTCTGCTTTAAAGTGTCCATATTATGAAAAAAATCATCTTTTTCTAGGATTTGGGGTGTTATTTTGTGTCTTTGGTGCTTCCACACGCATACAAACTTGGAAAAAAACTACTATATAACTATAAAAACAAAACAGATCTGTTTTGAGTGAGATACGGGTTTCTGAATGGCCTCTGCCTTCAGTCTCCAGGTGAGCTGTTCACATTCTGCACAGCTTTCTATGTTACTAGCCGAGACGAGGTGGCTAACCGCAGCATGCTAGCTAATTCTCAATGATAAAATACTGCCACAGCAACACACTAGTTCACCATAATCTACAAAAGAACTACTTCCATGTCCCTGTTCTGCAGGTATTCCAAAAGTGTGCCCTCGTTTAGAAGAAGTCTCCCAGCTAATCCTGCCTTGTACTGACCAAAGTTAGAGAGAAAGTTATCTAGCTGATGTGAACTTACCTAGCTACTGCGCATGTGCGACTCCCAACAAAGATAGTATAGAATTGAGATGTCTCACTCTGTAGCTAAAACAGAGACCCAAACACACGGGGTGAAAAGAGGATCTGCAGCAATGTGCAGTACAACAAAAATATGGTGTTTTTTTGAAAATTAAACCATGTAAACCTATTCTGGTACAACCTCAAAATACAATTATGAACCTGAAAATGAGCATAATATGGGCGCTTTAAGAGTGTTCTAACCATTCCATTAAGGGCTGTTAGCCCATCTTTCATGGATGTAACAAACTGTACCAGAAAGATGAACATATTTCTACAAATAACATTTGAGTTAATTTATGAATGGTCAACAGAAGAGGACAAGAAAAAGGACAGAAGCCTGGATACTTAGTGCAAACCTCTAGGTGTGCTCATATGACAGCAAACCATAGTGGAGACCACAGTAATGTAAATGCATAGTAAAAACACTTTAAATATGTTTATATGTTGTATAAATGTGTTTTAATGAGCCATTAATACATTTTTATGACACACTATACTATGACTTTTCTATGGCATTTCATCACTTTTTTATGGCATATGTATAACACAGTATACAATGAATTTTAACTATAAACAACATGAAAAGTCACAGAAAAGTATTTCATATAAATATAAAAAGTCATAGTATAATGTCTCATGAAAAAGGCATAGTATGTTATGTAATGAAAAAGTCCTAACAAAGTCATAGTATTTCATGAAAAAGTCATAGGACAGTATGTTGGAAAAAAACAAACTAGTATAGTATGTAAAAAAACCCCATAAAAAGTCATAAAAAAGTCTTGGTATAGGATGTGGAAAAAGTCATGAAGCCTCTATGTGGGTCTCTATGTGCTCAAGTGAGATCTGGTGTTTTACCTTTGACTGTTGGAACAGGATGATATGATAATGTAGAAGAGGAAAAACAGATCTGTCCCATGTGTTGCTTGAATGATATAGAAAATCCAAAGTTCCATTTTGTTTTCTACTGTAATTTTCTACAGCGTAATTTTTTGTTTTGTAAGATAAAAGCAGAGATTGAGCAGTTGTTGGTTTACAGTATGTCAACAAAAATCGAAAAAAGTCATAATATAGTATGCCAAAAAAAGTTGAAGAAAAGTCATAAGTGGAAAATAGTCATAGTAAAGCATATCAAATGAAGTAAAAAAAAAAAAAAGTAATTGTTTAGTATGTCGAAAAAAGTCATAGTATTGTATGCCAAAGTGATACAAGTCATAAAGTCGGAAAAAAATAATTTTTAAGTATGTCGAAAAAAATCATAGTATAGTATGCTGAAAAAGGTTATAGTATAAAGGATGCCAAATATAGTCGAAGAAAAGTCACAGTATAGTATTTGGAAAAAAAGTTGGAGTGATAGTATAGTATGTTGAAAAAAGGTAAAAAAACTTATAGTATAGTATGTAGAAAAAAGTCATAGTATAGTTCGTTGAAAAAAGTTGAAACAACGTCATAGTACAGTATGTTGAAAAAAGTCATTGTATAGTATGTGGAAAAAGTATGTCTAATAAAGTCAAAAAAGTCAGAGTATAGTATGTCGAAAAAAGTTGAAATAAGGCAAGGCAAGGCAGTTTTATTTGTAGAGCACATTTCATCAACAGGGCAATTCAAAGTGCTTTACACAAAAACAGTTAAAAAATTTAAAATCCTTCTTCTCACCTACAAAGCTCTTCATGGTCAGGCACCATCTTATCTTAAAGAGCTCATAGTACCTTACAACCCTGCAAGAGCACTGCGCTCCCAGAATGCAGGGTTACTGGTGGTTCCTAGAGTCTCTAAAAGTAGAACGGGAGCCAGAGCGTTCAGCTATCAGGCTCCTCTCCTGTGGAACCAGGTTCCAGTTTGGGTTCAGGAGGCAGACACAGTCTCCACATTTAAGAGTAGGCTTAAGACTTTCCTCTTTGATCAAGTGTATAGTTAGGGCATAGAATTGAATATTGTCCGCCTAACCCGGCCTACCTGCTTCTCGTCATAGTTGTCAGATCTATCTATCATACAATCAATAATATAATAAAACTAGAGGGAGGCAGGGCATACAACCCGATCCGGCTGGGGAGAGTCTAGCCCGATCCGGCAGCTCTCTTTACCCTGTCTCTCCTAGTTAGTCATGCTCTCCTAGTTAGTTATGCTCTCCCAGTTATGCTGTAACAGTTTTAGATTGCTGGGGGACTTCCTTTGACACACTGAGCTCCTCTCTCCTCTATCTTTTTATCTTTCTATCTTTCCATTTGTGTGCATCCATGTCCCAGAAATGCTTGTTACTAACCTAGCTCTGGGAGTCATTCCCGGAGTCCTTATGTTCTTTTCCCCCAGCATGTTCCCTCGGATCAGGAAGGCTCCAACATCATGGTAGCAGCTGTAGCCATGGTCCGCTACACGTCCTGTGATGCCGTGTTCATCCTGCTACGTCCTGCTGTGCCTTGTAATGCCGCACAATTCCCTGCTATGCCATGAACTACTACAAAGAACTACTACAAACTGTTATCTTTTCTGTGGCTGTTATTGCCACTCTTCATTCTAACCCCAACCGGTCGTCAGACACCGCCCACCACGAGCCTGGGTCTGTCCGAGGTTTCTTCCTAAAAGGAAGTTTTTCCTCGCCACTGTCGCACTGTTGCTTGCTCTGGAGGGAACTACTAGAACTGTTGGGTCTTTGTAAATTCTGGAGTGTAGTCTAGACCTACTCTATCTGGTCTAGACCTGCTCTATCTGTAAAGTGTCTTGAGATAACTCTTGTTATGAATTGATACTATAAATAAAATTGAATTGAATTGAATTGAAAAACAGTTAAAAGAAAATAAAACCGATAAAACACAGAAGAAACAGTTCAAAATAAAAACAGATAAAACACAAGAATAAAAGTTACAGTGCAGTATAAGAGATTAAACAGTAAAGAAATGAACATCATTTAAAGAAAGACAACATCAAAAAGAAAGGTCTTCAGGATTGATTTAAAAGAACTGAGAGTAGCAGCGGATCTGCAGATTTCTGGGAGTTTGTTCCAGATATGAGGAGCATAGAAACTGAACGCTGCTTCCCCCTGTTTAGTTCTGACTCTAGGAACAGACAGTAGACCTGTCCCAGATGACCTTAGAGGTCTGGGGGGGTCATAGTGTTCTAGCAGATCAGAAATAACATAATGGAGGTGGAGGAGTGCCCCGATCAGTTAAAGGTTTAGTGCTTTTTTAAGGAGTAAGCAGACTGGCTCTTCTCCAGCTACCAATCCACACTACATACAGTACTTTAGTATGTATAGGGACTTGAACCAGTAACCCTACAGTTCTTAACCCAACTCCCTACAGACTGAGCTACTGGCACCACCGTTAGCTACAACTCCTTGAAAAAGAAGTCACAGTATATTATTTAGAAAAACAACTTCATAGTATAGTATGTGAAAAAAAGCCAAAGTATACTATGTCGCAAAAAAGTCATAATATAGTATGTCGAGAAAATTTGAAGAAAAAGTCATAGTATAGCATGTTGAAAAAAGTAAAAAAAAAAATACATTACATGCTAAACACACTAACGGAGAAATGTCAGAGTGCAATTGGTGGTTCGTAACTTTCCAGCTATCAAATCACACTCCATACTTTCGCCCGTACCAGCGACCCTCCGGTGCCTAAAAGTTACAGTAAAGTATGTGGAAAAAAGTATCATAGTATAGTATGTTGAATAAAGTTGAAAAAAGTAATTGTGTAGTATGTCAAAAAAAGTTGAAAAAAGTCATAGTATAGTCTGTGGAAAAATGCCAAAGTTCAAAACAGGTCATAGTATAGTATGTCAACTAAAGTCAAAAAAAGTATTTTTTAAGTATGTTGAAAAAAATCATAAAACTTTCACAAAAAAGGATTGAAAAAAAGTCATAGTATATAGGATGCCAAAAAAAGTCGAAGAAAAGTGAACATACTGATGTCAGAGTGAATGGGATGCTCCTTGGAGTAGGGCCCTGAGCGGTTAGTGGTTTGGTGTTTTGATCAAAAGCACCTTGGCACTGGGCAGGAGGTGAATGGACAACTTTCCTGCTAACAAATCACAGGGACTTGAACCAGCGATCCTCTGGTGCCTAACCCAACTCCCTAGGGACTTAGCTATTGCAATCCTCCACAGATTCAACAAAAAGCATAGTACAGTATGTCAAAAAAAATCAAAAAAAGTCATAGTATAGTATGTGGAAAAATTTCATAGTATAGTATGTCAAATAAAGTTTAAACAAAGTCATAGTATAGTATGCCAAAACAAAGTCAAAGAAAAGTCATAGTATAGTATGTGGAAAAATGTCATAGCATAATATGTCAAATAAAGTTGAAAAAATAGTCATAGTATAGTATTTTGAAAAAAGTATATTACGTAGATTATGTGAAAAAAAGTCATAGTATAGTATGTCAAATAAAGTTGAAAAAGTAATTGTTTAGAATGACAAAAAAATTCATACAGTATGTCAAAAAAATTCATAGTATAGTATGTAGAAAAAAGTTGAAATAACATCATAGTAAAGTATGTTGAAAAAGTCATATTATAGTATGTTGAAGCAAGTCATAGTATGTCGAAAAAAGTTGAAAAAAGTAATTGTATAGTTTGTTGAAAATTGTCAAAAGAAATCATAGTATTGTATGTCAAAAAATAAAATAATGTCATAGTATAGAATGTTGAAAAAGTCATAGTATAGTATGTCAAAAAAAGTAAAATAAAACGTCATAGTATAGTATGTAGAAAAAAGTCATGGTATAGTATGTTGAAAAAAATTGAAATAACGTCATAGTAAAGTATGTTAAAAAAAGTCATTTAATAGTATGTGGAAAAAGTATGTCTAATAAAGTTGAAAAAGTCAGAGTGCAGTATGTCGAAAAAGTTGAAATAATGTAATGGAGGAGTGCCACAATCAGTTAAGGGTTCAGTGATTTTTTTAAGGAGTAAGCAGACTGGCACTTCTCCAGCTACCAATCCACACTACATACAGTACTTTAGTATGTACAGGGAGTTGAACCAGTAACCCTACAGTTCTTAACCCAACGCTCTACTGACTGAGCTACTGGCACTACCACTAGCTATGACTCCTTGAAAAAGAAGTCATAGTATATTATTTAGAAAAAAAAATTCATAGTATAGTATGTGGAAAAAAGCCAAAGTATACTATGTCGCAATAAAGTCATGGATATATATATATATATCCATGACTTTTATATATATATATATATATATATATATATATATATATATATGTCGGGAAAAGTTGAAAAAATCATAGTATAGCAAAAAAATAAATAAATACATCTACATGCTAAACACACTAATGGAGAGATGTCAGAGTGCAGTTGGTGGTTCGTAACTTTCCAGCTACTAAATCACACTCCATACTTCCGCCCGTACCAGCGACCCTCCGGTGCCTAACCCAACTCCCTAAGGACTGAGTTACTGCCATCCCCCACAGTTATAAAAAAAGGCATAATACAGTATGTTAAAAAAAAATCTAAAAAAGTCTAGTATAGTCTGCCAAAAAAGTCTAAAAGTCATAGTATAGTATGTGGAAAAATGCCATAGTATCGTATGTCAAATAAAGTTGGAAAAAAAAAGTTATAGTATAGTATGTGGAAAATAGTCATAGTATAGTATGTCGAATAAAGTTGAAAAAAGTCATAGTATAGTATGCCAAAAAAAGTATTTTTTAACTATGTTGAAAAAAGTCAGAAAAAAGTTGAAGAAAAAGTCACAGTATATAGGAGGCCAAAAAAGTTGAAGAAAAGTAAACAGTATACATACACATGCTAAACACACTGATGGAGAGATGTCAAATAAAGTTGAAACAAAGTCATAGTATTGTATTTTGAAAAAGTATATTACGTATATTATGTGAAAAAAGTCATAATATAGTATGTCAAATAAAGTTGAAAAAGTAATTGTTTAGAATGACAAAAACAAATTCATACAGTATGTCAAAAAAAGTCATAGTAGAAAAAGTTGAAATAACGTCATAGTAAAGTATGTTGAAAAAGTCATATTATAGTATGTTGAAGCAAGTCGAAAAAAGTAATTGTATAGTTTGTTGAAAATTGTCAAAAGAAATCATAGTATTGTATGTCAAAAAATAAAAAAATGTCATAGTATAGTATGTTGAAAAAGTCATAGTATAGTATGTCAAAAAAAGTAAAATGAAACGTCATAGTATAGTATGTTGGAAAAAAATCATAGAATAGTATGTTGAGAAAAAGAGAACAAAAGTCATAGAGTATGCCGAAAAGTCACGAAAAAGTCATAGTTTAGTATATCCCAAAAAAGTCAAATACAGTCATAGTGTAGCATGTTGAAAAGAATAATAATAATCATAAGAAGCCTTTATTTATCCCGCGAGGGGAAATGCACAATTTTAGTAAGTTAAATAAAGTAAAATAAAGTTGAAAAAATGTCATAGTATAGTATTGGGAAAAAAAGTCGGAGTGTAATATGTGGAAAAAGTCATAGTATAGTATGTCGAAAAAAGTTGAAAAAGTTATAGTATATTATGTTCAATTTGTCGCCACTCTGTATGCTCAGTACACTCAGTATGGATCACAATTACGTTTACTGTAACTCTGGCAAACTGCAATTAATTTCTGAACTCATCATTACATACATTTCCCACACCATACAGGAATTTGTACATTATATGAATGCACATCATCCATGTCCATGCACACAGATGCATACACACAGGGGGGCGCTGCACAGTGGCTGCCCTGCGGTGTCGTCACGTTGGTATTTGTTTGTTGCTGTTTTGTTTCTCTTTTTGCATCTCCCTGAGTGATTGTGACTGTTTTATCACTGCATCGGAGCAGTAATCATGGGTCTCGCCCTGTGGTGCATAATCAGCCCGTTTTTATGTGATTTTATGTGATTGATTCCATTCCCTAGTATGGAAAGTATATATAAAAACAGAATACTAAGAAAGGCAAATAGCATTGTGGGTAATTAGAAGCACCCCCTTTCCTCTTCATTCGAACTGCTACCCTCAGGACGACGATACTCTGCTCCTATGTTTACAAAAAACAGATCCAAGCTCTCTTTTGTTCCACAGGCCATCAAACCCCTTAATAATGAAGGATCTGTATGATAATAGGTTTATTTATTTATTTTTATCCCCCCTCCCATAGTGCTTTGGTCTATGTTATAAGTGGCAATGTATACATGTTTTCATTCTTCCTTGTTTTGGCTGTCTTAATGTTGTTTTAAATACCATGTGATGTGATTTCTGCTGCAACATAATTTTCCCATGGGGACAATAAACTTGAACAAACATTTCAAGAGCATTCGTTTTTACTTTTAACTCTTAGTGTTTGTGTTTTTGATATTTGTTGTGTTGCCGTGACGTGAATCACTCCCATCCGGACTATCTAATGACAACGTTTTTCAACATTTTTATAGTATGTAGTACAGTATGTAGTAGAGCAGATAATACCTTATGGTATGCACTAACTATTAGAAATGTTATGCTTTTCTCATAAAATGCACAATTATGAAAACAAGTGAAAAGTTATACAAAGTCATACACTACTATGTCATAAAAATGTCATCAGCTAACCAGGTTCTAGCTCTACTTTACGAACAGACACGAAAGTGCTATAGATTTTCTATTTTTAACTCTCTGTAAGAAAGCAAAAAAACAAGCACATTTAGCTGGAATCCAGAGCTGATTTATTTCCTGTGGTCCCTTGCTGAGAAAATCTAGCCCCAAATGTGAAATAAAAATAAAAACTCAACTCCCGATCTTTTACATATTCAAATAAAATTCTTGACACAGTTGCTTGATTTCAACAAAACCTTTTTAATTTCACTGGTACTGTTTATAAAATCAGCGAGTCTGCTTTGATGCCAACTAAACATGGTGTGTGATTTTGTGTTTGTGTGTTTAAGGTAGGAATTGTGATTGTGTGTTGTTTAAAGTGTGCTGCGTGTGATTGTTCAAGTGTAGGGTAGAGTGTAATCTATATGCATGTGAATGTCAGAGAATGCTTGATAAGGCAACATGCAGTCATCAGTTTCCATTGATCTCAAAGTAAAAACACACCAACCTGCTCCACTCACACACACACACACACACACACACACACACACACACACACACACACACACACACACACACACACACACACACACACACACACACACACACACACACACACTTTGCTGGCTGGACCGGTTCTATGTTAACACACGCATATATGTGTGCACACACATACAGTGCATACATACACATACTGATGCCGGGCAGACAAGCTGTGAAAGGGTGGCATCACACTGACTGAGAGGAGAAGGGAATTCTCTGATTGGCTGAGACAGTTGATGGGTGGGAGCTTCAGAACCAAGGTTCAGACACTTGAAATACAAAACTACCTTAAAAACAACTATGCATCCCAGAATTCAAGCTGTACACGGAACTACACATTAAGCTGATCCATGATAAAACTCAAACCTTCATGCTGTTCTTCTAGCTGACCGATTCTCACTGAATCAATGTTTTCATCACAGAAATCAGAATAACTGACTAATGTCCACACTGCATGTTTCTCCTGATAGCATGCAAACCAGTTTCACAAAGACTAAAAAGCAACTACGGTACACAATAACAATATGTGATCAGTGTCAGCTGCTCATATTTCCTCTTCAGTAGCTTTAAATGTGAAAAGATATTACAAATGATACAGATATTCTGTATCATCCTTTTAACTCTTCATCAAAGCTGTTTGATGTTTAAATTGAGAGAAGTGTTTCAAACCCAATGTGTTTTCTTGGAATTATTCTAATTGTATTGTGCAGCATTCAAGCACATTCCCCCACAAATTCAACCAGTTTGTAATGACACGTTCATAAGCTTTTTAAATTCCATAAATGAAGGGGTCCTGCATTCATGAATACAATTTTTTTCTGCCAAAGTTAGAGCAACACCGGTGGAAAAGGAGTTGTTAGGGATTTTTATGAATTAGAATCTAAGAATCAAAATATGGCTCTCTTCTCACTTGAATGTAGCCATATCCAGTTAACGTTATAGTGATTTTTTTGACAACTTGTGGAACAACTGCTCTTGTTTTCTCATGCATTGCATGAACACAATTCAAGGTTTCACTCTTAACTGCTAAGCATTTGTTTATTGCTTACTGGTAAATAACCCTGTTTCTAAATGTTGAGACCAAACACACATTAAGCCATACAAAGCTACACAGAACAGCTGCTACTCTATAGTTACAACACGAGACAAGTCATTCTACACATCTGATCATGCAGTCTACTGTAGCTAACTAACTACTGCACACAAAACAAAATGATATCTGTCATCAGTGCACGATTCTCTGCACAAGCCTCTGGTTGATTTATTTTATACACCAGCAGCTACACATGCACACACACGCACACATGCACGCGCACACACACACACACACACACACACGCACACACACGCACGCACGCACACACACAGCAGATAATACACCCTCTCATACCCTGCCTCAGTCACTCAGTGAGCAATTGTTGTGGACTGCAGAGGCATAGCTTACACACAAAAAATGTCTTCTAGTTAACATGTTTGCACAGTGTGTGTGTGTGTGTGTGTGTGTGTGTGTGTGTGTGTGTGTGTGTGTGTGTCTGTGCTGGCCTTTGTGGTATGTACTGTATGTGTGTTTCATGCATGTGTGGAATAAAGGTGTCTCTTTTTGTCTGTGTGTACATGTGTGTTTGTGTGTGAGGTTTCCCTATTGGTGGGTAGGCATGGGGGATTGTAACAACACCAGGGTTCATATCAGGACGACACTAACACAGGTTTGGCGAGGGTAAGACGGCAGTGGAGGAAAAGCTACAGGCTGCAGAAAACCAGAAGAGAGGAGACGGGGTGAGGACAGGTGGCAGAGGGTTGCTGCTGGGGGGGAGGCAGAGGGGGAGATAGGTGCTGAGGTGCGGCATCCGGAAGAGTCTGTTTTATTTGATTTTTGGTTCTGTAAAGTCACAAAAAATATGTTGAACATCTGGAATCTGGTACAGCGAGGCAAGGGGAGCAAGGAACCACTGGAGAGCACGGGAGGGGAGGTCCTGAAGACGACTAATACCCCTGGAAGAAAGGAAGGAGAGGAGGAAGAGGATGTCAGTGGTTGAATACATATTTATATCCTGTATTTGAGAGTAGAGTACCACTATATGCCACAATGTAAAGGAGCATATAGAGACACTCCACAGATATAATACCCACCAAGATCTGTTCACTCGCCATAAGCAGTGGTAAAAAGTAACTAGGTATAAGTTTTCTAAAGTACTGCAATTTCAGGGTACTTCTGGTGAAATATTGAACATTTGTACTCCACTACTTTAATCTGACAGCAGTCTGTAGTTACTTGTGACTTTTCAGATTAACATTTTACATTTAAAAATATAGCAAAATATATGATTTGCTTATAAAATACAGCAAATGTTAAAGATGATAAAGATAGATATATTATTTGTGCATAAATTGGTGTTTTTTATATTCTGCAAAATTAAAGGGAAGTGACTAAAAAAACTTGATAAGAAAGACTAATTTGTCATTATATTTTTATTTAAAAAAACATCTTAATTGGTAATTAGTATAAATAAAGGAAATGGTATAAATATATTTTTGGTAAGTTGCTGGTGTACCCCTGTTAAGTCCTTCATCCAAAACTGTACTTCCTTAATCCTAAAAAGTAAAAACAAAAAAATATTTTGGGAGCAAAATGTGCTTTAATTTCAAAAGTGAAAGCACTCCTTAAACAATGGTCTATTTCAGAGTGTAAGGAACAGTCACAACCTTTTGTCCATAAATTAAAGTTCACATATTCACTTATATACCATTTGAACAGATAAAATTAAAGTGTAAAAATATTATAAATAGATTATTTAGTGTTTTTGTCATCTGATCAGACTATCTATTGTTGACTCTGACAATGTCAGCAAATTGGTGGAGTACTCTTTCAAATCTAAACTAATGTATACACTATTTCACCTGTAGCACCTGAATAAAGTTATGAAAAAGAATCACAATGGGCATTAACGTATTTAGTTTCTCTCCACATTTATATTATTGCCGCACTTAGCCAAGCAGAAGACAGACCACAGCCGACAGCTGATGTGTCACACATCATTTGATTTGACTGAGCTGCTGCTTAGAAATCATCCGCTCTGCTTAATCCCAGCAGTCGTCTAACTTGTTCTCTTACCTCTCCTCCATCCCCACCCTGCTCCATTCCTCCATATTCTCCCTGCCAGAGGAAACAAGAAGAGTGAGAACAAATATGACACAAAAGAGGTAGAGTGGAGAGGATGAAAGAATGAGTTGATGGCAGGATGGAGAGCCTCAAGCGCCAATGGCTATCTAGCTTTCATTTTCCTCCTAGCTCTGATAAAATAAAGCAGTTAAGACTACAAAGACCATGCTGCAGGATTGACTCAACTCTTATTATCATGCTCAAGACTTCCCAGGGGGCTCAGTTAGTTGATTAGAGCTATACAGCATTTAAAAGGGAGATACTCCAGGTGCACAGGCCTTGTTCAGCACGAGCAGTGAAGAGTAACTTTGGGCATTCCATGAATATATTTACTGGCTTATCTGACGTGCTGGAAATGTAGCTGAGAGCTTGTGTGTAATTTTACGCTAAACAGGGGAGCTACAGGGTTAGAAATGGAGACTTTTAGTATCATTGTTGCCTAAACCACACAAATGAGTGAGCATCTGACAGGTCAAAAGAAAATGTTTGCAATATTCGGGTTGAAAATTGTGAATTACTCACAACGACATTGTGTGTATGTCTATGTTTTTATACAGTCAATGGAAGCTTTTATTCAAAGCCTCAAATTCTGCAGGAATTTGTCCATTTTAATTCAGGAAGCATCACAGCAGCTTCTGTTTTTTCTTTTCCCTCTTGATGCTCACTTAGCCTATTGTGGGTTGTTAGCTAATATAAATAGAGTTACCAGTTTATTGGGTACACTCGTGCCATTAAATGTAATCCAATACAAAAGTCCTGCAGTTAATCTTACCTTAAAACATGACAATTCTGCATGAAAAGCCAGATTTATTGCAGGTGTATTGGACTAGATTGTAAAGGCATACATAATAAACTTGGTGCATGTAGCATGTAGCATGCAGAGCATCCCCACTCTGTCTCTCCTTCACCCCAGACCACCCCAGCATGACCTATGACCCCACACTGCTCTGTCCAATAGGCACCTCGTATACAGGCTCCTCCTATCAGGGAAACACAGATGACACACACACACAAACAACACAAACAACCAAAGGTAAGAATAACGGCGACACAGAACAACACACAAGACAGGAGCACTGCCACAGAATTATAACAGAAGAAGCAACACACAACAAACTATTTTAAAGACATGCATAAAAGACACAAAAGTTAGATGTAAAGCCATCTAACATCTGACAAAAGGACAACATAAGATACGAGCAGAAGAAGGGCCATCAGTGTTAACTGTCACATATTAAACAAATATTTCAGAAAAAATGTTTCAAAAAATGCTCAATGTAACTTTGAGTTCTAACGGATGTGGCATAGTATTAGAGCTGGTGAAAAGCAGTACATAATACTCTTATACAGTACAAATACATACTGGTTTACATCCTCATATTTTTTCATCCTTTTATTTAGAAAAATAACCGATAAATCATTACGATGCTGATAATGGATCATTTAGGCAAAGCTAGACTGATAAATTGGCCCAGCTAATAATAAAGTAACAAAAAAAATGGGTTACAGAAATGCAAAACTAGGATAAATCTAAGGGATCTGTATCAAGATGTTTTTTTGTTTATGTTAAACATGAGCTTAAATGTCCAAAGAAACAAAGCAAAATATCAAGTCTCAGATATCAATATCATTGTAAACCAAATATCTTTGGAGCTTGGACTGTTGATAAAAAAGACAATGACAAAAAAAATATCCGATTGCAGCTCTATTCTATTTATCTATAATTTCAATAAATAAATAACTGCATGCTAAAAAATAAGAGCAGAACTATTGCAAGTGTATTTCAATTTTTCACTGTTTTGATGTATCAGTTTGTTAAAGGAAATGTTGTTGTTTTTTTATTACACACTGTAGCTCTCTGTGTCTTATATGGTGAAACAGCTCTATCCACTGGATGACATTAGACCAACTGTCTTAAAGATCATTCAACATTAGTGTAAGGCAGAATTTAAGTTGAATCTGACTATGGTCTGGACCTACGAGTCTGTTTGAGCTTGTTGGAGAGACATAAATCTATATCCATGACGTTCCTCTTCCAGGATTGCTCTGTTGCCTCCAGAAATTCCACTGGATGTCATTTTTTTCGGCCGGATATCCATTACCTTACGCTTTCTTTGTATTGGAATTTCAAACTTGATTTATGAGGACTATGCTAAACTGCTCCTGAGATCTCTGCAAGGTTAATTGATAGTTAGATAGTCTATCTGTCCAATCTGAGTTTGCTGTTGCACGACCTTTGAACGTACACGTTCCACCAATACAAGTTCCTTCCCGAAGCTATTTTGCAGCAGCACCGTGGCTCTGCTCGGCGCTTAGCCCCGCCCAAGACTATTGTAATTGGTTTAAAAAAATGCCAATAAACCAAAGCATGTTTTATTTCTATTCCGGAAGGCTGTGTGGACTAGCCAGACCCTCCTCCGCAGCATGAGGGTCTGGCAATGCAAGACTAGAGAGACATCTGTTATAGTTCAAATCTTTTCACGGTGCTGCACACTGACCACATCTGTGGTTGGTGGTCTAGTGTAGTGTAACATAGTTTTATTATACAGTTTATGGGTGTAACCTTTGTAACCCAGCATTACCATGGTAACTGACCTGGTTGATCATCCCAGTCGACGCGCCAGCGTTCTCGACCCCCTCCCCGCTTGCCTGTAACACGTCGTTGGCCCCGGCCGCCGCTGCGTCGCCAACGATGTTGGTCTGATCTACGGTCCTGTTGGCCACTGAGACGCAGAGTGGGGGACTGTTAGTGAAACTGAAACACACTCAAATTCTGTACTATGACAAAACACATATATTTCCCCATTTATGAGTAAGGGCTAGCAGGTAGCCTACACAACTTTACTTACCTGTGTTTACTGATGACACAACTCCCTCCTTTGTCTTATTGCCTGAGGATCAAAGAGATACAATCAAATTCATATCCATTACTCACTCACTGTTTCCCCCTTAATAGAAAAATTACATGTTTTACACGTTTCTTATATTTTTTATGGCTTTCACTGAATAGTCTGTATTTGCATGCATGTTTTTCATTATTTAGTTGTTTGTTGTTGTTTTGCTGTTTATTTATTGCTATTTATTTTGTCTCATAATCAGTGATCGATGATTAGGATGTGAGCGTGACATGTATTATTGTATACCCTTACACCTAGGCTCATTGATGATTAAATTACCTAAATGTATTAACTAATCTTGTAGCTGTGAGAATAAACGTAATGCTTATTAACTGATATTAATACTAAACATAATAAAAGGGCTTCACCTCTATGTTATTAGATCAATGTAATAATGGGATTTTGCTAATGACATTAACAGATTTTAAGGTTTCACCCATTTAACTTACTTTCATTCTGAAGAACACATAGAAACGCATTTTTGTACAGTTTAATTGCCACAAAGTTGTAGAGACATCATAGCAGTTTTAACGTATATTTATCCTTCTTTTAAAAAAACTGTCTTTGCTGCTGTCCCCCTCCCCCTCCCCAAGGCTTTCACATATCCTTTTGAGAGTGTTGGGTTATCAGTATCCATTGCTCTTTCTAAAAATAGATTTAAAGACTCCTTTAAATCCTTTCAGTGTGACTGATGTGTGTTCCCTAGTTTTTAAAAGTGAACGTGGTCCTTTTTCTTTGTCTGCTTATATTGTTTAATATTCTGTTATCTTTCCCTTTCAACATGATAACTCAGTGTTTGGTGTATAAGAGCTCTATAAAGCTTAGTTGAATTCATAATTTTATGGAAAACATCCTGTGAACAGCAGAGCCTCTGTGCATTACCCTCTCTGCTCACCAGCACTGTGCTCATTATAGTATGATCCCAAACAGATTAAATTGTGGTTATATAATCTGCTAGCGTAAGGGGTAGAAGGAGGGAAATATCTGTTCTATGAGATGAGAGGGAATAATGGGAGGAAGGTAGAAATTAAATAAGGAAAGGAAGAATAAATCTGCGGAATAACATGATGAATAACATGCACACTGACTGTTCCCTCTTTTATGCAGACGCTGCCATTAACAGTATCCTGCATCCACCCGTCCTCTCTGTCTCCTGCTTCCCTCCATCTCTCCTCACGCTCCCTGTGCTACATGAGCCACGTGCCTAGTACTGAGCAATACTGCAGTACAGCCTAACACACACACACACACACACACACACACACACAAACAGATATGACACAGCTTCTTTCTCCCAGTTAAAGGGAGCCACTATGTCACTGTGAATATCTGCATGTGAGCCTGTGATCTTTCTTTCTTTCTTTCATGTGTGTGTGTGTGTGTGTGTGTGTGTGTGTGTGTGTGTGCATAAACGTGTAAATGAAATGATCAAATAAGATTTGGACAGAACCAGATGCCATTATAAAGGTGATGCACAGGACACTGCTGAACATAAACCCAGAACATGAAAGCCATTTTGAAATAATCCTGATAGGAAATCCCGATAAAAGCTTGCCCCAATAAATGAAGATTGCACGGATTAGAGTGTGTGAATGCTTTTCCCAATTATAAAATAATGTGCAAATATATTGCTTTAGTCTTTTTTTTAAAGGAGGATTTGTGCTTTAGCAGTCCTTATGTGATAAAAGCTCAGACATGTCAATGGTTGTATTTTTTTTAACATGTTTTTAGCAAAGTAAAAGATATCACATAGAGACATTCATATGCATACTGACTTACTACATAAATGTAGAAAATATAAAATTAATAAAGGGTGTGGGCAATTATGTACAACTCTGTTGATGACCAGATATTAAACCATCGATAAAAACTACACAAAACTAAATTCCATAATAAAATATATAAAAATATGTTTTGTGGCAGCTTGTGTTCACTGACTTAATCACAGAGCACATCCAGCTGTCAGTCCAGGTTTGGCCTGTTTGTGAAAGCGGGTGTGCAGACCTTGATAGAGTGTGCACCCACATTCACACGCTGACGTATGCACTCTGCTGCAGGCAGATACAGTGGTTTATCGGCGCCATCGACCCTCCTCACTTCACCGATCACATCTTCTCTCCCTCTTTGTTCCTCCCCCTATGATCTGCATGTCCATTTTCATTCCCCCTCTCTTACTTTTCTCTCCATCTTTCAGTCCCCCCACATTAATTTTTAAATGAGTGCCATCCATCCACCTCCATCATCCCTCCATCACTACGTGTCAACTGCCTCTCTCTTTCTGCCCTTCCATCTGTTCATATGGGAGCCACAAGACTTGAAGCTCAAAGCTTTTTCTGACATAATAGCCCTCCCTTCTCTCTCCCTCTTTCCTCTCTCAGTCTCTCCCACTGCATCCCACCATCGTTCCCTGGGATGGGTTGGCAGTGGGGTTGTTTTAAGAGCTGCGGGGGAAGGAAGATGGTTAGTCATCAAAGCAGCACGCACTCGCAGGCAAATGCTGCTGCTGCAACGCCATAAACACACGTTCTTGCATCAACACGAGGATAGGGTGGAGGGGGGTGATGGGAGAGCAAATTGCTGCAGTGCTCAAGTGATCCTTGCCCTGTCTTTCTCACCTCCCTCCCACACTCCTTTCCCCCATTTTCATCATTATGATTAAGATTTTGAAGCTGCTGTGTGACGGTCAGTCAGAGTGCTGAAGGGACTGACTGTAGATGAAGATAAAGACACTATGCTAACTCTTCACCCACCCTCCCACTTTTACAATGCCCCTCCCCTCTCAGGCGGCCCAAAAGCCTGGTACTCGAGGTAACCTTGAGATGTGACGCATTTGCTGCTTGAGCTAATATGAAAGTACAGGAAACCCCAGCGTGACTACAAACCATCTGAAGCATTTTTTTTAACAACCTCATACCTGCATTGTTATTGTGAATATATGCATGTAAAATATATGTGAATATACCTAAAATAAAATGCATGGGAATGCATAGTCTATTAAATGTAGGCCAACTCTATTCTGTAAATTAAAAAAGGCAGATAAAATAAGTCCCTGGAGACTTCATCGCTGCATTGAGTCCATCACCAGACATCCCTCTGCAATCTGCTCTACAAATCATTCAATAAAATATGACAGGAGATATAAGCTTGAGGCAGCGCCATCACATGATCCTGCAGAATCCCTCTCTGTCTTCTGTTCTCTTCTTTTTCTTTTCTTCTTTTTTTCCTTAAAACAGACAGACCAGTCTTCCACCAGCCTCTGTCCTGCTATCCAATTACAACTTTTTCCATTTCCATCTAACTACCCCTCCACACTCCGTCTATCCTTCACTCTTTCAGACCCCCCCCACCCTCTAGCCCTGCACCAGACATGCAGCAGTATTCTTCCAGTGCTCTGTCCATCCCCACTTTTGTTCTTCCTTCTCTTCCTCCTCCCTCCAGTTCTGTCGCTTCTCACAAGTGTCCCAGACATTGGCACCCATAGGACCCCACCTCGAATGGTGAAAAAGCACATGATGAACCCCACAACAAAAAGACGAGTACATCTCCTCCAAAACTTACCCACTTTCCTTTTTTAATACAACTCGGTGCAGCTCCACAGACAAGATGTGTTACGTACCTACATACATCACCCCTTCCTTGGTTTTGGCAGCTGCCTCCTCCATGCCGGCTTTGGTCTTCTCGGCGGCGGCCACCACACCATCCTTGGCCATTGAGAACCCCTTCATCAATACATCCATCTTGGGCGACGAGACGGCTGGGCTCCCTCTGCTCCAAACGGGCCTGGCTGGTGCTTACAGTGAGTGTGCAGAAGAGATGATGTGAGAGTGTGTATGTCTGTGTGAGTGTCTGTTGTGTGTGTGCGCCAGTGGCTCCTCCTCCCTTTGGTGCTACAACAGAGGGCAGTGAGGACCGCACAGCAGGGCTACAGCACGCAGACTGAGAGAAAGAGGGGGGAGGAAACAGTCGGTATGCACAAGATGGTGAGAAGAGGAGGAGTAGAGACAGCCGGATGCTGCAGCATTTTCAAGTCATGCTGCAACCCCGCGCCTCAACCACCCCTCCACCTGTCATCCATCTTTCTGATGATTCTCACTCATGCTCAATGCAGCCACCGGCTTGCTGCTTGCTGCGTATTTTGATTGACAGATTGCTCTGGACACACCTTTCTAGATGCTGAGCTTGTGAGCACTGTTACATAACTGAGAGAGCTTCATATGCCATGTGAGTCTGTAATCACCCAGTCTGGTCCCAAATATGATTCTTTCATCCTTTTTTCTGATACCAACTACATGTACTGTATATCACCTTTTCTATGTATATAATTCAATTGGATTAAATTAAAAATTAAAAAGAGAGCACCTAAAGCATTTGTATTCTTGTATGGAGGAGAGAAAATGCTTTGTCATCTCCTTCTGAATGAGTCACAACTGCCCTCCTCATCATCTTTCTCCATCTCCATAGCCCTGTTTCTACCAGACATGCCAATTCGGCAGAGGAGAAATTCTAGAGATGGTTTTGGTAACAGCTCCATTTTTGTTTCATATACATAATTAAAAAAGCAGGCACGCTGACTAAAATAATTGGCAACACAAATAAAATAAGATGCTGCAACTCTGTTTCTTTTTGCATTCAGTCCATGCCAATACCTAATAAAACGATGGAGAGGGGAGTAACGTGATATATATGGAGCAGTGCAGTTTGCAGGGAAGAGGAGGTCTCATATTTTAAATCTGGCTGTACAGAATCCCACTGCCCTCTGGTGGCCTTGACACATACAACATCATGACACTGCATTATTGTTGACTGAGGGTTCTCTTTAGACATACAAAAGACTATTTAAGCATTTAATTGACAACTTAAGCTTTTGAGCCACAAGTTGATAAAACAATATGAAAAAAATTAACAATCCACACGTCATTTGTTTTTTTAATGTAGGGCCTACGTAGTTGAAATGGAAATGTAGGAATGTAGGTTCACTTCCACTGGATGCATACATACGTTTTCTATAAAACACCTTCCAGCCTGTGCATATAACTGATTATCAATTATACTGCATTCTTCTATATATGCTAGGATGAACCAGAAAAGACAACAAAACAAGACAATTTAACAGAATGACAAATGAGAATAATAACTGGACACTGTGGCAGGTGCAACACACACACACAAAACCACATTACCTAACAAAGTTGTCTTCTGGAGACATATACTCACCTGAATCAATGTAATTCTGTGAGTCTTCTGCACTGCAGAGTCCTCCACAATCCACTAAACATATAACCAGTCCTCTTGGCCTCTCTGTCACTGCGCTCCTATAACGTTTTGAAATGTGCAACCATTGGAGATAATTTCTTCTTTGTGTTTTTTGGTGGATTGCATTTGTAATACCAACCTTTAGGTGCATACCTCTACCTGTACCACTGCAGCCTAGAACAGGATAGTTAACATTAGTCTGACTCTGTAATAAAACACAAAAAAACAAAACTATAAATAAAAAAACCCCAGTGTTTACTAAGCAATGGCTGCTTTGTGTCCCTTAGGCCCTGTTTACACATACAGGTTATTTTGACAAACAGACATTTCCCTTCGTTTGTGCCCTTTGTTTACATGCAAACGGAGAATTCACTTCTGAAACGAGTCTTTTTAAAAGTTCCGGCCAGAGTGGAGATTTTTGAAATCTTTGTTTGCATGTTTGTATATAAACTGAGACAAACCGAGGTTTAGGCATCCGAAGAAGTGAGGAAGAGAAGAGAGAGGAAGTGATTTGTTGCTGTTGTTATTATTTTCGGGGTTCTGATTGGCCAACGTGAGCTTGAGCCTCTTGTTACATTGTCACCTACAGGTTTTGCATGCTCTTGATGGCATTGACGGCATATATACACGGGTACGTTTAAACAAACACTTTTCTGAAAATTTACATCTGTGCACAATGTTATTTTGAAACCAGAGAGGTTGACATTTCCGTTTATGAAAAAAGTCAGCCACGTGTAAGTGTAGCCATAGCTGTGATATAATTAGGCAATTACTCATATGTTGTGATATAATAACAAGCTATTGCTTTTATAAAACGGTCATCAAGTATGACAATATGAAAGTTATAGTCACATTCCAATTTAAACAGATTTGTTTTTTAAATAAATAATCATGTTCAAAATAAAATTACCCTCCTAACCTGACCACACACTAGTAGCTAACATTAGCCTACACTAGCAGCTAGCACAGACTATTTCTTTTGCTTAATGCTAAAGAAAGGCACACAATAACACAACAAATTACTACCAATCGAGGTAGCAGAACAGCAACTCCCGTTTTTACAACGTTAAATTGCTCAATCAATTATCAATCAATTTACCAAAAGGGCTGTCTGACGGCAAGTTAAAGCGGTGAAAATATTCTAAATACAACATACACTTAAAGGGGTACGTGGCCGAATTTGTTTCCAGCTCTGTGTCATGAGTGTGTGCAGGTTTTTTCTCAGACGTGGAGTGTTACTTAGTGCAAAATAATTCGAATCATAGCCGTTGTAGGCCACTATGGTTATCATATCACATCTATGAACCAATCAGATGCTTGATTTAAGCTGTTTTAGTGCCAGACCTTCCTTGACAGCGCTGCGGAGGAGGGTCTAAATGTGCCTTGGAGGAGGGACACCTGAACAATCCTGCAAGTGGAACGTCGTTGATATAGATTACCCGTTTTATAATTAGAAATCTAATACCCCTCTCTCCCATGGATGTATTCTCCTATCCATTTGTTCTGTATATCTCATCCAATTGGAGGATCCACAATGAACATGGTATAATTTAGCATGTTTGCCACACTCAGCATGCATGTGGGTGTGTTTGATTTTGGTCACTGAGCGTGCTCGCTGGGTGGTGCATTAAATCACTTTAATTAAGTTAGATGCAATCTTTTCTTTTTTAACCAAGCAGAGGTACAATAATGCTAACAACCCATAATGGCATATTCATTGTTTTGCATTGAATTACATTTGCATTGTTGTACTTGATACTGGACCAATGAACATTTGCATTTATAACATTACAACCTATATGTTTACCAGAGTGATGCTAATTTATTGCCTTTTTTATTTTATTCTCACACAGTTTTTCCATGTGACTTTTGTTTTTACTCTGTAACAGATGTGACATTGCATTACATTTGCACAGATCTTTTGGATCATCATCTCTGTACATTACAAATGTTCTTTAGAATTCATGCTGAGATTGAATGTCCAATCACAAAATGTTTCTCTTTTATGTCACATATTCATTATAGAAAACCAAACTTTGAGAATGCAGCAGCAGTAATATTCAGCTCTCAACCCTGTTACCATAGTTAGTTTTTCTGTAAGTGTCATTGTCTATGTTGCCACTAGCTAATAAACAGTCATATAATTCTGTCAAAACCCGACTGCACTAGAATGACTGAGGAATGTTCTTATCAATTATGACACAACACCATGCTTTCAGTTTTTGAGTCCCAAAATACAGAGTGAAACGTTTATTCAATTTGTTTGAGTTCATAACAGTTCACTCAGCCGTATGGTTTTAAGAAAACATTTATTCACATTGATATAAGTACATTTTTGAGTGCATTTTTATATACTGTTTTTGTGCATGTAGGTAAATCTCTGTGTGCATTTGTCCTTGTGTGCCTTCTAACAAGCATGCTTTGTGTTAAAATTCCTATGTTTGTGAATGTGATAAATGTGATAAAAGAAACATCATCAGCTCTGCATTTTCATTTGAATATTTTTGTACAATTTCTCTTTCACTTAAGAGAGACAGAACCCAAACAAACAGGAAACAAAGAAAGAAAAAACCCAAATGTGAGATCAGGTCAGCGGACAGATACATTTGACAGGTAATAATCGAGCTTATGAACACATTCTCACACTAACAGTTAGTATCTCACATACTAATCTAGGCTACAACACTATCTCACATTCCTGAGGAGTTTCCTCCTCCTCCTGTTCCTTTTTTATTCCTACATAATTAATTCCTTCTTCCTGTTAACTCCTGCGCTTTTGTCCATATCTTCGTTTACATGTCCTCCTCATCTGTCTTTCCCCTCTTTATTCCTGGACGTTGAGGATCTGTGCAGACAGCCCATGGTGCCAGTTCTTCAGCTTGGCAAAGCGGGGCCCTTTCACCTCCGACTCAAACTTCTCTCTGATGGTGTGGAGGGCAGGTGATATTTACACTTTTTAATCACATTTTTAAAGCTCAGTATTTAGTTATATCAGATTGATACCACTCTCATTGTTTGTGCAGCAAATAGGAAGCTACTGCCAGCAGCTGATTAGCTTAGCTTAGAATGAATACTGGACACAGGGAGAAACACAAAATTAAGTCTGCCTACCAGCACCTCTAAAGCTAATGGTGGTTTTGTATGTGCAGGACTATTCTTGGCAGTGACCAGTAACCTCCTGAAGTCTTCGCTGGCTGCCTTGCATCTTGTTCTTACCTTGACTTTAACAGGGCTTCCACATCTGGGTCTTGCACTGCAGGGGTGGAAATACACAAGACATTTGGTAAGGATGAACAAAAACCTAATGAGATGATAATCATCAATGAGTTGATAACTGAGTCTGAACAAGAAGTGAGGATAAGCAGAGATAAGTATTGAGAAGCTCAAGAAAGGCGGTAGGACAGGACAAAAGGGGGGAAAAGGAAGAGTCTGTGTACTGACGGTATTCAGTGCCAGTGATGTGGGCCAGCATCCTGAAGCTCTTGGACTGCAGGTTTGCAGCACGACGAGCCCATTCAGACATATCCTGATTCGTTTCTCCAGGCCTGATAACTGCCTGGTAAACCGGAGACGCACAGTCTACCACAGAGTCCTTGATAGGCAGAGCTCCACTGCAGGGAAGAGAGTACCGTTAGAGCTTGAAGTGTGTAGTATGTACTGTATATAAAGCCTCCAAATGTAATAGATGAGCATAATGTATTAAATGCCTATGATGTATGAAGTTGTTGAATTGGATTTCCTTATGAGCCATTAGTTCATTAAGATCAATAATTATTGTATTAATTTGAATTGTTCTTATACACTGTCTTTGTCTTGTCCCATAGTTCCACATACAAGGTGCCTGTACTGTGGCATACAGTAGATACTGAAGTGAGACTACACAACAACATGACTGGATGTGTGTTAGAAAAATGAGTCAAAACCGATCGAGCACTAGTCGTTTGAAAACCTTTGATTTGATACTCAGAACATTCCCATGCAATGAAATCCCATCATTTTAATGAGGCTGTGATGATATTGGCTGCTTTTTAAGAGGATGTCTAAAAAGAAATTAAAAAAAAAAACTCACACTCTCACACTTTTAATAAAGTACCTCAATGTACTTCCAGATACACATAAAATTACCTCTTTGTTAGTGAGTTTGACCATTATACAGTATGACACATTAAAAAAACATTTAAAAAAATGGACATACGTGTATATATGCTGTAGAATTTGCATTACATTTTCAGGATTATTTATTATAGTATTAATTTTAATCATATTAATATTATAATATTTCAGGAATATTAGTTCATGAAACACATAGAGCAACGCACAAGCTGTTATGAAATAATGAGACAAAGGAGACGCATATGAGGAGTGGGGAAAGAAAAGGAGCGCTGCTGTACTTACGACAAGGGGGAGCCCGCCTCCTCACTGAGGTCACAACCAGGAAGGAAGGTTGGGGAGGGATGGGTGGAGGACAGCACAGGTGTGGTTGGTCGTTTTTTGTGTGTGGATGGAATGAGCAAAGGAAAGTGGGTTGAAAAGCACAGAGGAATACGTGGCACGGACACAGACAACATGGAAAAGCCAGGGCATACAGTAAAGTATCTAAGTGGTAGGAGCAGGGCTTCTATATTTGTTTTTGGATTTTCAGAAAACCTGTCTAAAAGGGTTTATTCACCCAAATTCATTCACCCATAGACATTTTTTTGAACTTTTGTTACAGATATCCAGCATCTGTTTGATTGAGTTCCTCAAAATTATTTGGAATTGAAACAAAAAACCCTCCTGGATAATTAATAGTGACCAAGTGTTTATGTTAGGGCCATCAGTTTTAATTATTTAAACTTAATTTCTAAAAGGACCATTCTTTCTATAAGTTTTGCACTCTGAATGACAAAAAAACCCATCTGCCTCAGCAGATGTTGCTTAGGGGAAAGAGACCTGAATTAAAATTTTAGGTTTTTGGTGTGGGGAACAAGACGCAGCACCATAGCTGCTAAACCCTGAACAAATCCACTTAGACTTCCACTTTGCAGCTTTATGGAGAAGGAAAAAATTTTGTGGGGTATGTTTTTTGGTAATTCGGGAAATTATCCTTTAATTTCTCAACGTGCATCTCAATGGTTTGATCAGTGCGATGTAAAGTGCATGAGTGGATAGAGCGCATAAAAGACTGGAGTGGGGATTAGTTTGTGACCTCACCTGTCGTGTCCCTTGGCCTGCGACTGCCCTGCGATAGCGTCCATGATGGCGTCCTGTGAGTACATGCTGATTGGTGTGTTGTACTGGGCGTGAACAATGGTGGCCTTCCCCCCTGGACCCCTCACCTCAATCGGCTTGTGGGTGGACAGGGCAGAGTCTTTCAGAGCAATGGGGTTGAAGCTGGGAGTGTACTCAACACTGTCAGTGTCAGGAAGTGGGTGGGGGTCAAAGTGTCAGTGAAGAGGAGGTGAGGATGTTTCAGGTGCAGATGTGAAGATGAGAGGTTAACAGACATAGGGAAGAGAGGGGAATTTTTTAGTAAGGAAACGACAGAGAAGGCACTATAGTGAAGGCAGGGAACTGGATCAACATGTAGTAATATAGCTGACAGACAGTTGAGGCTGTTGCACCACTTAATATTAGATTTAGAGATCCAATAGGTGGGTGAGTACCCACACAGAACAAATACACATTACACTTCACTGTAGCTGTGTCCCAATTCCATACTACATAGAAATTTAAGGGGGTTCACACTCAAGAAATGTAGAGACTGGTGAGACAAAAACAATTTGCCTTCTGATTATTTAAATCTACTATGTGTAGAACTTGATTCTGACTTTGTGCACCCTAATGGAAGGAAGGATTCTAGGATGAATGGGCAGCACCAACTTTCACCTGGATTGTCTCATATTTCTACAAACAAAAAATCAATAATTGGACAGATGATGTAATCACATAAAAAATTGCTTCATGTTCAAATAGGAGTATTATTCCAAAGCCGCAGTTCATTGACATCCCTTAGGCTCACAATACCTGTTAGCAAAATGTATTTTATGCTAGCTTTCGAAACAGTTCATACATATTACTACATTGCATTTATTAATATGCAATGTGCAAGTGGAACAAATGCTTCATCCGTCACGACTGGCAGGTAAACCGTCGGCAAAAAAATCCAAACATGCTAAAGATTCACAACAACCAATTCCACAGTGTAATACACACACCACAGATTATGTTTTACACTACTGCCAAACATGGAAGTGCAAAAGGCACATAAAACGCACATGCAGTAATATATTAAAGCTGAGCACGACCAGCAGAGGTGGAAAACATAGATATATATCAGAGTATGGTAGATATCATATAGGGTATGAGTTCAACATTAAAATGATTACTTAAGAAAAGCACTAAATATAATAAAGTATCAAAAAGAAAAGTACTCCTCTTCATTATTTTTTTATGCAAAGTTCTTCATCTATGAACTTACTAGCACTACAGCTGTTAGATAGATGTAGCGAAGTATAAAGTATAAAGGAAGACGTAGAAGACAATATACTCAAAGTGGCAGTACCTTAAAACTGTACTGAAGGACAGTACTTGAGATGTACTTTTTTACCTTCCACTTCTGGGGAACAGATGCTGTTAAGAACATGTTACCAGAAGAAACAAATGATCAGCACTCTCAATATGCTATTAAAGTTACATTAAATGCTAAAGCTTTAGTTGAACATCATGCACATGAATGCATGTTTGACACAACGTCACACCAAAATCACTAAAAACCAATACTCTCTGCCTATGCATACTTCATGCACA
Source organism: Percina caprodes (assembly GCA_013375575.1). Classification (NCBI taxonomy): domain Eukaryota; kingdom Metazoa; phylum Chordata; class Actinopteri; order Perciformes; family Percidae; genus Percina; species Percina caprodes. The sequence continues at coordinate 3,232,335 of JABXJD010000010.1, read as the reverse complement.
TTTACTACTGAAAAATGCAACAGTACTGACTTTGCAGCTGTGTTTGCGATAACCTGAAACACACCAGAATGGCACAGACAGAGACAAGGAGACAGAGAAGGAGAGAATGTAATAAATCACCAGAGATTATTTCAATAACAATGGCACAGTGTGTGTTTGTAGGAAATGAGCTAACTATAGCATATGCTGTTATCCCATGTACAGGTCAGAATAGCCGCTGTTTGTCATCACAGGGATATTTCCCAGCTTCCCCTGCATCATCAGGATTGACTGACAAGAGCAGAGGCCTCTCAGTCACATTACGCAGAGACACATATGGCACAGAACATCCACAAATATACACAACTACACAAACAACACACGCCACATGATGACTTATGTCAGGACTGCAGCCCTTACATATAGACAAGCTGCCATTACTGCAGTGCCTGGCACCTCAAATGTAAGGCCACTCATAATACTGCAATGCATGTAAAGGAATGAACTTGTAATCAATTTTTTACAAGAAACCTGTCTAACAGATTATATGATAAAAATTTAAAGTTTCATGAATTATAACTTTTATTTTAATACCATTGAAAAACCATATTTTTAACAAAATTTAGATCCAAAGACATTTTCTGGGCTGTGCGGTTACACAAGCCTGTGTCCTGAAGGACCAAACAAGGGCAGCTAAAGAACGTGACATTTGCCGCCATCCAGCTGATCTCTTGCTGGCTTAGTACTTACTTACGTTTTCAGGCAGAAATCCCACTTTTACAATTTCATGTGTTTCAGCTTTTTATTAAATTATCCATTTCCCCTGATCACAATGCAATAAATGGAGTTTGATGGTTTAAATTAGCTATTTAAGGGGCTGTGTCATAACCAGTTGCAAACAGCTTTAAGCCTGAATATCTTCCATATTACCACAAACTACTAATGCCGACTGTGATCAACTCCAAACATCTCTGGTTTTATTTTAATTTTAAATGTGTTCAGTTCCACTCTGCCACCGCAGTAATGGTGGAAATGCTTGTGATTACAACACATAATTCAGCCGGCGGATTCTTCCATACAGTACATGGATGTGTTCAGGGTACAGGAAGTGGAACGTGCTTAGCAGCACCTCACCCACACGTGGGACATCTCCCTCCAGAGAGGGGGAGCTATCTCCGGTTTGGCAGGGGGGCAACCAAGGGGATTCAGGATGATGGTGTGTAACCAGAGCAGAACATTCCCTGACCAACAGCTGCTCTCTCCTGTGTGTGTATGTGTGTGTGTGTGTGTGTGTGTGTACGTGAACATGGAATTAGAAGTCTCAATGTGCTCAGTGAGGTGGGGTCACCGCGCTGGTATGATACTGTCGCCATCGTCTCTGCAGTCTGCATGGAGCACATTCCCTGACACCTGACTTACTGTTGGCCTTTACTGTAAAGCAGCTCTGCTCCAGAGGGGAAACACATTAGTGTAGACTGATATCTGAATGTGATATGTCAGAGGCATAGCAGATTGCATCCTTAATTAACATCTACAAATATTTCCTGACTGAGGCTTCACCCAAATTCATGCCATCCACTGGTCTAGTGTGTAATGTTAACCTTAACTCAATTCCCACGGAACTCTACTCAGTGCAGCACACAGTACAGTTAAGATAAAGGCATTGCTGATTAGGCCCTACATACTTGGCAAAAATGGCATAAACTAGGGTCGACAAAAGCCTTTTTGGGATACCCAACAGTGCAAATGTGTACTCTAAATGATAAATGATACCTGTTTTGACTGTGTCATTCTAACAGAAAGTGTAAATGTAATCAGGTGATATTCTATCCTTTTTTCCTTTTTTTTTTTTAAATAGAAGACTTACGTCTTTGGTATGAAAAAATGTTAAAAAAAGTTAAGGAAGTCAGAAAGTATTGAGAAATTATGGTGTTTTTCTTTTCCGTGTTCAAAAAATAAAATATATAGAACATCGTCACCATTATACTGTAAAACACACGTCTTCTGATTTGTTATAGCAGCGTCAAACCCCAAAACTACTATAGACTACTAAGACTATAGTGGCCCTCAAAATCAAAAATGGATAAAGAGCACACAGTTACCATTTTTTTCCATGTAACACAACAACTGGCGGTGTCTTGACATCCGTTTGATGCTTTCAGAGTTTGCTATGGTTGTTAGTGGACCAATGTCAAGTAATCGGGCACTCTGTAAGGCAGGCAGTGTGTTGTACTTTTCTCACGCACACCCGTTCCAAAGTTTCTCATAGCCCTCTCCAAATGTGTTATTCTTTTAAACCATAATGTATAATGACCCACAAATGGCCAAATATACTAAAATATGGTTGGGTAAACTAATTATGGCAGCATTATATAGCTAAAAGAAAAAGTTTAAATTTTTTAATCCACAACTATTTTTTTTTAATCCATTCATTAAATGTTCCAGCTTTTTGATTTGGAATAGTTAGTACTCTTTGATAGTAAATGAAGTCAATGGCTTTTGCACAGTTGGTCGGACAAAATTAAATATTTGACGCATTTATAACTAGATTAAACAATCATCAATCACGAAAACTAATTGAAATAAAAGTCATTGTTATTAGCAGCCCTAGAATATTTAAATAATTAAAAAAGCAACCTACAGAAAGTTGATATTTTTAAATATTAACATACCTCTAGTGGCTGAGGGCCAAGTGCTGTAGCAACAAATTGTCACCTTCCTGTAACCTCACCAGCGATTAAAAAAATAAAAATAAATAAACTTGACTTGAAACAAGGCTCTGGTTTATCAGGAAAACAGGATTAATGAGGACAAAGAGAGACACATTTGTTTTAAGATTTAAAAAAACTCATTAGGGAAATCAGGGAGCAGGAGAAGCAAAAAGAGTTCTTTAAAAAGATTTTTTGCAACATCACGTCCCTGGTTTCATTCCTGTAGTCTGATCTCCTGCGACTCTGTTACCTGGAGGCTGGCCAGGTATGTTTGTGTGTACACTCCTGAAATAGTGCCATGTGAGAGATGACTGACTGCTGGGATAGCAATGGAAAGTTCTGAGTATATTTTTAGATCATGATCCTGTTAATGTGAAATTAAATTGGGAGGGTGTGATGTCATTTGCTTCATTCCTCCAAAGTGAAAAGCAGTACTTTTGTTTTGTTAAGTCAGCTGGTGGTTGTTTTTTGGGTTATCACTCAAGATGTTAAATTGTTTCTCTTAGTATTACAAATTTCTATGGTAACCTACCCCAGTGATGAAACTCCCCGGGAAGCTGCCGACCCCTGTCCTAACTTGCCCTGCATCAGCATCATTTCTGTGACAGTTTCGGGAGAGTAAAGGCCAACTGGGGAATTGTACTGCCCCCGTTGGCCTGGTGTAGAAATGGAAAATGGTGTGGAGGAGGCAGTAGCTTTGGCCAGGGTTGAGAGGAGCTCTGGATCTTTTTTAGGAACTTGGAAGAGATTCCCTTTGGATGGTTTTTTATCCTGTAAAACTTCACAGGACAGTGGCTGCTCCATTTGAACCTCCTCTCCACAATGTTTAGGTCCGACCTCTTTAATTTTTTCTAACTCCTTAAAAAAATGAAAAGAGATCAAGATAGATATATAGAAAAAAAGCTTTAAAGTCAAACAAGAGTAAAGGCATCAACTTGTTTTGTTTGCTGACCCCTGACCTCTGCACAGGTCTCCCTGCAGTTGCACTGTGAATATTTGACACTAGAGGGCAGCAGGAAACTGCGTGATGGCACCATTAAAGAATTGTGAAGATTATATTCTCATGGACAGGACAAGAATGCATAACACAGATGACAGACAGGCATACATATACATACAAACATGTAGAAACATGAAGTATGCAGATGTACAACTGAAATTTTGGGTTCATTTATCCATTTGTTGATAGTTGTTGTGGGTGTGTGTACCTTCTGGTGAGGGATGACTGGCATGGGTGAGTCCATTCTTGGAGTGGAAAATGCTGCAGCACGTCTTGATCTGAAGTTTAAATGACAAAATACCCCTTTAAAATATACTGTTACATCATATTTGACCACTTTTTGACAATCAAAAAAGGAAAAAAATCAGCCATTAGCAAATCATGAGTACCAAGTATGGTTTACCTTTGTAGGTACATTTTAATATTAATATATAGCCCCAGACATTTATGACACTGAGTTCCTCCTAATCCCCCACACTGATTTGTCTTTTTCCTGTTCTATCTGCAGGTAATATCCAGTAACTGAAAATGTGCTTCTTTATCATCTACTTAAGTTTAATGGAGATGGGTGTTTTGTTGTAAGTGTACTGGTTGTTTACTTCTGCATAGTGAGTGACAGTTTGGTGGTGGCAGACTTGATCTTGTTTTGGGCCTCCATGTGCGTCATCCCTTCAGTGCTGACCCCATCTATGGCTGAAATGATGTCGCCCTGGGCCAGGCTGCCGCCCACTGCCTTGCTGCCCGGAGTTATCTATGGAGGGGTCAAGAGAGCAGTTCACACTCGGACCACTGACATAGATTCCTTAAAAAAAAAAAACAAGCAACTCAATAAATAAGCCTTAAAGAGGCAGAGAGTAGAAAAGCTGATAAAGCTAAATCAGTCATTTATCAACTCTGCAGGTAAAGGGCTGGTTAAAATGTCTATCTAAGGTTTATCAACAGTGGAACAACATTTTTATCTAAGATACTAATTGGTCACCACAGCTGCAAACAAGACTGTCTGATACCAAAATAAATAAGTAGAAAAGCAGCAGGATGTCTAGTAACAAAGCCATGATGTGTGCAGGACAGGGATACACGGTACAGGAACTGTGACTCAGACTATTGCTACAGTCTGTGCATAGTGGCTGATTGTTAAATCCAAAAAATCCTTTTCAAAAAAGGTCTAAAGTGTACTAGTTAAAGAGTTAAAAATAAGCTTCACTATGATTGACCCTATTGAGCCCCCCCTTCATCCCCCAAGCACACACGCTGCACTCCTCCCACACACCTGCTACTGACATTCACTCAAGACCTCCTTGATTCTACTCTATATATTCTAAATTGTTGCTTTCTACAATCCACACGTTATCTGCATTATTTCACCACTTCACATCACTGTCCTGTAAACGTGCATGCATGTGCATGCATGTGCGTGTGTGTGTGTGTGTGTGTGTGTGTGTGTGTGTGTGTGTGTGGTAGAAGGTGGAAAAAGCAAGGAGAAAAGAACGTTATTTCTGCACACCTGCCACAGTGTGATCACACCCACTCTGGCATGCATGTTTTATGTGCATCAGACATTTTATATATATATATATATATATATATATATATATATATATATATATATATATATAAAATAGAACAGATGATGACAAACTTGAAAAGAGGACTGATTTTTTTAAATTGTTTGATTTTCAATGAAAGAGTGACACGTTGTGGATTTTTATCCTTGAAGTAAAAAATGTTCCTTGCATATGTTATGTATATATATATATAAAAAAGAAAGCTACTTATGCATCTTTCAATTATTGATGGTGTGCTAAAAACTGTTTCCATTTAGTTAGCCTTAAGACGGCATGTAAATACACTTAAGTGTCTATTTAAGGAGACTCATATTTGATCAGAATGTTAACTATGACAACCCGATCATATAAAATGACTGGACATGTGTTGTTTAATGTGACACTTATTTAATGGACAATGCTTCAGCTTGGAATTTCTTTTACAATTCTTAGTAAAAGTGAGATGAAATCCAAACCACAGCAGTGTTACGTCAAACTGTAATGGCAGCTCAAGTTGTCATGTCAAGCTGCAGTTTCTCATATTAACCTGTCAGAGCCCACACCACCACAGGATTAACTCAAATCCAATGATTCAATGTTATGCTGGACACAAATGAAAGCTCCGCCTGGTTAAGGGTTTAGGAGACAATGAACTAACAGAGGTCTGGGGCTGTGAATCAATATAGATCACCAGCTGAGCATCAATCAAAGAGTTAACGTCCACACTGTTTGTGTCCAGGAAGCCTCAACTCCACTACGTTATCCTCATCTCATGAATCTCTCAAATCCTCCGTCCATCCATTCTTCTATATAATGATGTGGTTTTCTCAAGAGCAGCTCCAAAAAGGTGAAACTGAAGTATAAGGAAGGAGTAAATCTTACTAAAGGTAACACAAGCTGCCATTAGCTTCCTTGCTCTCCTGGCTTCTTTCCTGGCCCATTCCCAACCCTCTCTATCCATCCACCTCTCCTCCAGTGCTATTTAAAGGAGACGCTGTAAATACACCAGCAGTCCTGCCAGAGAGAGACACCCAGTCTCTCTGCTGCAGAGGTTAAAACTAATTAATATCTTGAGTGACACTTCACTTCCCCCACTGTTTCTTAAATTCTAAATAATACATTTAGGCAAATAAGATTAATTTATACCAATGGTTGAGAATGTTTTAGTGTACATACAAGAAAATAAAACATATGTGTTTTTGTGTTCTTTAATAAATTATCTTTGTCTGCTGTCATTTGCGACAATAGCAACTTTAACTAACCATGTACTCGATATAATGTAATTATTGGAGTGACATGTAATTTGTAAGATTTGACAGTTAAAATGAATACAAATAAAAGTAAATTGATCTCAATATCATCAAAAAAAATAATCTTGAACAATAATTTGAGTGTGCTGAGCTTAAAAGTAGTTTCACTTTAGTCAATATGTAATGAATCAACTTGACATTTAAGCTTTCATGTAATGTCATCAAAGTAAATATTTCACCTTTTTTTTTTTTTTTAAAGCAATTTCAAGTTCAAGAAAATTCACAGCAGTAAAAGTTTCCCAATGTAGCAGCGCCTCTACTCCAGTTAAACTATTCCAGTCTTCCCACTGCTGCTCTATTCTAGAAATCTCTCTGGACATTACATCTGAGCCTCCCTGCCAATATCGCATGCAGCAACATTACATAACTGCCACTCTGTCACTGCTCACAAACACAAATCACACCTGCACACACACACATATAAAGTATGCACATGCACTGACACAAGCTTGATAAAGTTTGAACATGCAACATGTAAAACAGTGAGAAGGTGATTTCCAGATGAAAAGGATAAAACTGGGTTAAATCTGGTTTGGAAAATAAGTTTTCTACCTTATTCTTTTCTAATAAGGTTGTGACATCTAGGTTACATTAAATTGTTTTTAAAGACTGCATTTTAGAGTGTAGGATGTCTAAGATAAACCTGCTTCACATTTAACAGAAGTAAGATGTAACCTACATGTCTAAACAACCTTTTACTTTTAAACCTAATTTTTTTTTACTAAGACCCCTACATATATTTTCACCTGCAAATAACCAAATGGTGCTTATTCAGATATTCACGCAGGGAAAATGTAACAAAAGTTTGTGTTTTTAAGTTAAAGGGTTCTGTGTTTATGTTATTGTGCATCTTGGTTCTTTATGTTTGAGTAGAACAGAGTCAGTCAATCAGTGTACCATGTTGAAGATCGGAAGTTTCAGTTAGAAATCATTCATGAACTATTTTGTCATCGTAATGTAACGCTGTCAGAGCATTGTTATGTCACAGTGGATTATCAGTTTGCTCTTATTTGTGAAAAACGTTGTCAATGTCAAATTTCTGGTAACTTATTGTTTATTTGTGAGTTGCTTTTGATGCAGCAGCCTGTGTGGGTGACTCTGTCCTTACCCTGGAGATGGTGAGCGGCATGTTGAAGTCCTTTCCTCCCTGTAGTCTGAAGCCCCATGGAGCAGGGCCATTCAGAGTCACTGTGTACGCACTCATCTTCGGTTTAATGATAACACTCCTCCTGCTAACAACTCCTGCTGGCTGTGTGGTTTCTCCTCCTGCTCGGTGTGCCCGTGTTCTCCGTCCTCCCCCTGCTATCCTTTTGTCCCTGTTGGCCTCGGTGGTTGCTTCTTCTCCGTCAGCCTTGGCTTCACTACCGTCTCTCCCTGTCTGCTCCCAGCTCTCAGGACAAACACCCTGGGGTGGTGGTGCTGCTGGTGGGTCAGGTGCTATGGAACCTCTGTGACACACACATAGGCATACATTCATGCACACAAATATACATATTTGTAGATAGACACACACAGAAAGAGTGCAGAGCTAAGGTGAGCCACTGCAGAACAACAGTAAACCGTTTATGACTAGAGCCACAAAACACCTCTTCTAACTATACCATGTTCACCAAAAACTCCCTAAACAAACCTCAAATTTGAATCACAAACTCTAAAAAGTCAGCTTTAATGTTTATATTAAGAGAGAAGAGTTTCTTGCCTGCAGAGTTGCTGAGGACGAGGGGCAGACAGACTAAGAATAGCTGAGGTGAGCATAGACACAGAGGCCCTGGCCCTTATAAGGCCTGTAACACGAAGCCCCAGAATGCTTCACTGTCGATTCACGTCGCCAATATAGACCTCTCTTACTGCAACACATTCTCCCTCTCTCTTTCTCCCTCTCTTAGTGCTATCAGTTCATGCTGCTAGCACCCTGTTATCTGTAATAAGTGAATGTGCACCGACGTCATTCGCTTTCATTCCACTCGAGAAAAGGAAACAACAAATTACCTGGCACCGTTTTCCTAGAAACACCCCCACCAAGTTGACTGAGTCCCATGCTGTGTGTGTAATGAGGAGCAATTCCGTTAGAAAACAACCACAGCTGTTAAGTGAACACAAACAGAATCTGACATTGTTTAATAAGTGGTGACAGACTTTACTTTTGATCATGTCCTGGTATATAAGTCACACGCACACACCTTGAATTTGAGAATTTGTGCACTGGTGTGATACTAAACAAGTATTACAATTTTAAAAGACAAGACATGGTAGAGCAGTAAGTGAACATAAGCCAGTAATGATTCATGGCAAATCTATCACTCAAGACAGCGCTTATCAATACCTAGGACTCCATAGTGAAGACTGTTCGAGATTTCATGTGAAATACCTCAACTTCAAATCTACTCCATTATATGTAAGTTTTCTGGTGTTAAAAAATCATACACTTACACTTATTCACTTTGTTACCAAGGGTTACCGTAGATTAAAAGATTGATGCCACTCTCATGTCCGTCCGTTAAAAAAGACCGTTAGCTTAGCATGAAGACTGGAACTGTGGTAACGTTACCGTATCATTACCGTATCATTTAACGTTACCTTCTAGCCAGCAGGTGATTTGTGAATGGTAGTATTTTCCGTAATGATGAAAAGTAAGATATGTGTGCATATAGATAGGTAGAAGCATACCAAAATGACTAAGAACTTATAAGTAAATCAACATTAAAAGCTGTTTTTGTGCCTTTAACTGCATGAATCAGATTGCAGCATTACCTAGCTCTAGTGATCTGTCAGAGCCCCTGGATTTTATGTGGTGCAAAGTACTAGAGGGTGGTGCACAGACTCAGGTTACGAAGAAACCTTTCTATTAATTTAAGACAGCTTACACTGTTGGTGAGATGTTAATGAGAACACAATCAAAAAATAAATTACAATTTGATACATGTTCATTAGCTGGCTTTTGACAAAACAGAATTTTCTATTTTGGAAAAGCCAGACTAGAGCCGTTTTCTCATATGAACTCTGTACAAGGTCCAGAGAATCAGTTCTGGACATTGCCCGAAGTTGCCAGTTTTTTTTACATGTAGCGAGAGATTGTCCGTCTCAGAAGTATTCTTACCTACTGGAAATACTCTGTTTGGTTTAGGTGAAGGGTGGCACCTGGGTAAAGTGGAGGCAGACTTGGACATGACTTGGATTACACCGCGGTTAAAGCCGCTTCATAAACAACCAAGTGTCTTGCCATTTCTTAAATCTGTCAATTTCGGCATTGGCCTTACCTAAAGAAGTTCCTGAATGTTGTAGTCTCCTCAGTTTAGTCTCGCATTGCCAGATCTACCGCCACAGCGCTGCGTAAGAGGGTCTAGCTAGTCCACACAGCATTCTGGGATGGGAGAAAAATGTCATGTTTTTTTGGCATTTCTTAAACCAATCACAATCGACATCAGCGGTGCTAAGCTCTGCATGGAGTTGCTGCAAAATAGCCCCGGGAAGGAACTTGTGAACTTGTTTTGTGGAACATGTACGTTCAGAAGTCGTTTTAGTCAGGCGGGAGAAAACTCAGATTGGACAGATAGTCTAGCTAGTCTCAATTTGCCATGCAGACATCCGAGGAGCAGTCAACCATAGTCATTGGCTGAATCAAGTCCTCAAATTCCAACACAAAGAAAGCGGAAGGAAACGGACATTGGTGAAAAGATATACATCCGGCGGAATTTCCTGCGGCACAGGAGCAATCCCTGTGTTGATGAGAGGCTCAATTTGCAAAATGATGTCCCTGTCCATACTTCCGAGTGGCGGGCCTCTTTATGTACATTAAATGACCCTTCTTCTTCCCCACCAGGTGTTTGTTTTCTTCTGGTTTCGAGCAAACATCAACACGCCCACTCAGTCGCTGTAAATTCTCTAAACAATGAACTGCTCATTCACACATGGGTTTAATACTATTATACCTACATCATCTACTCATGCAAATCAAGTACCAACTCTCACCTCTGCAGGGCGCCATAGTTCTGCATGGATGCCTATCTAGGTCAAACAGCATGCAGGATAACTTCCCATCACATATTGGACAGATATGACCTATACTGATGCCACTCTTATCTGACGTCGGAATGTTCCAGCTGTTATCTGCTGTGCCGGATGGATCTCTTCCATTGAGGAAACTGACTTAATGATTTACAAAGAAATCGGTTAGTGGACACTGATGAACAGATGATGCATTAGGAGCTGCAATAACCACAATCATTATAGTGCTGCACACAAAATGTATGTATGCAAATATAAGTTTGTGGGCGGAGCAAGATGCATTTTTTCTTGCCAAACAAATACTCATGACTGATTCTTTAGAGAAGAGTTGTAGAACTCTGTAATGCATATGTAGAAGGTGTACTAAGTGATTGATTAAAGAAACAATAGGCAGATTAATTAAACATGGAAATTATAATTAGTTGCAGCCTATAGTTCAATGCATGGCTAGTTTAAGACATGGAGAAAAAAACAGCATACAGTTTTGCAGTATTTAGCAAGTAGAATTTTAATTTAGAAAAATAAATAACAACACAAAACATTTTGTACAAGAAAGATCAACATGAAACAATCAATTCATTAAAGCAGAAGTTAATGTCATATATAATATTATATATTTGTTTGGTCAAAAAACTTTGAACATTCAACAACAATTTTGTACATTCATTGATGGGTAGTGCAGAACAAATGAGCAGTGGTAGGAATGTGCTAACCTTCAAGTAACATTTAAATTTGTATTTGACTGTTTATCATTTAAAACAATTATTACAAATATAGTCAATAATGCAGCAATTTTAGGAATGTCAAAGGGAACTGCTAAGTACAGAAGTGGAGAAAAAGAGCTTTATAAAAAAGGATGTTAAAATATAGATAGTGTGTCTTTGATGAGATATATAATAACAATCCTAAAACCACACTCTAATAACAGTAAAGTAATACATAATAAACTGTCAGTAGTAAACTGTCATCAGTACATCAGTATATCTAAAAGTAGACATCACAGCAAGGTTTGGAACCAAAAGTACGGTTGTGAGTCCAGTTCTTCAGTGCGGACACACACACACACACACACACACACACACACACACACACACACACACACACACACACACACACACACACACACACACACACACACACACACACACACACACACACACACACACACACACACACACACACACACACACACACAGACTCAAATAGGTACACAGTATTGGGTATTGGGATGTACTATAGTGCTGTGCCACATTTCTGAACTGATCTACAGTGGGGTACATGATGTCACCAGGAGTGGAAAAATCAATGACAAAGAGCCAGAGGAAAAGTGATCTGACTGTATCCTGTCATGTCCTGTTGCATGTGTGTATATATGTCTGATTACCCAGTCTAGAAGTAACACATCTCATATTAAAGCTGGGGGGGCTTAAAGAGACAGAAGGTAAATACAGTTATATTCAGACAGACAGTATATGAGTTGTTGTTTTTTAAAGCATGTAAACATGTTCTAGAAAGAAATCATAATGCAAGTATGAACCTGAAATGAGCATGATATGCCTCCTTTGAGGTTTTTGCATTTTTAAATAAATGCACCACCCAAGAAGACAAAACAGTCAATCTGAACTTTCAGCATATTTTCAGGCAGGCTATTTCTCAAATTATAAATACAAATATACACAAAAAAAATAAATATTTTTTCACATTCACTATATAGGAAACAAAGGTGCTAGACAATGGTGCTCTTTTCCAGTTGACTCACGTTGTGTAAGAGCAGTTAGCTTGTGCTAACTCTTGTGGAGGGAACTGCTCACAGTTAAAAAGCAGCATGGTTTTAGATGTCTTTGAGAACAAAGTTTAAAGTGGCTTAAATCAATAAAGAGTGTTGATTCTTAGTTGGATTAGTACTACCACCATTTCCAGGAATCATTTGATTTCATTATAATATAGAAAATACTGATTAATGCACCAGTATTCATAGTATATTCTCAAATGCTCATGTATAGTTGAAACCCCCACACACACACACACACACACACACACACACACAAATAAAAGACTGTCGAGGTGGGTATCGAGAATTGGTTCTGAATTGAAAGGGAGTTCCAATTTAGAGGTTAAATATCATGCTTTTATATAGAATGGAAGAACCTACGGCGCTTAGGTTTATTTCGCTAGATAACTACATGTTATTATGTCATTTAGTTGACACTTTAATCCAAAGCGATTTATATGTCAGAGGTTGCACGACTCTGGAACAACTAGGGATTAAGTGTCTTGCTCAGGGACCCATTGGTTGATACATCACAGTGGGAGATAAACCCAGGTCTCCCACACTAAAGGCATGTGTCATATCCACTGCACCATCACCACCCCAGATAAGTATGCATTGATGCATATAGTGTTTAAAATATGGCTGATAAACTAATTTATCATTGTTAATGGTAATATTTAAACACATTGTAATCAACATCAATGTAAACCAAGACTAAAAAGAAACAGAAAATGCATTGCAATGTACGAGAAAACGTATTTTGGTTTCTTCTACGCAAATATGATGACGAGAATCTGAATCAACAATCCCTAAAAATCAAATCAATACCCAACCCTTGACAACGTTTCACATTGTGTTTTTAAGGCTAATTTGTAGCCTGCGGTTCCGAGGTAAACCATCTCCACCCACTAGGATATGTCAGAAAAAGTAAAAACAAATCCGCATGTAATGTATGCAAATACGTACACATGTATTTAAATGTACTGGGTATTCACGCTCACGCACTCCGTATGAAAAAGAATAACAGAGAGCATGCTCTGGTTTTGAGTTATAATAACTAGTAAACAGCATGCTGGTACAGAAAGGTCCCATGGAGGGAATACTCTCACAGACACGCGACACACACACACACACACACACACACACACACACACACACACACACACACACACACACACACACATTGTTGCACTTCTGTCCAGCGGTTTATGGTAAAGGTGTTGACTCCAGTTAGGCTATGTCAAGGGTCTCCCTGACAACCGGGCTGTACGGTTTGGTCAATTTGTGGTTACCTTGGAAACCTGGGGGACTAGGCAGTATAGATGGGCTGGATATGGAGGTTACAATGACGGATGACGTAGTCTTACACAAAGTCCTTGGCTCAGACTCTTCCACCACACTGTCCACCTATGTAAAGAGAGAGAGAGAGAGAGAGAGAGAGAGAGAGAGAGAGAGAGAGAGAGAGAGAGAGAGAGAGAGAGAGAGATGTTGAGGTACTGTGTATGAAACTCGACATGTTGAATGTGAGTAGGTGGTTGCATGTTTGTGTGAAAGAACAAAGCAGCGAGGGTGGGGGAGTGAATGACATTTAACTGCAAGACATGAAACAGTCACTGCTAATTAAAGGCACTGATTGGTTGGATTGATGAATGGCTGTGCCGTTGTTGACGGAGTGGGACTGTATCAAACTGTTGATTCCCTGAAATTAATTGCTCCACATGAGAAGAACAAAATAGCTGACCATGTTTAGGTAGATTGTTTTAAAGGATAATTCTGTTTAATTACAAAATTAAGTTTTGTAATTTTGGCCAAAATATCTCTGTTAATATTTTATATATTTTTTCTCAAAAGAAACATTAAATATATTTGTATTATCAATCTTAATTGTTTTAAGTTAAACTCAGAGCTGATTATTCGATCTTGGCTGATTCTAACGATACAAGTCAGCCAGCCAGGTAGACTAATCAGCCAGCATAATCCATCTTTGATTTTCTACAAGGTTTGAATAATATTGATATCAGAGCAGTAGCAAATGAATGAAACTGGACAGAACGGAAATTACGGTTTATTATAACAACTAGAATAAGTGGGGGTGTGGTGATATGAAGGACTAAAGAGATATGCAAATCCTTTCACATTATGTTCAGCTGCATAGAGCTCTTCACTGAGCTATTTTAAATGTTGTAGAATCATTTAGCAGTGTTGAAGAATGGGTGACATGCCCCTTTTAAATAGCTGTAAAACACAAAACAGCGGACAGGTGCAGCTTTTTATAACACATGAATCCTTAAAAAAGACCAAAAACCAAAGAGGAATTTATCTTACTGACTGGAGTTCTATTACACAGGCGTAAAAGCTAAACCAAGCTTTTTCTACACTGACAATTTTTCGTCGATTTAAATTTTTCATGGGATTTGTTGATTTTCTTGGTACATAAAAAACACATCTACTGCTCAAAGCAAGAGGTGGACTCTTACAGTAGCAGGCAGATGACTGGTTGGCTGCAGGCTGATGTCCAACATGAAGATGTCTTCAGGCATGTCAGAGTCTGAACAGTATTCATATAAATACAGCCGTTTAGTGTTGGTTAGGATCAAAAGCTCTTTTGTACTATTTAAGCCACAAGATCATAGTCTTACTAAAAACAGAGTGACTTCAAGCCAAGACTTCATTTGAACACGGATCTTTCAAAGAAAAGAGCATCTCTCTTTAAAAGTATACCACGTTGTTTCCTCCCATAGCTTACGACAGGAACAATCATGTGCTAAAAGCAACAGGATTAGTATAAGCACTGGAAATTGGGGCACCAACAATCTCATGTTTTTTTTCTTGAAACCTGCATTATTTAAAATACATTCTTAAAGGAATAGTTTGAATGTTGGACAATTTGTCCAACCAGCAACACTAAACAAACAAGAGACGTGTCAATTAGGAAGCTTTAATGGCTAGCTGTTTCACCCTGCTTCCAGTCTTAATGCTAAACTAAGCTAACTGACTGCGGCTGTAGCTTTATATTTAGCGGACAGACATGAGCGTGATATAATCTCATCTAACTCTCTGCAAGGAAGTGAATGAGTGTATTTCCCAAAATGTCAAACTACGCTTTAAAATCTAAAAATTTCAGGTATTAAAAGTACTTCAGAGGTACTTCTAAAGTTTCTGTAAAGAAATAAAAATAGGCTATATTAAAAATGAAGACCAAATAAAGAATTTAAATATAGCAAAGGTTATACTAATCACAAAGGGAAATATGTCATTTCCCTCATTGAATACTATTGTCATTGTTTGCAAGAGTACAAGTAGGTGGCAACAGCAGCACCTGCAATTATAGACAAAAGTAAAAGTGTATATCCTCTACTCTGTGCAGAGATAAAAGCAGATGGAGGTCAGAGACTCCACGACAATCAGCCATCTTCATCTGCAACAAGTGCAGTACGTTTAAACACGAGTTGGGTCATACAGGCTGTGGATTAAATCTGAAACTCCCAGATTATTGGATTAGTCTTTGGACCCTCAGTAATGGAGTCCTGCATGGCAGTACGGCTGCACAGTGTGTGTTTGCAACATGTGGGTTACTTCTGTGAACTAAGATGATTACAGAGAGACAGAAATGCTCCATATATTGAATGCCCCACATAGAATGACCTGTCATTTTTTAATTGGCCTGACAGCACAAAGAAGAAGCACTGTTGATATGAAACGTTTTGGGTTTTACCCAGTCTGACTCACAGGACGTAGACTGGGAGTATAAGGCATTGGACACCTAGACACTTCAGACGGAATCCTCCTCCCCTTCCACTATTTGCATGTTACAGTTTTTAAAATTCCCGTAGCTATGTGAAACAACAACAACAACCTTCGAGCTATAAACATACAATAACAACTCTGAAAATCGCAAGATTTGACAAAGAATTAAATCGTGCAACCAGGCAGGCCTGCTTGGTTCTTTCGGTGAATGATTGTAAAGATTTACAAAGAATATATTAAGAACATTTGCTGTCTAACAGGGATCTTCTTGCATCTTTGCCTACCGGTTATGTAATATTCCAAGCATGGCCTATGGTTAGGATCGGGTTATGCTTGAAAAGAGGTAGGCATTCATAATGTTGCACTTGGTTGTATACATGAAAAGGGACAGAAATATAGTGTGAAAGAATAAAAAAAAGAGATCTTGAGAGTGAATTTCAAACCAAGCATACTTCCTCACCTCCACAAAGCTGGCCAATCATGGCAAAGAGGGTGTGTGAATGTGGGATCGTTGGTTTCAATAAGTTATAGAAATTGTCAGATACAGACCCTTCTATTCGACCTTCCGACAAGCAGTTGTGAGTGGTCAGACAATGTCTTACAAAGTAGTTTTATTTGAAACAAGCAAAACCTGACTCTTGGTCAGAACTAAAGAAGCCCTTTGGATAAAAGATGACAAGTCTTCTAAATATAACTCGGATGACGAGGAAGACGAAGAGACTTTACAGTCCATCAGAGCTACTTACTATTTGAACTTTTGAGTTGTGCATGCATGCAATGTCATGTAATGTAATGTGATGAACAATTGTAATGTTTTTTAAATGGTTGTGTAGTATGTGAAGCATTTGAAATTTGTGGAACTACTAGCGGTAGTATCAAACCAATACACAGTGGCCAACAGCAATGAACTCTGCTACCCTCCAATAGATCTAACTGGGGACATCAAGGCCCCTATTTTAACGATCTAAGTGCATGGCGTGAAGCGTTTAGGGCGTGTCCAAATACAGTTTTGCTAGTTTGACAGTGGAAAAAAGGGTCCGTGCTCTGGGAGCATGGTTCAAAAGGGTTGTACTTAGTGTCTTCATTAATTCATAGGTGTGTTTTGGACGTAATATGCAATAAACAAATCATATGTGTCAGCTTCCATTCCCTTTAAAAGCCAAGTGCGTTTGTACCGTGGTGCATTACTATTATGATGGCAGATTTGCACCGTAATATTTTTAAATGTAATTTTTTGCATGTGTGTGTGCTACTGCGCTTCCTTGTGTGTGTATAACAAGCATAGTGCACGCTGTGCATAAGCCTAGGCGCAGTTTACTAATGCGCTGTTGTTATTATTATTATATTAGTGGCCTAGAGAAAATCATGTAAAGGTCACGCTTGTCTGGGAGCTACTGTTTTCCTTCTGGAACCCTCATTTCTGTGACTTAATAAAATAAAATAAAAAAGTAAAAAGTGAACAAAAACTCATCAAAGATAGAAACGGGCAGTTCAGAGTGTTAACCAGACTCCATGTGATATGTGATACTGAGACACAGTTAAAGCATACAGTTACAGGGGAGCAAAGCAACATGACCATATCAGATTACATGCTGAAAAAGCCTGGATTACAAAAAGGCCTCTAACCACTACCTCATAGAGTTACTTGCCATGAAATACTGAACATAAACATGACATCTATTGGCTTTAACAGGACACCAAAACAACATGACCTCACTTCTCAAATTCAGGAGGAGAGGATTAGGATCAGCCTTGACGTAATGACAAAACAGAAGCAAGACCTCCAATCAAAAACAATGTGTGAAGCCCTTTATCAGTCTAATGTCACCTATCTGACACTTACAAAGCAATACAGTTAGAAATGCATGACTTCACATTGCATACATGTACAGTTGAATACATACTAGTGCACCATAAAGTATGTAAGTACCAGTATGTTGACATAAACCAGGCCCCAATACTCACTGTGATCTGCGAGAGGTGACATATTGCTGGGTCAGTGGGGTTGTGGGAGGAAGTTCTCTCAGACTCTCCAGTGTTGGGACCTCTCACCTTTGTCCTCTTGCTGGCTTGGCGCACCTGTTTGACATCACTGGACAACTGACGAAAGACAGACGTCCGAGATGAGCAGTCCTCTTCCGTGTCTGAGAAGCGTGCCTTTTAGGTAACACACACACAAGTAATATACACACAAGTCTAAAATCAGCTACTCGTAATTCAAATCATTTGTCACTGAAAGTGTAAGACAGAGACCAGATACCATATTCGATATGACGTAAACTCACTGATTCGCTCTCAGACAGGGAGGCCCTGTGGGGCTTGCTGGGGCGTTTGCACTCCGATTGGCTGGTAAGGGTTGATCGGCGGGTGGACTGGAAACTGCTGCTGCTGAAACGATCTCTGCCAGTAACACACAGCAATGCCCCGAGGTAGGGAATATACGCACCGAGCGCTGACCTAAGGGAGAAATAAAGAGAAAGATTCAAATTCTTAATTTAACCGATCTGTTATTTGATAGATTAGTCTGGGGCCTTCTGACATCCATGGATGCTGAGCTAAATATTTGTAGTTACTAAGGGGAATATAATTAACGCGATCAGACACGATACAGCCTTGATGGTATAAGACATCCATCTAGTGTTTTGTTGGTGTGAATCCATTGCAGAACTATAAATCCAAACTTAGACTAGTGTCAAGAATAAATTCCTCTTAACAGTTCAAACATACTTCAGCACAGTCCTCACACAACCTGGGCCGACCAAGTTACAGCCCAAAAAAAAGGAAATTACACTAACCAGCAGCATCTATTCATGAGGGGTGGGCTGCACTATATAAAACTTATTGTTTGGACTAACTTAAATAATTAAATTGCACATCCACCGATTCAACTTTTGCTTGACATTGCCATTCATTCTTCTTTTGAGGACACTCGATGTGGACAATTTTAGTACAAAAAAAACACCACTTAAGTCAAAAATAATCCTCAATTCTATTAAGTGCTGATCATAAGGTGAGCAACCAAAAACTGATAAACAATATAAATATGGACAAAGTAAGCACCCTAGCTATTGAGACTGGTGGACATAGACTGGGCTGGACTGGTCATCTGGCATACCGGGCACTTTCTCGGTGGGCTGCTGGGCCGATCGAAAACATGGGAAACAATCAGCCCATAGCAAGGGCAATCAGCCCAGTCACTATTTGACTAAAGGTTCCCCTGGTAAAGATGGGTGAATAATGCACTATCATCACACAAAAGGCAACTGAAAGATGTACATAAAACACTGAGAGAATCAATGAGCTCATGGAGCTTTAGTGCAGGCTACAGTGTTGTAGGTTACTTTAGGTTCTTCTAGCAGAGCCTCCTCTTTGAGTTTGCTTGTATTTATACTTGAATATGGAGATCGTGTACTCCAGCCACCTCAGACCACCAATGAGTCAGAGAGAGCGAGTGAGTACTAGTCTTGTTCACTTGCACTGCTCCATGGTAGTTCAATACACACACAGCCAGGAGTCTGCCTGACCGATAATAGTGGGCTGTTTGGGGCAAAAATGCCTGGACCGATTTTTTTGTCCCAGTCCAGCCCTGTACATAAACACACCTGGCAACACGTAGAAAACAGTGTCAGTTCTGCCAACAACAAGTAGAGAATGAGCAATACCAAGAATTCAAAACACTTTCAAAATAAAATTCAATATTTACTTGGGGAGAAAAGCAGACAGATGCAAGATATGTCAAAGCATGTCACAGCCTGAGGGAGAACACACAAAACTTTACTGAGCTACTTAAAAAAAAAAAAATCTTTTATGGTTTAACTTTCTCCATCATTACTGATTTCTTTATATTTATCAATGATTTGTTTGCAACATCTTTTGTTTAATGCATCTTCAAAATATTGTAGTTGTATAGTGTATACATTTATATTATACTTGTTAAACCTTACTTGACTTGCTTTGGCAATACTATACTTACTCATGGTTACAAAAATAAAGTAAGTTTTGAAAGAAGTGAGAATGATCATGGTTGGGTATATAGTAAATTCATTATAGTGTTATTTCCAGAACATTCATTGAATCTGTTGTCAATGTGTGTTTCAGTTTGTCGGGTAACCTTATGTAATGGACTGAACAATGACATCAAACAGAGCCAAAATATATTAAAGAAATCATTACTTGACCAATACAGAAAATAAGCCTAAACACAGGAATGGAATTGTAATTTAACGGTATTGTTATTGTTGTATTGTTGTTAGTTATTATAAGACCTGAAAGACTGTATGCTGTATTTGCATATCTATTTATTTTGTGATTGTATGATTTTGTGAAATAAGGGGCAGGACCAAATAAGCAATTTGCTTCTGCCTGCTCCTTACTAATCCTTTTTATATGATTTTCTGATTGTTTGAGATAAACAAATAAAATAAAAAAATAAAATAAAATACTTAACACTTGAGCGTGCATACTATACCTGTATTTGGGATGTGTTATGGCATAGATGATGGGGTTGTGGATAGCAGAAGCCTTGGCGATCACAGCAGGAACAGAGTTCATATAGGGAGTCAACATGTCAGCGTACCTGAGAATATTAGCAAGAGGATGATTAATGAGGGAAGGAAATGAGAAACATTCATGTGACAGTGGTGTGTGTCTTCCCTTGTACAGGATTAGTGTAGAGACAAAGGAGTTGGACACAAAGTCACACACCCTTTCATGTTATTGATTCCATACAAAAGCACTTGAACTTTCTGGAAAACAGTGTATTTTTACTGGCTTCATGCTGCAGAAGCAGGGCTAACATCCAATCAACATAACCATCTCACATTTTTAAACAATCTTGCCTTTCTGCTCATCCTATAAAATCAAATGGCCTTTCATTGTATCACATAGTCGCATAGTTTTCCACATTATATATTCTTTTAATGAAAATATGAATTATAGATCTGTTCTACTGAATGATGTTCCTGTGTGTTATGACATGGATTAGCTCTCTCAGAATCCTCTGCTGCTCTGATGCTTTGAGAGTTCCTCTCCATATCAGCAGAGACATTTGTTTTGCCTAACCTAACTGTATGGCCATTTGTACTAACAGGGACTAAATCAGGAGTATTGTCCCACCTGCCAGGTGGTTCTAAATGCACTAGCTTGAGATAATGTCAGGTAATCCATGAGGGCATACTTTTTGTTTTGCTTTAGAATGAAAAGCTACTGGATGTTCTCTCTTAAAGTATATCCACAGCAAAGCTGAACCTGCTGCCATCTTAAGTAACATATTTAACCCTAAATACTGCTTAATAATTGTGGACCATATTCACCCCATCCCCCTCCAAATCTGAGCCAGTGCCTTGATCAAGGGCACTGACTGGAGAACCTAACACACGCAGACGCACACGCACACGCACACACACACCTACCCAGCGAATGCAGTGAGGGCCACACAGGAGTAAGGGGCCCAGGAGATGACATATAGCAGGATGACGATGAGTGCAATCTTGGCCATCTTCCATTCACTCTTCATCTTATTGAACTTCTTTGCAGAGTCCCTGTTGTCCACACAGCTGATCTTTGTTAGCGCTCTGTCAAACACAGACGCACCATAGTTATGAAACCTTATTTTTGCTTTTAGTTTCAATATAATTTGTAATTTTAGATCAAATTTGACAATTCAAGATCTTTTTTACTTTCCAAGAGAGCTTTTATTGTCGAATTGACTTTGACGTGTACTGTACTTGCGTGCACACATACAATTTGCATCACTCACATAGGCAGTATTACTGTAGTATCCAGGCTGAGGAAGACATCAGTATAATGTGATAGAGAAACCCCGACACTTTGTAAATCAACAAGACATCAGGATACTATATCAACAGATACATGTCTTTATCGATGCATGTGGGCCTATGTGCTGCAAGTGTGACCACGGTAGGATAATGAAAAAACTTGAAGAGTGTATGAGCATGTACCAACCGGGTTGTGTGCCTGATGGCTCTAAAGATGCAGCAATAGCTGTAGATGATGATGAAGAGAGGGATGAAAAAGACAAAGGTAAAGAGCAGCATGGTATAGGAGCGGACAGACGGGGTAAACGTCATGTAGTCCCAGGAACAAGATGTCATCAGACCCTCTGGGACATAAGCACCTGTGGGAGTGCATACACACTTTAGTAATTACTTCCCACACCATGAACCCTTTGAAGTTGTTAGTTGCAGTTGTCAGTGACAGTTTTTGAAAAATCTATGCTTTATGCAGTCATTGACTGCTGACTCCTCACTCCTCCGCCGCAAGTTATCAACAACTGCTTCAGTAGCAAACAACATTTCCAGGAATCAGGCCAGACTAAAAACAAGCCTCACCTAACCTTACCACAACAAAGATTATTTTATGGAGTTGACAAAATTGTACTTTCCCTTGATGGCACAATCTCCAGCATCATGGCAGCCTTCATGATTGTCTACATCTTATAGAATTGAGTGCATTAGTATGTGACTTTAATGAACTACAGTTCCAAATACCTACTATGTTTACTGTTATACTGTGTTGCCCATTAGTCCTCCCATAATCTACAGTATGTCCTTTTTGGACCGACACCTTATAGTAAAAGTGTCTGAGTTTAGTTTGAACAGTTCGGTACACAGTGTCAAATGATTGCTTGTTAAGTCTAGATAATTCAATGACAACCTCTCTGACAGCTGATAAAAATGAAAAACAACCTGTGACTGTGACATCAGTTTGAGTTCAGTGTGACTGTGTAAGAAGTAGAAGAAAAAGGCGTTTTGCTAGATGCTGGTTTGTTAACAAATCTTATTTGGGAACGCTTACAAGAAAGGAAAAACAAAGGTTACTGTTGGGCTGTTCTGATGTCAGCTACAGGTAAGCATGAGGTGGTCTGCTTTCTGATAACTGATTTTATATAAGATTTTTTGGCATATTGACAAAAGGCAAAGTCAGATCTATTTCACATAGTAGTAAACATTTCAGCAGGAACTTGACATGAGGACATAGATAATAACCCTGAAAGAAAGTTACTAAGACAGAGCTGAAAAAACTAAATCCCTCAGAGGATTACACTGATCAACAATCACTCAGCTTCCAGGTCTAGGTGCAGTTGTACTCACTCCAGCCAAAGAAAGGGGGCAGGCTCCAGCCCATTGAGTAGACCCAGGCAACAGCCAGGATGCTCAGAGCTTTCTTGCGAGACATCATCCCCAGAGAGGCCAGAGGCCTGGTGATCACCATGTAACGGTCCACAGCGATCACCATCAGTGTCATCATACTGCAGATACCAAACAGCGCTCCGCAGAAGGCATACATCTCACAAGCTGGAGGAGGAGAGGTAAAAGAAGTAGTACCGAGGAAAGGACTATGAATATCAGGATAAGTCCTTTTTCTGGCAGTAGATCCTGCAGCTCCTGAACAACAGCTGGAAAAACATTAACTGATTATGTTTCCAAATTACAACTTAGGTTTATTACATTCATTCATGCAAACTTGCAGATATATGTGCAAACATTTACACACACACACACACACACACACACACACACACACACACACACACACACACACACACACAATCAACACTCAATCATCCCTTTAAAGCTGCTGTCCCTTCAGGCTTTAAGTTTGTGACAACTCCTGAAGAAAAACACAGCGCTCCAACTATCAGTGTTTGATCATTAGAGTGTGGTACCTCTTTCCCCTCCTTAATCTCTGTCCCTAATAGGTTGCATACTGATGTTTAATGCACACTATGGTACACCCCCCTCCGAACACACTCATGTTAAACACACTACCAACATGCATTATTGCCTGCTGTTTGACATCAATGGAATTTGGATACTGGATGCTGCTTTTTCTCCTTTAGCACAAAATGATGATAAAGGATGGCAGTGTGTGTGTGTGTGTGTGTGTGTGTGTGTGTGTGTGTGTGTGTGTGTGTGTGTGTGTGTGTGTGTGTCTGCGCACGGAATTGTTCTTGAACTGTAGGTCACACTCAAATGGGTAGAAACCCATTACAAGTCCCTGTGGAAATAAAACTGTGTCCATACATTTTAAAAGAGTGATCTTGATATAATTCATCTGTTTAGGCTATTGTTGTCGTATTAGGTACTATGTTCATCATCTTTGAATATATTAAAAGTGTACAAAATGTAAATGCATGTGTTACCTTTCTTTCCAAAAATCCATCGCTTGTGCATGCTGGTGATGAAGAAGGTGGGTGTCTGAGTAATACACATGAGAAAGTCTGTGACTGCCAAGTTAATGATGAAAATGTTGGATGGTGTCCGCAAGCTCCTGCTCCTACAAGCACAACACACACACACACACACACACACACACACACACACACACACACACACACACACACACACACACACACAGCAGTTGAAATATTGTCATTAATATTGAACTAATGATCTCATTATCACAGATGCATAGAAAAAAACAGTGACACTGAACAAGTTTTTTGAAGGAAGCTCATGCTAAACTGTACAAAAGTACCTGCAGAAAGCATATATGACCAGGAAGTTTCCCAGCATGCCTGTGATGCCCACAACCAGGATGACAATACCGATGGTGTAGTGAGCGTGGTCTGGGACATCTACTGTTGGAAATATGTGGCTTGGAACCACGGAACCCTAGAATCAGGAAAACAGGGAGAAATGGTTAACTTGTGGTGGTAGAATCATGAAATAAAGTAATGACACTACAAAACAATTACAAAAACAATGCTGAATTCATGGCAGTTCTCATCATCGCTGTGAAGGAAATGTAATAGTCAGATTTACACTATGAACGAGTAAATGGCTATTTGAAAGAAATTGCAGGATTTGTTTACACTACTGTATGCAATAAAACATTTTAATGTACTGTGGGCTAAATTTATGAATGTTAAATTTGTTTGGATATGAATTTGCCCAAATGTGGGAGGAGATATATTTAATACGTTTTGCAGCTTTAGCAAAAAGTAAAGTGATGGACTTCAAAATTGCTGCTAGGTAAAAGCAGAGTACAGTTTCTCCTCTATTGGGGCTACAGTTTGGCGTAAAATGTGATGATTTATTATGAATTTCTAAAGTTTAGACTTTTGTAGGACCAACATCAGGACAATTAACACACAAATTGTTTGAGTTTTGAGTTTTCAAAGTTTGGTGACTTTTCATGGATTTCTTATGAAGATTATTAATAATAATAATAATAATAATAAATAATAATAATAATAATAATAATAATAATAATAATAATAATAATAATAATAATAATACAGACAAAAACAATAGGGTCCACCCAGGTTCGCTGCTCGGCCCCTAACTATGAAAAGCCATTTTGGGTCGTCTTTTCACTTTTTCAACCTTTACAACTCTAGTTTTGGTTGAAATAAACACAGTTTACCGATTTACATGCTAAAAGTTTTTTTTTTTTTTAAATGGAGTCTGGTGGGTATGAGGCTAGCGAACTCAGAGCTGTTTCTAGTTAAACAGAAAGGTCTTAAAGTGGTTTTAAAAAGGCCTATCAATGTAAGGATCCTTTCTATAATGTTGTCAGACACTTAATTAATAATAATATCAGCCTGTCAGTGGCAAAGTAAAGCACTTTTACTGGACCAAATTGACGCTGAACATTTGCTCCATAGGGTTACATTGCTGTCCAGTCTGTGGCTGCAGGTTACAGCATTCAAGATTAATACTGGACCAATTTCCGATCAGCCACTAACACACAAAAATATAGTAAAATAACTGTAGTGACCCTTTAAGTGCAGTTAAGAAATAGTAATAAAGCTAAACAATTGTCCATTATTCCACACCCTAAAAGCTGACTTTTTACCAATATGTTTTTTTTCACTTGAGAGCAGCATTTTTTTTTCTGAGCAGCTGCTGCACCTCAGAGCACAAAGCTCCACTTGGGAATTCCTTTCAGTCATCGCGACACACTCTCCTGCATTAACACCTTCCTTTGGTCTCTTGCTACGTTTCTTTCAAGGAGATGCACACCCATGCACACACTGAAACACACACCCACACACACACATGGACACACAGACTACATACACTAAATCTTCCTGAAACACACTCCTATGACTAATCCTTGCCGCTGCATTTGACCATGCACGTGTGTGTGCGTGTGTGTGTGTATGTATGTGTGTGTTTGTCTGCCTACACTCATGTGCCAAAGTGTCCAGAATCTGTTTCAGCAGTCCTACTTTTCTGTCACAAGCTCTGTGACAAAAGAGGACATTTGATTAGTACAGTAAAATGTGATGGAGTGGGTATTAAAGCAAATGAGAGAAAAGGTTGTAGGGACAGATGCAAGGAGTGTAGGTGATATGCAGTGGTGTGTGTGTGTGTGTGTGTGTGTGTGTGTGTGTGTGTGTGTGTGTGTGTGTGTGTGTGTGTGTGTGTGGAATCTAATCACACTTAGATCTGGTCTGACACCGTCATATGTGACAATGTGGCTCACTCAAGGTCTCCCATCCCTCCCTGCTTCATTTCATTTCTTCCTCCCTACTGAATCTCTTTCTCATCTCCGCTATAGCTGCTGATTACCAATCCCTGTTAATTCCCTCCTTCACGTCTGTTCCACAAATCTCCCTCGATCACTCCTTTCCTACCTTTTGCTTTCTCTTATTTCCTCTAGTGACTCTGGGCCAGATTAACACCAATCACATGGTTAGGAGGAGGAAGGAGAGGCACAGTGAGCAGCATAGAAGTCTCCGGTGCAGTTTGTTTAGGATGTAAAGATGGTAAATTGTGCATGGTGCACGTACTGAAGCCAAGGTGACAGCATTTCTGGCTTTCCATTTGTCAGTGGAGAGCAAGAAATATAAATATAAATGGTCTTGTGGCTGTCTAATGCCCAGTGATTTAAAACATGCAAAGACAAACTGAGGGAGAAAGAAGACAAGATTAGGGATAGAAGAGAGAGTGAGAGACAGAGTGGAATAGAGGCAGAGAATTAAACATCCATTGTAGGAATTAAATCTGAATATAAAAAGCGCGCACACACACACGATCATTAACAGCCGTGCACGTGTTTGAATGCATACAAACATTTACTGTTATCAATGTATATGCAACATAGTTGCACAAATCACTCAGCCAAGACTAATTTAATAAACGTGGCAGAAGGGCTTCGCTCTGTACTTCTAGGCATGCTTATAATCAGAGTAATTGCTCATTTAGAGTAGAGAAATGTAATTTCATTAGAAACAGGTCTATAGCCACTCAAGTGTCATGTTAAAACAGAGAGCCACGCGACAATGTGACTGAGCCTTGATTGTAAAGGAAGAGCTTTTAATTTAATCTTAATTTTAATCTATTTATTAATCCCCAGTGGGGAAATTACAATTACAATTTACACTATGTGTACACTTTGCTTTGCTTGTATAAAAGAAAAGGTAATAATTCAATATTGTACTTTAGGCACAGAGTATTCTGATTCTGATTGGCTGGAAAGGAACAATTATTTCTAGGAACCAAACACGCCTGACGAAGGATAGGTTTTCCGTTTTAAATGTCTTCAGGTGGTTCTTTGCTTTCTGCCATCTATTACAATCAGGTATTATACCTTTCATATCCCTTACTGTCTCTCAGTGAAAACATATCGTAATGATAGCTAGCTACAGTATATGGTATATGTTTTGCATAATGTTGCCAAAACAATAAACAAAATGAGTTAGTACATTTTTAGTTGTATTGCTTTTTCATTGTTTTGTCTGATGTACTGTATAAAATGGAAATAAAGTTAATCTCACTCAAAATTATCATGTGATTCTGCATGCATTTGTCATAACCTGACATAAACACATTGATACAGAGTACAAGACGATGGAAAAAGATACATTTAAACAAATTGCTCATTAGGATTTGCGCTAATCTTTGGTCCACAGCTGACAGATTAATGGCAGGACTGGTTAGAGAAAGTAGATGAAGAAATTGAGTTCTCATTTCCTTAGTTTTAGTATTCACAATTAAAATCTTGTGGTCTGGCAATTTCATTTGTTTCAGTATTCGATTGATTTAACTTTCATTGTAGTTTATCATAGTTAATGCTAATGTCAAAACAACCAATCAAAAACTACTTCTATTCTGTGAGTGTGTATATGATAAAAATAATAAAGCATAATAACTGAAGCTTCCCTTGCTGGATGAACAAAGTACACATTCTTCTTCTTCTGAACTACACAATGTCTGCCCTCTGAATCTGCCACACGTCTCGAGCAAGTCGTTCAATAAATCATTCAGCAAATTACTCAATAAATTTGCTTCTGAAGTGGTTATCTGCAACTTCAGAGGCAAACTCATTTGTTTACCAGCCAACGCACTCTAATCAACTGCAGAGGAGCCAGAGGACATGGTCACAAAGGGCCACCTCCACACACGCAAATCCACATACAGCATATGCACATGGACACAAACACATCTAGACGCATACGCATTCATAAATTGGACCCATATTTTTCAATCATCCAGAAATTGTATATTTGATAAATGATCAAAATCGAAAAAGGCAACAAACAGAAAAGAGGGCTCTAGAGAGAAACACAGAACACTTTTAAATGAAAACCACACTTATTATGAAGTAGAAGAGCCCATCTGCCTCAGTAGAAGCTGCCCTCAGGCACAGCTTTAGCTTTCCCAGGACTCCCACCATGAAGGCCAGACCACAAAAGCTACAGAGACTGAAGCCTGCAGGTTTGAACTTTAAAGTCCAAACTGAACCATTCACACTTGTTGAACTACATTTACCATAGTGATGCCCCTTCTTTTTCAAACAGCTATTTATTGCACGTACAGTGCAGAGGTGGATACACCACTGTATTGGTTTACACATCTGTATAAAAAGATGCATGCTAGACGAAAACCAATCCAACTGTCCAACGCAGAGGGAGACACTGATGTAGTCTCATTCATCAGACTTGATAATGGAAGCATTCTCAACACAAGTTGACTTTCAAGGCATAGAAATGTGTGCATAGGCTTGCAGAATGAGTACACATGTTTATGTATTCTAATTTACAACCAACAATCCAAATCAGCATCCAAAACCAGATATTTTATGTTTTCTGCTGCTTTGCTGCAAATGGAATTTCCTCTTTTGGGACAATACTGATCTGAATTTAAGATGCAGACTGCACGTGGTAATTAGGATTAGGACACTGTGTGTATTGGGTCTGTTATGGGATTATTAGGGCACATCTTGTGATTAAATGGGTCTATATTGTATAAACACTATTTATTTCACCAACACAAGAAACAAACAAGTCCTCTGAAATGTTCCATGAATTCTGACAGGACATGAGGTCCTTAAACCCACCACAAATTAAGATAAATATAAGCAAGAATTCATGAATGACATGAAAGGTGACTACAGAGGTGACACATATCTACAGAATACCGACAGCAGCTTTTTACAACCATTGTAGTACCCTACAAGCTGGATAAGCATCAGAGATAACGGAAGTCGCGCTTTACGCCTTCATTCAGCTCCGGTGGTGAATGAACGAAGCGCAGATGCGCAGGAGAGGATGTGATTCATTCACAGAGTGTACACCTCACTCACACCTAAGGAATTGTTTAAAATTATCTGGTGGAAGATTGAAAACTACAAAAAAACATAAAACTGACTGTTTCTTTCGCCTGTTTACCAGACGTTGCTTTTTAGTTGCTC
Source organism: Percina caprodes (assembly GCA_013375575.1). Classification (NCBI taxonomy): domain Eukaryota; kingdom Metazoa; phylum Chordata; class Actinopteri; order Perciformes; family Percidae; genus Percina; species Percina caprodes. The sequence goes on along the minus strand of JABXJD010000010.1, from coordinate 3,202,603 downwards.
TGGATGGGATCGGCCGCGGTTACGCATGGCATCGCTACAGCGCACAAAACTTTCCAGTCTAACCGGGGTATTCCTTCAAGCACCAAAAAACAAAATACAAACTAAAAGAAGAGTGAGAGCCGGATACTCACAGCTGTTGCAACAGGCGCTAGCTCCATGAGCCGGTGCGGACTGATGGAGCTGATGTTCCAGGGTGCCCGGGCGGTCGGGTCCGGTGTAGGGACCCCAGGCCCAATCAGGAGCCTAGAATCCATTCCCTGTCCACGGTGATAATCTAAAGCGGTTGCGTGTGATAGAAGTGGATCGAGGTGTACAGTACTCTATATGAGGAGGTCTAGGAGTCCAAGTGGCCAGTCATCATCGCTGCCCTGCTCTCATATCCCACTCTGACAGAGCTAATGGTACAGCAGCTGTGGAGGGGTGGGAAAGAAGTGCTCTTTGTGTCTCGTCCAATCCCTGCTCCGGGGATGCCTTTGAGTGTGTCAGATTTTTCTTTTTTTTTTTTTTTTTTGTCATCGGGGAATCAATGGAGCAGTTTTCTATCTCCCTTTTGCATGTCTTTTACTTTCCCTATGCTTTAATTCTCTTCTGGGAAGTAAATTTAAATGCAAAAAAGGATCAATACAATATTTTGCCCACTGGAAAACAATTGGCTTGTGTTACCAATTTACAGTATATTTTCTTTTCTTCCTATAGGTATCAGCAGAGATCCTGATTTTCACGCACAACTTGCAGAAGTCTTGCTCACATCTTGTGCATTCATGTTATAATAGATCAAATCTATATTTATCATATTGCAGCAACCTGACTCATAAAAATGGACTGTGTTTCATGGGCAGGGAGTAGATTTGAATTTTGAGTGCATCTGAGAGAAAAGGTTGAGGTTAAAGAACAGGTTGCTGCAAAGACTAAAGAAGGATAGGAGAAATGAAAGAAGGATTAAAAGGAATTTGCTTTTGGGGTTGATTTGGCAAATATCCAGCATAATGTTTTAATCCTAAACAAGAAGGAGTGAGGAAGTAAGAATACAGACACAAATGGAGGGAAGAACTAAAGAAAATGTGTCAACTGACTTGAAGGGAATTTTGTTGTGTTATTATCATGATCTAGTCAGAACATGAGTCTGATACTGCTCCACTGGGTTGTGATTATGGGGAGTGTTTCAACCATACCAGGGAAGAAAAGGCCCCTGTACTCAATTGGGTAGACCTACAACCAATCAGAGCAACGGAGTATGTGATGTATGTTGAACCTTTGCTGAATCCCATAGGAAGGCCGGCAAAAGCATCTTTACAATCGACAAATGTCTTAATCGCGGTTCTCTGTTCATCTTTTAAAATGCATTGTCAATGTCTTCTATAACAGATGCGTGAGATAGTTTCTTTAACAGATACAGAGCAACATAGCATTGATTTAGAGTTGTGTTTTTGTCCAATATTCACTCTCTTTTAACTCTTTTATTCTACACCCATTCCTGAGGAAAATATCTGGCTCACTGAGCAGGTGGGTTTTTAGAGCTATTTCACGAAAAACAGCTGTGGGCAAAATCAGCAGTATAAGAGCAGTGAAAGTGAACAGTAAAGTTTTGGGCCGGATAGCTAAACAATGAGCTAATGATGTTAGAAACTTCATAGAGCTAAGGGGGAACTGCAGAGTTGGGAGTAGGTGTGTCACTACAAGTGGCTGCTTTCATATACTAGTATGATCCATTGTTTTTGGAAATATATATATTGATTACAGTATAGCCGCATTACATCTACAAGCACACAAATATTTTACTACTGAATTTAAAATTACAAACTCAATTGAAGAAAATCATATTTGTGCATGTGAATGTATGCACACCTGTATGCTAATGTATATTTAGTGTTGTCACAGGACAGACACAGCTTTAATTTGATTGGACTGATCAAATCAGAAATCAGAGATGCAATAATTTCTCTGTTTCGCAATTTCTGGGGAGGATACAAATGGATTTGAGCTACTACAGTATGAAGGGAGATAGAGGAATATGTTTGCTTGTGACTAACTGCTCTTGGGTCAACAATAAAGCATGCCTTTCACCTCTATACAAAATGACATTTAGCCGAGGGTGCTCTCCCTTGTGGATGGAGAGAACGGCAGAGAGGCTGAATGATAGATTGTAATATGTTGAGGAATTTAAGCGTGACCGTCTTCCAGTTTTTGTCCATTTGTGAGGGAAGTGCAAGGTCTTGTGATGCCTCACTTTTATTATATAACAAAGTCCTTGCTTCCCCAACCTCATTTCTTTTTCCTCACTCCATCCCTTTCTGTTTGCCTTTGGGCTTGCATTTGGTTTTTGCACAATAAAGCACACTAACCCCTGCCCCAGTAACCCGATTTACTGTTTATATAACACCCTATTCTGTCGTCTTCTGTTTTCAACAATATGTTGCTTATGCTCTATAATGCTACTTCATAATACAGCATAACGTCCCTAAACTCGAAGATGTTAACTCACTTCTGGAATGTTAAATGTTGATAAGAGGAAAATCTGGGAGACCAAGGACCACATTAAAGGAAAGTGAGTGACAGGAAATAATATCTTCCACCATTTCCAGGCTTGACCCCTGTGGCCTTAAGGTCTCTGCACGTCCGCCCCTCTCTCATAGCACCGCACTAAATCATTTACTTTTACATTTCTCCATCTTCTGCATGTGAGTTTAAGGTTGTAGCATGTTTAAACATTTATCTTCCATCCTCTTCAAACCAACACATCCTTCCTGCATGGGTGGTACATGTTTTGATTTTATGTGTACAGCGTGTCCATTTGTGTGTATTTGCAAGCAACGCGGCCCTCTGGCAACTGCAAGACCCACAAAGTTCCGGCTGACATTAAGAGGATCAGAATCTTGAACAGGACTTACACAATCATAGCCGTCTACAAACAAAGCAACTAATACAAAGATCAAAACAATACAACTCTGTGTGGCATGATCCTTCCATCTTACACATTACATTCCTGTTCAGGTTAAATATGGTTATTTATTAATCATTTGCTTCAAATCCAATGACCCAATTTCAGGTCATGCATCAAGTTGATCTGCCCAGGATATTGAAGACGTGTTTGATTGTTGTGTCTACATTAACAACCAAATAAGTATTTTAAGTGACATTTACAGAAAAACAAATGTAAAGTAAATCTTACATAAACATATACAGCACCAATAAGTTCAACCAATGCAAGAATAACAATAAATTAAAGCCTGTAGCAAAGAAGAGTTATTTCATAAATAGTAATTATAATCAATGAATGTTTTTCATTGTAACCCTGGTTTTATGAGCACAGCCAGAATCATCTTTGGACTTGCCCACTCACTAATGTGGAGGGCATTGAAATTTTGGATGAAGAATTCAAAATAATATACATTTTAAATGGCAGGTGAACACAGGAGTAACTGGTATCATTAGTAATGGCTTCATTTCCGTTGTATATTTTTGTAACAACCACTAAAAATCTTGTTTTTACTGACCTGATTTAATTCACCTTGTTGTTAGTCTTAGTTCCTTGGCATTTCTTTAAATCAGCACGGAGCCTCTGACCCTGCAGAGATCTGAGGAGCAGTCAACCATAGTCCTCATAAATCCAGTTTAAAATTCCAACACAAAGAAGCGAAAAGGAACAGACATGAATGCATCCAGCGGAATTTACTGCGGCACCAGAGGGGGAAGATATCTTAATGTACAAACAAAAAAATGTTAAAACGTATAACCACTATAAGATTTACAAGATATTTTATCTTTTTCTATACAACCTCTAGTCCCCCTGAGGCCTACACTACGAAGCAAGATTTGCCGTTAATGAGGTAACTTCAGGTTCAACCCAGGGTTTTCTGTATGACAACGACTTGTTACCGGGTTAAATTGTTGTGTAAATTGTTGGTAACTTAAAAAATAAATAAAAACGATCATTAAACAATTGAAGTTACTCTATAAGTGTTCTAGTTAGCAATGTCAGCAGTGACACCAAGGACCTGGAAATGGACCACCATCAAGACTGCCAGGCTATGTAGTTCTGCATACAATCCCATAGGGCTTTGGTGCAACAGGGTGCTGCCAGAATGATTGGTAGATGAAGAACCAGCAGATGGGGAAATGAAAAAGCTTCCATGGCAACTGATGATTTCTGTTCAGTGGTCTGCTTATGCTGACATGTAGGTGGAACTGGTGTTTTAAGGATAGGTAGGCCTACATAGTGGGCTTTGGGAAAATGTAGAGATCCAGAGGCCTAGATTCAAGGGCTTTCTACATCGTTTTACTCATCCTTACCAACATATCCTTGCTGCTCAGGAGATGCTGCAAGTGTCGTTATCAACCAGTTGGCCAGCTACAGTAGCTGCAGCTTTTTCAGTGTGTGCATCCAAAAGGGAATACATGTGAAGCATGAGTGCATGCAGGACCAAGACATGACTTATTTGATTTTATCTCTTTATTTTCCAGGAAATAACAAGAATAGAGCTTGTTCGCCCTTTTCTCAGGTACTACTTAATTGTTTCCTTGAACAACAGTTTATGTCTTCCATTGAAGAGGACGGAAACTGAAACAGAAAATGCTCTTTTTTTGCTCTTGTTTACTCGGGGGTTGAGGATCTATGAACTAGAGACAGCGGTTTGATATTTTTTACAAGTCAGAGGAAGACAACCAACACACATGGACTGCAGTCTACTGTCATGTCAGTTTCTTGTGTGACAAATGAGGTTAGTGTCATTTCAGACAAGATACCTAAGATAAGTGACATTTAGAATATCAATCTGGGTGTGATGGACAGCTGGTCAGACTGGTATCACAAATTTCCCAGAATCATGTCTAGGATCAGCACAATCATAGCTTGAGGCAAATCATAAATTAGAACTAAGCTAGAAAGATAAAGAAAGAGATACAACAATAATAATAATAATAATAATAATAATAATAATAATGTATACTATATTAATCCCATAAGGGTACATTTCAATTTACACTCTGTTGTTATTACACACATTACACACAGGCCTGAATTACACACACATGCTCAGTACCTATACATGCACTAATGGAGAGATGTCAGAGTGAGTGGGCTGCCATTGAACATTGAAAAACACAGGGCAGCTCCAGAATATACAGTTTGATGAGGAAAATTTGATTAATATTTAGCATCTGTCTAAAAAGTAACCTTGAACAAAAATATATTACATTTTTTATTTTGGTAGCTTGCAAAAAAGTTTTTAGATGTTATGATTTATGTTAACAAGCTGACATAATTCAAAATTAGTCTAACGCCACATTAGCAGCACCACCTACTGACCAATCAATACTCGATTGATAATGGCATCACCGTTCTTAGAAGATCTGCTGGAGCTCGGCTCACACACAGAGAGAGAGAGAGAGAGAGAGAGAGAGAGAGAGAGAGAGAGAGAGAGAGAGAGAGAGAGAGAGACCCCGTTAACATTCCCAGATAGGTATTTTTATGAAAGACATAGATCTTAAGCAGAGGGAATTATGTATAGGCTATTTGTTGGCTTCTTGAGCTGTGTGTTGTCAATGCGTATATCTGTTTGAATTATGATTTCATATTTTTATTTGCTCTCACGACTGCTTGCCGCTGCAAGGGTTGCAAATGAAATTAAAGGCTAAAGCAATGTTTATGGAAAAAAACAAGTGTAATTATGGACAGAGCTTGTGCCTGACTGATGGAGAACTGATATTGATAATTATTCTCTTCTTATACTGAACTGCTCTTTGTTTCATTTCTTATACTGCACTGTAACTTTTATTCTCATATTTTAACTGTTCTTAACTGCTCTTTAATGTTTAATTTCTTGTACTGCACTGTAACTTTTATTCTTGTATTTTAATCATTTTAATGTAAAAACACTTTGAATTGCCATGTTGCTGAAATGTACTATACAAATAAAGCTGCCTTGCCTTGATAAGCGTTTACACATTGGCTATTTTTGCCAGCTTTCCTTCCTTTTTTAGGAAGCAGCGACTGTTTTGCATTTTGTATGTATACATTGTATAAAAGACTCCATCACCTTGTACCTCACGTTATGGCTCCATAGCAGACGTTTTTGTAAAAATAGGCTAACGATTGTGTCATAGTCGACAAATCACCGTATTGCCAGGAGAAGCTCGCAGACTGTTTTGACTTATATCAGCTGTTTAGGTTTAATTACTAACATTAACTAGCATGTTAGTTAGCAGTGATTAGCCTGTGTCTATGATATCTCCTAACATATACCTATGCTCTCCGTCTCTGCTGATTGGGAATGATTGAGATTTCTCTTGGCACAGCTACCAGAAGTTTTCACTTTCAGATACGTTGCCCACGTCACAACTACGTCATCAAGCTCAGTTGGAGGCTGCGCAGTAACGCCTAGCCATCACCGGAAAAGTGCTTTGATTTTCCTTCACTGTTCTCCGTCCAATGGGATCTTTTGGTTAGTTTCATTAACCGTCTATGGTGAAAAGCAACTGCGCTGCCTGCGTCTCAGAACTGCGGCTGCCTTGCGCTCTTGAGATTATCATTGCATACATGTGCATGACATCAGAAAAAAGTCGGGATCAAGTCGGACACAAATCTAACCGGCATGCAACGGACGGCAATCGCCGGTGATCGATTCTGCGCAGACCTGGCTCATCTCAAACGAGCCTAATGTTATCGGTCTGTGAATCTGGGGGGCGGAGCTTCTGAACAATCTTAGTGCTGCATTGCTTACTGCACCTTTAAAATAACAGAGAAAACCAAACTCCGTCAGCTATCTGTATATATTACTCATTTCTAAAAAATATTTCAGATAAGAACTCATACAATTAAATATACAGTATAACCTCCTGATTACATAAAATGCAGTATTTGTCAACATTTAACCCCCAGAGCTGTTTATTTATGTTAGAAGAATAGCGATCTGATTAAAGTATTGTACAAATTATGCTAATGTGTAATTGTGCTCAGCATTAGAGAGGATTTTCATGAAGTATCACTGTGGTTTGCAAATGTCCAAAGTAAGCACCGCACCATTTGACTCCAGAGAGCTGGATTAACATGAATAATTATTAGGACAGATGAAATGGTATTACAAGGGCCTTACTGGTCATGTTGGCAAGCTTTCTGTGGCATACTGGTATTCAATATGCAGCTTAAAATGCTGCTCACATGTTGTTGATTGAGTCAATAAAGTTGATATACCATATATTAACAATATTACCTTAAAATATAGGGAAACATACTGCACCAAGACATTAACCAGCATCGCCATGTGTGTGTTCCAATTAATTTGGTTATGCAAGGGAGCTGGCAGCGGCAGCCGGTAAAAGCCGACACTGGCAAGCTGCTCTGGGATCTGGAATTGCTCCAGAACAACCAGTTTAACAACATACCAGGCCTGAATGACAGTTTCTAGGTCTAAGTAACCGCTGATGTTTTTTTATTTCATTCCCTCTGATAAGACAGCAAGAATATACAAAAGTAAATGCTGCACATAAACCAAGTCTAAGTGTTCGGAAATTTGCCCTATTAAATATATTTTTGGGATAAATTTGTGACATCTTAGAAGTTTATTAGGGTACATCTCACCCCTGACAGCAGCCATATGTTGCTGATGTGGATATATAATAAACATTTCAAAACTTGACAAAAAATTGGAGGAATCCAACAAACAGCAAACAGGTTCTATGAAACAAGCCAAAAGGTGTGATTTACTGGCACTGTACAGAACACAGAAATCGGATTGTGGCTCAGAACAGGTTCTTATCTGGTCCAATCTTAGCTCATCTACAAAAAGGTATGCCGTTGGTCTATTAGACGATGATGAAATAGGAAGTTGCTTAAAAAACAAATGTGATCAGTGTTACATTCAGTGCTCACACAGTCATCAACAAGACCTAAAGGAAATCAAACCCATTAGAAGCCTTTATGCATGTTGTGAAAACATGAATACATCTACCAAAGGTAAGTCCATAAAGTCTGATGATGTGAATGAAATGTGTTTCAACAGTCTTTAAAGTATTAATATTTGTTTTCATGTTACTATCTCTGTCTCACTTTCGTTATGTCAGAGCTTAATGCTGTGCTCGTGGGATCAAAAAGCTCCCGGAAATGTCTAGTTGGAAACATCATCCTGGGAAGACAGGCATTTGATCCAAGAGATGTAACATCCCGTTGTGAGAGGGGAGAGAGAGAAACATTTGGGCGAACAATCACATTGGTCACAGCCCCAGGGTGGCTGCGTGGATATACCCTGTATCATACACCGGAACTTTTCAAGACAGAAGCGATCCTCAGTGTCACTCTGTGTCCACCTGGACTGCATAGTTTCATCCTGGTGATTAATGCTGAACTACCATTCAAAAAAGAATCCAAGAAGGCAACATGTGAGCACTTGCAACACTTTTTTGGTGACAAGGTGTGGGATCACACAATCGTGGTCTTCAGCCAAAGAGGCCAGACAGGCCACAAATCCATAGAGGATTACATCACGAGGGAAGGAGCGCCACTCCAGTCACTTTTAGAGGCATGTGGTAACAGATATCTCACTCTTTATGACAATGGTGCCGACAACGACGTAAAGGTCAAAGAGCTGTTTGAGAAGATTAACGCATTGGTGGCAAAAAATGGACAGTTTGAAACAGACAATACGCTGGTGCAAAGTATTGAGTTGAAGAGGAAGGGAGGGGCCAAAAAAGCTGAGGAGTTGCATCTTCAATCACAACAACAAAGACAAGAGCTCAGAAATCTCCTGACAGGTCAGTTGAGTTTGTTTGATTAGATTATTTAAGTTTAAAGATAGCTATTATTTTTTGGGAGTTTTAGCTTTAATAGCTCGGTAATAATAGCTTTGTAGTCACCAAGTTCATTGCTGAGATGTGTGAACATTGTAAATGAGGTGAAACAATCACCAGTTGTCAGACGATCAATCCGAAAACAAACCCCTAGGCCAAGCAAACCTACAGGGTGGGATTTGCCAGGAGGGTGGGTGCGATTTCCCCCTTTCTGATCAACATATCCCTGCCTCTGCTCCAATTTTCTTTTATCCCCAGTGGGATAAAAGAAATACCTAAAATATATATTTTATATATATGTATTTTATATACCTAAAATACAAGTATTTTAAACTAAGTAAAGCGCTGTAACGTGAACAGTCTATAGTTTGGATCAAACCACTCTTGAGGAATGAAAGGAGTGTTTCCTGGGTGAAAGCATTTTGTTTTTGCTGCCGTGAACTCTGCTCTCCGACTTGAAAGTTTTGGGTTTTATGTTGACACAACGTTGTGCTAGTGCATAAGTGTTTTGGCATGTCCGGCTGAGTGGCAATATATCCATGGTATTGGAAGGGGATTTCATTCTTGCATGTTTTGTTTAGTTGTGCATGATCAAAACAAAAACATCCCCCAATGCGTGCAACGTACCTGCATTCACAAAGGAAGAAAAAAGCGTTTGAAAGCTCATCTCAAGGGACAATGGCAAGCATGCTTGGTCTTGTTGGAAATCCTCCATTGCTGTGAGGAATTTCCCACCTCTACAACCTAATTTTTTCAGTGCAATGCTGTGAAAGTAGCGGAGCAATCTATATGAATAATAAATGTACATGTACATTATGTAATTAAAATAAACAACCTTGAAGCTGTTAGTAAGTAACTAATAAATATTTCTAATTGAAGTATTTATTAGTAGCATAACCTCTTGAGATGAATAATCTAATTTCCATGTTTTTGTTTTTCATTTTTCATTGTTCTCTTGCAAATTAACAAAAAGTCACTATAAACCAAAATATAATATGGCTTCTTCATATTGGACTGTTACTTTTTATCCTTTTCAGTATTTTAACAGTAATTAACAATAATAATTATGTACTTGACTTTTCCGGCAGTAATAAATATCAAGCAGATCACAAATAAATATCTCAGTACAAAACATTTCCCAATTACAGCAACATGTAACCTACTGCAATGTAACTGCATTTACAAAGGAAGATAACTGTGTGAATGCTCATCTCATTGGACAACGGCAAGCGTGCTCTGTCTGGAAAGACGGCACACGTAGGTGTCAGTTAGCATTCAGAAAATATTTTCCATGTGCTAAAATATGAATAAAATGTCTTGGAACTAAATACAACCATTGCAAAATTCACTTCAGGAAATTATTATATCTGACCAAACATACTGGGTCAACTTTAAAGTCCTCTGCAAGTAGTCAATGCTTTATTGTCCACAAGCATTTACAGACACGTTACCTCGTTGGAAATCCTCCGTTGCTGTGAGGAATTTCCCATAATCCTGAGCTACTACTAATCTAAGCAGGTTGATTAACAGTAGATGGCAATTTAGTAGAATTTAACCTGAATCCATTCATATTTACAATTGCCAACAGTAAGTTTCCAGAGTTACTTCTCAAAGTCTAGTTTAAAATAATATATATATTATAAAAAAGAACAATACCCAAGTTGTAATGAACAACAATTGCCCTTTAAAAGTATCATATTTTAAATATTCATCTTATTTTGCAGAGCCAAAACCCAACCTCAGGATCTTGATGGTCGGATGGGTGTTTTCCGGGAAGAGTTTAAGTGGGAACACTATTTTGAGGGCTGAGGAGTTTCATCACGGTGACAGAACGGTGAAAGCTTTAAAGCGAAGCGGTGAGGTTGGTGGAAGAGAGGTGGTCATCGTGGACACTCCTGGATGGTGGAAATTCTTCCCAGCGATGTTTACCCCTTGGACTTTGAGGTCTGAGATTTTGAATGGAGTGTCTCTGTGCTCACCATCACCAAATGTAATTTTGCTGGCAGTGCCGGTTGACACATCGTTCACCGATGAACAGAGAAGAGTCACAGAGGGCAACATGAGGCTGCTTGGACAGAGAGTGTGGAGACATGTTATTGTGTTGTTTACATTCGGGGACGCTATGGGGTACAAAACTATTGAGCAACACATTGAAAGTGAAGGCAAGGCTCTCCGTTGGCTTATTGAGAAATGTGGAAATAGGTATCATGTCCTAGACAATACAAGCAATTCTGATGATCAGGTAACAGAGCTGCTGCAAAAGATGGAGGAGATGGTGGCAGGAAACAGCTCTTTATACATCAGTCGCTACCCTGAAACAGGGAATCCACATACTGAGGAAGACAATACAACTGAAAGCAAAGATGAGAACACAACCAAGGAGATCACAGAACAACTTTTCATTGAGTGGGATCGCAATAACTGGGAAAAACACTATAGCTATCACAGTATGGCCTCCCCACTTAACAGTAAGTATCCAGAGATATACAGAACAATATTTGTTAAAGGTCCCATTTTGCAAACAGCAAGATTTTCCATGTCTTTTTGATTTTAAAGCAGGTCAAGTTGCTGTATACTTTGAAAGTATCAAAATGAACAGCCCAAAACTGTGCCTTTAAATGATCCATACTTCTGTGCTGCTGTGATATCACAACTATATATATGGAGAAAGTGCAGCTACTGCAGTCATTCCCTGGCTGCAATGTCAGTGTGCAGAGACTTCAAGAGAGCAGATCAGGAAGAAATGGAAACACGAGATTTATGTTGTACCACATTTATTGCAACAAGTGTTGCAAAGGTAAAAGTATGGCAATCTGTCCCTTTGTGATGCTGAGAGCACATATGTGAAGTTGTCATGGGGCTGGGAAACGGACACATGAAAATGTTGCAGTCATTATATTTATATTAATCTCAATCTACACTAAAGAAAATAGAAAAAATATAAAATTTCACTTTCATGACTCTTTTTCTTATGTCCTTGTGTGTGTGAATATTTTGTCAAAATTTGAAAATATAAGTTCAAGGGTTTACATCAGGTTTACAATTACAAATACATGTTGCATCGTATTTACCTTCATAGAAGTTTTCTTCTGTAGTTTACGTGACATTGCCCTGTAGTGTATTAACAACTTGCTCCATGCAGCCCATACCTGGAGGTAACTGCACACATTATTCCTAAAAGGGACATGTATTACATCTTAAATTAGTTTTATCTTTTGTAGAACAAACATGTTTATTGTATTTTCTAACCAGTGAGTGAGGACAAGCAGACATCTGGGAGTTCAGAAGGAGAGGAAGAACAAATGGAGCACAGACATGAAGATGACTTTGAGACTTACTTTGGTGCTTCGAGTAAAAGCGATGCAGCATCTGGGCCTCTGAACAGATGGATGGTACTGCTGGAGCGAGAGTGGAGCAGACGAGAGGTGGCCATGGAGCAGGCTTGGACATATTTCTACAAAGGTGAATAAATCAAATACCTACAACCAGGTAACTTCTGTCTTGTTTAGTATTTCTTTTAAATATCAGATTTTTTTTTTTTTCCCACCGAAGACGGGAATGCCGATTCTGAGCCAGACAGGTATCGATTGCTGAAATCAAGAGAAAAAGTAAGACTGTGGATGAAAACTCAACATACACCATCTGCGCACGGGACAGATTCTGGGATAGACTCGATCACCATTGAGAAACCGGAGGAAGAGATACCGAGAGAAGACTACAGGCACTGTAGATACTGAGAGTTGACACTTGCTGTCAACACATGGTCTCGTCCAAGACTAGCGAGTTCTGTCGTAGCAGTGTTGATTTATGTAGCAGTGACCACCACAACGCTACTGACGCCTCTGTTCCACAATACAATGAAAGAGTAAATGTACATTTATGCGTAAACATGTAAAAAGTCCTGCTAGCAAGTCTGTTATCAGTACTATTTTTGGCAATTTCTTGCCTCATTCGTGACACCTCAGAAAGGAAATAACTGCGTTTATGCACAAACAGTCTTCAGTATGGCTTGAGTTTTCCAAAGGTTTTGTTTACAGTGACCCAAATCGCCATTTGTGTGTAAACAAAAGGCAAAAAGTCATACAAAAAAACAATACAGATATCGTAAAATTACGATACAGCCAATACTCACAGTTGTGACTTTTATTTTGGCTATTTTTATCTAGATATTTATTATCTTGTTAATCTGTACTATAAGGTTGCATGTTGAGGTTGTGGGTTAGGGTTAGGCAGTGTGGAATCATTCATTTAACAAATTTTGCTCTTTGGGGAGCATAGGTCATTGATGAACTTTCTCCAGCTTGTTGGGCGGCTGTCTCTGCTTCCTTCCAGGATGATCTTACAGAGAGTTCTGCCTCCACTTACCTTCTCCAGCTATACTTAGTTAGTTATTGTGTTTGGCCAGTAGATTTCCAGGATGTTTCGTAATCAGCCATTCATAAAGGTTTGAAGTTTGCTTGCTGGTTTCTGTCATTCCTGTTTATCTTTCTGCCTGGTTAAATACAACTGATTGGACATTCGAGTTTAAGATGCAGATTTTAAAAAAAGTGTTTTGAATTCCATATTTGTCTTAGAATTTAAGAAGGATGATCTTACCTTTCCTATTCCTGTTTGTAAGTCACTATCACTGCCACTGTCCTTCCTAACCACGCTTCCCAGGTATGTAAATACGGACACTTTTTTGTGCTTCTCAGTCCAGGTTTATATCATTTTCTTTTATGGTTGATATTAATCACCTTGGTTTTTGATTTATTGATGATGAGTCCTGTAGAGGCAGCTATCGTGGAATGTTTTGAGTTTGGTCTGCATTTGTATTTGTGTAGACATATGACAAGAAGACTATATCACCTGCCAAGTCCAAGTTTTCTAATTGGTACCACAGTCCACTGTATGCCCAGGTTTTGTTCAGTTATGGTTGTCTTCATGATACAGTCAATGGATTTGATGAGTAGGTTGAATACTGGGAAGTGAGATACGCTCCATTTTCCCAGGAAATACACCTAGGGAACTCAGGATAATTAGTGTATATGTGCCAGTGTGCACTGTTGTATGTAATGAATTAAAGATGCTTCATCAAATCTTTATTAAAGCTACCACGCAAATGCTGCCACTTAATAATAAAGTCCAACCTTGAAATTTTGGTATTATAGTAATAAAGCTGGATGTTTTTTCCCCCCCAATTACTTTTCATACAAGAACTGCAGTTTACAGTTCAGCTGTGGGGCAAAATACATTTTACAATCGATGTGAACAAAAAATCTGTCAACAAAGGCTCTGCAGGCAGGCAAACAAGTGGCTGGTAGGCATGTAACATGTACTTGATTATTAAAGTCATCTTCTGGACAAAAAATTGGTACAGACCAAGGAAAGAAATTAAACTATGTAAGTATATTTACTTTGTTTCACTTAACTTTTAATGATGAATTGTCAATCTACAGAGTAGGACTCAAACACCCATCTAACTGATCAGGCATAATCCCTCTACTCACATGGTGATGAACATGCATGTGACCATGGTTACCGAATTATTTGCATTGTTTTGCTTTTACACCACAAAAAAAACTGCACCGTCCGATTAACAACTTTTACACCAAAACAAAAAAAAAGAATCAAAACAGGCAAACACACCACATTTTGTTTGAACCTAACCAGACAGCTTAACTACCAAGAACAACAACAACATTCCTGTGCCTCAAACCAGCAACACAACCCGCCAAATTGGCTGCAGGTGATAGATTTCTTCCTTCCCCGCCACTGCATACATTAACAACCTCAGATCTCAGATCAGCACTATAAAGATGTCCATACGCTACCATATACTTCGGAGAATTCAAACTGTTAAGTAGTTTATAGGGAAAAAACAGAAGATTAAACAATTATATATGGTGAGCATTGTGTATTATCCACCTCAATGTACCTTTATGACGAATTACCACATAATGTACAGAAAATATCAAAGAACAACATGAAAAAGTCATCACATCACAGACGGGAAATAGAGGGAGATGGGTAACAAGGATAAGATGAAGTAGACAGAAGTGTCTGAGAGAGTAGCATCACATGAAGAGTGACAAAGAGTTGGAAAGCATGTTCTTGAATCCTGCTGAGGGCCCTGAGCTCATCAGCAGGACTGTTAGAGGGGATCAGAAGGACAAGGGATTACGAACAGAATGGCAAAACGGGATCACAATAAACATTAATCCAGAGCTAAACTCTCTACATTTCTGTATACACAGAGACAAATATCATATATACATATAGTACAGGCCAAAAGTTTGGATACACCTTCTCATTCAATGCGTTTTCTTTATTTTTATGACCATTTACATTGTAGATTATCACTGAAGACATCAAAACTTTGAATTAACACATATGGAATTATGTACTTTACAAAAAGCACTCCATCACTCTCCTTCTTGGTCAAATAGCCCTTACACAGCCTGGAGGTGTGTTTGGGGTCATTGTCCTGTTGAAATGTAAATAATGGTCCAACTAAACGCAAACCGGATGGAATGGCATGTTGCTGCAGGAAACTGTGGTAGCCATGCTGGTTCAGTATGCCTTCAATTTTGAATAGTGTTGGGAAACCATTTCAGGTGACTACCTCTTGAAGCTCATCAAGAGAATGCCAAGAGTGTGCAAAGCAGTAATCAGAGCAAAGGGTGGCTACTTTGAAGAAACTAGAATATAAGACATGTTTTCAGTTATTTCACACTAATTCCATATGTGTTCATTCATAGTTTTGATGCCTTCAGTGATAATCTACAATGTAAATAGTCATGAAAATAAAGGAAATGCATTGAATGAGAAGGTGTTCAAATTTTTGGCCTGTACTGTATAGTATAATAAAAGCATTCAATATGAAATTACATCCATACATGTTTCAGCAAATGCCTTTGTGTAGCTCAGGCTGAACAATGATTTTTTTTCTTTGTTGTGTCCTCTTCAGGGAGAATTTTTAAAATTACTTTTCACTGGGCACACTATAGTTCACTCTTTTCTGCTGCATCTATGTATGTGACTTGAAAATGTTTCAGCTTGACCCTTTTTTGATGTCGGAAGGACTAGAGAAAAACAGAAAATATAACAAAATAACAGAGAGAAGTGAATTTAAGGGTTATAACTTTTATAGCTCAGTTTACACACACACACACACACACACACACACACACACACACACTCACTGCAAGTGCTGCAAGCGCCTAAACACAAGTTTATCATGTGTTAGTTGCTAAAAAGGTGGATCTGGTGTTTTTTTGTACAGATACTGCAGGGAAAACAAATGAGATAGATTGTGAACATTTTGCAGATACATTCAGTATAAACATTTAGGGACTTGCCAAACTCGGCTATTAAAACCCTAGCATTAAATTTCTGCCTAAGCGGATTTGCTGTTGCAAATTTGTAGTATATAAACAAAATGCACTCTCTACAAGCTTACAGCTACACAGAACAAAAAAACAGATTAATTGCAAAAGCCATTAAATTCATGCGAAAGTAAAACTGAAATTTGAATGCACCTTTACAGTTCTGGGATAGAGGAGAGGACTGGACACAGATATGCAAAGCCATGGTATCTATAATGCCTATTGCTAAGATTACACATTATAAGGTGTACATACATCTCTATAGCTGCATAAACTGTGGTTTTCATCAGTATCTAAAATTCCAAGTGTGTCAAATTGATCTGTCTGTTTTACCGCAAGACATAGTAAGAAGAGTCCTCTTTGTGCTAAATCAGATAATAAAAAGTCAAAGAGCCGCGTTTCCTCTTCCCGAGTCCATCTGAATCCCAAAGCCACAATGACCCAGTTACAAGCTTTCTAAGAACACAAGAAAAAAAAAATGAAATCAGGGTATGAATTATGACAGTTATCTCTATTGTTTTCTCCTGGAACAGGTTAATTTATTATTCATTTAGTTTTAGACAACAAAAGGTTGTTTTCACAAGGAGGTAATTATCCTGTTTTCTCATTAACAAATTAGTTTCAGGGGTTCTGAAACAAATGATTGGAAAGTCATTCTCTGAGATTATCTGGAAGTGTGCGTTTTCCACTACCCTGTAAATCCAAAGTTCTCACGAGAGCACAATTTGAATTTGTTCAGCAAGTTACTCTGGCATTGAGTATTGCTGCTCAATACCCTTATAGCCGAGCTGCACCAATCACATCGCTGTATCTGATATAGGCAGGTCAGAGGTCAACAAAGGACGCTGGTAGCCAAGCGTATGGGGCTCTGGATACGTCACCCCGTGTGGTGTTGTGATTGGTCGTAGTGTTATCCAATTGCGTGCAGTGAGATTTTCAAACGCACGCTTGGTGCCGCCCTTCGAGATGGGTGACTTTCATTATTCAATGCCAGACCGTTAATCTTTTGGATTTGGGTCTGAATTTCCAGGCTACGATTCCACAGTAGCAGAAATGAACACATCCAGCAGATACGCAGTTATATCAGTATGCATTTGGAGTCATGTTTCTGGCCACCTGGTCAATTGAAGTTCAATATTCACTCTCTTTTAGCTTTGTATTTGGTCTCACCCAACTCCTACGCAACCTATATGACATGTTAGTTGCTTAATGCTCCACTATATTCCCCAGCGGCAGTCAAATATTTTCTGGTGTGGACAGTCTTGCACTGGCTGGAAAAAAAACTCTGAAAACAACTGTGCAGTAATCAGGACTTAAGAGTATCCCCAGCTACAAGCGGCTCTCCCTGCGTGGGAGGGAAACCACCAAACTCCCTCCACATCAACAGCAGATCATTACTTGATGAAAACCATTTTTTTTTTTTAACATTATTAAATAAGATACATTGTTGCATGGTCTTTTCAAGTCAACAAGTCCTTTAATTTAAACAACAAAATATATAGTGTGGAGGGTTTCTGTTCTTCTTGAGAGAAGAGTCTTGAGAAAATTGTCTTTTTTTTCTTTTAAAATAAACCTTTTCTTCATTTTACTTTAAAAGGTTAAGAAAGATTGGCAGACTCCTTTCAATGCAAAGGAAAAGCGGCTCTTCTCCGAGCTCCTTATGGATACTCTAAGGGGGAAGCCAGCCAACCCCCTGAGGAAACCCATTTTGGCCGCTTGTACCCTGGAACTTCTTCTTCTTCTGGTCATTGATTGGTCATGACTCAGCCTTTATGATCATAGGTGAGGGTAGGAACAAAAATTCACCAGTAGATCGAAGGATTTGTCTTCTGGTTCAGCTCTGTTTTTGTCAAAACGGTGCGGTAAAGTGAATGTAATGCCACCCCCGCTGTGCCAGTTCCCATGTAGCAGCGCACCAGACCCCATGCAGCGGTTCCTCCCACAGGTGGTGGGCCCATGTTATGTACTCCTTGGCAGACTGACTGACTGAAATGGGATATGGGATAACAATTACTTTTTTAGAAATGTTTCATGATATATTGTCTCTATTCAACTTTTGTTTTTGTTAAAGAAAAAAAGAAATTTGCAATACGAAATACTATCAAATCACAATGTAAATCGAATCAGCACCCATATGTCGTGAAAGAATCAAATCAGGGCTAAAGCATATCGTCCCAGCCCTATGATGCTAATGCTGCAATCCCAGAACATATCCTAACCAGAAGAGATGGACCCTTTGACTTTGAACACTATGGGGAAAAACACGCTGGCCAGAGAATACCTGCAGTAACACAAAAATGGAAGGTTTGGTTGGTTAAAGTGTGTGCAGTGTGCATTTAACTGCTTGTAAGAAAATTGCAGTATCAATGATTAGGTAATTTTGTCCACTGACAGGGAGTGTAGAAGACTGCACAATATTATGTTTTTTGTGTTCACATCTTTCATGACGACACAGGTGGTACTGACTTGGAGGATGTCAGTGAATGAGACAGAGGACATCACTTAATCACAACATGACGGCTGATGTGTCTTAGTTTGAGTTTTCACAAAGAAGCATCTGGCTGTCCCATGTACTCCTCACATAAAAGGCAAACGGCTTAGAATAAAATGGCATACAAGAGATTAAAAAGGCACTGCGGGTGAAGAGATTTCATACTTCTGATAGACAAGATGAACAAGGGCATGTCAAAGCTGACAAACAGCCAGTTGGAACTCTTTCTCTGCATGTATAAAAAGAAGAGATTAGGTGAGAGAGACTGAATGAGGGAGAGAAAAATATTAATCATCAGGTTTTTAAGAGGGTAGGGTTGAAGAGTGTGTGGGAGCAAGGGAGCAGATTTTAAATGTGGAATCAAAATGAAAACAGGACAGTGAATTGACTGTCAGGGACTTTAAAAGTTAAAATGATAATATGGCAAAGGGTACACAGATTTTAGCAAGAAAGGCTGTGCCAGATAAGCCTCTCGGCTCTCAACTGACCCTTGAGGTGAGGCATTCTGGGGTGGAGAACACAGCCGTGGCATTGTGGGTGGGAAGCATAATGGAAGAACAGGAGGGGATGGACAGCAAAGACAAAAAAAACAAAGATTTAATTAGAATTTGCCACCTGCTCTGCGCGTCCATAAAGTAAACACAGAAACCCTTAAACAAACACAACAATGTTTCCGGTACAGTACTGCCAATGTAACCCGCATTTAATTGCATACATTCAAATCCTTATCACTCAGTGCATACATTGCACTGTGCCTAGTTGCAACTAGCGACTATTTACACAATTTTTTATTTGTTGATCATTTTCTTGATTCATCGATTTAGCACTTACACTATAAGACTTTAGAAAAAGTCCATCAAGTCTTCGCAGAAATTTTTCAGCAGCTCAAATAAATTAATTAAATGTACAGTGACAGCAACCTGATTAAAGCAGAGAATCCTCACATTTACAGTAAGACGCTGGAAACAGGCTAAGCGGTTTGTGCATTCTTAAACAGTTTGTCAGAAGCGTTCTTGATTTGTTGTTTGTGGTTGAACCACTGCAAATCGTAAACGGAAATAGTTTCACATTTTGGAAAATTCACATTTGGTTTCTTTCTGAGCGTTAGATGAGAACATTGATACAACTTATTAAATGGAGAGTGGTATGAATAGTCTCACCAAGAAAGCGAAGAAGTGTATTTTCCCAAAATTTTGAATTGCTCTTATAATCAAGTCATTGTTTAAGTATAACTTCCAAAACTGAGAAGAATGTGGCATGCAAAGCCTTTTGTGCCACTACAGCATCTCCCTGTGAGCCAATCAGATGACCTGACTTGGTTAAGCAGTAAAGTCAGCAAAAGATAACATGGGGTTTGGCTAACAGGCCTAAAGGGAGAAAGATTGGTGAGATAGTGGCCCATCTGTATGGACATCAGGTAGGTGAGTAACACTGAGCTTATTAAACCTGGTGCACAGGAGACAATGATGTCCTTGTGTAAACAAACATCTTTTAAGCAAACTAAGTCCACATTTCTTGTTAGCCGGTGACCTCTCGCGGCTTTAATTATTATCGCATGAGAAAACAAGGAAGTGATATAGCAATGTATACAATGCACAAAATTCTGCTTAAGGATGTTGGTTCAGGTGGTGGAAGGGTCAAACAAACACAAGAATTTCACTGAGGAGACCGGGATTTGTATCCCAACCAAAAGTCAGTCTGTCATGCCTAAATGTAACTACTTGTTGAGAACTGCAGCCGATATGTTAAATAGAATTGTCACATGACTACGGTCACATGGTTAATCCGCCACCGTGCGGCAGCGAAAAGAATAGCCATATGTGTTATTTTGAAAATCATTGTAAATCAACCTGTAATGACGTTTAGGTATGAGGATGTGTTGAAAAAAAGCAGCACCACAGATGACTGTATCAACCCAGTATCTAGGAATTCCACTTTTGTAGGATGATCCTGCTGGATAAAATGTATGTAGTGCCAACATTCAGTACAAGTACAGTAAGTAATGCAATGTTTATGTACATGGAAAAAAATTTGGATATAGCCAGACCGAATGCGACGAACTACAAAAAACAGACAACTTTCCAGTAATTTCTTCTAAAAATCCATGAATCCCCAAGGAGCACAACAGGATGGCCCTGAATTCTTCAATTTTGAATGGGCTTAAACTGAAGTGATTGAAATACAGAGAAAATTTAGCAGTCTAGTGGAAGAGACAATACAATACATTTTTCTTGTTCTATTTTTTCTCTCCCTAACCTTAACCATGTAATTTGAATTGCCTAATTTTAACCATACTATTGGCACTGAATTTCTATCTGGTGAGTCAGTCACCCCCCCCGTAACATTTTAATTGATTGTTTCAGTATATTATTATTATTATTAACATGTCTTCTGGCTGGAGCTGCTGCATGAGTGAAAGGGAACAGTTAAGCCATATGATCTTGAGGGATAAAGTGGGGAGATATGAGACGGCAAGGCTGATTGAAAGACAGAACAGGGAGACAGAAAGTGAGGATTGTAGAATCAAAGAGCGAACGAGAGAAAGAATGACATGTGGATGAGAGAGGGGAAGAGTGGAAATAAAGGGAAGGGAAGGAAAATAGTGAAAGATAGAGAGGCAAAGGGAAGGTGTCCATATGCTTGGAGACAGAGGAAGGCTTTGGCATCAAGCATTTCTGTGACGGATTAAGGGTTACAGCTCAACCTGAGGCCTTAAATAGAGGAATACCTCCATCACACAGACATACTCACACAGACAAAGACAGACACACACACACACACACACACACACACACACACACACACACACAGGAGCACTCTGCCATGGGCTGAAATAAAAAATGACAATGATAATAATAATTGCAGTGATTACCGCTTGTTACATATCTCCAAGCCATTTCTCCATTTATTCTTTTGTACTCAACTGTGCAGTCTGCACTAAATCTTCTCTATCTCTGTGGCTTTCATCAAGCACAGCAGGGAGAGGAGGAGAGGAGATTACAAAGAAAATATACATCCACTTACTCTGATATCACCGATGGACTGCTGTAGACATGTCATCAAAACCCCGAAAGGGAGTTCTGGCTTTTATTCGGCAGAAAATAATGGCAGGTTGTTAAGTTTGAGAGTTTGTGTGTGTGTGTGTGTGTGTGTGTGTGTATTTAATGTTGAATCCCAGTCATCTTCTAAATAAGGACTTTTGATTATTAATAGGGCATTTTCTATTAATTTTGTTGAGTTTTGCATAGGCTTTCATTATAAAAAGTACCCGGCGACGCAGATTCCCATAGCTGTGCATGCGTGCACAAGGTGATAGAAGAGAGGGGCGCTGCTCTGCTCACAGTGACATATTGGATGTCATTTTTGTTCCTGCCCGGATCAATGCCTTTTCAGCAGTTCCAGCTTCCAGCAGTTGAAAGTATTCCTCTCTCAGTAATCCTCCTTCCTTCGTTTAGTTTTTGGCTTGAAGACGACATGACCCGCCCTGGCCTTGACCTGCCACCTGTAAATTATTAGTCAACATATAAGAAAGCCTACCTGGAACAACAACAACAAAAATCACATTTCGCCTTTTTTGCCGTTTTAAAAATGTTCTTTGAACCAAATCAACTGTTTTATGGCCAGCTCATAGCTGATTGGCTTGGTTCCATATATTATACAATACATATAGACCATTCATTTTCTGAATACTCAATGGGGATATTAGATGGGGAAACTCATTTCCAGAACCAGTACTTTATGAACCCATAGTCATAGTTAACTGAACAAATCTGAAAAAAAGCACAGACAAAAATAGACCAATAAATAAATTCTAAAGTTGTTTTTTTTACAGGGAGGAAGTCATGCCTGGGATGCAGCTTAGGGACACATGGGGTAAAAATAATCTGAAAGTTTCTATTTCTCTCTGATGTTGTCTTCTCTAACACATCTCCCTCCTCCGCTACTGCGCTATTTTTAGCCCACAACGACTCTCCTACAGGGAGCATGAGCGTCTTTCTGCCACCACACGTGAGTCCTGTGCACGTGCACTGCTCTCCATTAGACACAGCTCTCAGGTGGTAAGACACAACCCACAACACCGCCGCTGGTACCAACAGAGCATAATTAAGGAGGGAGAGGAAGAAAGAAAAAAGGAAGACAATGGGGAGGACAGATAGATAATAATTTGGGTAGATTATAATAATTTGACTGGTTTGATTACTGGTCTGCTTTTATGCTGCTGGAATGTGTTCTTAAGACATCTTTCTAAAAAAGGAGCTGAGCTATATTTCACAGGTTAAGAAATGCAAGTTAGGAATCACTTCCATCTGGACTCGTTTTTTGACAGCGGGTGAACTTTATGTGATATTTAGAGATGGCAATGTCAGCTCATTGTGAACAGTCACTTTGGACTGAAATGCAATTGATTTTGGTGATCTTCTGACTTTTCCTCGAGCCCCACCAGCAGGTTAAACATTTCTGGCTATTAGTGAAATGTCTCATAACTATTGGATGGATCCCCATGACATTTGGTGCAGAGCAGATGAACATGCTTATACTGTATTGGCTAAAAGCGTCGCTGTGCATAAGCCTCACAGGGATGCTAGCATGGCTGGAAACCCTTGGCCTTGCTTCAACATGCATTTTAGCTGAAGTAAGAAGCACTGACTAAGATCATCACATCTTTGTTTGCCCCGTATGAAAAAATATTATGTTAAATCAAAAAAAAATCACCAAAATGCATGCCCCTTGTTAACCCATCCCCCCTCTCCATCCCTTAGTAACAGAGAGAGTGCAGGGGCAGAGGGGTTGTTTAGTTGAATAGTCTGTCTGACTCATTGATTTGTTTTATCAAACTGAGGTTTGTGCAAGTTAGAGTCTATGGCTGTGACCATGTCTCTGATTATCAGTAGCTTAACTGTGGTAATTATTGATACAATTGATACATCCAAGGTCCGCTGTTTGTGGTACTGAAATAGCAGAAACAGTTGTAATTCATGTTTTTTTGTGAGTCACGCCCTTCTTGTCTTGAATCTAAAATATTCTCTATATAGTTAGTATAATACACCACTTGTTGTGCATCAATGGAATATCTGAACAGGCAACTCTGAAGGGTCTTAAATCAATGTGTGTATGCTTCAATATACCCTAAAGGACAACTGGAAAGTTGTTCAAGCCAGGGACTAGGTATCTTGTTCAAAATGAAGTTGAATAATGTGCAACTGTGCATACAATAATGTGTAGGGCCACCTTTATACCTTTTTGCATAGAATACTAAGCCAAAACAATAGCCTATTAATTGTCAGCATGATTTTATAAATCTTTTTTTTTTTAAATGTTAAACATATATGTAGCACAGTTAGCCCTTAGGATGGACTGTATCTGTGAATGGCCTTAGAAAACTAATTTACCTATTGGACAGTAAGCAATGGGGATTTATGTTTGCTAATAACATCTTGAAAAAACTTTCAAAAATTAACAATAATTTGGAGGCCCCAACCACATTGACTCCGAGAACCCCCTATTGAAGTTCCATGACAGAGTTTTAAAGTCAAAAGATCTACTTTAATGTTTTTATATGGCATACATGGTGAACTGTGGCTTTGTAAAAAAGGACCATTGACTTAAAGAGGCGTTTTTTTTGTTTGTTTTTTTGCTCAGTCCCAAATTAACTATGATGAATGCAACCAAGCACTGCCAGTCTCAAGGAATGTGGTACAATGATTCTGGCTCATTTGAAGAGAATCCCATCTTAGCTCATTATATCTCTTCTTTTTAATTCCAGTTGTCTTAACAGGAGTCTGGCTCCTCTTCTCTGCACCATCTGTATTAGTGTATGAGTTGTTTCTTTATTGTCTGCATGCTTTTACATAGTATCTAAATTGTCGGTAGACACGTGCATTTTATATTCCAATATTGTGTAGCATTGGGTACCGAATTCTGTACTTTTTGGGGTATCGACCGAAATACAGTACGTCGCTACTTCTGAGAATTGTTCACATTAATCAAACAGTGCCAAGTTTTAGTACCTGAGAGCACGTAAGCCAAGCATATCTGTCCTCTCTGCCCGTTGACAGAGAGCAGCGGTGCTGACGGACCGAATTTGCCTCGGCAGTTTGTTTAAGTCGCAGTGAGTCGGCAATGCCGGTAAAGCGGTTGCAATGTGGCTTTTTAAAACTCCACACAGACGGCATTCGCTGCAGTATAATATAATGGCAGTCACGGTGCGGTTAACACTTCCTCTGAGACAGGCTGGCACAACAGTGTTCTCTATGCCCTGGTGACAGACTGTAGCACATTTCAGCAACAAGGCAATTCAAAGTGCTTTACATAAAAGAGCAATTAAAAAGACAAAAAAAAACAGAATAAGCTGCAATTACGAGAATTAAAGTTATGGTGCAGTAAAGAAATGAATGACTATTTGATTTAATAAGTTGTCAGGATGGGATTGGGAAGGGAGAGGGAGGTGTTTTATGTTGTGTGGAGTGTAAAATGTTCTAAATAAATAACAAAATGTTCCAAGTAAATAGGATGCATGGGTTTGGAATTATTTTTACAACTGAAATAAATGTGTTATAACAGAGGGAAAGTACAGATAAAAGATACCTTTAACATGCCAAGAGATGCTGGGTCTGCCTGGTATTTATGCTCTTCCTGAACCAAAAACAATTATCATTTCCATACTAAGTTGGTATTTTAGAGTCTTATGCACAGTGAACATTTTGGTAAATTAATGACATAGCTCCACATTGTCAGTCTAAATTGTTCTTCAGCTAAAGCTACAATCGGGCCCAAACAAATCAGGCCATACCCTACATAAACCCGCATGGTTTCTGTCCAATCCTGACCCAAGCCCAAACTACAGCAGCAGTTTTAGGCCTGAGTCCAAACCCAATTTTTTACTGCTCATTTGTCCATGCATGTAAGTTGGATAGTTATCCAGAACACGTAATCCACCAACAACTTCACAGACCAGTTGACGTCATACTATTTTACAACATAGCTCTTGGAGCCATAGTGTGTGTTCAGATAGGATGGATATAAAGTTTCAATTTTAAATTACCTTTCCTAAACTTTTGCAGAGTTTGAGTTAAGACGTTCATGATTTTAGCCTGCTGGTCAGAGCTTTCTGGTGAGGAGAACTCAACTCAAGGAAAACGTTTCAAATCTTTGTCCGTCTTTTGCCGCTGAAAAAGACTATAAGGCCACCAAGGAAACAGCACAATGAGTACAAGATGGAGGAGATAAGAAAATCTCGTAAATTTATGTCAGAGGAAATAAGCAAAGTGGCAAACCAACAAACAAAGCTACTTGGGCTAATGGGGGCAGTTTGCGAGCTGAAATTCCTAATAAAGGAGAAAGATAAGAAAATAACTAACCTGGAGAGACAGGAAGAGGACATGGAACAATATTCTTGAATTGATGACTTGATGATAAGCCAGTGACAAAACATCAAACCTACACTCAAGTGACAAATACAGAAAAAGGCGAAGAAGAGTCATTGGAAAAACAAGTGATTCAGTTCCTTGAAATCCACAGTATTAATATACAAATGAACACAATCTCAGTATTCCACACAATTCCTCGGAAGGACAGTAACGCCAAACCGAACATTATAATATGCTTTCTAAACAGAAAAGCCAAAACTAAACTACTGAAACAGGCCAGGAAGCTCCGGGGGACAAATGTGTTCCTGAATGACTAACCAGCCAAGAAAAATGCTGACATTGAAAGGCAGGCACGACTCTTAAAAAAGCAGAACAAGCTACGTGGACAAGGAACTGTAAAGAATAGATAAAGCAAAATCCATCATGGTAAGGGAGCTGAAAGACTTGGACAAATACAGATGAACAGATATCTCTGCATCAAAAGGCCAATTAGATCTATGATAAGATGTTTAAATTACTGCATGACCTCGAATTTTGTGCAATTTTGTCTGTGTCTGCTGACACCATGGAACACTGTGTGGAAACATTTGTATGGCTAAGACGATCTCTATGGAATCACATCAACGGCAGACTGTAATAAGGGGATCGGATATGGATATCTCTTTACCATTTAGAGATGTGAATCATGATGACCTTGGAGGAATAGGATTATTGGAAGGCAGGGACGTTGTTAGGCCTATTTTAGGGGGGCTGAAGCTACCCCAACATGTTCTTAAGCACCCCTAAATGATACTAAGAACAACTATAACAATTTGATTTATCAATACCTGTATCCTCATTTATATAGACCCAACAAATGATATATATCCAGCTACAAAAAATAGCTGAAATGTCCGAAGTTAGACAGTAGCACAAAGAGTAGTTGTGCTATCAAGATGACGCACTGCAACGTCAACTGGCACCTTTCAGAGCATTGCAGTCCGGAGCGTTGCAAATAACTGGAAGATCTCGTCTTGTTGCTACTCTCTGGTCTGAATTTGCTATGTACCCTCCTGCCCACACACGCCGATACACACTCTAATGGTGAAAGGAAGATTGATTACCCAAAGTGACACAGACTAAAATTGTATGTTGTTTTTAATTACCTGCTACTTTTTAGCAATGTTTTCTTGAGGTAAAAGAAAGGGGATATTTTGGATTGCAATGGAAAACTATAGTCTAGCTAGAGTGAACGAGCAAAATACAAGAAATGGTTAACTTAGCAAGCTAATCACTCTTTATTCTTTGCCAATAATATAGCCTATCTCTAGTAGGCCTATTCTAAAACAATATATATCCCCATAGAATGTTGTCAATGAAAACTAAATGCCATGTTAATGCTGTTGCACCGTTGTATCATTCCATTCATTGAGCAGATGAGATGGATATTCGAAGATATTTCAGCAGAGAGAAAGAAGCAGGAGAATGGCAGGGCAGTTGACTCTGAGGGAGCCGGTGTGATTGAGCTCAGTAGTGGTCTATACGTCTGAGGATTGTTTTGTTTTCTTCTAACAATAAGCATTTGTTGGCAGGTCTAGGCACTACGCATAGCCCAAACTAAATTATTATATATTTATTATATATATACACACAAGCTATATTCTAACCAATTTAACTTTCTGCATTCACTGGCTGTGATAAATGTTAACTAAATGTAAGCTAAAGATGAGCACATGCCAACAGATACACATGTGAAAATCAAACGAAAGCAATCCTACATACAGTACATATACACTACCGTTCAAAAGTTTGGGGTCACCCAAACAATTTTGTGTTTTCCTGAAAAGTCACACTTATTCACCACCATACGTTGTGAAATGAATAGAAAATAGAGTCAAGACATTGACAAGGTTAGAAATAATGATTTGTATTTGAAATAAGATTTTTTTTTACATCAAACTTTGCTTTCGTCAAAGAATCCTCCATTTGCAGCAATTACAGCATTGCAGACCTTTGGCATTCTAGCTGTTAATTTGTTGAGGTAATCTGGAGAAATTGCACCCCACGCTTCCAGAAGCAGCTCCCACAAGTTGGATTGGTTGGATGGGCACTTCTTGGTACCATACGGTCAAGCTGCTCCCACAACAGCTCAATGGGGTTCAGATCTGGTGACTGCGCTGACCACTCCATTACCGATAGAATACCAGCTGCCTGCTTCTGCTCTAAATAGTTCTTGCACAATTTGGAGGTTGTTTAGGGTCATTGTCCTGTTGTAGGATGAAATTGGCTCCAATCAAGCGCTGTCCACTGGGTATGGCATGGCGTTGCAAAATGGAGTGATAGCCTTCCTTATTCAGAATCCCTTTTACCCTGTACAAATCTCCCACCTTACCAGCACCAAAGCAACCCCAGACCATCATATTACCTCCACCATGCTTAACAGATGGCGTCAGGCATTCTTCCAGCATCTTTTCATTTGTTCTGCATCTCACAAACGTTCTTCTTTGTGATCCAAACACCTCAAACTTGGATTCATCTGTCCACAACAATTTTTTCCAGTCTTCCTCTGTCCAATGTCTGTGTTCTTTTGCCCATCTTAATCTTTTTCTTTTATTGGCCAGTCTCAGATATGGCTTTTTCTTTGCCACTCTGCCCTGAAGCCCAGAATCCCGCAGCCTCTTCACTGTACATGTTGACACTGGTGTTTTGCGGGTACTATTTAATGAAGATGCCAGTTGGGGACCTGTGAGGCATCTGTTTCTCAAACTAGAGACTCTAATGTACTTATCTTCTTGCTCAATTGTGCAACGCGGCCTCCCACTTCTTTTTCTACTCTGGTTAGAGCCTGTTTGTGCTGTCCTCTGAAGGGAGTAGTACACACCGTTGTAGGAAATCTTCAATTTCTTAGCAATGTCTCGCATGGAATAGCCTTCATTTCTAAGGACAAGAATAGACTGTCGAGTTTCAGATGAAAGTTCTCTTTTTCTGGCCATTTTGAGCGTTTAATTGACCCCACAAATGTGATGCTCCAGAAACTCAATCTGCTCAAAGGAAGGTCAGTTTTGTAGCTTCTGTAACGACCTAAACTGTTTTCAGATGTGTGAAAATGATTGCACAAGGGTTTTCTAATCATCAATTAGCCTTCTGAGCCAATGAGC
Organism: Percina caprodes; assembly: GCA_013375575.1. Classification (NCBI taxonomy): domain Eukaryota; kingdom Metazoa; phylum Chordata; class Actinopteri; order Perciformes; family Percidae; genus Percina; species Percina caprodes. The sequence continues at coordinate 3,173,460 of JABXJD010000010.1, read as the reverse complement.
AAACACATTGTACCATTAGAACACTGGAGTGATAGTTGCTGGAAATGGGCCTCCATACACCTATGTACATATTGCACCAAAAACCAGACATTTGCAGCTAGAATAGTCATTTACCACATTAGCAATGTATAGAGTGTATTTCTTCAAAGTTAAGACTAGTTTAAAGTTATCTTCATTGAAAAGTACAGTGCTTTTCCTTCAAAAATAAGGACATTTCAATGTGACCCCAAACTTTTGAACGGTAGTGTATATACACACTAATCATTACTCCAAATCTTTTTTTATCCCTCCGCCATCAGGTTATTGTATTTACAAAGTGACCACTTTAAATAGGAACCGTATCAATAGCTTACATGATAAAGTATGCATTATATAGTATGTTATTACTTTATCATACATTGACATGAGCAGACAGATAGAATTTATTAAATCATTGCTGACAGAAGAACTCATCAGGAGTAAAGTCTGGCCTAAATTCCCCCATGCAGCTCTGATGTGTCTAAAAGCTAACATTACAGTAACTTTTGTTGAACAGAGTGGAAATGGAAGAAAAGGATAGGTCTGTCACTTTTTACTTGTTAACATCTTGGTTTGTTGACATAAGTGTAGCTCTAATACAGTAACAAAAGATGTGAGTGCAAAGATTTTGCAAACGCAAGTTACAACTACCCTGGGTGCTAAGCACCCCGTCTTTCAATCCTAGTCCCTGTTGGAAGGTAGCTGTCATTATTGGCATGAGTAAATATGAAGAGCTGAATTTGAAAACCTTTGGCTACATAAAATACATGAAATGGAAAATGGCATAAATCTTGAGAACCATCTTTACAATATTAACAACTGTAACTATGAGTATTATATCAATGAACAATTCAAAAGAAATGTCATTATGGAAGGAACATTGTCAATAATACGCATCAACAGCAGAAGTCTCTATAACAACTTCACAAAAATCAAGGAGTACCTGAGACAATTTTTAGTGTAATTCCTGTATCTGAAACCTGGTTAAATGATGAGAAGGGGGAAAATGTAGAAATAAAGGGGTACAAACTATTCACCACCAACAGAAAAAACAAAATGGGTTGACAGCAACAGACAGCAGTAAGTAAGTTAGTAAGTAATACAAATGTAATATGAAAGTAATATGTGGGGTTCCACAAGGTTCAGTACTCGGTCCAAAGCTATTCATATTGTACATAAATGATGTATGTATTTTGTTGAAATTGTTGAAATATGTGTTGATTGCTGATGATACAAAATCTATTTTTGCTCTGGTGATGACCTGAGAATGCCGTCAGATACAGTGAAGAAAGAGCTGAATATCTTAAAAAGATGGTTTGAAGAGACAGTACATGTCAAAACAAATGCACATTTGTCAAAGAAGCCATTAGGCTGCATTTCTCTTGACTGAAGGTCTTTTATATAGGCCTAGTATTTTTCTGCAACAACACAAACATCTATTTTTATTGTGTAAATTCTTACGTACAATGTGCAGCGATCTTTTACAGATGCAGAGCGGTAATTTCTACGTCACTTCCGGAGTCTTTTTTTTATAAACGTCATTAAGGTGCATAACTTACTGGAACAAAATTGAGCAACATGTTGTTGCTGGTGACAAAAACATTGACTAAACATGTAGGACATTGAAGCGATATTGGCATTATAGACCTGCTGATCACAGCCCGATTCTCTAATATGAATACCCGCATTGCATTGTGGGATATTAGCATCAAACGCACCCAGCCCAGCTCATATCGTACCATTCTGTCTTACAGCATAGGCTACTGTAATATTTCACTGGTAATAAGACCAAAATCCTATTATTAAAATAAAGAAATGCATACCATGACATGTCTAAATAAATGTTGATATTCGTATATTGCGTTATAATTTTAAAAATATCAATAAACATCAAAGCAATCCAGCTTCCCTGTCTGAAATAACAACATTAAAAGAAATAAGTATAAACCATGATAAGACCTTGTGAATAAATGTTGATTAAAACAGCGGTTATTGGGCTAAAAATACCAATAATAGCAAAGCTGTATACAGCTTCTCTGCTGCAGCCTGACTGGCAGAAAGAATTGTGCTGTAACCACGAAAGATGCTTCCTATTAAAATACATTAGTTTAAAAACCATGACCCCACCAGGAAATTTTTCAAAATATCGAGATGGTATCACAATCTTTTAGATTTCTTTTTGTGATGCCATCACAAAGTGCCCTGAGACTGGGTTGGATATATCCAGTGGCTGTACTTTGACAAACCTGATTGGAAAGGTCTAGGGGAAGGTTTCTGAAGCCATTCACCCACACGACAGTACTGTTGGTGGCCTCTTGAGTCTTGTTTTTTTTTTCCATATGATTTGCCTATAGACCAACAAATGCTGGACAGGTACATGGTGAATGTCCATTTCCACATCATTGCTTTTGAACTTTGAAGTTTGTCTTCGTTTTTATGCTTTTTGTTTCTGTTTTACTACATCCAACACATGATTGCTAATGTGTTTGCATGTTAATGTTTGTTTCAGTTGGGCTCAGTGGTCTCGATGCTTGAAAAATGCTGATTACATTATTCAAAGAGAGGTCTGCTTCTCTTAGCAACGTCTCATTCATTAAATAAGAAATCAACTGACTCCCTATTGTATCTCTAATTAGAGACGCCTCTGTAACATCAACAACTTTGCCTCTTTTATGTTTTTATACACACTGGTCAAAATGTTTCCTTGCACACACATGAAACACTTGTATTGTTCATATGTCAAGTCCTATCTTCTCCATCCATGTGCAGCAACAACAAAACAACAATTTTTCACCCTAGTAGAGCTGTAACAGTATTTTTATAACAGTTATGTGACTCAGATAATGCAGTAACACAAATACACAGCCTGTGAAGTAAACAATGCCTCTTTATTACCATAAAGCATTTATTCTAATTGTATCGCCCCTTGTCATTTTTGTTGCTATGAATGTGTATAGGGTCAAGTGCCAACAACTAATAATTGAAATAATAAAAATATATAGTCTGACCAATAATCCCTTACATAATTACTATTTGGCATATCTAAACAAAATCAACAATTACCAATCATACGCCTCAAGACCTTAAGAAATTAATTGGGGTTAAACAAAGAAATTGATTAAGTCAAAACATTGACAATTAGACAATTATGTAACACTAATTACAGGCCTACAGCCTAGCATAATTTTCAGTGCAGCCTGTGGCTCCTAGGTAATCTGACAATCTTTGTTGCAATTTTCTAATAACATCATAATGACTACACTAAGTGCACCTTGCACAATATTTACATACAGTATTTACGTTATCTACAGTTTATTGGTAATAGGTAAAACGTCCATTTTTATATTATTTATTCTCAAATTGTATACATTTTAAATTATTTGTTGTTATATTGTATCCTGTTATTTCATGTATATTCTGTATGTGTGCTGTGTCAAAAAGTGATCGGTTTCCTTCTGAAGAGTCCGCTTTTTCAAAACCAACATGGCTCAGTTCAAAATTTTGTCTTAAAACACAACTCCTCATCTCTTGTCATGATTCGACATCGGATGATTTACTACCACTGTCTGTCTGTCTGTCTGTCTATAATGTTGCCAGTCTTGAGGTTAATTTTGTATTTTAACAATAAAGTGCAAACTGCACACTTCTGATATCAAGGCGGAAGTTTGTTTTAAGCAAAGAGATACAATGGAGTACATTAGTACACAAATGACAGCCCCGAACAAAAAAACATGCTACAGTATCTTTGAATTCAGGTCACTGGTTCTCAAAAGGATAGCAGGACAAACATAAACAAACACTGACATATAAGAACCATTAAATGTACTCTCTGAGTACCAGAGAGAGGTGTATGTGAAAGGTAATGGCTATTGATTCATCACCCTTTCTGTTCTGCAGGGATTCCTGAGTTTTCTTCTTTCTGTATTCACAGCAATAATTGACAAACCTTCAATTGTCACCTTAGGTTAAAAAAAACAACAGCGAAATGCTGTCTGTGTTTGTGAGTGAGTGTGAGTGTGTGTGTTTTATGAGTGATTGAATGTGTGAGAATGCATGTGAGAGGCCAGTGTATCACTGCTTACATCTAGTGGTAGAGGCATAAACTGCAGACTGGCTTGAATTGTACTGTAGAGAAGTAGAAGTAGGCTATAAAGTAACAGAAAAGGGAAAAACAAAATTGTAAATATATGCCTATGTGGCCTACGTTTACAGTGTTACATATATATATATATAGCATTTGCATATTTCTTTAGCATTTTTTTGATTTTTATTTTCCTATGTGAAATAAAGAAATTAATTATCCACCTGACGTGAGGCGTGAGTCTCAATCCAAAAACAGGCCTACTCAGTCAAATCGAAACACACAATAATGAAACACATAGTTTTACATTCAGTGTGATTGACACTTACCGGTGTTCCGGTTTAACGAGAGACCATGTTAACTGGCGACTGTCAGCCAAATGAGTCTGTTGTTGTTGTGGTGACGACAGCTGTTGAAAACGGGAAGAGAATAGGTATCTGCCCGCGTGAAAGCCTTTTTGTTAAGTTGTCATTAAAATGTTAAAACATAACGACGTGTACGTTACCTCTCTGATTTGTCTTTGGAGTCTAGTCTGAGGAAACTTGTCAGTCGCGTTTGGAACGTGGCTTGCTGTTAAGGACAACAGTATTGAATACACCTATTAGTCTTCAGAGTCTGTTTAAATAAACACATGTCACATAGAAAAGTATTTAGCCCTTTTAAAAGTAGAAAAAAATAAATTAACAACTTGGATTCGTAGCTACCTTCGTAATAGAATAGAATAGAAAGCCTTTGTCATTATACACAAGTACACAGTACCTGTGCAATGAAATTGGAGCAATCCCTTTTCAGTGTATATATATAACAATAACAAAGATAACAATATAAAATATCACAAATTTAAGTCAAAAGTATATAAAAAAAAGTCAAAAATATAAAGTGTAGGTAGTGCAGAGAAAGAAGACGCGGGGGGGAGGGGGGGGGGGTGCACAGTCCTGAGTCCGGAGAGCAACTGTATACATATAAAGACAAATTGTCTTTATTTTGTTTGAGTCCCAAAAATTGCACGTCTTATATGTTTGTCAATGGTAAGCACATTCAAATCAACCTGAAACTCAAATGTCACATAGGCCTCCCCGCTAACAATTTTTGGTTGCGGGAACGTTCCCTGAAGGTCTGGTCGGTTAATCGGCAAGTTTTCTTAACATTCTGGGAACGTTAGTTTTTGGTTACATCGAACATTCTTAGAACGTTCCCCTAACGTTGCAACCTTTAGAGAACGTTGCCCTAACGTTATCCTAACGTTGCAACCTTTAGAGAACGTTGCCCTAACGTTATCCTAACGTTGCAACCTTTAGCAAATGTTCCCCTAACGTTATCCTAACGTTGCAACCTTTAGATAACGTTCCCCGAACGTTCTTCTTTCCATCCCCTAACTTTTAAAAAACTTAAACCATGATACCAATTGTATTATTACTTTAAACTTAGCAGAAATTAATGAAGAGGCAAACTTGATGGGATTTAAAACAATATATTTTTATACAATATAAAAATTTACAAAACATATACAATCAGAATCAGTTTTATTAGCAATATAGACACATAATCATGCAAATTTAGTCTTCATCTTGACAGTAGCTACTGTCAAGATGAAGACTCTTTATTAAAACAAAGGCACTTTCTGGTGTCAAAACAGTACTAAGGCTTTGATAATAAACTGGAACACATGTACACGCTCCACAAGCATAAAAACAAGAATAAAGTCCATAATAAGCTACAAGACAGGACCAACTATATGCATGGGTAACGCAGGATATAGGCACACGGCTGCGACAGTGGCACAGAATAGGCCCATTACAAGTTTAAAAAACAGAGCTACTAAACACATCACTGAATTATATTAAATCAAATTAAAGGGAAGCAAACCAGTCAGTCCTGACACAAACACTGAAATAGAGAAATGCAGCCTTAAGTTTTTGCAGCACAGCAATTGCAAATGTAAGGCATAAAGATATTGGGCCGTATATCAACAGTTCTTAACAGGGCCTTATCATTTTATAACAATACGGTTGGATAAGTAAATATAGGTGCAACCTCATTCTGGTTTTCCAATAAGAAGGCTATACACGCAAGTAAAAAAACACAATTATCTAATTCGTATAAACCTTCAGTTGAACAGTTGATGCCGATTTATTGCACGGCGGCAGCATAGTAATAAACCAGCATTCTTACCTTGTGTTGCAGTCATAACACAAAAAACATGAAGAATCCTCATCTCCAAAACGTCTACCAGGAAAAGTGTGAGCCCTAGGCTGGCAGCCCTGATTTCCTTCCGCGGCTGCCCTGCTGCTGCTAGCTTGGCTAACAACATTAGCTCCCTCGTCGCCTGTTGCTAGCAGGTCGCCCTGGGAGTGTGGAGGTGGAGAGGTGCTGCTGCTACTTCTTTCGGTTACGGTTGCTGAGGTTTTTTTTGCTTTTTAGGCTTTTTAGCCTGTGTTTGAAATCCAAATGCGCTTTTGTGCCATGGCTAGCGAACGTCTGTACTGTTAACCCGCCGGGAAACTTGCCACAACTATCTTCACTCGACATCAGCGTCAGAGGCACGCAGCGTGCCTCGCTATCTTGGCATAATCGGCAGATTCATTCTAATCAAATTATGTGTTTATCTCTTACTTACCAAATTGTAAAAATGTATTACATTTATTTCTAATAAAGGGGATTAGTTTTATATTAATAATCAATTTATTAAAAAATAAATGTTCTTGTTTTTTAAATTATGGTGGAAGTTGTTTGTCCTTTTGCTAGGGGGTGCTGCAGCACCCTCCGCACCCTTAGCTAGTTCCCGCGGCCATGCGTGTGAGTTACTTGCACGCAGTGTTGTGTAGCCACAAGTTGATCTGGCTGCCTCCTCATTTTAAGAGACGCTGTGTAACGTTTGAGTTGATATTAAGCGATTGACAAGTTTCCTCAGACTAGACTCCAAAGACAAATCAGAGTGGTAACGTACACCTCGTTATGTTTAACATTTTAATGACAATTTAAAAACTTTCACGCGGACAGATACGTATTCTCTTCCCGTTTTCAACAGCTGTCGTCACCACAACAACAGACGCATTTGGCTGACAGTCGCCAGTTAACACGGGTCTCTCGGGAACACCGGTTACCCCAATGTCAATGGCAAATAACGTCCAGAAATCCGCTTAAGAAATCATGGGACTAAAACGCTGCCGAACTTGTCTGAGAATCTTAACATTTTCAAGTTTTCTTTAGTTTCAAAGTAACGTAAGGATAGCTGGATGTGCATCTAATGGTAAATTACAAACAGGAACCGCTAATAGATAAGTCGGCGTTCTTTTAATTGTACAAATTCGCCAAAATGTAAAATATAAGCAAAACAAAATCGGGGCTCAAGTTGTAGCCCACAGCTAACTAACCGATCCCATGGATGGCAACATTCTACTTCCTGTTTACATCAGTCGAAGACGCCCCCCCAATCAAGGCTACAAATACAGAAATGCGGCATGTTCGCGTGTGTAACGTCATTGGCTGTTTGCATGCACAAATCAAATAGCATTGTAAATATGTGTGTGGTATTCTATAATGTGCTTTGATTATTCAGATCTTAAAAGAGAAACAATCATTTCATATGAGCTACTTCACACATTTAGAATATAGAAAAGTTATCAGCATGTTATGTTTGCACTTTCTCCATTCATAAAAGCACAATAATAACATTACTATATAAAGTACGTATTAGAAATTAGAATTTCATGTTTTTGCTGGTGCAAACGCAATTGCCTTGGAAAGAGGCCACAGATAATCCTGTGAAGGAACTGTTTGTATCAAATAAAATGGGGCCAGCACACGCAGTGTGGCTAACTAAGACATGTCTGGATATTTTGAGTGAAATTATTTCCAAAGATATTGTTGTCTTATCCTGTCTTAAACTAGCACTTTGTAAAATAAATTCATTATCTCTAGAAATTAGTGCTGTGACATTTAATTTAGGTCATTTTTCATGTGTAAGTAGTATGGTCCTAGGCTGACACCTATTTAAAGATTTAGGTAGGAGCTTTTTCTGAGCTTTAATATTTTATTTTACAAGTAGGCTATATGGTGTGAAACTACCAACACAATTAAAGTCTTAAAATGCTAATACCATCTAACATTTTGAGATTTAGAGAATAAAAGAAATGCAGTTTTGTAAACATACATGATGAGCTGATGGTGAATCATGTTTTAGTTGTGTACTAGGTCATTGCAGTTTTCAGGTCAACATCATTATTTAGTTCTTGTTTTCTCCTGATCTTTCCACAAATCAATGACGACACAGACGTTGTACGGTGGTTACGCCCCCTGTGGGAGTGCATTGGTAATAACTTTATTGCAAAAATACAGGTTCCCTCTTTCCCCGAGCATCACCACCCCAGAACTGACACACACAGTCTACACACACCCACATACAATAAACCATCTGCAGTGGTTAACTCTTTACTCTTCAAACCTCTCTTGTCTCGGACCATCACATCATTCACAAACATACACTTTCATCCTTTAGTTTACATTCATTCGCTCTCTTTCTCCCTTTTGCTTTCTACCGACTCCTTGCACTCTTTTTGCATTCCATTGGGTGAAACATAGTAGTTAGATGCAGAACAACAAAGTTCACCAGCAGCATTAAACTTAAGATCTCCTCCACCTCTCTTTGTCTCTGCCAGAGTTCATAAGAGCGCCCGTGGGTGGGTGTGTCTGCCTCCTGACTGTCTCTGATACAAGATTGTGAGGGAAGGTTGATTTGCATAGCGGACTCATGCGCTACAATTGGCTACATTCTCCCACATCCAGAACCCAAAAACAAACAATCAAACAAACAAAAAATCAACAACAAAATCTGAACCTAAATGAAAACAGAAACAGCAATGTTAAATACGCTCTCTGAGTTAAGTGCCAACCTTTGGTTTAGTTACAACAATCAATCAACATCAGTAAATTCTTGAAGAAATTAACATGGGCCAGTTGTTGTATGAGGACTTTGTTATTTGATATCATATTTAATAAAGAATATAGTAAATGTACACTACCCACTGCTCCTCAGAAAAAGGGGTGAATTAAGTTATAACTGTTCATTACTGTATAATAACTGTTCATACAACTGAGGAATGGTTGACATCTCTGAAGAAGATAGCTCACTGGCTGAAAAAATACCTCTAATACATATATATTATATAAAGCATATTCATATTAGACATGTCACTGTCTCAGGCTGAAGATGAGCATTTTCTATTCACATCTGAGGTCTCAAAACCAGTTTCAGTGGGAGAGGGAAATAATTAGGAGTAAATTGATAAGTGCCACTGAAGTTCACCTGAGGCCTTTAAGTAAAACAAATGCCATCGACTTCTCTCCAGCTGCTCCTCTGTCAAATAGCCTTCGGAAAGTGCACTTCTGCCATGTAACCTTGTAAAGCGCACTTGAGTCAATCCCTTTTTTCATTGATAAAGCCTACAGTAAGAGAAGGGTTTCCTAACCTACATACTCTCATTCCTTCTCGACTTTCCTCCACGTTTGGCCTTATTCTGGTGCTACTGTTTCCTGTTTTGGAAGAAAGAAAGCAAGCGCGAATAAAATAAAGCAAGGAAAGAAAGGAACGAGTAAAGGAGCCAAAAAAAAGGAAGCGCTTTTCTTGTTTAATCTCCCGGTAGAAACGGGAGAGCTGTCATTAGGTCGGCGAGCAGTTTGGGGGCGGAAACTCCAGCTAGACACTTGTGAAGTGCACTCCACTTCTATTTGAAATGCAGACAAGAGGAAGTACCACTTTAAGTTTATCAATATTTGTTAATTATCATTATCAACATTCCATAAGGTCTTATTTATTAACATACAGGTTTCATACATGACTTTTTCTGTACATGACTTTTAGTTATTAGTGAGTTCGGTCTCGGGCAAGTTTACTGTGCGCGCACACAGGAAGAAAAAGACAAACAAACCCAAAAACAAAGAGGAAAAATATGGCTGTCCATCTGAAACAGACCCAGTTCGGCTATGTGTACGTCCAATAAGAAATGCCCGTGAAGAAAGAGGAAGAGGCGTGGCTACTAGGTAAGGGTCTCCCCCTTGAGCTTAGGGTCCTGTAGGATGGAGAACGAGTCTGCCGAGAGCTTAGGTCATAGTCAGATCCGGCAGTGAGCAACCAAACCAACAACACCACCGAAAGCGGCATGCTCGCCAGGCTGACTGCACAGGGACACCGTCTGAAAACCCAGGGGGGAGACAAGAAACAACAGTTCCGGGAAGTAGGGGGGAAGGTTGAGGTTGTAGTTGGGGGGTCAGAGTGACTGCATAGACAGAATAGTAGGTCAAGAGGGAGAGGAAGGGAGGGAGGCAAGGAGCGGCTAAGCGGGGTGCTGCAGGCGCTGAGGGAGGCTCTATGTCAGTGCAGATGTGCATGTGTGCGTGCATGTGTTTGCGTGTGTATGTTGTTTGAGGAAGGAGGAGGAACAGGATAGGAGTTGAGTTAGATCCTCCTGAGCCAATTCCAGGTCCGTCAGACGGGCCCCGGCGCTGATACCCCACGTGGAGGTGGACGCTGTGGGACATTAGTGAAGCAACGCGGGACTCTGGTCCGAAGACAGCTTGACCCCCGTCAGACACAGCCAGAAACTCACCGCACTGCCAGACCGCTCCTGAGACAAGAGAAGAGACAGATTACAGTAGCATGAAGGTGCATTCAAACATTTAGAGAGAATTTTAACGGCTAAACGATGAAATGTGGAAGAGGTTAACCGATCATTCATGTAGAAATCAGTTTGAATTAGCCACAAATGTTCAACACATGCAAACACAAGGTCATACTGATGCTCTAAACAACATGTCATGTGCTATTTGGTGCAAGTTTTAAACTATTTGAACCCTGATGTTCCCCACTTTCTACTTAAATCCACTAATCTAATCTACTAATCCCCAAGTAGGAAATTTTGTCCCACATGTTTTCACCACATATATTATACTTTATATTGAATATAATCTGTTCCCTGAACCAATACATTGATTTAAGTTCAAACACACAAAGCCATTTTTTGTATTTCTGCACCATTTCAATTGAAATAATTAATTAGTCATGTCTTCTACATCAATCTATTGGCATTTTCCTCTCCTTTATCTCTGGAAACTTTGAAATCTAATGTGAAGTTCTGGGGATTAGTAAAGTGATATGACAGCACACCAAAAGGCTTTATCCAGCATATGGCTGCAATGCAAATTAATATATAATATAAGATAAAACATTCACATAAAAAGGGGAAAGCAATAACTTTCATGAATTGACTGCAGCAACATGTCTACAAATATATTATTATATATATATATATATTATTATTATATATTATTTTTTGCACATGGACATAAGCTGTATATGAATTTCATTAAGAGGTATGTTTTGAGATTAACTAAATTAATTTTGAACTATCCACAAATTTAGGTTTAAAGAGTAGTGAATATACTATTTTGTACTCAACGAAAAAGATTCAACCTTTTCTAACTAATATTTATGGAAATTTATATTCCTCTTGTCTAGTCTTCTCTAGTCATTTGACTAATTCCTTTACTGAAAAAAATAGAAACAATCTCATATACCACACAATGACCTTTACGTGGAACTTTAGAAACCTGGTTATTTATTTACCTGTATAATTAATGCAGGTTTCTGAGTACGTGCAGGCAATGGGCCTTGATTCCAGGGAATGTTAGGATACCTGGATCAGAACTCAAGCTGCTTATCCAGGTTTTTTTCAATCTGGGTTATAATGTTAACATCCACAGAACAAAGACATGCAGCCAAAAATATTTGGGGAATGAAGCCTTGTATATTAAGACCAGTTTTATTTGGATTCACCTCACATCCCAGACAGACTGAAAATAAATCTGACAGGTCTCAAGGGCTAGTGTCTACTTGCTGTTTATTTATTTTTCTGTTTTGTATTTGCAATTTCATTGTTTCCTGGTTTCCTTATTATTTAGGTACCAACACCTCAGGCACCTTGTCCCACAATTCTTTATTTCTTTATTCCAAAATAAATAAATAAATAAAACAAAAGTTTCTGTTGTCAGTGTTTCGTATAAAAAGTTAAGAACTGAAGAGAAGTGACACATGCAGTGAAAATGATGGACTTGCTACTGTAAAAATGTATTTAAGTTTTTTTACTAGAGAGAATAAAAACATCTTGTTAAAAGTATTTCAGATCGATGTGCATTAGCCTCAGCTCCCACAGTGAAGTGTGATTTTTGCACTCTAAAACCGAAGAGGTGTAAAAACCTGAGCTGATGCCTCTGCTTTTCAGACCATAACAAGTCTCTAAAAAGAGACACCTTAACAAACAAACGAGACGGGTCTACAGTTTTTCTCATGTCATCCTGGCATGGATTAAGGCTTCAAAAGTTGGAAATACCCTGATGATGTTGTTGTTGAGCTCAATTGTGATGTGTCCTTAAAGAAAAGTTACCGTTAGTTTATAGAAGGTAGGTGATTTCTGCTGGATGCTTTGACTAAATTTGACACATGTAGATTTGCCCAGGGATAAAAATAACATTTGGCTCTCCACAGCAGACTACTACAGCATGGGGGCCCAATGGTTAGCACTATGGCCTCACAGAAAGAAGGTTCTAGGTTTGAATCCAGGTTGCTTTGGGCCTTTCTCCATGGAGTTTGTACTTTCTCCCCATGTTTGCATGGGTTTCCTCTGGGTGCTTCCCCCCCACCACCATTAAAAAAAAAGATGTACTAGGTTCCCCAGTCAGTGCCCGGGTGCTATAAATGGCTGCTCACCGCTCCCTTGAGGGATAGGTAAAATGCAGAGAATGAATTTTGCTACATACCTTCACCAGTTATGACACAAAGTACGTTTTTCCTCGCCATTGTCGCACTAAATGCTTGCTCTTGGGGGAATTACTGGAATTGTTGGATCTTTGTAAATTATAGAGTGTGGTCTAGACCTACTCTATGTCTATAGCTATGTGCAAATAAGGGCTTAGCCTGCCTTTGTGCCAAATGAGTTTCCTAATTTAGAAATTGCTCTGACACACACTTATCTGGCACTCAAAATAACTAAACCAAGGAGATATGCCAACTCTTCACAGTTTTCAGTAGATAAGTGGTATTTTCCTTAAAAGGTTACAGGAGAAACGCCATATGAGCTCAGCGCAGTCAGTGTTTACCTGTGAAGCAGTGGAGGGAAGTGGTGATGAGAAGGTGTTGGTGATGAGAAGGATGGAGGAGATGATAGTGGTGGAATAGCAACAGGGACTCAGAAGAGAGGAAGTAAGCAAGGAGAGGCACTGACATCAGCCTGCTTTACCTTTGAGACAGAAAGAGAAGGAGAAGCAGAGAGAGGATGACAGATTGGAACCTTGAGCAGGACAAAACAGAGAAACGAGACAAACCGCAGGGGAGAAGAGCACAGGGAAAAGCAATGTGTAAAGTGCCACGGCAACGGGATATCAGGCAGATGCAGTTTAACAACACGGCCAAAGGGAGGCAGCAGAGCACAGGAAGTCACACTCACAAAGCTGCGGGTTGCAGTCAACCGGCTGCGGCGCGAGGTCACTACTGTGCCGCTCAGGCTGCGTCCAATTCGTCTGAGGTTTTCCCCATCATCAGGCTCCACCCCACAACGCAGATCCCGCAACATCATTGGCTGCAGAGGGAGAAAATGTCTGTCAGATGCTGGAAAATGGATCCAACTGATGACCTGAAAGCATGTGAGGGGATTCTGTTGGAAAGGCTACATAGACAATACCTTGTTGAGGTAGGTGGGGGTGCTGGTGCAGTCCGCCCCGTACACACTCCTCTCCATGTCTGCGTTGGGGGTCTTAGAGCGAGTCTGCCCTCCCACCCTGGATATGAGCCTCTCTGATGGGCTGCAGCCTTAAAACACACACAGGCAGGTTTAAAAAACACAGAAATACAAATAACGACAATACACACTAAACTATGACTTATAATTTTATTACATTTTTAGAAGTTTTCCAAAGTATTGTGGTAGCTCTTGGTTTTGTGTGCGTGCATGCGTGTACCTGTCTTTCCAGCCAGCAGACTGGCCTGGTATAGGGAGTCAAGCTCAGACAACTCAGCCTCTTCACGGTCACAGCAGGGATCACTGTGTTGCCCTGGGGCATGCTGGGAGCTGTAGTGCCCTGGAGAGGACTGGCAACTGTAGCTGTAGTGCTGACTGGAGGTCTGCGGCCTGATGGGGACACAGCGGTCCGGGGGCGTTTCATATGGTGTCACCACAGCGTCAGGGCGGTCCAAACTCCAGGAGGACCAATGACGTGTGCCGCTGTCGGCGGCAGCTTCGTGCCTCGGCCAATGCTGAGCAGCACCAGTGGGCGAATGGGGCTGGGGGGGCTGCCAGAGAGGCATGAGAAGTTTCCTTTGCCCAGAGGCTTCCAGTGGGCAAGATGGGGGAGGAGTAGAGGATGGAGAGGGAGGGTGTGTTTGTGTGGGTTCAAGGTGTGGGGAGTGTGCAATGTGTGTATCCCAGAGACGCAGAGGAAGCGAGGGCAGAGAGATGGCTAAGTGCTTCCCCAGGGGTCTGACACTCACCCCCCCTGCCTGCAGCAACTCACACAGCCTCACCCCTGTCCCCTCCCTCCCATCCTTGCCTTCCTCCCATCTCCTCCCCATGCATCCACCCTCCTCCTCCTCCTCCCCTTGGCTAGAAGGTGCGCAAGGGTGAGGAATGCTGAGGGTGAGCAGGGGTCGAGGGGGAGCAGGCCGATAGGGTGGAGGAGCGGGCTGGTCCGGGCCCAGAGCAGCGTCCTGGTTGGGCGCTGCCTGTTCCTCTTCCTCTTCCTGATTGGGCGTCAGCAGTACTTGGACCGGGCCAGGCTGTTCACTGGAGGACACAAGAGAGGGAGGGCGTCAGTAAGCCAGCAGCAAGTAAAAAAAAACTAAAAAAACAGAGCTGCTCTGACGTCAGGTGAGTTACTGCATAGGGGAAGGTCACAACAGCACTACAGGATAAACAAGCAGCAAAACAGACACACACGTACAAACACACACAAGCTCTCATACTTTCATACACAACAAACAGCTACAAACACACAATGATGCAGCCTGTGCAAGCACCGCTTTGTGTATGGGATCCACAGCCATGCTGTTTATGAGACAGGCACAAGCTCAGCTCTATTGACTGACAGATCGCTGCAGGTTTACCACATGTAACTCTCTGATCTGAACACATCCAGCTCAAACAACCAAACACTTGAAGACTTCAATCTGATTATCAAAACAACAAACTACCCTCTGCTGCATTGATGCAGTAAATCAACACTGAAAATAATGTGGCTTCTACAATCTGGAGTTATTCAGTCTCAGTGGGCCACTATATTACTTTATTGATTTACATACATTAATATGTGGAGGATATGATAAATGTTAAACATTAGTGGAACGTCTCTGCAGAGATTCTACACTCTATCAGAGTAGCTGCGTGTGTGTGTGTGTGTATTGAATAACAGTAGTGTGTGTGTTGGTATGTGTGAACAGCAAGTCTGTCAGTTTGTGGGTCTATTTTTAAAGACACAAGAGTGTGCGCAAACCTGTCTGTGTCTATGTGGGTACCAGCCCCCATCCCCCCACATTAACTCGTCTCTTTTCGGTCTTAGTAATTACCCAGCAGGCTTTGCAGCAGCAAGCTATAAATCAGAGGCTTGTGTTGATCAATAGAGAAGAGGAGGGAGGTAATAAAAGAGGCTGAGCGCTGAGCTTTACCTCCTCCTTCCCTGCATCATTTTGTTAACAGTTTGGATTTCCAATTTAATCATTTTTAACAAATGCTGCTGTAAATTAAACTTAGTTCTAATGAAACAGGGACTTAACCCGTAATTAACATGACCAAGATAGCAAATCCAATCATTGTATTTACTATAAATTTAGCTGCTTCAAAGTGTCGCAGAAAGACTTTGACAAGAGAATGTTTTAGTTTAGTTTTGTAGAATATACAATTTTAATGACCATGTTTAAGACATGTATGGCACTGGCTCCTCATTATATTTGTAATTGCTAGCTTCATATGAGTTTAACCCAAGATCCTCTAGGAGACTGGGTCTTTGTGATTAGGGGCACTTAAATCTAGAATTTATGTTTTTTCAAACAAAATGTTTGTTTTAAACTGTTTGAGCCAAATAGCCTCAGGGAGGAACTTGTTTGGGTGTGCATGTTTTGGTGAAACATGTGCACGTAGGGAGGCGAGCTCTGAAATTAAAATGGCTGTCGAGTGTGTGATGAGAATTATACTCAAAAAAAGTTAAATATAATTTGATTGTCGGTTCTTGCTCGTGGGTTTAGAATGCCAACATAAAGAAATCGGAAGGTGAGGGACAGACAGCCAAAAATGAGGGACATCTGGTGGAACTATCCCGTAAATGAATTGTTGTCAATATAGACTATATTTTCTACCACTCTGATCTGTGCCTTTTTTTGTTAAGTATTTGTTTGATTAATTGATTAATAATTTGGTCTATAGAATGTCAGAAAATAGTGAAAAATGCCGCTATGTCACTATTTTGAACAGTCTAAAAGATATTCAGTTGACTGAAATCAATGGAAGGCCTGGACCCCGTTATACTGGCCTGCAAGTCTAAATATTATTTAAATATGTTAGATGTGATTATTTCACATTCTAGATGAGCTGCCTCACTCTTTAAATATTATATACGACCCTTCTCACTAAACTTCCCAGCTGAAGCTATCTTTCCCCTCCTCGCCCAGCAAAACTAACACATCCGGAGGATCGCAGACTGACTTACTGTAACACACAAACACAACAGCAAAGTGCAAAAAACACAAACCACAGTGCAGGATCTGGGACTACAATCGCACAGCAGCACAGAGGACAGAAACACAGTGACGGACTGCAGCTTTACAGACAACACAGAGAACTGAGGGAAGCCTTGGCAGTACACAGCTACAAAGAGCAGCACAACAACAATGCAGGGAAGCAGTGAAGCACGGGAAAGCAGAGAGCAACTCTGTCTCTCTCTTTTTATATAACGACAACACAGAGCCCAGCAAAGCAGGTTTTTACAAACACACAAATGTTATTGTATATAGCCAAGTGCTTGAGAACACACATTCATTCAGACACACATACAGCAGGATGTGAGAGTGCAGTGCTTGGGGTAACAAAAAAAAGGGGTTCTGGGATCTTTGGCAGCCAGAGCTGAAGACACACACATGAGGGTGTTGAGGTGTTTTTAGGCAGCCAGCACCCAGAGGACGCACACAGAAGAGTCCTGAGGTGGGTTTAAGGACAGCTTAAGCTGAGGACACACACGAATTGAGGGAGGGAGGAAAGAAAGAAGTGGTGCTGAGGTGGTTTTGAGACAGGCACCGCTGAGGACACATAAGGGGGGACAGTGGTGGTACCTGCAGGGCCCCTGTGGGCGGGCGCATCCTGTGTCCCGTTCCATTTCCTGTTCCTGCCTGCGTTTGATTGGGCCCCCAGTGCTCCTCATGCACGCAGCTACAGTCAATCCGCTATGAGCGTTAGCCTCATGCAGGGGTCTGAGCACAGCTGAGGATGTTAACAACAGAGCGGGAGATAAAAAGGAGAAAAGACAGAAAGGTATAACGACAGAGTGACAGAGAAAGAAAGAGTGAGGGAACGGAAAAGAAAAGCATACCAGAAAGAAAATTGAGTAAAAGATAAAGACAGAGACAAAATATGAGGATTAAAGAACAGGTGAGACAAAAGAGGACAGAGAAAATAGAAGCAGAGCAGAAGGAGTGGTTATGAGGGGGCCGGCATGCATAACGCTCCTCTACTGTAAGTCAATGTGTTTTAAACATGTACATGTATAGAGTTCCCAAGTGGGATGAGATTGGTTAAATCACACATCAAATATAGTAACAACTCCCAAGGTGAATTTCACTAGAAATTGTAGAAACCCGATATAACATTCTGTTTTAGATGAATTTAATAACTATGGTGCTCTATTTTATTCCCAATTACAACAAAAGAGATGTCCAAATTTGCTGCAGCTCTGATTTGCACCTTCTTCTACAAAGCTATAGCTACTTTGTGCTTTAGTGCTGTGGTATCGTAATATTTCACAATTATTCTCTTACAAATTAAAAGTTACATCCATAAGTAATGTAGCGCATTCTTGCTCAATTTAATACATTCAGGTTTTTGCCATTAAATGCTTACTTGGTTTGGTATGACCAGTAACTTATGATGGCTAATGTTATCAAATGTATTAGTTATATTATCTTTTATATATTATAAATATATTATATTTTTTTATGTTGACAAAAATTTGAGGATACTATTATAAGAAAACTTTGAAATAGGAAGACTTTATAGTGCAAAAAAAAACAAAACAATACTTCTACACCCAGGATCTAATCCCACTTTGCAACTCTGTTGTAAATGCATCAATATGTAAACTCGGACTGTAGTTAGTAAGTCACAAAGTCAAGATTAGATAAGTGAGGAGCAAAGTTGAGGCTACGTTCATGAAGCCACACCAGACAGGAAAAAAGGACAAAGCTTTCTATGGTGCGTAGCCTTGTGAACGCACCCTGGAGGGTGTTAGTCGCATAAGAGGACAACAAAAGAGCAGCCATCGCCCATCCAGGCTTGAGTTTAGAGACTTTTGATTGATAGAGACAGAGTAAAGGAAGGTTGATGGCAGCTCTGTTGGCTGTAATGTCCTCTAAACCACTGAGGCAGATTGTTTAGAGTTCATCTGAAATCATCGATATGGTTGTGGGAAACCAAATTATGTTACGTAATCACACTGATAGTGATGCCATCTGTTCGTTTGCAAGTTGTCCTTTCCTTTCATTTCATCAAGGTTGAGTGTACTCACAGGGGTGTGTGTGTGTGTGTGTATGTGTGTGTGTCTCAGGTACATGAGGCTAAACAGACTAAAGCACACACAGTAGGACAGACAGGACACAGCACAATAATCCCTGATAGAGATTTAGTTAGTGCTGGGTTGGAGGGGGGAAACCTGCACACCTGCAGTTCAGACGAGGCTCTCTCACACACACACACACACACACACACACACACACACACACACACACACACACACACACACACACACACAGACACATATTTTCTTAAAATAGTAAAGCAGGCACAAAAAAATATGCAAAGACTAAGTATGCATGCACACACACACACACACACACACAGGAATGTAGACCACACCAGAGCTGTCTTTTGAGCCAGCGTTCAGTCTGTCAGAGTAAATCTGAAGTCAGGTCTCAAGCCATTTAGATGTCTCAGTCAAGTCACAAAGTTACAAATTGCAAGATATAAATCTTTAAAGTGTCTGAATGTTGATGATGAAAATGACACAGCATGTGACTTTTTTGTTTTTGAATTGTTTTTTTATTTAAATGTTTTGCCTTTAAGTCTAAAGTAAGTAACCTCAGTGCAATGGAGTCCAAGTCAAGTCTCAGGTCCTGACTGTGACTTGAGCAACTTAGTACTCCAAATCTATAAAGTTGGGAGACTTGCCCAAGACAGATTAAACAAGACTAAGAGGCTAAAGCATTGCTGGCGGCTCCATGACTCTGTACTTAGGCACAGCTGTGCCTTCAGCTGAATGCAAATTTCAGCATGTTAAAATACTTACCATGTTCACCATCTTTGTTGCTAACATTTGCTAAATAGTACTAAACACAAAGTACAGCTGAGGTTGATGGGAAAGTCATTAGAATTGCTGGTATTTGGTGAGAAACCAAAGTATTGTATAGTACAAATGAAATGAAAGTTTACTCCCGCTACAGGAAAAAGTCAGGAGATCACCAGTAAGTCAGTCAATAAGATGCATCCTCTTTGAACCATAAACAAAATGTCATAGCAATCTATCCACCAAAGTGCCAGAGTTGCCCATAGAACAATACTAAAGCGTGACTAAAAAAGCCAAATTGATGCAATTTCCAACATTTAGTTCCTAGTAATAAAACACTTGATCCTACACTTACCATTTAGCACCTCTACATGTTTTTGTTAAACCCTCCATTCCTGATAAACGCTTAATCTTTCAATGGTTGCCAAGTTCGCAACGTAAATGTGTAGTACTAGTCCTGAAGCCCAAAGTGAGATTACTCATCTGGTGTAAATACAGTTACTATAACTCATTACACCAGAAGTTCCTGTAGAGCCACAGAACACATTACAGTGTCACTATTCCCAGTGACTAGTAAATTAACTTTGACATGTAAAATTGGTGCCCCTTTAAGTATGATTTAAGTCTCACGTCTACAGCTCTGGAACACACAATCTCACATACACACAAAGATACACACAGGTACATACATTATTTATATGTATGTATAAAATATTACAGGGAGAAACATTCTCAAACACACACACACGCACGCACACACACACACACATGCACGCACGCACGCACACACACACACACACACACACACAAAAACACAAACACTCACAGAATTGTTTTGCAAACTAAGAAATACACATTGTAAACTCCTTAGAAGTCTGAACTTGGACTGGGATTGTGATTTTGAATGGGAATCACTTTGAGAAAGTTTCCCACTCAGTGCTGGTCAGTAAAAATCCCCAAAGAGTTACCATGTTGGTAAAAAAAAACTCTCTGAAGTCAGCTAGAGCTCAGCTGGAACTGTCAGACACAAACACACACACATTTGTTCTGGCATAAAACACTCAGAAATGACATACACAAACACAAATATATACAGTATAACTCAGAGTAACACACACTGAACTAATAGACAAATATTCAGACAGAGAGACAGCCGAACAGATGGGAATGAGGACAAAGGGGACATCAGGCGGCACAGACACTGTGACTGCTAAACTAGATAACAGGTGATAATGTGACCTTAAAGTTGCACCGGGCAAGATTCTAATATAAAAATATATATATTTTTAGCACATATCATAACACAGCATCACATCCCTCAAACTGAAATGCCAGACATTTGCATTAGTTGTATTTTTTGTAAGTGAAAAGTGAGATTGAAATTGTTTTCAGTGATGGCTCGATACAATCTGGGTTAAAAAGATACAAAGTTGCCTTGTGCAGCTTTAAATTCAGATCCCTTCTTCTTAAAGGGCCAGTTCACAAAGATCTATACATACATACATACATACAAACATACAACATATATTTTCTCACTAATTACTGATTCTGGATTCTGGAGTATCACAAATGAAAATCATATTCCCGTCCATTGTATAGAAGTGGGGACAGAAATCTCAGAGACAAATTTCTTAAAACCTGGGCAAATATGGCCAAAACTATCTGCGTTGCTAGATACCACTAGAGTTAAGTGAGAGAATGTTTTCTATGAGTTGAGTGAACCAAACTTATTTGGCTCTCCTTAAAACCTTCCTAACCTCTCATACATCTCTTCTTTCTCCTCCACCCTTCCTCCCTCGTACTTTTCTCTTTCTGTCTTTCTCTTTATCCCTCTTTGCTTTTCCATACCCTGGTGTTGGAGCTGGTCCAGGTCCATGAATTTGCTGGGTTTGGGGTTGAATCCCATGGCCGCCTCCCGCTCAGCCTCCCTCCGCTTCTGCTGCTCTTGCTGGCGGGCTCTCCTCGCCACCTCCTCCTGCAGCTCATCCAGCTCACTGCGCCCTGAGCTGCCTGAAAAAACACACACATGAAATGTTCAATCAGATCAAATGCAAGTTACAGTCAATAAATGCAAACACATGCACTAACCCACACCTGTGTTGGTGCCGCCGCCCCAGCTGGGTGAGGGCAGCTCCTGCAGGATAGCACCGCTGCTCTTTGACTTGGGCACTGAACGCCATGAAGGTCCCGACATCAGGACCCGTTTTTGTTGCCCTACCTCCCTGTGGAGAGAAAGACATAAAACAGAAAGAAAGAGCAAGAAGAAGAGACGAAAAGGGGAGATGTTGAGAGTGCAGATCATGTGTCTCTTGACAAATATGTTCACTGATTTCTTTGTTGTTATGGATGACTGCTGTTGGACATTTTATTGTTGTTAATGTTACCTTTGTATTTCAAGCTAGTAAAGTGAAATGGAAGGTGACAGAGAAACCAAGAGAGAGAAAGAGGATGAACGACAGAGACAGAAAGAACGAGACAGTAATTGTTATTTGTGAGTTTCCTACCGGTCGGGGCTGCTGCTGTTCCTCTCACTGCTCTCGTAGCCGCTCTCCATCCTCTGAATCAGACGTGGTTGGTGCTCCACCCCTCTCAGAGGTGGAGGGGCAGGGGGACCCATTGTCCGCCCGCTGCCCAGAGACCTGAGTTGTCCGACCAGCCCAAACCCCGCCTCCAATTCCCCAACCACCCTCCCTTCCACCTCTTGTAGCCCTGGCTGTGTGGGTGGAGTGGGTCCCGCCAAGGGATAGAAGTCCTGTGGCTCTGGAGGGAGAGAGGGACCAGGCAAGGTGTTGTAGCCCAGAGAGGAGCCCCTCGGTCGGGTAAAGATGCTATCGATGTTCAGAGCCTCTCTTCTGGGCCTCCAGGTTGGTCTGTAGCGGCCTCCAGAAGAACTACAGTGCAAGGAAGGAAAATGTTACATGTGATGTTACATAACTCTAAGAGTGGAAAAATACTATGATATCCCAATTACAAGTTTTTTGACAACACTACTCAAAAGGTGCAAATGCATCTCTAAATATAATTCTTAAAAGAAAGTAGAAAACAAATTTTAGAGGGTAGTCAAAAGAGTAAAAATACATGACTTATGAAATGTAAAAATACATGACTTATGAAATGACTTAATTACAGTTCAGATAGATCTTATAAACATTTAATGCACCAACAATATTGCATTGGTTGTGCTCATATAATGCTCTGGAACAAAGTACATTTTGTTGATAATACTTTGTACTTTAAGTAGAAGATCTAAAAACGTCTTTCTCCACTATCAATTGCAAGGTGTACTGATTTTTGCTTATGCAAATGTTCAGATAAGATATCATAAAAAAATATATAGTACAACTTTACACGATTTGAATGTGAATTCAAAGGCAGAATGTCTAAAGTCGATTGAATTAGTGTATTTCAGTGGTGCAGTACCTGGACTTGCTCTCACTGCTGGTGCTTTCATCCTCCCAGTGGGGTCCCCCAACCCCGCCCTCACAGCCCCCAACTCCTGACGAAGAGGAGGAGGACAGGGGTCGAGAGGAGGAGGAGGAGGAGGTGAGTGGCCGGCGGGAGGAGAGGAGAAAGACGGCTGACTCCTTGTACTCCTGCAGAGGAGGAGAAGGAGGGCGGGGAGGACCCTCCACTGCTGACTCTGAACGTGGGAGAAGAAAGAAAGAAAGAGTAAATTCAATAACATTTTTATCCCACAGGGGGCAATTATGCAGGCAACAGTGCAAGTAAACCAGTAACGAGGCGCATAACCTGAAGAGTCTGCAGTAATGAAGCACGAGAACTCACTTCATTACCACTGAAACTTGAAAACTGACCTTTGATTGATTGCACTTACTTGTACCTACGAGTACTGCAGTTTAGTACGTTCTCTTAATAAAAACTGCCGTCACTTGTAAATTGGCAGTTGTTCAAAGAGTTTTGACTGAACGTGCAGCTTTACTTTGTTAGTATAGACAACTTGTACAGGTAACTTTGTCCCTGGACTCGAATGCAGTTTTACCTCCGGCGTCAGCACCGTGTGGCGGTGTGCCGATGTCGTAATTACAGACCACTGTGGTCTGGGATTCACTGGAGAGGTGGCTGCCTGTGGACTGGTGGAGAGATCGGCTGTGAGAGGCGCGGTGACTCGAGCTGTCCGTCGAAGAGTCGGTACGAGTATCGCTGGATATGGACGGCTCCCGACCTGAGAGAGAACAAGAGAAAGAGAGATGACCTTTCAATTAATCCTGCATCTTCATATGTTTACAGTCAAATGCAGGAAATAGGTTAAAGCTTTGCAGTATACAGAAGCAGAAATTGAATTATAGGGTTGAAGGTCAGAGCTGTAAAGCTGTAACATCACTTGCCCCCACACACACACACACACACACACACACACAATGATAAATACAGAGTACTCTGTAGCAGAGTGTGTCATCTCTGCTGTACCAGAGTCTTCGCTGTCGTAACCAGCCTTGCTACTGCAGTGCTGGAGCTCCAGGTGCGGGTTGGAGCTGGTACAGGGGTTGGGGCTCTCCTGCAGTATCACCGGCGTCCCCCGGGGGTCAGCGTAGAGCAGCAGTAGGGGCTGATAGTGGCCTTTGATACAGCGAGACACCACGTCCTTCCACTTAGGGCCGATCTGTAGGTGCAGGAGGGCAACACACACACACACACACACACACACACACACAAGCGGTCAAACATAAACATATATAAAAACACACACACACACACAATAAGAGAAAGTAAATATATCTGTATTAAGATATAACATTACGCACATTACACCAAAACTAGAAGGTCAAACACGCATTGTGCTGCTGTGTCTGTATCGATGTCATATTAATCACACTTTTCCATTAGCTCAATGACCTAATATGACTGACAGCGTGCACTATGAGTGATACAAGTGTCAAGGACATGTAAACTCACTTTTTATCACACTTTGACACATGCAAACCCTTGCTTCCGTCACCACAAGATGTATATTATTTCCCAGCCTTATGGAGAATAGCTCATGCATCACATAAAGTGTTACAACATAATACCAGTTTTAAGCATTAAGATTAAAACAAAGACAGGGATTACACCTGAAACACGTAATCAATCTCATGCCGCCCCCACTGACCATGCAGCACTTGAACCAACATACAGCGTAGTTCTTGTCATTGCTGTTCTTACAGGCACAACTGGAGATGCAGCAGATACTGCACAGCACACCCTCCCCATGTTGCAGCATGCAGACTCCAAACTGTGTCTCACCTCTTTGACTTGGGCGTCGTCGAAGTACATCCACTTGCGTATCTTCGTCTGGAAGAAGAAAGTGGAGTAGTGCTTGCCGTAGTAGCACACCATGCCCACCAAGTAGAGCTCCGCCTGGCGAGCCCTCTCCTCTGTCACACGGTAGAACAACTACAGGAGAGAGAGAGAGAGAGAGAGAGAGAGAGAGAGAGAGAGAGCGAGAGGAGAAAGAGAGAGGAGAGAGGAGACGGGGGAGGGAGGGATGCAGGGAAGAGAGGAAGAGGTGTGCAGTTGGAGGGGGGGGGATAGAGATAGGGGAGGTAATGTGAATACAAGCACATTTTTGCTCACCTAGTATATCTGCTGTATGCAGTCATCTTTCATACACTGCCTTTTTCTCAAACTCTTTCTCAAACTCAGTGTATACTGCACATACAGTGCTGTACAGTTAGGCATATGTACTGCAGTTTTTCATGCAGAAATGATGCACAGATCTCACATAAATATTACTGCTATTTGCTTGTTACATAAATAAAGAGATCAATGTAATAAAGTGATCAAGTTGTTGGTTTGAGAGCATAACCTTCTATATAATCTCACTGTATTCTGAAGTGTACTGTCTTTACCTGCTGCTGCTGCAAAGACCCATATGTTTCCTTAATCATCTAGGCCTGCAAGTAACAATTACTTCCATTATTGATTACTTTTTTAGTCGATCTAAACGTCAAAAATGTCAAAACAAAGGTGATGTCTTTAAAACTACTTCTTTTCTCAATTTCTCAATACAAAACCTTAAAGATATTCAGTTCACAATGACACAGTAACAAAAACAGCAAATCATCATATTTGAAAAGTCGGAACCAGCAAGTGTTCACCATTGAGCATCTTGATTAATGGCATGATGCTATCTATTTATTTTAATAAAAAAAACTGATCTAATCGTTTCAGCACTACAATAATCTAATCTAAGGAAAGAACATAAAAGAGTAACGAAAGCAGAAAAGAGAGACTATGAGGCAGAAAACAGACAAAAAGAAGCGGTGGAAGAGGAGGAGGGATACAGGAGGCCGATGGATTCACTTTCTCTGATTCCCTAAACGACTAAATTAAAGCAGAGAATGCGATACATTGTGCCTCCGATTTGTATCTGACAACAGGCTTCATCTCACAACGGCGGCATGAAAACGAGGGGAACCGCAGCAGGCGGAGACAGGAGATAGAAGATAGAGGAAAGACGTTGACTCACTGTAACACTGTCATATTCACTTATCCATTATTCATACTGTAGATCTCACTTCAGAATGTGGATGGCGATGTTACAGTGGCTTTAAAATGCATCAACATGACAGAGTATCATGGGTTGAACACGTGTGTGTCTGAGGTGTGAAAGCAGCAGCCATATGAGAATAATGGATAATGAAAATGGTCAGGTGGTCTATGGCTTTGTGTGCGCTATAATTCGTGTGTGCTATAATTTGTTGTTTTTCAGAGTGAGCTGGAACGGGGTTGGTTGAGTGTACTGGGCTCTGCAGCATGCACATATTTGTATTCTGTATTTGTGTTTGTCATTGAGAGTGTATTTGAGTGTTTGCATTTGCATATGCATTTACACAAGTGTGTCTTTGAAAGTGTGTTCATGCAGTGTGTGTTTGAACATGCCTCTAGGTATTTGTACCTGTGACGTGGAGTTTAAGTTTCTGGTACCATTAATTTCATATTATTTCATTAGCTTTTTAGCAGCCTTTAACGTCACGGCTCAACAAAACACGCGAGTCAAGGTGTAGCATTCAGCTGAGACAAGTCTGTAACGGCAGGACTAATGAGGGAATGCTGATGAAGATTTCAAGATTACAGAAAAAAACATGTTTATTTTTTAAATCACTTAAAAGGCAGTAATGCCTCTGAATCATCATTTATGACCCACTAGAATTATGTGGCGGTGTCTCTATTTGCAGAGACCCTGCCCTCTGCCAGTATATCCTCTGTTCTTTTCATTTGGTTGTGTTCAGGGACGATTCTGCACGTCAGCCTTTGGGCACTTGGTGTGTAGCCCCTACGCAAGCACAAGCATGAGAAGCAAAGGAATGCTACAAAAAATAGCGGACACAGCACCGAAGAAACTAAGTTAATAAGCAAATATAGCAAG
The DNA here is from genome assembly GCA_013375575.1 of Percina caprodes. Lineage (NCBI taxonomy): Eukaryota > Metazoa > Chordata > Actinopteri > Perciformes > Percidae > Percina > Percina caprodes. The sequence goes on along the minus strand of JABXJD010000010.1, from coordinate 3,146,407 downwards.
GCGGAATGCAAAGCGGACAAAGCTCGTTCCGTGAGTGAATCTGGTGTTGGCGAGCACTGAAGTAGAGGAGAGGAGGCTTGCACTTGTGGTGACGTTGAGCCAGTGAAGAGGGGCCAACTTTGAATTTTGTTTACAAACTGCAACGGTGAAAGCCTACTCATTCTGCCTTTAAGAAGAGAGCTTTGGTAAGTTGTATTGATACGGTGGAAACAAAGTTACAATGACTTTAAGTCCCTGCGCTGCTGCTCTTGTAAATTTTCATGGGAGCTGTAGTTCTTTCTGCGCTAACAAAGTATTGTTGTAACTTTGTAACAGCAACTGCAGTAGTTTAATGCTGTGTTTAAGGTGTTTAACGTGTTGTAGATAATGGAAAGTAAACCCCAGGAACACACTTACTTTTTTCAGTAAGAGATGAAAGAAATGCTAAATGAAAGATTGCAGTAAGTTAGAGAAGCTTCTGGAACAGGGGCAGAAACATCTTTTGGCTTTCTATGGGTGGAAGGCCAAAGGATCGAATAGGATTTCCTTTTTGGAGTGGATCAGCATCCGTTTGTCTAATAAGGAATCTACTGTGTTAACTCTCTGGATACAACATGCTTGCCTAACAACCATCCTAGAACATACCAGTCTCAAACAAAATTAAGGTATGTCTGAGTAGCCAAATTTGTCCTGAAAATAAAAAATACATGACATGTTTGGCTGAAAAAATAGTTATGGTGCCTTTAAATGGATTTGAGTTCAAAGTGTTTACGAGAAGAGTCCACTCATTCATAATTCCCGGGAAAGCTCAGAGTTCAAAAGCTGTAACATATGCTGGTATTTTAAACAATATTGGAGCCAAAATTTTGAAAATCACTTTTTGTCTAACCTTTTTCATGACATGCAGAAACCGCAAAATCATTAATCGTTGTTGAAAACGGCACAAGGCTGCATTCGTTTTTATTGCCAGTCACTGATCAACAGTGTCATCACGACTTTAAGTACTTAAATGCCAAACATATCATGTAGCCTACGTTACTTGACTTCCGATGTAGAAAACAAGTAAGAATAAGCCGTAAGCCTAGACGGGAACGGATTGAAACACACAAAGGGAATTTGTTCAAGAGGTTAAAGGATTTCTTAACATTTAAAAAAAGGGTCAACTAGTAGAACTGTCTATATCAATTGAATGTGACGTCAGTGGGACTCACTTTCCTTCAGGCTCGATGCATGCAATGTAGTGAAACAAAATGGGAATTCAGTCAGATTATCAGCCTAGAACTTTGCCAATTCTGTTATGACCTACAGCCCTTATTTGAATAAAAACCAAACCTCACCTCCTAAAAACCTCACTGCATTCCAATACCCATACTCCCATACTATTTTGTATATCTGAAATATATTTAGTATGTCCCTATACATAGTGTATCAAATACAGTATGCAAACAATACCAGGATGCCCTACTGCAGCCAGCATGCTTTTCTGGCTATTCTGACCCACAATCCTTTGCCCAGCACATATGAAGAGGGTTAAAGTTCAAGTGTTATGAAGAAGTAGTGTGCCTATAACTGTGTTCAAAGTATGTACTTTGTAAGGGCTGCTGCAGTACACACTAAAAGTAAAAAGAAAAGGTAATGTATGCAATTTGGAACTCATCAAGACACTAGCTGTTCTATGAGGCTGTACGCAGTGCTCTTAAAAAGCTAAAGGCTAAAGTCAGCATGCTAACATGCTCACTGTGATCATGCTGACAATGATATTTTGCAGGCAATGTTTAACACTGTTAGCTTCATGGATCAGCATGTAAACATTAGATACTTAGCCCAAAACACAAAGTAGTTTTTGCAGGTATTTGGGCATGAATCAGTTTTACTTGAACGGATGGTGGCGCTGGATGAAAAGTCAGAGGATCATCAAAGTCATTAGGACTCATCCTCTAGAAACCATGAACAGTTGTACCAAATTCCATGGAAATCCATTCTATAGTTGTTGACATATTTCAGTCTGGACCTAAGTGGTGGACCATAAGTCTTCCCTAGAACCCCTTCCACTACATCATAAAAAACATCTGGCACCTCCACGGGGATGTCTCATGAGCCTTATGAGGCACTGAGGGTGCAGTCACCACCACAAACATCTGACTATTGATGTCCATGTCACAATTACTAGCACCTCTGGCTCATTGATACACTTAACATAACATGAAATATCATATATTAATGCTTTTAATGACCGTATAACGTGTGTGTGATCCCCTTACATCTCCCAGACGCAGGCAGGTCCCCAAGCTGTGTATGACGTCCTCCGCCAGGTCTGAGTGGTCTGAGTCCCACACCAGCCCGATGGACACGATCTCTGGTGAGTTCATCAGCACCCGGCGGATACGCAACACTTCCCCACAGTTACTCTGTGATGGAGAGAGGGGGAGGAGGTAAAAAAAAAAAAAGAAAACGAAAAGAAAAGTGTGTGATCAACCAGGTTTATTCATCCTGTGCTATGAGTGCTAGAACCATCCCTTGATTTGGCAGTGATGATTACACACAATTTACGCATGCAGGCAGGCAGACACACACACACACACACACACACATACACTAACTGAACAGTAGGAGAAAAGGGGGCAGAGATAAAAGGCTGGAGAAAGAGATGATGAAAGGATTGTAAGAGAGAACGACAGAGGAAGAAGTGCTGTGCTGAGTTGCATTTGTCCCTTGGGCCTTCTGTTGAGTTCAGAACCATGTGTTCTGAATACTTCCTTTGAGTCATGACCCACCACAGAGCCATTGCACACACAGAGTAAGATGTACAGGCATGCACACACACACACACACACACACACACCACACACACACATACACGCAGTGCTGGCAGAGCAGGTTCGGAAACAGCCTGAGAACACCCCGGCAACCAGACACTTTGCCAAACACAACACTCGCACACACACATATGCACAAACACAAACGGAGCTCTCCCTTTGTGGGCGGTGTGCTGCCTTGCGTTGGCACCAGAGATGGCAGGAGGGTATTTTGCCAGGGTCTGCTTCTGAATTCTCAGAAAGGGACACAAACACAAGCCAGGGAGCAGCAGCCAAACAGCACTTCTGTTAGCTTAGGACATATCACCGGGACACACAGCCTCAGTTAGCTCTCTGTGCTTCCTCACTGCTGGGAACAGCAGCTGACAACTTCATTCATCAAATGATCGTGCAAAGAGATCTGCTCTGCTTCATAACACAATATTGATCGGTGCCGTCTTATATCTGAATGCTATATGCAAAGATTTCTGTTTTTTCTTTTTTTTTCGCTATGGCTATGCAGACCTTTCCAGGAGAGAGTGTGTTATATAATAGCGCTGCTGGTCAAAGGATACTGTAGGTTTGCAGAATGCTGATCGTGGCATTTTTCAGAACAAAATGAAACAACTTCAGGTAATTGTTTGTGCTCATGCTTCCTCACGACTCATACAGCACCGCAATAAAAGGACAATCCCACTTTTATTAATGTAGTGACAGCTGAAGAGGCACATGTAGGGAGAACCACCAAACATTCACACAGCCGTGGAAAGTTACTTGCAATTCACAGTAACACTTTAGATTACAGCCCGCAATGTACACCGTTTATTACTTATTTTGCAGCAGGGGTGGCCTAAGGATAGAGAAGCGAGCTTGTGACCAGGAGGTTGTCGGTTCAATCCCCAGACCGACAGGACAAAATAAAATCTGTGTGGAGAAAGTGAAAGAGCAGCGCTGGTCCCTCCCTCATTACGTTGAGCAAGGACCTTAAACGCAACCACTCCAGTGGAGCTGCTCAGTGGCCAGCAGATCAGACTGTGGTTGTACTGGGAAGCTTTCAGGTATGAATGTGTAACTGTGTAAATGTGATCAGGGCATTCCTGCACAAGAGGGGCTTCCACTCAGTGAAATAAAGTACCTAATGCTACCTAATGTACCTAATGCTATGATCTGGGAAAGTGGCAACATGAGTCTGATGGGGCAAGGCTGTAAATGAGCCAGATTATCTAAACCATTTCATTTGGAGGAAAAAAAGAAAGTGATGTTTCCTCTTCCAAATAAGTTTGGCTAACCTGCAGGTTTGTTTAAAAACTGAGTGATCACCTGACTGCTTGTCTTTCTTACCACATCTGACTTCTTTTTAACAATTTCTATTTGTCCCCAGATCTAAGCAATTAACTTGGCAAGCACGAAGTTATTTTACCAATATGAATGATGGCCCAATATATGGAAAGAAAAAAGCCTTCCACAAAAGGAATGTGCAAGCACTGTTATCATGTGGAATACACATGGTCACGTTTCATAAATTATTGTTGCTTGCAAATTGCTGATACATGTTACAGGTTACAAGTGTGGCTTTTTGTTTTCCATTTTCTTTTTGTCATTGGTGAGACGTGTTAAAATCAGCTGAAGGGAATTTCCTCGTCTTGTACTTACTACTTTATACTTGTATTTCATTTAAGAGGATAACATCTTACTTTAATCCCTTCCGCATTTATTTGAATTCTATGGTTACTCTGCATATTTACTTTATGTAAAAGTAGTCAGTTTATGAAATATGATGTACTGTTGCAGATTAAACTACCCAGCACTATATACAGTAGTTTAAATCAGCTCAGCTTTAATACTTATATTATAGCAGGCCTGAGGATTTAGCATTTAAAAACCATCCCAGCTGTTTTTAGATTCAGATTCTATATTTCTCAATCCGGATTGGTTCTTGGAAATATGTGACATCACTTTTTTCAAGAAAGCCTTGCCCACGCCAAACCAGCAAGAACACAGATGGAAAAAAAATGCAGAAATCTTGCATGTAAATTAAATAGAATTGATCCAATTCAGTCAGAACATGGTAAATGACTTATTGTAAGAAGCGGATTGGAAACAATAGTTTATTGGCCTTCAAGTAAAATGTCTTCATTCAAGTGGTAAAATATTTGAAAGGCAAGGCAAGGCAAGGCAGCTTTATTTGTAGAGCACATTTCAGCAACAGGGCAATTCAAAGTGCTTTACACAAAATCAGTTAAAAAAAAACAGTTAAAAGAAAATAAAACCGATAAAACACAGAAGAAACAGTTAAAAATAAAAACAGATAAAACACAAGAATCAAAGTTACAGTGCAGTATAAAAGATTAAACAGTAAGGAAATGAACATTATTTAAAGAAAGGCAACATCAAAAAGAAAGGTCTTCAGCCTTGATTTAAAAGAACAGAGTAGCAGCGGATCTGCAGGTTTCTGGGAGTTTATTCCAGATATGAGGAGCATAGAAACTGAACGCTGCTTCCCCCTGTTTAGTTCTGACTCTAGGAACAGAGAGTAGACCTGTCCCAGATGACCTTAGAGGTCTGGGGGGGTCATAGTGTACTAGCAGATCAGAAATGTATTTTGGCCCTAAACCGTTTAGTGATTTATAAACTAGCAAAAGAACTTTGAAATCAATTCTTTGGGGCACAGGAAGCCAGTGTAAAGACTTCAGAACTGGAGTGATGTGATCCAGTCTCTTGGTCTTAGTGAGGACTCGAGCAGCAGCGTTCTGAATCAGCTGTAGCTGTCTAATTGATTTTTTAGGGAGACCTGTAAAGACCCTGTTACAGTAGTCAAGTCTACTGAAGATGAAAGCATGGACAAGTTTTTCCAAATCCTGTTGACACATAAGTCCTTTAACCCTTGATATATTCTTAAGGTGATAATAGGCTGACTTTGTAATTGTCTTAATATGGCTGTTAAAATTCAGGTCAGAGTCCATGATTACACCAAGATTTCTGGCTTTGTCTGTTGTTTTTAACATTGTTGTTTGAAGCTGAGCGCAGACTTTTAATCTTTCCTCTTTTGCTCTAAAAACAACCACCTCAGTTTTTCCCTCATTTAATTTCAGAAAGTTCTGGCACATCCAGCCGTTAATTTGTTCTATGCACTTAGTCAGTTTTTGTATTGGACTATAGTCCCCTGGCGATAAGGTTATGTAAATTTGTGTGTCATCCGCATAACTATGGTAACTTATTTTGTTGTTTTCCATAATCTGAGCCAGTGGAAGCATGTAGATGTTAAACAGAAGAGGCCCCAGAATGGAGCCTTGGGGAACTCCGCACGTCATATTTGTACGCTCAGATGTATAATTACCTATTGACACAAAGTAATCCCTATTCTGTAAGTAGGATTCAAACCAGTTTAGTACTGAGCCAGAAAGGCCAACCCAGTTTGTAGATGGTGTAGTCTTCCACTACACCATCTATATATTGAATTAATTTAATTCATTTTAGCTTATTTCACAAAAGATTGTGTATCCAGAACTTCACTTCAGTTTCCTCTGTCAACTCTTTGGCACCATTAAACATCCTCACAATCTGCTATCTGAAGCATGGCACCTACAGCACCTCGCTCCCATTCAAATACCATCACTTTGTTTGAGCAAAGCCTGATGTGGTAAAATATGGTGGTTATGGAACATAAACAGTGGCTGAGTTTGTGTGACTCCCACAGGACTGCGCACACTACGTCAGTGTTTAGGCCGTGAATGAGCGGTGTGTTTTAGTGTAGCTGCAGCCGAAAAGGTTGTGGTGTTGCTGCTGCTGCTGCTGTGTGAAGAGCGGGGCAGCTGTCGAGGCTCTTTGTGCGGACACTTTGGCAGAGAGCAGGTCCAAGCTGCATTCATTCAGCAGCAGCCCTTTCCTATGTGGTGGCACAACACACAACCCTGCAGAACAAACTCTCTCCCTTTCTTAAGCCAATCTCTTCTCAATGCAGCAGACAATATATTTGAGGCTCAACATTTTTCCTTTTCTCTTTTTAACTAATTTCCACCCAAAAATATAAATGTCTACAGTTTTCTGCTGCAAGATGATGATGATTATTATGTCTTCCTTTAAAGGAGGTCAATGGAGAGACATTTAGAAAATGCACCCGGTAATAGAAAGAGAGAAAATGGTGAGAAAATGCAAATGAGCTGCTGATTATGTAACATAGACCCACCAGGAAAGGGAGGGAAAAACAAACAAGAAATTAACTACCAAAGTGGTTACGTTGCGCATTATATTGTTTTTTTAAATTAATTCATCCTAGTTTCATCCATCTCTTGATATTAAAAAAAATAAATTTGCTGATTTTGGATATTGGATTGAAAGAAAAAGAAAATGACATGGAAAGGGACAAAAAATAAATGTCTAAAGCAAAATGTATGTTTTGTACATTCTTTTTTCTGTATTTCTAAAGTTAACAGCATTGAGTTGCTGAGCATACTGTGCGCATTGAAGTGTGTGTCTGTGTGTCCGTGTGTCCGTGTATGTGTGTCCGTGTGTGTGTGTGTGTGTGTCCGTGTGTGTGTCCGTGTGTGTGTGTGTGTCCGTGTGTGTGTTTGTGTGTGTGTGTGCTCTCACAGGGCAGTTGCGCAGGTCTCCCATATTGCTGGCGTTGCGGAGCAGTTCTCCAAACATGTCTGGTGTGGCTTTCTCTCTGCACTCCAGCATCCTCACCGCCTGGTTACTGCAGCATTAGACACACACAACAACAATATGACGCATGCAGTGAATGTGTATGATTCCCAGAATGAAAGCTTTTCCAAATAGAAAAAAAAACATCTATTGTGAAGCCCAAATGTGAATTGTAGCCACCAGAAACATTGTTCCTATTCTTCAAACTTGTAACGTTTCTTTGTTCTGTAATTTGCAGGCGATTGTTTCATTTCCTCTGGTATTTCTGGCTGAAAACCTGTCAAAAATCTATTAATTCTACAGTGTGTTGTTCATCTGGACGTGTGTATTGCTTAGGCAACCATTTACACACATCTACATCTACACACTGACTGAGTCAGTCCCGCAAGAAAAGAATATGAAAGAAAAAGAGAAGAGGGACATCTAGATATGCAGTCATTAATGCTGTAAAAAAAGATGATCTGAGCAAGTTTCTAAAGCTTGTGTGACAGATTATGATCTTTGACCTTCCTTAGGGGTCGCACTAATAGACAATTTCCCTACAGAGAGCAATAATGGTACAGACACATTATTGTTACAAAAGGAGTAGTTCATTTACAACTAGCATAATTTGAGGAAAAAAAGTATTACTTGTGGAACAAAACTGAGACAATCTCTTCCGGCAAGGCTTAAAGCAATGATTCTTTAATACTGAGCTGCATTTAACCTTTTTTAAGGATGATTGTCCTCTGAAGGACAAACTCAAATATACGTTATTATCATCTGTGAATGCCAAATGGACTTATGCAAGCCTGTCTGCAGCTCCGTACCATGTATGAGATTAAATGTGCAATGAATCAGCATTGTTTTTTTTCTGGTGAAGTATTCCTTTAAGAATAACGATTTTTAAAAACCATCCAAATCTCTCCTCCTCCCCCATCTCTTCCCCTCCTCTCACCCTTTCCATTAGCCTGAAATGAACTCAACCTTTCTCTCTCTCTCTCCCTCTCCTCTCTCTCTCTCTCTCTCTCTCTCTCTCTCTCAATTTCAACCCCCTGCTTGGCCTCTCTTCTTCAGATGCACAGGCGGATGAGAGGCTAAGAAAGCAGAAACAACAACAATAACACACCAGCGAGGAACACACTTGTTCTTCTGTTTACTTATGTCTGACTTGTGCTTTGAACCAGACATTTTTTTTGTCTTTTTGTTGCCCTCTGATTATCTTATTCATGTTGACTTTTGCATATTTGGCTATCTCGACTGTAAACAACAGGCTCCACTGAGTGTAAAAATAGCTTGGCAGTGCTAACAGGCACAAACATAGAGCAGTGGCACCGCTGTGCCCCACAACTACATTGACACAGTGTGTTTACAGTGTTTGTACTTTTGCCCCTCCATTCATCCCTCTATTTCTTCTGCTGTGTTCCATTTCCGAAAGGGATATGGAGTGATATCTCTAGCCTTTCCGACCCACTGTTCCACTTATAGATTTGTGTCGCCCCCTGGGTGTACTGAATCAAACAGCTGATTGATTACTTCCCCTGTTCCTTATTTTATTGACTCTGAGCGTGTGCAATGTAACAGCTCTGAGGATGCTTGTCCCGTGTGTGGATTTACCTGTAAGAGAATTTATGCATAAGCTCACCTGCAGTGTGTGTGTGTGTGTGTGTGTGTGTGTGTGTGTGTGTGTGTGTGTGTGTGTGTGTGCTCACAGTTCAGTGTTCAGCAGGGACCCGCGCAGGGAAGAAGAGAACACGCTGTACCTTCCTTTAGTGCCACCCAGCCTCCGCTTGCTGCCAGATTTACTGCAGTGTGTGTGTGTGCGGTGAGTGTATGTGTATGTGTGTGTCTGGTCTTACCAGAGGGATGTAGTGGAGATGTAATGAACCATCTGAATGAAGGGCAGAGGGTCCGATGTGGCTCCACAGCTGTTACACACACACTGCACACACAAATACATCCTCAGATTCATCGCCGGACATCGTGTTCTTCAAAATGTTTGTGTGGATGGTTATTGTTTTAATTGAAGCTCCAGAAGTGAAGCATGTAAAAGCTCTTTAAAGTGACAGAGGACTGAACAATATCTAACCTGTTCGAATAGAGTCATGGCAAACTTCTGATGTGGTATACAGTGTTTGGCTGTGCAGATGTCCTCTCGGCTCTCCGCGCTGATGTGGAAGTGGATACGCATCAGGAGATTCTCCTGAGACACACATAAAGCAAAATCGGCATCAATTAATGTTTGAGTGTTGTGAGGTTAGTTGGCATATGTGCTTGTTGATATTGTATACTTATTTACAGTGTGTGTGTGTGTGTGTGTGTGTGTGTGTGTGTGTGTGTGTGGGCTTGTTTAACTATATCCGTTGGGTCCAAAAACTGGGAGTCCAGTATATTGTAGGGTCCCAACAGCTTTGTGGGGCCAAAATGCTGGACACCATAAATTTAAAGGGCTGTTTGAGGGTTAAGACTTGGTTTTAGGATTAGGGTTAGAATTAGGTTAGGGTGAGGGTAATGGTTAAAGTTAGGCATTTAGAGCTAGGGAATGCATTATGTCAATGACGGGTCCCCACAAAGATAGTGCCACAAACCTGTGTGTGTGTGTGTGTGTGTGTGTGTGTGTGTGTGTGTGTTTGTTTGATCGTTCCTCTCTATTGGTGCTCCTGTTAATCTGACCGTGGGAGCAGCATCTATATTTCATAAGAAGCCGACGGATTCCCTGACTGAAAACATTTACTACCAATCGATCAGACAGCAGCAACACACACACACACACACACACACACACACACACACACACACACACACACACACACAGTGGAGAAAAATACCGAAAGTGGTAGATAGAAAGCAACATGAAAGGCTGAGAGAAAGGCAATGAGGAAGTGTAAAGACATTACTATAATAAAACCTGTGACTGATGACATTTTTTTTCTTGATTTCTTGTTAAATAAATGACACGGTTCATTCCAAACTGAGACAACAAGCATTCATGTAAGGTACCACTCACTGTCGAATTAAACAAATGTGAAGATCTATTCAATATTATTTGATAAAAAAGCATAATGTAACCATATTTTTTTCTCATATAAGGCAAAGCAGATTATATATACAGTAGCGGAGCAATGTTTTAATCATATCAAATGAATTTGCAATATGTGTCACCAATGTGTAACACTGTGATGAGTTGATGTTAGAAGCGCGCAAGCAGATTGTTGCACCAAAAATAAATAAAAATACAGTATATTAGTTCTTGTAAATGTAATGATATATTTAGGGTATTTCCCAAACCTGTGACACCTGCAATAATTTAATAAAGCCTTCGCTCCATAACTTTAAAGGTACAGAGAGTGGACGAAATACTAAAAGAAATACCGCACATAATATGGTGTAATGAACCAACAATTTGTGAGGCTGCAATTGTCAAAACTAAAAAGTTTAACATTATAAGCTTGGATAAATTTATTTCTTTGAGGCTGCTGTATTGGATATCCCTCGTCCCCTGAAGATTTCTAAGTTCCTATAAGCCTCTAGGCAACCCCTCACCACGTGTGTGTGTGTGTGTGTGTGTGTGTGTGTGTGTGTGTGGCCATGTGGTGTCTCAGACTCACAAAGCACTCTGCAGCATCGTCCATGATACCCAGCTGAAAGCGTTGTTCGTCTTTGAAAGTCTTGGCCAGCGCGCTCCGCAGTGCATCTGATGGCAGCACACGCTCACTGCTGAACTGGAACTGAGCAAAGATACTCTGCAAACAAACACACACACACACACACACGCAAAAACACACACACACACACACACACACACACACACACGTAAAAACACATTAATGCTTCATTTCACTGCTACAAACATTGTGCAGTATGAAATACTTTAGGCATTGTTGGCGTGGACACTTACAGTATGTATGTCCATGCACACATTTCATTTACATGTATGTGTTTGTGTATTTACTCCTCTCAGACTGAAACAAATCTCTGTAATCACATTTGTCCTGTAAATCAGCGCCGTGTTCTGTCAACTGACCCCTAAAACAGAACCAGTGGAACTAGTTGTCAACTTGTCAGGAACCAAAGTGCTGCACAACAAACCTAGACCGGACTAAAACAACCACCAAGCCTCACAGCACAGCTGGCCTCAATATCAGACCATATCCATAATAGATGGCATTTGTAGTGCACTTTTCTCTGACAAAAACAGCTCTCAGAGTGCTTTGTAGCAGTAAAATAGAAAACAAACCAAACTGTTGCAGGGGGCTCAGAGAGAAAGCTAGGCCACTGAAGCGTGTTTTGAGGGCAGCGTTCGAGACTGAAGAGGAGGATCAGTCACTTTACATCCATGCAGGTCCAAGCGACTTCCAATACAGCAATTCTGTGTTTACTGTTTTGCCTTAATAATACTGCTTCATTTGTATGCGTAGGAGCGAGTGTTATTATAATTACCCCGGCCAAGGAGGTTATGATTTTCAACCTATTTGTTTCACCTATTAGTAAACAAGGTATTTAAAAAACTACATGACACACGCATATGAAATTTTGCTGTATACAAGAACATTTATCTGCACTAATTGGTTGCTGGAGTGAAATCTGCAGGTGCTTTTTTATAAAGCCTTCTACATTTTAACCCATATTTTCAAAACCTCTAGTTTCTAACATTTTGGGGTTTTCAAAATAAAGCAATGTTTACTGGAAAAAACTACCAGCACGTTTGTGAGAGGTTTTGAGTCATTTAAATGAAAAATATGTAATTTTTTGTCGCTAGGTGTCTCTCAGTCAAAACAATAACAAAACACGCAGTTTGTTGTTGTCATTAAGTAGCGTGGGAGTTGTTGTCTTCACCATTACCATCATTGCAGTCAGCTTCTCCCAGTTAGGATTCCTTGAGTGTTCATCGTTCTGGAGGTTTTTACCGGAAACAGAATTAGCAGCAGAGCAACTCTCCGGAACAAATGTTGGTGATTATTAAAAGCGGTAAAAACACTGACTAAAGCAGTTTCACGTTAAAAATCAGTGTTTCGCTGACACAGTTCAGCTTATCGGTAGAGAGCTGATACATGTTCAGCTTATCGGCAGGGAGCTGACACAGTTCGCTCAGCTTGTTTCTCTGACGACTTGATCCAGAGGTCTGATGACTAAAATCTTTCATCAGGTTAAAAAAAAAGGCGTACAAATGTGGCTTAAAACTGGACAGAAAGTCAATTTATGTCCGCTTCAGGGAGACAACCCCAACACTGACTGGCAAACGAGATATGATGCCACAAATCTAGTCATTGTTAGACATTTTAACGTGGAAAAGTAACATATTATACCTTTAAAAGAAGCAATCAAATCCCAAAGAGGTAAAACTCAACCCCAAAACCTGTGCTTAAAGGATATCAACACACCATGAACAGCAACATCCCCTTCCCTTCCTTTCCTGTCATCTCTAACAAAAGCATAACATATTGTCCTGAAGTATTTAGAAAAAGGTGAGATTATAGATGAATAACTTTGTTTTTCTTCTTCTTCCCTTTAATTCCCAGATTTACTTTTGAGATCTAGTGGCGTTTGGAAGCCAAAGCAGAGAGAGGACACAGGTGGTAAGTGAACAAAAGTTTATTAGAACAAAAAGCGTCGAGGAACAGGGGTGGCAGGGAATGGGCCAGCTGGATATGTCCTCTGAGGCAGAGTGGGAAAACAGGAATTGGTTAAGCAGCGCGGTAATACTGTATAGCAAAACATGATGGAATTATCTGGCAGAGCAGCGGACTGAAGCCCAGGCTTTTATAGAGCGATTAGGCTCGTTCGAGATGAACTGCGCCTCGCCTGTAAAGTGGACAAGAGCAGGCGGCAGCAGCTGGGGGCGGTGACCAAAATCCGCTCTCAAGTCGGACAGTTTCCAGCAGCCTGAACAGGAAGTGACAGAAACACTGTGGTCCAATTCTGATTAAATAAAATGTTATCAGACCCATATATCTCTATATATAGTCTCCAGTGGTTTTAATTATGTCAGAGTAGCTCTCAAAATTCTCTACATGCGATCTGTTGCTGATGTTAATTAACAACAGACTAGATGATCCGTAATCTGAACGGATTTAGTCTCTCTGACCTCTAAACGTCACTATCAGCCGCACGTGTTCTGAATAGAATAAGCCTTTAAATCAGACAAATAGCAGTTAAAATCCCTTTTGGTTCAAAAAAAAATAAAAAGTTCATATAAAACGTCATGTTGAGTCGATTCTGAACCAATCAGCTGTTAGATCAGCTGAGAGGCCGGAGTCCGCCTGGGTCTTACAGTCGATGAACAGCAACTGCGCTGCCTGCGTCTCAGAACTGCGGCCGCCTTGATCTTGTGAGGTTATTGTTGCCTACGTGTGCACAACGTCAGAGAAAGTCGGGATCAAGTCAGACACAAATCTAACGGGCGGTGATCGCCGGTAACCGATTCTACGCAGACCTGGCTCATCTCGAACGAGCCTAGTGATGAGCTGAATGGATACAGGTGTGACTCGTCAGCTGCCTGGAGAAGCCAGCCCCGCCCCCTGCCACACACATGCCCTGTAGAGAAGAGAAGAAGAAAAAACACAAAACCACCAACAAAACCAGAACCAAACACAGGGTCATAACATTTATTTTGTGATCCACTGAAGAGGTCCTGTCCCCCAGGTTGTGAATCACTGTCAGGAATAGAAGCAACATTTTTGAAATTCCAAATTCCACACATTTTATACAATCATTGAATTTGGTATTCTGCGCAAATTCTGCACAATTCATGCTTGTACAAAGGTCTAATATTCCTACACGGGATTAAGATTTCTCCACAACAGCAGGACCTTGGTTTAAGTTATGTTAACATTATATTATGGTTGCATTCATATTAGTAGTAACAGTAGTAGTATTAGTAGACACCACAGTCTTGCAAATGACTCTATGGCTCATGTGATCCAGATTAATCTGTGCTTTACATGCAGTAAACATGATTACAAAAAGTAGCATTCAGTTCAAGCTAAGGCCGTGAAATTAACTTTTGGCTGAGCATGGACTGAAGAGAGCTGCATACTTCTAAAGACAGAGAGATAAAAGCATGGGTAACTTTCTCCAGATTGCCAACGGATAAAAAATGACCTAATTTCTTTTGTTGGTAAGAATTCGCAGCTGGAAAAAGCAAAAACCGAGCGACTATTTTTGACCCACAATAAAACAGACCCAAAACTGAAGTTCGGATTGACAATGTCGAAGCAGTGGTTTGTGCTCTGCTGGTTTTCAGTCCCAGCGGTAATTCAATCACTGATTAGATGGCTGGACTTAAAACCATCAGATGCTCTGTGTCCTGAAGACTGACAAACAATGGGTTTAGAGGCAGAAATATATTGTAACCCAGTTTGTCTCCACACTGTCCATTTTAGTTTTGCACACAAATGTAAAATCAAGCACAGAACTTTAGCAGAAATGTAAACACATCTTTGATATGACCAAGAATTAACATTTTGTCTTCTTAATCACACACTGATGAATGGATCTATTACCGGAAGTTACTGAATGAATGTGTGATAAACTTACTATGGCATGAATGTTAGATGTTTGTTGCTCACACCTTGGTTTGTCAAGAGCAACCAATGGAAGCAGTTCACCTAACAAGCAATAACAGAAAATCATGCATTTAGATATGTTTAAGTGAAAACATGAACATCTGGGTGGACATGGGAGAAGCAGTTCATGCTAAATTCCTCACATCAAAGGATTTTAAAGACTATTTCCACCCTTAAAACAATCAATTGTAACCGATGTGAATTCAAGCCGACCACAGCGGATATTCTTCATAACAAGTTGCACTTTGAGATGTTGCATTTAACCAAAACCACCATCTTTCTCTGTTTTAGTATCCTAAACCCATCCTCACATTGGACCAGGGGCATTTCTAGGATTAGACCTTAGGGGGGCTCAGCCCCTGATGACAATGTGACACGGATACAGTGCCTTGCAAAAGTGTCAACCCCCACTGCTTAATCAGTAATTTCATTAGTCGATAATCTCTGAGCTAGCTACTAAACAACAACATCAGCTAACATTTTCTGACACTATTAACACTATGGTGGAACTAAACCTGACACTGTATTGATGCAGTAAATGACCACTTTGACACAATATTCTAACATTCAGCAATTTTAGTGGCTTAAGTTGTTTCAATTTGGGTTCTAATCTGCGCTATGAAATCACCAACTTCTTCTCTTTGTCTCGGGACTACCAATGTTAAACTTCTCAACCACACTCCTGCTCTCTCTCTGACACATTAGATAGAGCGAGACTCCTCTGATTGGCCAACGCTACATTTCTGTTAACCTGTTCCTTGACGGGGTAGCAGGTGCATAGCATTGGCTTCAGCGACACAATATTAAACCTGTTTCAAGCCCTTTGAACCTGTTTTTGTCCTCTGTCACTAACGGACACGTTTGCAAACTCTCACTTGAAGCACTAAAAAAGAAATTTGGAGCTTGATCTGAAATCGCCAATGCATGAGACACAGATTGCAATCCCCGGTCTCTAGTGGTATAGTCTTTTTCTTTGTACACCACAACTATCTACCCATACCTCTTCACTAGAAATTTGCCATGGAGACAGGGTTGAAGCACCTGTTGGGGCTGTTTAGACTCCACCTCACTAAGTTTTCATCAATATGACATCACAATGTCAGAATAACACAAGTTCTTCCACCCATACATCACAGTATTCATCTCAAGTCTTCAGACAAGAAAGTAAACACTCCCTGGAGTTGCTTCCTAGTTTAATTTCCCATTTATGTCTTTGGTTATATTGAAAATTTCAGAACCGTTACAAGACATTTTGGAAGCATAATGTCTGTGATCCCATGTGGAGAAAATGTTACACAATTCAGTCTGTGAGTGTGGCTGAGTGTGTGCAGGCTGAGGGTTGGCAATGGGAAAAGTAATGCAGTCGTACTGACAGTGAGTGTGTGTGTGTGTGTGTGTGTGTGTGTGTGTGTGTGTGTGTGTGTGTGTGTGTGTGTGTGTGTGTGAAGGAGAGAGAGCAAAAGAGACAAAGGTAGAGAGAGAGAAAGGTAAAACAGAGAAAGAGTAGAGGAAAAAGGGACTGTGTGAGCAATAGTTTGTGTGTCTTTGTGTGGGTGTATGTGTGTGTTATGGTGGCTGTGCTGACTGCAGCAATGCGCCAAGGAGAATGGAGGGGGAATATACCCTACAGAGGGAGGGAGAAAGGGAGGGAGGGAGCGAGGAGAGGAGAGGAGAGGAGGATGAGGCAGAGTGAGTAAGAGAAGTAGGTGCGTGCGTGCGTGCGTGCGTGCGTGCGTGCGTGCGTGCGTGCGTGCGTGCGTGCGTGTGTGTGTGTGTGTGCTTTGCACGCACACACACACACTGGTCCAAGTGTGAAGACAGGAGCAATCCCCACCAACTACCACATTCATTCATCTTTCTCTTATCTTCTCTCCCACCTTCTCCTCTCTCCTATCTTTCTTCTCTCTCCCTATTACTGGCATGTGTGTGTGTGTGTGTGTGTGTGTGTGTGTGTGTGTGTGTGTGTGTGTGTGTGTGTGTGTGTGTGTGTGTGTGTGTGTGTGTGTGTTGCTGGTGAGAGAGATAAAGTGTTGCAGTGATTTCTAGAGGGATAGCCAAAGGCAGCTTCTGAACTTATGTTTACTACAAAGGACGGGCGTCTTTACCTGCTGCAGATAAACCGAAATCCACACACAATCCCTCATAAAATAAAAGATCCCAAAATCATCATTTATCTCTTTAGTTTCTGTAAAATGGATATTTGAAAATTTAACACGCCATTACAGTTCATTTGGTGCGTGTCTCGACCAGTTATTCAGAGACTTTCATCTCTTTTGCCGTGGGGACCAAGCTACAAACAGACTATAAGAACAATGTTACATCTGTTTCTGACAAAGGAGAGACGGTGACAGGACAGTTAATTAAAACTGACAGGCAAATGTGAACACTTAACAGAGTAACAATACCTTTGATTTGAACACTCACGGCTAAGTGACACACACACAACACATCCACATGCCTGTGTGTGTGTGTGTGTTTGTATCCCAGCATGGAAAGAAAGATTTGTGAGCACCTAAAAATGCATGTGTTTAACAAACCTAACGTGTGCAGCATGCAAGTAAGATTTGTGTGCATGAGTAGTGTGTGTGTGTGTGTGTGTGTGTGTGTGTGTGTGTGTGTAACATCCCAGCATGGGCTCTGCTAACTCAGCGCTTTTAGCCAGCCAATTAATTACAGAGAAGCGTTGGAGACAGAACAGCGTGTAGAACACGCACATTGACACTGCTACACACACACACACACACACACACACACACACACACACACACACACACACACACACACACACACACACACTTCCCTTCACTCAGACACATATTTGTCATCATTGATGCAACAAATGGCTGGAACAGAGCTGCATGAGGCTCGTTCATTATGAGGGTTTTATGATCTTCCTATTTTGTTTGGTAACTTTCTATCAGCAGCTGCAGGAAAGCAACAGTGATTCAACCTGAATCTACATATTAAAGCAATATTACATGCACTTTCTAAACACTTACTGTAAGGCAGCTCTTTACTGGGAAAACGTGGCTGGTGCATAGTTTGTGAAATATTTTACTCAATGGAGGAAGAAGGAGCAACACCACAGAGAAAAATGACCTCAAGTCCTGCATTCAAGTAGCCCGTTACTACTAGACTCTGGTACGTTTCATTTGTACCGAGAGTCTGGCCACTCTCATTAACAAGTGTTAATTTCCTTGAAGAAGGGTACTCAGTTGAAGTTTAAAACTATTGGATCTGCCCAGAGCCACTCAGGATCTGCCATAACCAATCGCTAATGTTTGGTCGTGACGTCGGCTTAGCGTCGCTAGCATTCACCTTAGCTAACTCCTTCACCACTAACAGAACGAGATGGAAAATGAAACTTTTCTCAAACCCCGTGGGGAGGAGGGCCAGAACATCATGGCCACCAACAAAACTCAGCAAAGCTTGTTCTTGCTCGGGCTTTAACTTTGGGATATTCGGCAGCGTTGCCACAACAGACCGTATGGCTTCACTCGCATCTTTCACCGCTGCCATTACAGAACTACAACTCAAACTAGCGCACAACCTCAACGTCATTGTGCTCAGCCACTCCCTCTGTTCGCTGATTGGACCGCCAAAGATTTGGCAGGAGAAAACCTAAAAATATACTGCAAACCCAGACGTGTACCGGAGGAAAATGGAAATTGAGAAATTTGAGTTGGGCATGCGTCAACTTTAGCCTACAAGATGCTAACAAGAGACTTCTGTACTGTCAATACAGTAAAAATTGACCTACTTAACCAAGTTTGTTCACTGCTGGCTACAAGTTAGCATCAAACAAAACAAAGGCTGTCACTTGAATGGCGTTTTGAGCTAACGTTAACAATCAAACAACCATAGATAGGTAAATTGTTTTTGAAATGATTTCCATCTTCTGTTATTGTTTGTAATGAGAAAAGTTTATTATTTTATAAATTTTACAAATTTCAGTATGACACGTTATGCCGTCAACTGTTTAAATCTGAGCACGCACAACTCACATCTGCACTCGACTCACCTCGGGTAGTGACAGAGAAACGGCCGCTGCTTAATGTTAACAGTAAGACCTCCACAAGCCATTACAGGAAAAAGCCGGAGTGTTTTACCTTTAAGGCGCAGAAGATACACGAGTCCTCCATGCACTTGTGTGTGGTCAGCTGTCGAAAGCTTCTGCGGAAGATGTCGAGATGCCACAGAACCTGAGAGCCAAAATACATATTCACACACAGAAAAAAAAAGAAATAAAGCAACTGGATCAACTTATTTATTTTAATGGGATATACTTTTATATTTTAGATAGAAATAGAAATAATGTTTTGTTTCAGATCCGAATGGAACTGAGGTCTTTCTCACTTCTATCGTTTGACAGCAGTTCGTCAAACAGCAGTTCGTCAAACTGTTATTGTGAAATTGTGTAGCTGTAATGTTTCACAAAGGAAAAGGACCGTCCAAGCTCTACTGATAATAGTTAATATTTTAACCATAGACTGTATATTAATGGACAACGGATTGGCGAAGTGTTGCAAATGCCGAAGTGCCTTAAACCTGCATTCTATCTGAATTCCAGCAGGGGGCGACACGTGTGGTTGCAAAAAGAGCTTGGTTTCTGTAGAAGTCTGAGAATGTGACCCACCTGTCACCTGTTTTATTAAAACTGTGTAACGTAACGTTGAGTGTAAGGGCTCCTCCCTCTTTCCTCCTTCTCGTCTAAAATTTTCACAGAATCTGTATCTAGATCAGTGGTTCTTAAAATGGGTACCATGGCACCGTGGGGAGTCTTAAAGACAGACCAAGGGGGCCACAAGATTGGGTAATTTCTATCTTTTTATCATCAATGTTGTAATGTGTTCACACCATAAAAAGAAGGCAATATTTACTTACATTAGCTACAATTCTCTATTATGTTTTGAAACAGAAATAAGCTACGGTCACCTTTTCTTTTTTTTTTTACTGTTAAATATGCAGTTGTGCAGTAGCTAAGACAGGACAGCTCATCTTTGCCGATTGCCATAGTAACCCAACATGCTTTCTGGGTGCACAGCAGTCAGGAATAGCAACTGACAGAGCGAGTGATGGAAAGACTTAAAGGAGAAGTTATTTTTGGCATGGTTTAAAAATGTTTGTGAACCACTGATCTGGATACATAACCTGGATGTCAAATGTCAAATTAATAATGGTCATGCTGTACTATAATATTTTCAGTTCAGGGGGTTAAAAGCTCTAAAATTGGCTCAAACAAACACTGCACACCATGGTTCAGGTACTGCCATGGCAACCTCAGCCACATTCATTTGTTGTCTAGAGCCTTCTTAATTGGGCTTGATTGATTTTATTTGCATATAAGAGAAATGACACTGCAATCCTGGTGATTAGACTATATTTAACTATTATCCATTTGTTTATTCAAGAGTTAAATCTGATGTTTTGTCTAAGTTTGGGTGCTTTAATGGTAACTTACATGTGTTGGTTTTCGGGAGAAACACTTTATCTTTGAAAAAATTAAGCAATATTTGTTGAAATCACATTCAAAAGACTTCTTGTAATGTGAGATGGTTGCAGAGAAATCAACACCCCACTACGCAGCTCTGTGTGGCTGTCAGCCATTTCCAGCTAATTGTTTTTCCCAGCAGCTCCCACTGAGTGTGTTTTCTACTTTGTGTATTTTCAGCAACAAAAGAGTCCACGGACAAGAAAACGACCAGTGCATAACAAAAGAAACGAGGAAGAACACATGAAAACCATGTCTGCAGGATCTCTATCTCTCTCTCTCTCTCTCTCTCTCTCTTTAGTGCATAATTAGAGGAAAGAGCTCTTAGTACATTCAATCAGCATGCTGAAAGATAATATTGACACAACACTGTCCCTTAGGCTTCGACTAAACTCAGCAGCGCACACTCACTTACAGAATGCACATACAGTTGTAGGTCTACATGCACGCAAGACACACACACACACACACACACACACACACACACACACACACACACACACACACACACACACACACACGTATGTGGCTTGGTTTTGTGTATGTGTGTTTTAAGGAGAGTGATAGGTGGAGGAAAGAGGGGGCGGAGGATGACAGACTGCATGCTGACGCTAGTGTATGTGTTCTACCCCCGGTTTCCCCTCCTTTCTCTGTAGTGTATTTGGTCGTGATGAATCGGCACCCTGCAAAGTACTGCAGCAGCCACAAGGAGGGCACACTCTCTCCATCCCCATCTCTCTTCATCTATCTATCTATCTATCTATCTATCTATCTATCTATCTATCTATCTATCTATCTATCTATCTATCTATCTATCTATCTATCTCTCTCTTTTTCTCCCGCTCTAAACATCCTTTCTCTGTTCTTCTACCATTTGTATCATTTGTCTTGCTCTCCCTCCCCTTTAGACTTCCCTTGTTTTATCTGCAGGACCATCTCAGAGAAAAGAAACTACAGTTTAACTAACCATAA
The DNA here is from genome assembly GCA_013375575.1 of Percina caprodes. Taxonomy (NCBI): domain Eukaryota; kingdom Metazoa; phylum Chordata; class Actinopteri; order Perciformes; family Percidae; genus Percina; species Percina caprodes. Next base: position 3,124,982 of record JABXJD010000010.1, on the reverse strand, counting down.
AAGTGAAGAAAACATACATGGAATAGAAATTGACCTCATCAGCTCATGCTTTTGGAAAGTCGTCATGTTCCTCCTGCTTGTTTTCATTGTAATATGAGTCACAGACAATTCTAACCGATGATACTGGATGCAGAAATGCCAGTATTTGATTGGCTGTGGTGGTCTTGGAAGATAATTTAAAAAAGTAAAGTGGGAGACAGAAGAAGGAGATGTTTAATGAGATCAAACCCTTTTTTTTTTTTAAATGATCTCTTTGTAGAGTACTTTAGTTTTGATTGCTTGTGGCAGAGTCTTGATTCAGATTGCCTATAAGCCTATAAGGGATTTACAGGAAAACAATGCAGGCATCAAATCCAGTGCAAATTTATCTCATTGATAACAACCTCCCTGCTCACCGTTTGCTCTTTTTACACTGTATCAAAACTGTATTAAGTTACTGCTAAAGCACACTCCATTCTGCTTAGCAGTAAAAGCGTTCAACTGGAGAAACATGGGATAACTTTTATTGTGAACCAATAATATATATTAGTATTGTATATACTGTATATATTGTGAACAATAAATGCAATGTGGTTGTCACCCAAGTAAGCACTAACTGCAATCCGCAAATAGCTGGTCAAAGAATATTTGCTGTATTATTGCACCTTTATTGCTGCTGCCTCACCAACCACTGGTGTCCAAATCAACAAGGCCAACTTTAACATCCTTTGTTAAGTTCAAACTGAATAACCACGACACCAGATCATAAAACAGCTCTAACCTGGGAAAGTGCTTTCTAATACTACTACCATCATCACTACTGGAATGAACTACAAAACAAACTGCAGCTGGAGACACTCGTTCCTCTGAGGCACTTTAATGCAAAACTATTAAAACTAGATTAAGTAACTTTTATTGATTAACAGCAAACATGGACACAAGTGAAAAAAACATTATTTCACATAAATAAAGCCATTAGTTAGGACTTCTACACCCCTTATTATGTGATTATTATTTATTAGTCTGGTACCTATTATTTGTACTGTTGCAAGAATGGTATCTGTGTACAAATACAACCACAAATTGTGAATTATACTGTGTATATTGTGTATATATAATAATAATCTCTAAATCTCTAATCTCTAAATGTATAGAGAAAATAATAATAAGAGATAATAATTTAAAAGGACCCAACAATTCTAGTTATTCCCCCAAGAGTAAGCAACTAGTGCAAGCAACTAGTGCAACAGTGGTGAGGAAACGAGGCCGGTTGGGGTTGTAATGAATAGTGGCAATAACAGTCACAGTAAAAGATAATGGAACAGTGACTAGAAATAGTAGTTTTAGTAGTTCATGGCATAGCAGGGCACTGCAAGGCCTTACAGGGCACAGCAGGACATAGCAGGACCACAGTAACAGCTAACATGTTCAGATCAGATAGATACCAATGAAAGGGTATCTATCTGATCTGACAATGCTCTCAATCTCATAATCTGCTCTACCTGCCTCACAACCGCTGTTACTGGCAGTGCTGGTTGATTTCTGCTCTCCCCAACCTCCTCCTGCTCCTCCTGTTCCAGTATCCTATTACCACTCTTTTCCTGTACATTTTGTGTATCATATCATACTGCTGCCATGGCGACAATCACTTTCCTAATTTTTCTGCCCTTTCGACCTCGGTTATCTATCTGACAGCCAATGGGTTTTCACAGCAGACATTTTGACTAGAAGCAAAAGTGCAGGTGTTACTAATAACATTCAAGTGTCCCAGTAAACCATGACAGTGTGACAGTGAGACAGGATGAACTTTACCAGGACCCTGAAACTGAAGCTGCTAAATGGAATTCAGACCATCATTCATTTTAATAACTAAACCTGGGCTTTACTTACTGTGACATGTTCCAAATGTCTTCCTCTTGTCATCATCTTATCTCCAAACAGACCTTTGCACCTGCTCCCAACATCTTCATCAACTACTGAGTAGGCTGTATAGACATAATGTACTTTCCATTTAATCCCACCTGCTTCCTGCTAAATCCTGCGCTGCTGCTAAAAATCATTGGGAGGCTTAATCAAAGTGTAAAACAATCTATGCAGTACATGGTCCTTTATCCTCTAATGTAAGTGTCTTAACAGAAACATTAAGGCAGACCATCATCAAAAGTACCTAGAAAATCAATCAGGGTATTCTTTAACTGCAGTGCAAGCCTGTGTTCTAAAAATTACTTTTTTATATTCCTAGTAAAATAGTTTTCCGGGGGTTCACATCCGTGTGTGGTTATGTTTAGGGAACAAAAGTGATTAAAGTTAAAGTGACTTTTTCTATATTAAACCAGAAAAATGGTATTTGCCAACCCTTAGCCAAGTGCTGCCAGTGTCTAAATATAATAATGAAAAATTAAATAATGCTGTAGTTGTTACTAGCAGATATTGTGTTTTAGATGTTTTAGATGTTTAGATGTTTTAAACAAAATAAGTTGCCAGAATTTTTCAGTATTAATATTTTTGTGACTGGCCAGATACAGTGATAAACAACATTTCCTCAATACGGTATGTTTGATTACGTTTCTTTCAAAACTTATTTGCTTTTGCAAATTAGTAGTATACAAATTTAATTTCTAGGGACAGAGATGCTGCAGTGAAGCCCTACAGCTAACATGCAAATAAACATGCAAAACTCAATCATGAGAAATTATGGAAACTACAACTTACAATTAAAACAGTGATGTTTTATTTGTAAGTTGTTAGTCTTAATTAGCTTTGTAGCAAATCATTTGGCAATGGCTTGAACGTTACGGATGTTCATTGATATCAGAAAGTTACACACTAAAGCTTTAAACATAACTAACTTAGCTAAGTTTTGGTGCTTAAACATAACCAAACTGCGACCATTTCACACACACACACACACACACACACACACACACACACACACACGCACACACCCAGCTGGATGAGTAAATGTGTTTCCGCTTCACCAAAGCCCATAACTCCTTTGGCTATTTTATTTTTACGTGTTTACACGGTGAAAACTTGCTGATGACTTGACTTCACCTCATAGCACCTTCCACCTTCACATTCACACAAAATAATCACCGCTGCTGCTACCCAGCAGCTCCACAGCAGCAGCGGGGGGGGGGGTTAACTGTCTTGCCCAAGGGGCCTTTAGGGGCCAAGAAGCAGCAAAGAGTAGTTCACTTAATATCAATAAGTGCATTGAGGAGAAAACAGCAGGAGATACATCGGCAGCATTTTTTTAAAATTGAGTAATCAGTAATTTTTTAAAGTAAAAACAAAAATAAATATTTGATGCTTCCAGCGTCTAAATCTGAGGATCATTTTATCTTGAATATCTTTGGGTTTTGGACTTATTGAGCATCTTCAAGACATCATCTTGAGCCCTGGGAAAATGTAATGGACATTTTCACTATAATTTTGCATTCATACATTTTTTAATAGACCAAAGAAACAAATTGTCAACAATAAAAATAAAACAATTAATAATATCTACTTGCAGCTGTAATGCCAATAGAACAAGTCTGTCCTGAACTTGAACTTTGACCCCTCATACGTCACTGACGCACACTCCTTTATGTAAATCTATCAAGATGACATAACAAGCATGTACACATAAACATACACACCCATAGAAATATGCTGTGAAACAGCCAAAAAGCATCTCAACACTTTTTTGGGCTTTTAGCTTATCCTCACTCATCTGTGTCCAGAACATCCTCTCTCCTCTGTATGCGTACGCTGTGCAGTGTGCTGTGTGTGTGTACATGTTTGTGTGTCCTTGAAATGGCCCAATTCTCTCCCCGCTGAAGCTGCTATGCATGCCGTTGTTGAAGCATTTTCATTTCACAAATAAACCCTATGTCCTTCACTTTGTCTTTTCATCTATCTCTCTTCCTCTCACCAAAAACAGTCTATTTTTTGCCCCTACCTTATCAGACTCTTTAATTCCAATCTTTCGCCTGGCAGCATCCCCCTTAGTCTTCTCAGTTTTTTCATACTGTATACTCCTCATCCCTCTTTCTTCTCTTTTCCTTAAGCAACTTCTCTTCTTCCGTTTATCCCTCTGCTCTCTTCAACTCTCCCTAAGCTTCTGCCCCATCACCCCCCCCTCCCTCTTCAGCTTACTCCAACCTCTCTCTCTTCTTCCCTTGCTCTCTCTCTCTTACAAGCCAGTAGTCAAGTGTGTGTGTGTGTGTGTGTGTGTGTGTGTGTGTGTGTGTGTAAGGTAAGTGTGTGCCAGCTGGAAGTCTTGGGAGGAGGGAAAAGAGTTTTGTGTGTGTGTAACGAGAGAGAGGAGCTGCAGCAGTTGCAGCGCAGTATAACCCACTCCACACACAGACTGGACAGCCACACTGAAGCCAGATGGACAGTGGTGCCAAAACCCACCAAAACACGCAAACACCCATTAATATGGCCCTAATCTCATCGTGCTTAATCGTAACAATTTACTGCAATGTGAGGGTGGGGATGCGGTCGGGCATGGGAACTGTGGGTACATGAGTGTTTGTTTCAGCATTGTGCAGTTAGTGCAAATGATAAAGTATGCCTTATTAGAAAGTATGTTTTTCCAGTACTCCACGGACAAATCACAAAATTCTACATTGTAAAGATAAAATTACAGCTTTTAAAATCTTTTTTTGTCCACTTTTAGGGAATAGAAAGTAATTGGAGTAAAGTAACATTAAAGTAACATAACATAAATCAAATTAAACCATCATATTTAATATTTCAGTGACTGTCTGATGTCTCCAAGCCACAGACTTCAGCAGACACTTCTTCTTGTGCTGCTCTGCAGGCCTGCACTGCTTCATTTGGGGTGTTTTTGGTCAGGGTCACAGGAAATGTTTACACTCACTAAACAGTCCAAAATAATCTAAATACTGCAGTTTTGACATGTTCTATTAGCAAATAAAATTACTAACAAAATTGTTAAAATATTTGGGGCCTTTGGACCAGAGTGCGATAATTTTCTTTTATGAAAATTGATTTAGTTGAGGCTAGTCAAGACCACTACATGGTCCTAAAAACTCCCTTAAAAAGATTTTACTCCCCTAATACTTGTGTATTGTGTGTGTTTATCCAACTGACCTGCAGAGCGCTGTTGAGGAAGCAGCTGTTTTGTCCCGGCTCGTTGCTCAGGCCTTTGCTCGGTGCAATAGAGGTCATGGTTCTGGGGGTCACCAGCCCCTGCACCCCGCCTACTGCTCCGCCACCCGACGCAAAGTAGTTCCTCTTCCACGACATCACTACCTGGACGCCCCCGTTTCCACGGCGAGGCGGGTAAGGGGCGGGGCAGCAGACCAAGCGACGGCCTCTATGTCACTCCCATGAGAGAGAACGAGGGAGAATGAGAGAAAAGCGGAGGAGGAAGAGGAGGAAATGGAGGGATGTGGAGGGGGGAGGCGGCAGCTGTAGATCAAAGAGATGCGATATGTTTTGGAGGGAGATTTGGCACCCATGCAGTGATCCCCCACTCCAGCCGTGTCTTTACTTTAAAATATGTCCACTTGCTGGAGCCAGCAGCTCCTTGGATTTAGCATTTAGTTTGTGTCTGAGGACTTGAGAGTGTGTCCAAAGCAAAATTTGGTAGAATGTGATGGATAAATGTTGATTGGGCAGCACTCCTGCTCACATGTGGGGACCCTTCAATGCTTTTGTCTCCTCTTTCACTTTGCCTGTAAGACACAAACACCAACCTGTTAGTAAACCTCACGCAAGCAGCTAGCAAGAACTCGCATAGATGTTAACTTCATATACTGTATAATATACTGTGTTCCATCAGTTGTATAAACAGTGTTAGCAATGCAGATAAAAACTCTAAATGCCATTTGGGAGTTAGACGCATCCCATTTGATACTGACAATTATGAAGTGACTTACGTGGGCATATATATATATATATATATATATATAATATATTTAAAGGCTACCCTGGTAGCGTTCAGCTATATACTGTTAGCTAGCTAACTCTGGCTAAGTCTGTCGTTTTTGGGTCCTCCTCAAGAGGGCTCACACTTGCGTTTTAGCCTTGTAGCTAATTGTTTTGGCTTTATTGCATATATTCTAATAGCATAGTCTCATCATTGTCAAAAAAACCACTGTACACTACATGCCCAGTGCCAGCAGCGGACAGACACAGTTAGCGGCTAGCTCATGGAGAGGCTAGTTGAACATTTAGCAGCTAGAAGAACCAGATATGTTTAACAGAAGTTGGTAGGAACTAAACACAGCTTCTGTAAAAGAAGAATAAATATCAAACTTACATTTGTTAGTTGGACAGAAAGACACCAAAGAAATGCTTATATTGCTCCCTGATTGATATTGAACCAAGCAACTGTTTGCTAACACATTAGCCATGACAGTTATTAAAGCTAAGAAAGTGACTGTGTTTGTTAGCTTGCTTTCATGTTCTCCTGCTCCCTAGTGGCCATAAATCGATTAATCTAAACATATAATTTCATTGCTTTTGCACCATGAATCATGAAAATCATCACAGTGAACAGTGTAGTACTGCATCAACACAGGGACCGCATGGAGAAATCTGTTATGTCACTTCATAATCGGTACTTAGGGACATTATCTGGAGCTTACTGGTTCATCACAATGTACAGCTTCCCAATTTGTGTTTGTTACCCTATAGTAATTGTGCGTTGGTGTGTGTACATGAAGTCGCATAACACCACAGGGCAGTAGCTAACAGATCCGCAGTGCCCCCCTCCACCGTACCTCGCTGCCTCCCTCCCTTCTTCTCTTCCCCTATAGCTTCCCCACTTTTGGCAAAGCTCCCTCGCCTGGTTGCCGGGTTGCGTTGCCACCCCAGCATCCCCTTGGCTAAAGGCCAGAGTGCGCAGGGATGTTGCGGCCAGCAAGCAAGCAGCGTGAGCTGTCGCTATGGCGATGGCCACATGGGATTGGGGTGGCGAGGTGGGGCAATGAAGGGGTGGGATGGAGGTACGGGCGATGTCGTGACAAGGATGGCAAGTGAAATGCTTTAGAGCAAATATAGAAAGAAAAATTATGCAACTTTGCAATGTCAGTTCATCGTCACACTTTTCTATCTATCTATCTATCTATAAAACAGAAATTCACATTCAATACATTCATCCATAAACAAACAAATCCAAATTTCCAGATTTTAAAAACAGATTTATAAAGAGAATTGACTGTGTGCCATTTTTCTTGTACAGCACAGTATACTGAGCTTCTTTCTCAGCATAGAGAGTGTGTGTGTGTGTGTGTGTGTGTGTGTGTGTGTGTGTGTGTGTGTGTGTGTGTGTGTGTGTGTGTGTGTGTGTGTGTGTACCACCGTGCCTGTGTTGAGTGTGATCACACATCCTCTCTCTGACTGCACCCAAAAGCCACACACAACCGAGATAGCTCTGGCAAAACCTCACACAACCGCTGTTTATGTGGCTGTGTGTGTGTGTGTGTGTGTGTGTGTGTGTGTGTGTGTGTGTGTGTGTGTGTGTGTGTGTGTGTTTGTTTGTGTGTGTGTCCACATCTTCGGCTAGTTACCATGGAAATAGGCCAAGCAGCAAGCACGCGGGGGAAAAGCCGAACCATGTGATTTAACTGAAAAAAAACACTGTGCTGCACTGGTTGAGAAAGCACACACAAACAGACACAAACACAAACCCAAACAAACACACATTGAGACACACCGGGCTGGCAAGTGATGATGATATATATTGATGGTAGAGAGTTCCTGAAAGCCAGAGTGAGTCAAGGCACAAGTCAATCAAACTCCCTGACCCTGCGCTGGCATAAGGAAACCAGGACCCGTGGTCGCAGCCAAAACCGCGACCACACATGGAAGACATTTTCCACATGAGATGTCAAGATCAAGACACTCATCCAAACACAGCATGTATGTGTGTTGTCTTTGAGGCCTTAGTCTCGCATTGCCAGACCCTGCTCCAAAGCGCGCTGAAGGAGAGTCTAGCTACTCCACACATCATTCGGGGATGGGAGGAATATGTGCTCTGGTTTATTGGCATTTCTTTACACCAATCAGAATCGTCATGGGTGGCGCTAAACTCTGCACAGATCCGCTGCAAAATAGTTGTGTAGAAAACTCAGATCGGACAGATAGTCTAGCTAGCTGTCTCAATTTACTCTGCAGAGATCTGCAGAGATCTGAGGAGCAATCAACCATAGTCCTCATCAATTAACCAAATTTAAAATTCCAACACAAAGAAAGCAGAAGGAAAAGGAAAATACATGCATCCAGCGGAATTTCCTGTAGCACCAGAGCGATCCCAGAAGTGGAACACAAAGGATAAAGCCTAGCGAGGCCTTATCTTCTACCTTATAGAGACCAGTTTAATTTTGAGAATGGGAAAAACTGCCACAAAATGAGGTCCCGACTTCTTCAATGGTCAGGATGTGGATTTAGAGTCAGGTGTGTTACTGGTTTTGGTGTTTTGGGGTTTTTTGTTGACAATTTGTTGACAATAAGAAAAATGTTTGTTACTACCAAACTTATGCTTTTACAATTTTACAACTGCAACATGTTTAACATTAATGCAAGATTACATGCATTCTTTCTTTTGTGGTCACTCAGATTGCTTTACTTACAATAAGTTGGATATTGCTTCAACAAATCACAGGAACAAGCACTGATTGTATACTCTATGTGATGTGGTGAAAAGGATTTGACTCATCAAGTTAGTTAGATATATAAGGTAGGTTTTAATGTTAAGTAAGACTTCAAATGGACGTTAAAATGGTCTTTTTTCCGTTTGTATCTAAATAGATGTGCGTGTCAGTGTGACAGCAGATGATTACTTGTGGATCGATAAGAGCCAGCGAGGGCACAGCAGGGGGACAGACAGCTGTTTTCAAGGTTTCGCTATACTGTCACCACTGCTGTTACTACTACTCCAACCCAGTGATGTTCATTTCACTTCATGCCTTCCTTTTTTATCTGCCTAACTTCCTCAGACTTTCCAGCCTGTTCCTTTTCAGGCCCCACCTTTTCACTCTCAAACCCACTGCTTTCCTCTTTACCTCTGTCTTCTCCATTCTATCACTTTTTTCCACTGAGGTCATCAAGCAACATGCAGGACTTTAGAAGCTTCATCATTTCCTTTTCCTGTTGTTTACTCTCTGTTTTGGTGATACATTCTTAAGTAAATTTGATGGCATTTTATTTCTCCTGGTTCACTTTGGTCTGTATTGAAACAGCCAGCTGCAAAGTGTAATGTATCATAATGGAAAAGCTGAATGGAAGATGAAGATTTCCAAGTATCTCCTAGGATTGTTTACCCACTTATACTAATATTTATCAAGAATAAAAATTACTCCACAAGTCAATATGAGAATATTGGTGTACCAACATCTGTGGGTCCCAACCTTTTGGCTTGTGTACCTTAGACTTATTCCCCTCTCTCCCCTGGAAAAGCCCAAAGAATAATCTTTAAAAATAAAAAAGGAAAAAAAGCATAGCTTAGAAGAAAAGAAAAAATTGTGAAGCAGAAACACATGCAGGCCCTGGGAGATCCCGAGCCACAAAGTTAGGAACCACTTGTTTAAAATACATATGTGGCCAAAAATATATGGAGACTTAAACAAAGTAAATGGACACCAGGCCAGTAAACCCATACAGAATGTATGCGGTAACTTCTTATTCCAAAACAATAGTCATTATTATGCTGCTATCACAGCCACTGGAACCTGGCTGCAGGGAAACCGCCATAAGAGCATTGGTGAAGTCTGGCACTGATGTTGGACCGTTTCAGTTCATCCCAAAGGTGTTGGATGGAATCTAGGTCAGGACTCTGTGCAGGCCAGTCAATTTCTTTCACACCAAATTGGGAAAACCAATGGGCCTGACTTTGTGCATGAGGGACAGAAAAGGGTCTTTTTAAACTGTTATAAGTTTAAAATACCATTAAATGTCTGCAAGTAGCTAACACTCAGTAGCTGAGGCGCTTTAATCGAGCTTCCTCAGCAGATGGTGGTTGTCATGGAATTGTAGATGTTGAAATCCAAACCTCTAGTAAGGAATTGGAACTAAAGGACAAACCATGAAAACCAGCCCCAGAGTAAAATTGCAGAAAAGTAAAGTCTGTCGTTTTCAGGAACTGCAGGTTTGCACCCAAAAATATAAAAGTAGATGAGGAGGTAGCAGGGAGAGTTCCAACGATTTAATGATGAAAATAACCTTACAGTCCCAATAAAGCAGGCATGAAATCCAAAAAACAAGGAAAAACAGGAACACTTAGAAACTGAATACTAGAAACAGGCAGAACTTCTAAACACAAGATACAATGACACAAGGCAACCAGGGTTGTAACGAGACACAGGTAACATGAGGGCTGATAAACACATCACGCGAAACACCTCCCGGCGGGGCAGACAATCTCACAGGCGAGAAAGCGCACAAGGCAGGAAGTCAAACAAGACAAGACACAACAGGAAACTAAACAAAACCCAGGATCATGACAGTGTCCATATACTTTTGTCCAACATTTGAAGTACGACCTCCTGGAAAGGTCCCATAATTCTTTGTTTTCGTCTTCAATACTTCCAAAATGATCTACAGTAATACAAAGATGTATTCCCTTCAGCTAAGGAGAAAACATTTTGGAAATTCAATCACAAACACAGAGTTGAATGGAAATAAATTGCTGTTAATGACACTTTTTCATAATCAGAATTTACTGCCACTGTCTCTCTCTCTCTCTCTCTCTCTCTCTCCCTCTCCCTCTCCCTCTGTGCTGTGGGTTAGTGGGGCTTGGTGACAGTGACACTGGTGTCATGCAGGCTGAACAAAGAGCTGTTATGTCCCTGAAGACAATAGCCTGTCTCTCACGCTGTCTCCCTCCCACTCCAGTAAATATAAAAAGGCGAGAAGCATATTTGTAGACTCTACATCCCTGTAGAAGAGAGCGGTCTTGAACTTTTCTTTCTCTTTGTCTCTTTCCTTCTCCTTTGGCTGCACTTTCTTCCATTGACCTCTATTTTCCATTTTCATTCACTCCCCTTCATCCCTCATTCTTCTCTGCCTCCTTTCCGTTTCCAAAAAACTTTACATGCATGTGCACACACACACACACACACACACACACACAATTCCCTGTAACTGGGTTATGTGCAACTTCAAATAGCCTTAGTTGACAATAGGGAGTGCCCAGAGTTCATCCTCCCCTCTGTGTCCCCTTTCTCCTCTTCCTCGCTTCATATCTAAAGAGAAGTTATACATATGTGCGTGTTTCAAGTGTATGAACATACAGTAGTCACATGTGCGGCTGCGTGTGTGAGCATATTAACAAGACTGAGATCCTCTTTTTTGTGCGCTTCAAGGTCATTTCCCCGCTAAGACTCTGTAACATTAAAGTACTGTATAGATCTACATGTGAAAACACACATTTATTGCATGCATGCACACAAACACACACACACACACACACACACACACACACACACACTATAACCTAGATGCAACCCATTTTTGCTGTGGCACATGTGCACACCCAATCCTATTAGTAGAAAATATGAAGAGGGGTGAATATTTCCTTAATATTTAGGCTATTACATAACCATTCTTATTTATGAGGAATCATGTGGTTTTTTTTTTTTTTTACAGTTTAAGGAAGAGAGAAAGAAAAAAGGAAGGAAAGGAAAGGAAAGAAAAGCAGAGGGGATGAAAAGGAAGGGAGAAAATGAGAGGAAATGAAAGGAAATGGGATAAAAGAAAGGAGAGGAAATAAAAATGAAAAGGAGAACGGAGATACGAAAAGTATGAGAGGGAAAAATAAGAAAAGACGACAACAAGGGAGTCGGAAAGGGGAATGAGTAAAGAAAAGAGGAGACAAGAACAGAGAATAGGTGGGTGGGAAGGAGAGAAGAGGAATAAGTGGGAGATTAGATTAAACAACCAACCACATGCCAAAGTGGACCGGCTACAGGGAAAAAGAGAGAAAGAGCACTCCTGTGGATGGTAAAGGTCAAGGACAACATATAGGCATGTGTTTCTTTTCTTCTCCTGCTGCTCCTCCTCCTCCTATACCATAACTTAATCTGCTCTTCCTTTTACCTGAAACCTTGTATAATCCCATACATGTGGACCCAACCCTGAGCAGCACTCAGCACTTTACACTGAAATATTTGCAATAATGAATTCTTTGGGAAACCAAGACACGAGCTGGGATCGTTCACACACATCTAGAAAGAAATACTCAGAGGATTTAAACCAATTATGTGAATTAAATAGACATATTATAAGATTAAATTGATTCACCACATGATGGCAGGCGCATGCAATAAGTCAATGAGTCCTTGAGATTGATTGTTTCTCAAAGACAGACTATTTTTCCCAGACAAGCAGAATGTATATTTGTCAACAAATAACTAATAAATATAATCTTTATTTTAAATAAATATAAAGTATAAACAATCACAGTTGTAGAACTAACAAACAACCTATAAATAGATCCAAAAGCCAAATCTTCAGATTTTCATTCATAGTTCTGTGGGTGTTCTTGCAAAGTTTCAAGTTGCCCAATTGTCCACCACAGCAACATACAAAATCACCTGTGATTGGTTTGAGTATTTAAATGCTGGTGGAAACACACCACCCCCGATATTTTGTGCAGCCCTAATCCCTACTACTCATACAGTATAAAATACAACACTACAACGGAAACAACAGAGTGTATAAAGACATGATGTATTAAATAAAGTACTAATATTGGCTTTGAGCTGATGTTTCTAAGCTAAAATAGGGTCAGTGGGTATTGCACATTTGCAGGCAGCAGATAACAAACACAATATTATGGAAACGATTTACAGACAACTAAAAAGTACACAAAGCAAAACTTCACTGCCTTCCACAGCGTTTCTTCTCCAAAAACTGAAATTGATGATAAGTCCAACTTAAATGTCAAGGCGGCATTTCAGCTCAGTTTAAAGGGTGAAGGTGTGCTTCTGAAGCTGTGTGTGTGTGTGTGTGTGTGTGTGTGTGTGTGTGTGTGTGTGTGTGTGTGTGTGTGTGTGTGTGTCTGTGGGTCTGTGTGTGTGTGTGTGTGTGTGTGTGTGTGTATGTGTGTGTATTGCTTATGTTGTGGGGACATTTAAACCTGTTCAACCAGCAACATGTATCTCCCATGAGGATAGAACATGCTAGTCTCTGCAAGATTAAGCATTCATTTTAGGGTTAAGACTGGAGTAGGAGACTATTAGGGTTGGGGTTGGGCATGTATAGTATAAGGTTTAGAAAGCCTTCAGAAATTACTGTAAGTCAATGTAATGTCCTCACAAGTAGCCAAAACAAAAGTATCCCATAACTGCTCCTGCTTAATGATGGGGCTGACTAGTAGCCTACCCTATTTTCCCTTTTATTTCATAAGAATGCGCGTGTGTGAGTGAGCGTGAGGCAGGCAGCAGAGGGCTGTGTCACCATCGCTAATGTGACGGCACTAGGCTGGCGGTGATGCGGGCCAAAGTCATCAATCACGCGGATCGAAACCGCTACGTTAAATCAATAGCGGCCCCCGGGAGCGACGACAGCGGAGCGTGAATTCGCCGCGGTAAAAGGCTGCGGTCTCTCGGCCATCCATCAACAAGTCCACACAGTGGAGGCCTATAGCCCACCGAACACCCATACCCAACCAAAGCATGCAGTACAGGACATGAGCCGCGCGCACAGTAGTGGCATGTATAGTACCTGAGTTGCAACAACACCTGTAACTGAGAAAAAAACGAGCCGGGACTGTGATGACAGCGGGAGGAACTTGAGGGGAAGGGATGCTGCTGTCCGTTGAAGCGGCAACCAGTGTGCACGAGGTTGAGTTGCTGCGTATAGGGTAATTACCGACCCAAGACCATCTAAAATAATAGGCTACAACTGACAAGGTAGAGAGCAACAGAGGGGAAGGGGGGGCCAACCAGCACGAGGAAACAACGCTGCTTGTGGTGCTGATGAGAGGAGGCCTAATGATGATGATGGAGAAGATGACAGCTATCCTCTGAGACTGGCACGAGATCACATCTGATGAAGATCACATCTGGCTGACACGCTGACTCCCCCCCCCCCAACAACACACACCTACTGATCGTATACGCTGTCCGGCCACATGCGCGTCCCCCCAGCCGCTAGCAGCGATGGAGCCCATGCAGTGCGTAGTGTGCAGGTTATTTTACTCACCCCGGGTGCTGTCGCCAGCTGTCTCCGTCCGCTCGCGTGTCCTACCGTGTGATTTAACGGGAGAGAGGGCGAGCCGTGGGCGCAATCAGCCCCCACCAGCGCCATCCAGCGCTGCGGTCGCTCTCGCGATACCATGCCATATGCCAGCTCTCCTCTGGATTGTGTGTGACGTAGCGGTTTTATCTGACAGTGTGCTCAGCCCGATGCCGCCGTCTTCTGGGCACGAGACGAAAAGAATGCGAGGATGGTGATGATGTCATCCCGTAGCTGACTGTGTGGTCTACCTGTTTGAGGACGCACGTTCACTCTTTTTGTCTCTTGTGTGCAGAAAATCTGTTTAATTCCTATCACTGAGACCTGCCATAACAGTCAAAAAACAAAAACACACTGCTATTCAGAGAGCAGGTGAGAGGTCATGGGGACTGAAGGAAACACTGGAGAGTTGACTCATTTGGTGTCATGAAATGAGAAGGAGTAAGCAGGTGGGCGGTTAAAGCAGAGCATTTATTGACAAAAGGCAGATTTAATTCAATTTCGTTGCAGCCTGTTGCTGTTCGGGTGTGTGTGGTTTTTACTCTGCAACAAGATAACAAAAACTCATTAACGATAAATCAAACATACAAAGTGTGTGCATTAATGCCATTCAAACATTAAAGTAAATCAACTTACAGGATGCACACATCATGGTTGGGTGGAAAAGAATGAACAAAGGGAGGAAGGCTGTTTATTATATACTATATATATATATATATATATATATATATATATATATATATATATATATATATATATATATAGTATATAATGTAATATAATGTAATATAACTATATATATATATATATATATAGATAACTTTTCTTTTGCAAATATTGTTATTCACTCTGTTGCCAGGAGCTAGATGAGAGGATTGATATCACTTTCATGAGTGCTATCAATCATCTCATCTAGCTCTCAGCATGAAAGCCCATAAGCGTATTTCCCAAAACATCAAATCATTTCCTTCAAGTTAGTGTGCACAGAAAAAGACAGTTTTCAGTCAGTTATCACTTTTGTAATGATGATTTTTTTTATTGCATTTTTGTGGGACTAGTGACATGCAATGAAGGGCACAACTAAAATTGCACCAGAAATGTTTCATGTATGCATCTTAAGCCACTCAACCACCAGGACATCCTATAGCTATACAATTTTTAAATTAAATTTAAAATAAATATGTAAATATGTCAATTCAACTTTAATTCAAATATGAAGAAAGAAACAAAATAAATGGATGGTATATTTGCCATAAGTCA
The DNA here is from genome assembly GCA_013375575.1 of Percina caprodes. NCBI lineage: Eukaryota > Metazoa > Chordata > Actinopteri > Perciformes > Percidae > Percina > Percina caprodes. The sequence continues at coordinate 3,109,544 of JABXJD010000010.1, read as the reverse complement.
TTTCTATTTCTTTGAGTTACCAGTGCTGAAAGTGGTGCTGCTGGAGGGACGTCTTGTCAGGACGGCGCTAAAGATGTACCACCTAAAGCCACGCAGAGCTATTAAAAACAGGATGGAACTAATCAGAATGTACCAATTGCCCCCACACAAGGGGGATTGGCATTTTTTTTATTAGAGTATATTAGTTTTTTGTAATTGCAAAAATATGTATACTACTAGACTAATTGTCTTGTTTTGTTTTATTTGTAGTATGGAGTTTTTCTTTGTGTTATCTCTGTTTAAAAAATGGTTGCATCAGCCATTATATATGTTCCACTTTGTGGTAAGATGTGTCATAGTTAAGTCAGTTTAGTCTTCACTTCTATTCAGTTCATTTGAAGGTAATATATAGTTTAGCTGTGTTTAGTTGATCTCTTTTATGAGCCCTGAACTTTGTGACATATTGTTTCATTTTTGGGCTTAATAAAAGACCACCTGTGACTCCTCATGCCTGCCAGCTCGGTCCCTCACAGTTCCCTTGTTAGCGAAATACTGACATTTTGACAAAAAATGGACTCTTCTTCTTCTACCTATTTTCCTCTACTGGGGCATGGGCAGCCTACCTCCAGCCATCTCGGTCCTGAGCAAGCCTCTCCAGCTGTCCCTAAGTGTGGCCTGTCCTCTTGACGTCGCCGTCCAGGTCATTTCCGGGTCGACATCTCTTCCCATTACCTTGGGGATTCCATGAAAGGGACTGTCTGGTAATATTGGAAGCTGGTTTGCTCAGGGTATGCCCTAACCATCTCCAAAAAATGGACAGGGACCCTTAATATTTCTATTATCTTGTTTGATTTCTGTATGGCCCTATGCAGCTACTTTATTCATTTTGGACCTTGGAAATAGTAGTACACAAAATAGTGGTAGGCAGCCCCATAGTTGTGTTTTTTAAATCAGAATTTGTCCTTTTAATAACACTTTTCCAAGACGTGCACATGCAGTGTTAACTTTTCTGTTAATCAGAAGCAGACAGACATTCTGTAATGGGGAACTTTATTGCATAAATACATTGTTTTAAGAGCACATTAGCTCACTGTATGCAAAATATTATAGTGAGATTCAATCGGGGATCAAACGATTAGAAAGTACACAAGAGATACTTTGTCCCTTTCCATCAAGTCAGTTTTAAATAATTTTGTTCTTTTTTTTGGTGTTTGTACTTCTTGTGTGTGCATGCGTGTTCACAGGTCATCTGTTTCTCCGTCGAAGGGGATGTTATCCAGTTCCATGTGGATGTTTGAGTTGTCCTCACTGCAGACCCAGCCGATGGGCGTGCGGTTGAATGAGGGGCGTGAGTGGATGTCGGCGTGCTGGTTGGTCATATTCTCCGACTCCTCCGTGCCATCGTTGAGCACTGGAAGCTCAAAGGTCAACATCTTGGGCACCTTATCAAAACCGCCGAATGGCCGCGCCGTCCTGGGGAGAGAAGAGGGAGAAATCAGATGCTTAGGAGAAGCACCTGAACAAACAATGCAGCACAACTTCATTGTCTCTTATGCTCCATTGCATAGTGGCACATTCATACCTGCACAGCTGTTACTGTATATGTGTTATCTGTTTAATATTTGTTTGTGGCTTTTTGCACTTTTACATTTGCAAAAACGGTATACAGATTATGAACTACACTCAGAATGTATATTTGATCTGTATTTTTTTGTAGACTTTATTGTATTTTGTATGTCTATATTTTGCATATTTATTGTGTAACCCTATGTTGTCTCGCACGTTTTATGCCTTTATCTTGGCCAGGTTGTCATTGCAAATAAGAATTTGTCCTCCCATCAGCTTACATGTTTAAATAAAGTTTAAATGAAAAATAAAAGATGAAACAATCTTACGCTTATAGCTTCAGTTTGTGTCTGTGTGTACCTGTTGAAGCTCTTGTACATAGGCAGTTCTAGGTGCCTCTGGATGGGTCCCGGCATGGAGGACTTCATGGTAGCTGTCAGCTCTTGGTTGCCATGCATGGCCCGTTCCCATGGCGATACGTAGGTGCGAACATACTCCTTCCTCTTCTTCTCCTTCTCCGCCTCCTCATCTACCTTCTCCTCCCCAACTGAGACACATAGGGGCAGGGAAGAAAAAGACGGGAAGACCAGGGAGATTAAATGCAACATTTTAACAGAAACCAATATTGAAAAGAGAAAAATATAAACAACGTCTGCAATCCCACCTTCTTCCTTTGGTATCTCAGGCTTTGGTGGAACCAGGGGAGGGAACATCAGCAGGTTCTCGAGATTCTGCTAGAAGACCAAAAAAAGGAAGAGAAAGTCCGATCAGTGCACCCATATACACATAAGCTATACACAAACACACACACATACACACAAACACACACACTCCCTTTCTCTTCTTTACTCTTACCTTGTTCTCGTTGGTCACGATGAACTTTTCAACTCTCTGCTGCCTCTTCCTGAACAGCTTGGAGCCCTTGTTTGTGTTTAAGGAGAGCTCCTCCAGCATGGTGTCCTTGGGTGTCTTGATCTTGGTTCCCAGGTCGAGCTCAGAGGCCTCGGGATCTGATTCATCATCTGACGGGAAAAGCGACAATGACAAAACGAAGGGACTAAATATGGAATTGTAGGTGGGTGGATGCAAAGAGGTAGAGGGGAGCCTAACAATACGAGGAATACTAACCAATAAAAACAAAATAAAGAAAACAACAAAAAATGCATTAAGCATTACAAAAGCAAACAAAAAACGTGCCTTGATAGAACCAGTTACCAAACCTACCAATCCATTATTGCAGTTGCCAGTAATAAAAAAATTATGTGAGAGGTGACTGTTTAATGCAAATTGAACAATATTTTAAAGGAATAGTTCAACATTTTCTTTGTTGAGAGTTTGAGAAGATCGACACCACTCTCATTTCTGTGCAGTAAATATGATGCTAATGCTAGCAGCTGGTTAGCTCAGCATGAAGACTGGAAACAGGGAGAAGCAGCCAACTTTGTCCAAAGGTAAAACAATACACTCACCAGAATCTCTGAAACCCAATAATGACCATGTTATAGTTTGTGTACAGAAACTGAAGTGTAAAACAAGGGAGTTTAAGCTAAGCTAACAAATATGAGAGCTTTATCAATTATCTCATCTAACACGAAACCCAATAAACATATTTCCTAAAATGTCAAACTATTCCATTAATGACTTTGTTAACATTAAAACACATTTTAAAAACATTTTCTCATGAACTAGAGCACATTCGTGAATAAAAGGAATCTAGCTCATGTATCCAATGATGATTTATCACTGTGCAGACTAACAATGTTTAAGCATTTTTGTGTTTGGTAAAGCCTTAGCGGATGTGGTAGACACTCTGTGAGTGCTCTCTTTTATCAGCAAAACCCATTTGGCAAATTAAAAAGTGGGTTTAAATTCCACTAGATATATTAGGGGGATGGGTCGGACTGTAAAGGGCACATTCTCTGCTTCCATATTATCCTTGTTGTGATGAATTAGAGTTGAAACCTGTTGTACGGTGTTAGAGGATGTGTGTGTGTGTGTGTGTGTGTGTGTGTGTGTGTGTGTGTGTGTGTGTGTGTGTGTGTGTGTGTGTGTGTGTGTGTGTGTGTGTGTGTGTGTGGGTACGTGCACGTGGGATAAGAAGTGTGTATGAAACCAGGGGAGTTGTAGGGGTTAGTAGGCCAAAGCAATATGGAAGAGAAGAGCACTGGGGAATGTCACGGCAGGTTTTCTGGTAGAACTGTTTATGGAAGGGAATCCTTATAACACTCTCTCTCTCAGTCTCTCTCTCTCTCTCTCTCTCTCTCTCTCTCTACTCCTTTCTTTCAGTGATGGAGAGATCTGATGGATTTTACTGCTCCACAGAGATCCTCATAAAACACTCTTCTCATCCACCACATGCACTCTGATATCACTCATAACACCTGGAGTCCAGCCATAAACCAACACACACACACACACACACACACACACACACATACACATACACACACACACACACACACAAACACACAAACACACAGAAACACATCTATAAAGTGGGGAGTTGGCATTGCAATGCTGCAGAGAGTTGTTAGCAGTACCTAGTAAATCAGACTTGAGCAAGTGGGTGTGTGTTAAGAAAGAGGGAGAGAGAGAGAGAGAGAGAGAGAGAGAGAGAGAGAATAATTGAGACTGTTGAGCAGAGCAAACTCTCCCATGAGGATATTGATTAGAGTATTAATTCAGAAGAAGGTGAAACTGGAGCTGGCTGCTGACTGGGAGGAAATTGGACAGACTGGGTGGACAGACGGACAGCATACAGGCATGGGACAAATGTCAGAAAGACAGTGGCAGGGATGATAGATAGATTAGGTATTAACTGGAGAAAAAATGAGGGATGAGCAGGCTAAGCTCCTGACTAACTGACTGAAAACAGACTGGTGAAATGACACAGATGAGGCTGCAGATGTTGACAGCGGAAGGAGCGGTAGCGAAAACACCAAAGGACACAAATGGGGAAATACATCAACAGATTGTTGGATGACAGATGTATTCAACAATCTGTGCTCGTAGTGCTCGGACACTACGAGCATGCTCAGATTGCAGATTGTAGAGATTGGCAGAGAATATATTGTGGTTGGTAATATATTATGCAACGTGTAAATGTCAGCTTTGCCATGGTAGAAAACATATTGTATTGCAGTAAGACTTAGAAGCTACAGCAGCTCTGTGAGGCTGTATTTAGTCTAGTCAGTGGTGTTTTCGAGCAAAATGCTAATGTCAGTATGTTATATGCTGATGTTAAACAGGTACAGTACAATTGAAGATGATGGGAATGTCATTAGTTTTGCAGTAATTTGGTCAATAAACCAAAAACGTATCGGAGTGGTGGCATTAGATGAAGTCAGAGAATGTACAGTTAGTGCCATAACAATTCATCCCTGGCGGGGGACAACTGACCGAGCAACAGACAAGACAACATCACTATCCCTAGAGCCAAGCCACTAGTGTTTGTAAAAATAATTAATAAAACATTTTCAAAATAAATTGTTGCTTTAACCTTTGCACACTATTATCAGTAGTGGTAGTAAAAGTCCTACAATTACAATCTTAATCAGGTAAAAGTACTGAAGTATTAACAGCATATTGTATTTAAAGCCTGACAGCTTTAAAGTGCTCATTATGCAGAAAATGCCCTATGTGATTGTTTGATTATTATACTATAATTATATTGGATTATTTATGCATTCATGTGTAAGAAGCATTTAGTCATCTATCTAATGCCAGGATGTGAAATATCTGACACATTTTTACAAGTTTTTGCACTGACTCCACTTCCGTTGCCTCAAACAAATATGGTGGGTGCAGAACCACCATCTGGTATTTGTGTTGCCTCCGTTGGTGACAGATTTGTGGCTACTTTGCCATCTGATAATGATCGTCAACCCTCCAGGAGATGCCACATGCATGTTAAATATTGTGTTACCGCTTGGAATAAGTGTGTGTGTGTGTGTGTGTGTGTGTGTGTGTGTGTGTGTGTGTGTGTGTGTGTGTGTGTGTGTGTGTGTGTGTGTGTGTGTGTGTTTTACCATTCTGGCTAATGTTGGACAGGTCAGTGATGATCTTGGTGGCCTTCTTCCTCTTTTGAGAAGGGGCAGGAGTATTGATAGGCATGGCTTAAGAAAAGAGAAGAGACATTGTGAAGTCATAATCATCATCATCAATCATCTTCTTAGAAAACAAACTGCACCTTTACACATAAAGAAAAATACATCCATACAGTCACATAAATCAAAATTTCACAAATATTCATAACTCTAGGTCGACTGACTAGCTTCTTCCGGATCTTTCAACTTCATCTTGTGGTCTTGATCAGCAGATGGAGTTTGCTATAATGATAAACCTCCATACTTGAGTTAAGATTTTTTTTTGTCAAATGAACTTTTACAGAAATTAAAATAGGTTTAGATTAAAAATTGTAATATTAGATTTTATATTAGAGATGCATTTATTTATATATTTAGATTTTAATTCATTTAAAGCTGCCCTTAATACTTTTTTAAATTAAAATTGGATCAAATGTGAAAGGTTTCATCTGTAATAAAAAAAATGAAAATAAAAAAAGACAGGGAATTGTCACCAACTCTGCATTATACCCTCAGCTTTTCAGCATTTTAACTCATTGTTTTGGTTTTATGACCCACAATGTTACAACCAACTGTACACTACGTGCTCAACACCAAACAGCAGACACGCACAGTTAGCAACTAGCTGGTGAACATAGTGGGGCATTTAGCAGTTAAAGAGCCAGATACAGTATTTCCCTCAAGAGTTGGTGGAGACCAAAAACTGAGTTAAAAGAGAGTGAACATTTTCCTTTTACCAGGTGATCAGGAAAATAACCACCCAGTACTGTTCCTTCATATCTGCTGGAGGTGTAAATAGGCAACTGTTTGCCGCAATAACAGTTTGTTTACGTTTGCTGCAACTTTATGAGGTGATCATATTTAAGTGCCATGTTTACAGGAAACTCTCCTCCAAAGAAGAAAGACAGCAATTATTGTTTCAGCAGGTGCCCCTAAATAACATATTTTAACGTTTAAGTGACAAAGCAGTGGATGTAAGAATTGTGATTATGAGCTTGGAGTGGATAGATGAGTCAACAAAACATTTTTAGGAGATTACTGTTATTTACCCATTTCAAACCAACATGTTTTTTTTTTTCATCATGACCAGGATGGACCCTAACTTTAACCATGTTTATTACAGTAACCACGACAACAAACATCCTCCCACCTTAATGATGTAACCAAACTAAGTTTCCTTAAATCTAACCAAACTTTTGTAAATCATATTCATTTTTCAACGATGACGTAGCAGGTTTTGAAGGCACAGGTCAGAATGCACAGACAACATATTTGGTGTTTAATATAGAGGACTTGTTGCTGTACAGCTTGTTGTACTGCCCCCAAGTGTAAAAAAAAAAATACTATTACCGAGGGATGAGAGGACTAGGAATTACGAATTCTAGGAAATTCAAATAATTCTATTCTTTGTGTATTTCACATGTATTTAACTGTAATTTTCTATAAAGCATTTTGTTCATAATTTGTTTTTCTATGTGTTCTATAAATAAACTGAATTGACTTGAGTTTATACTTTGAAAAATACTTAAACAAAGTTGGTCTCTCAGGAGTTTGGCAGAGAGCACGACAGAATTAGCTGCAGTGAAATGTGATACAGCAAAACTGTTTAATTTTTTGGAAAAACATTTTAGAAGAATATCTGAATTTATATGTTTCTGTATGATAAAGTTGCCCATCACATCCCAAATTCTAGCAAACTGTAGCAGGAACCTCTCTGGGTTCCTTAATTACCTTAAGCACACTTTAAACATTGTGTAAAGGCCAACGCATGAGGACACTAAATTCACAGTGGCAACTTGTGACTCTTTTGTCTAACCACTGAAATGGGGACCGGCAGTATGTTGCTGTCTATTGCACAGGTCGAAAGCAATTATGTAAGGCTGGAGGTGAGTCCCAGTACAAGAGAAAAAGCTGCAGGGCCCGTCTGCAGGGAGACAGGTAGTGTAATTACTTTTCATCCACTGTAATTGAAGCTGGTTTCCTAGCCTAGGATTCAGTCCTGCTATGCAAGCTATTTTTGTTACCCATGATCTATAACACTGTGGTGAGTGTACATACATATAAATGCACCAGCAAACACACAATTTTGTACTCAAATAGTTTTTCTCTTATGATTAATGTGAGTCAATGGCTGTGGATTAATTGCAGGACATTACAGGTGTTTTTGGATGTTTTGTAAAAGTCAAGATGGAGGCAAACTGCTGTGCTGATGGTACAACAGGAGCGACACGAGGGCCTGGGTCCTGTTACCGCCTCTCTGAGTGAAGAGGCGCTCCTGTCCCCCCATGACCAGACTGTTTTAGCTCCTGATAAATCTCAAGGGGACAGCTGGGGAGGAAGGGCATCAGTAAGCACATTCCCAAATACACACATACATCCATACCCGCAGACTAAAAACTCCACAGCAGAGGGCCACATTCCTCACCTACCACAGTGTTAGGTACAGTAAGAGCTGGTGGAAGAAAATGACAGACATGTACCAGCTGGCTCTTGTGATGCAGATTAAGTTTCATTGATATAAAAATTACTCAAGAAATTGTAAAAATCTGCAATAAAACTGTTTAAAATGAATGAATTAATTAATCTACTTACAGAGGCATCCACAGGCCATATATGGGGCCTTCTCCTGCAGCCACAATCTGCAATTAAATTGAACTGTCCCCTTGTACTCAGAGGATCCCGAATTATTTGACAACTGAGTAAACCGTCGGTGCTAGATAATCCATCAACACTCAAGGCATGTGTCAGATTTCTTTATCAATGTGGTCGCACATTATCACCTCTAATGTCTTACCTAAGACCGATGTATCCACAGGAAGACACAGGTCCCAGACGATTCCAGATAAAAATTTGGCTCAGAGGAATATAGATTCCAAGATAGATTTGTTTCCCAAAGTTTGTATTGTACTGCCTGCCCTCCTCTTTGCCCCGGAGAGAGTGAAACCCTATGAGCAGGGCTGCTCCAGTGCTATGGACCTGGCTGTGGGGGTGGTAGGAGGGGTGGGGTGACTTGAGTAGGGGAAAGAAGGAGGTGGGTGTGGTGTTTCGAGATCAGAGGTTGGTAAGATAAGTGATAACAGAAAACGGATGATTTTTTTTTAATCTACTTTATCTGTAAAAGAAAATCAAAGAATGTGAAGTTGTAAAGACGTCACATAGCTCAAAATATGTTCTGTAGATATGTCACCTCTTTCTGAGGGCTGTTTGAAAATGTTGTATCAAAACTTGCATCACTTTCGGTCTTCAGCCTAGACTTTAAAACAACCAGAAGAGTTGTGTATCGGTATCTTAGGGAGTATGTCAACTTTTAAAATCTTGATCTTGAAAGTCAGCAGATGCTACTGAAACGCCGAGGATCAGCATGATGATTTCACTGAATTCCTCCAGCTTGTAAACACCTCCAATCACAGGGGAACAGGGCCTTTTGATAAAATGACTCAAGAGAAGAGAGAAGAAAATATGGTTCCAGCAGTTACTTTCTTCCCCTGTCACTCGTTTTTTTACGTGCTTAAGGGCATTAATGCTTTTGTCAATGTGTTTTCTTTGCATAGTCTCTTTATTCATTCTCCTTCAACTTACAAATGTTTAACTTCATTCCTTGTTTGTGCCTGGCAGCAGTCATCCATGCATCATCATGTCGGTCACAGTTCCTCTTCAGTATCCTGCTGCTTTAGATTTAACAAGTAGCTTCTGTAAATCACGTTGGTTTTTTGACTTTTGTGTAATCGTGGGAAAAAAGGCTATAAAGGCTCTATATTTCTCTGCTGTGTCCCTTTCATAGTTTTGCTTACTAAGTAAACAAACATTTGTTCAGCCAACTGGGAAGGATTGATCATCTGGAATAGCAAGAATTTCTTCAGTTGGTTGGATGATGACACTGACAAGAAAATGTATTTTCAAATCCACTATAATCTTTACATTTAGATAATGTATCAACTTACAATGTGAAAGGGGTTGCTCAAGTGTTAACAACAGAGTACTCCAAAGGAATGTTGCTCCATATCTGTATATCAGCGTGTTACCATGTTAACATTTGCTATTTAGCTCTAAACAAAAGTATGCCTGAGGCTAATGGGGATGTCTTTAGTTCATTTTTATGTAGGTATTTACAGTAACTTAAACCAAAGTATTGGACACATGACAAAATGATCTAAGGGATCACCAAAGTCTTCACAATTCATCCTAAAGGGGAACATGGATAGCTGTGTGTCTGCAAAATGTTTAGCTGATGGTGGCACTAGATGAAAAGCCAGAGGATCACCAAAACCTGTAGGATTCAGCATTAGGGGAACACGAATGTCCGTTCATATTTACTGCAATGACATCTAACATAGCTCAGCGTAAATTCTTTCAGGAAGACCTAACACTTAATCCCTGCTCTCTTCCTAAATCAAATCAGCTGTTGGAGGCGTTCACCTTCCTGTTAAACCAAGCAGATTCGGCCACAAATTCTAAGGGCCAATCACAGCGTCACAACCCTGCTTTTAATCTCTCTCCCTGCTGCTGTCAGTTGTCATTTCAGGCAAAGCGTGCAACCCTCCACCTTCCCTTCCACATCCAGTCATCATCACCCAGAGGCATCCTTGGTCTTCCTCCTGCTGGACGCTGGGTTGATTCCTTTGGTCTGGTCTTCAGGCTCCTTTGCCGCCACCACCAGTGTCTAGACTCCACCGGGGGGGATTGTCTTGGCTTCCTTACCCTTTTTACAAATTATTCTATAACGACAGGGGCTAAAGCTTGAAAGACAATACATTTTATTATGCTTATGTACAACAAAACCTTTGCATATCTGCAAACAAGCCTCTCCTGATTGAAATAGATGATATTTTAGTCTGCACAAAAGAGCTGGTCAACCAAACAGCATTGCCAACAGACAGTTTACAGTAAGATTACCATCTTTGGGGCTATGCCACAAGCAGGGATAAAAATCACCCCTGCAGTATACAAGTTCTAAAATTGGATGGGCCAGGTGGCCTTGATACAGGTGTGTGCGTCTGTGTGTAGCTGGATTATATGGGAATATAACTCCTAGTTAGAAGGTGTATATCCAAAATGGCTGGTTATTACAAATCACTGTTTAGTAATACTTCATCAAGCCAAACAGATCAGTTAATGATGCATTATAGAACAATAAAGAAACTTATGTTTTTCCAAAATAATAACTCTAAAATGATCAAGCCACATGAGAGTGAGAACAACCAGTATTTGTCCATCTGACTTGCTCCTAAACCCTGACCCTTAATCCAAAATACTCATATGAGTTGACCCAGAAACACGGTGAGAGGAAAGACCCTCTTTGGCAGAACAGCGGTAGGAGACAGGATGTACGAGGGAGCAGCACTTCCCCTCCACTCTTGATCACATTGTAAAAAAGCCATCAGAATTAAGCGTCAAGCACTGGGCCAAATAGCTGGAGATTAACAGCTCAAAAATACCGGTAGGTGAAATGGTCTGTGTGTGTGTGTGTGTGTGTGTGTGTGTGTGTGTGTGTGTGTGTGTGTGTGTGTGTGTGTGTGTGTGTGTGTGTGTGTGCGTGTGTGTGTGTGTGTGTGTGCGTGTGTGCAATTGAGTGAGAGAGAACTAATTTGGTAATTTGGCCAGGAGTTGAAAGCGCCACTTCAGTCATTACTATAAGTGCAGCTACAGCTTTAATGTATTTCTAAAATCCAGTGACCTAGTTTGTAGAAATGATGTGTGTGTGTGTGTGTGTGTGTGTGTGTGTGTGTGTGTGTGTGTGTGTGTGTGTGTACGTTCCACTAGCACAGCAGCTAAGCTTTCCAGTGGACCTGAACAGGACTGAAGTTAGCAGCTGATGTTAGCAGCTGAAGTTAGCCGCGTCCGTCACCTGATCCCAGTCAAGGGTCAGAGGTTAGATCCCTTTCTGTGGCCATGGTTGGGTTTCATAGCTCCAAAGCCATCAGCTGGCTGTCCTGCTGTGAAATGTTGGCCTACAACTGTAATGATGAGATGAATCTAAAATAGAAGAATTAGAAAAGGGATGCATATACACATGTTTGAAATCCTTTTTACTTCCTCACAGTTTACAGTTCTCTAGCTGTGAAAAGGGAACTAAAAGGTCTAATTAAAAGTATTAAAATATAGTAAAATGGAAACCCTGACAGGTTTATTACTGTTGCTTTGAATGTAAAATCTGGGATGTGACAAGGGAGGAAACCATTAACTGTAATGGTGCAACATGTCTAGATGACAGATCCTGCAGTGCCTCCATGTGGTGAAAGTCTAAAAAACAACTTTGATGGCTAATATCACTTAGAAAGTGTGTATTTGATCTCTAGACTACTTAAATCCCCAGAGATCAAATAAGCTTTTAGATCCGTTGGTAAATGCCTGAAAGAGAAAAAAGGGTAAAAACTAACAGGAGGAGGAATTACTGGGGCCCGGTGTGGGAGTGGGTGACACAAGCAGAAACAGAGTGACAGCTGGGGTGAGTCATGTCTATTTTTATTTAGCCGCATGTCTCTGTGGAAAACAGCTAAACTGACATGTAACACAACTCTTGTTTCATATCAACAGATCTGAAATCAAGGCTACTGTAGGGCTTCCCTTCTTAATGGCAGCTGTGCTCTTCACCCTATGAAAAAAACCACAGAAAACAAAGTACACACTGCTGCAGAGTGCAACTGCAAAAAAAAGACACTCAAACACTAATCCTTAGAATATATATAACAGAGGGGGAATTACAGTCCTCAAATATGTTAGTGATGCAGCGTCTCTGATACAATAATGCAGGATGGCAATATGTACTGTAGGATGTTTAAAGATTATGAAGTTATGAGTCAAATCTGGATCTTTTACACCTCATCAGACATTGTTTCTATTATGTCACTTCATCAGTGCTTTTCTTTTTCATCTCTTTAGCATCTTCGACCAAATCTCTCTCCCGACCCTCTTGTATTTTCACATCCTCTATTCTTCTTTGCTTAAACTTCATCATTCAATACAATATTTACAGAACTTTATTTTAGTTTCACCCAACATCTCTTTCTGACTTTTCAATCTGCCATTGATATCCATTTTGTTTTTTACTTTATTCAGGTTTTCACACTACATTTCCTTTGCACAACACAGTTCCCACTAACTACAGCCAAATGCATCGGATAAACGAGTCAACAAGATTAAATGTAAGTGATGAAATGTGCTCTATGGGTGGCTGATTAAACCAGATCTTATGATGAAAATGTGTTTGGTAAAACCCCAAGCTGCAGCCCTGAATAACATTGTTACAGTACCAAAAACACATGGACCTATTTAAAAAAATGTTTCTCTATGTTCCCACAGAGCCATGGCTTATTATGTCCAGACCAGAGTCTTTTCAGTGCATAGTGGATCCAGGGCGCCAGATGCAAGGCTGAAGACCCAGGTTGGAAGTGCTGAACCTGGGTCTGGGGACCTTGTTAGGTTGCGTGCTGCTGAATGCAGGTCGAGAGGCACCAGTGTGGCCCATGGGACTCAGATCTGGGGCACTCTTAAACTGCCTGTTGGCCTGTGCACTGTTGGAGGGCTGAAGGTGGGAGAAAGTAGGAGACTGGAGTGGATTTGGAGCAGGAGCAGGAGCAGTGGAGAAGGTGGGAAGCTGAGGAAGTGGAGCGGTAGGGGCAGGGGGAGGTGGAGGAGACAGAGGGGAGGAGGCCCACTGAGGTTGGTAGGGTTGGGTTTGAGGTTGATAGGGCTGGTAGGGGACGGGGCCAACTGTAGGTGGAGGAGATGTGACATCAGAGCGCCACAGGGGTTCTCCAAGTGTTGTAGCAGATCGAGGTGCAATAACTTGGAGAGCGGGCCCTGTGGATGTTGGCGGGGGTGTGGAGAAGCGCTTTACCTCATATACTCGTGCTGTCTTCTGAGGACTTGTCAATCCTTTCTGCTGCTGATAGGTGGAGGTGTCCATAGGAACCCCACCCCCATAGCTAAACAAAGAAGAGTTGAGCTGGTAGGGCCGGTGGCTCATAATGTCCACAGCCTTGAGGCCTGCTTTCTTCCCTTTAGATCCAGCTGGCCCAGACTTTGTGACCTCAGGCTTCTTTTGGGCCTTCAGAGGGCAGGAGGGGGAGAGAAGCGGGTTGTAGCTGATGGGAGGAGGAGCACGGATGCTGGATGAGTACTTCCAGGTAGAAGGGAGAGAAGGCGTAGGTGAGGACTGCCTTGTCTGGGCAGAAGAGTAAGGTGCTGCAGCAACAGAGGGGGATCGCTCGTACTGATCCATTCTGTTCTGCCTGCGGGCAAACAGCTCACCTCCCTTCCCCGCCAGCTGTGGCACCTGAGGGCTTTCGGGTTTGGGAGCTACAGGAGGTGGCCTGGCTCTCCGCTGAGCTTGCATGAAGTTGCAGGCCTCTGCCCCGAGTCTCAGCCAGTCCTCCTCAGGCCCCGACTCATGTCCGGTCTCACCACTGGGTGTAGCTCCAGTTTCAGCAGCTGGGGTTCTCACAAAGTGGTCATCCATGTTCTGGACCATTGACAGCAAGTCCGGGTTTGGATTAACATCTTTGTTCTGGACTGCACAGAACATTGGCTTCTTGTTGCTACGACAACGAGCATCGTGGAGGATGCCGGTGCGAGCGGCAGGGACCGAAATGCGCTCCTCTCGTGTCCCCAACGAATCGGCACCCGGAGGCTGGGGCGGTGAGGCATTTGCCATGGCAGCATAAGGGCCAGGAGTCACTGCACCTGTCATGTTGATGTAGGGATGGACAGCTGGAGATGGAGAAGGATGGGCGGGAGGAGGACAAGGAGAAGGGGTAGGCTGGGCATAAAAGGAGGCCTGAGACGGATCAGGGGGTGTGGTGGGGAGATGGGAGAAGCAGGAATGCAGGTGGAGGGAGGTGGATAAGTTGGAGCAGGAGGAGAGGGAAATGGCTGTAGAGCTGGAGCGGAGAAGGGTTGAGCAGGTGATGGACAGAACAGGGTACTTTGAGCTGCAGAAGGAGAGAACGGGATGGAGGGGGAAGCATACACTGCGGGCTCAGGGGAAAATGTTGGTGGGTTTGCGGCCGGCTTGGAGAAAGGTGCGGAAGACAGAGAGGAAAGAGGTGAGAGAGCTGAGGGGGGAGCATTAACAGAGCGGGGAGTGTTATTGCTGTTGTTATTTCTTGGAGGGATGTATAGAGAGGTGCTAGACACCGCTCTCCTTGCATCTGGCCCTGATGGATAGTGAGTAGGTTGGAGGGTCACCATGGAGACAGCCGCCCCAGGTTTGGTTGCCATGGTCACGGCTGTGGGTTTTGGTAGGGGAGGGCGGAACATCACAGACGTTACAGATGCACGAGAAGTGGCAGGGCCTGGGGTGAAGGGGCGTGCAGTACGGTTTAGAACACCTGGATTCAGGTGATGATCTAAGTCTGTGATTAAGTTAGGACTAAGATTAGGGTTAGGACTAGAATTAGGGTTGCCATGTTGCCCATTTTGACTTGGAAGGGACGTCTGAGAGGGCGCTCAGAACAACACTAGCCCGACTTACAGCTACCAACACCCCATTGGTCAGCGCCACAGCTGGAGGAGACATGTGCGCAGTGGGGTTACTGATTGGCTGCTTTGTAATGCTGCTCTCCAGCCTTGAGCCCTGATAGGCTGAGCTCTCCAGCCCTGAGACCTCCAACCCTGGGCTTTGATTGACAGAGCTCACAAGTCCTGGAGTATGATAGGCTGAGATGTCCAGCCCCGAGCTGTGCTTGGTTGTTGGCGTTGTTGGCGTTGTTGGAGTACTTGGTGTGGTTGATGGGCAGGCAGAGCTTTTCCTGTCCAACACGTCTAGATACCCAGTATCCCACGTAGGGTCAAAAGATGCTGAGAATCCCTCTTCATCAACTTCTGAGCCACTCAGGATGGAGCTTCCTCCTTCCTCTTCCGTCTCCCCTCCTGTGTCTCCTTCTGTCTCGCCTCCTCTATCTTCCTCAGCTTTGCCAAAGCAGGTCAGTGTGTACTTCTTGGCCCTCTGCCGGCGTTTCTTGAACATAAGCACCCCTTTCGAGTTGGGGTTGGGAGCATCAGTCAGCAAAGAGGCAATGGATCGGCATTTAGTACGAGCTTCTTTCACTTGTTTTTCCACCACACTCTCCCCACGATGCAACTCTGCAAGACAGGGAGAGGAAAGAGAGAGAGACCAAAATAAATATGCTGAAATAGAGAGGACACAAAGAAGAGAACTAGCTCACTGACTGCGAGCAGTGGCAGATTTATACGGTATTTTGTCACAGTGAGGAGCAGCTATGAGGATTACCAGCGACGGACAGGAGTGTGTGTGTTGCGGATTTAGAACAAAGAATTCCTGTTGCTTTCCAAAGTTAAGTCACCCACCCCTTGAAGTTTAGATCAGAGTGTCTCTCCTTCACAAATGTGTGTGTGTGTGTGTGTGTGTGTGTGTGTGTGTGTGTGTGTGTGTGTGTGTGTGTGCGCGCGCATCACTGCTTAGTCCAAGGCTATTTGAGTCTTTTTAGTACCCTGGCTCACCTCACATGAAAATCCTACATAACTGTAGTCTGATGCCGCCTCTGTGCGCACATATTCACATTGTATATAACTTTTATACAGAGACACACACAATCCTTATATTAAACTTGATCTTTTTAGTTGCAAAGTTCAGATATTACTTTTGCAAAGACTTGACATTACAAGGTTTATAGGAGAACAACAGACTACAGCAATGCTAGTGGCTGTGTTTGACTTGTGCAAAGCAGTGAAGTGAGCTATATGCTAACACATTTTAGTTTAGCATATTAGCATATGCTAATTATCACTAAACACAAACAACACAATTCATCATAATGGGAAGATGAATGTCTGAACCAAATCTTATCAACCAACCAACCTTCTTATAACTTTCAAGACATTTCACTCAAAACTACAAATATGAACCTCATGATGGCACAAGAGGAAAATTCACCAAAGTCATTATATCTGCACTTAATTTCCTCCCTATCCATCTAATAGTTGTTGTTGTTTCAGTCTGGACCTACCCACAGACTGGCTTTGTCAACCCACTACCAGACCTAAACATAACTATAAATATTTTGTAACTTTTTGTTCCATTTAAATTTTTAGCATTATGTTTCCAGCCAACAATAAGCAACATAGCTTCATTAAGTTGATAAAGCGTCACAGTATAGACACATTGACTTACATGATCTTTCTATACAGTGTAAACCCACAAAATAAGATGCACAATCACAGGTAGAGTAAGTTATTGTCACGTCTAAATCAGGATCACCAGTCAAGTCCGCAGAGCACAACAATGAAAAATAACCTTGACATTATGTAATGGTCAACGTTCTAAGGTGCTGACATAGCATAAATATTAAGTAGTTCCTCTTAATATGAAAAAGAAAATTACCTGTAAAGTGTGTACATAAAAGGGATTCAATGTGTCTTACCTGCGTACACGGTGTGTGCCACTGTGTGTCCATCTACGTCTGAACCTGAAGTAGATGTGAGGTCCCTCATCTCACTAAACTGTGTGTGTGTGTGTGTGTGTGTGTGTGTGTGTGTGTGTGTGTGTGTGTGTGTGTGTGTGTGTCCTTAAAATCCCTCAGACCCTCCCACATACACCCTCACAGACTCAAGTTCTGCTCTGAGTGGGGAACTGTTTAGTGTCTTCCAGCTTTTTTCTAGGGGCACAGCCCATGTACAGACCTTTGTCTGTGTTCAGCAACCCAAACCAATGCATGATGTCAACCCCCTATTCCTGTCTGTCTGACAGGCATCACACACCTGTCCAGTCTCTGTCTCACACACACACACACACACACACACACACACACACACACACACACACACACACACACAAACCCACACCAACATCAACACACACACACACACACACACACACACACACAGGACAGGAAGACCCCTCACTGGAGAATATTTAGCTAGTGATGTCACTGAGTTTGTGTGTGTGTGTTTCCAGTTTTTTTCTTGGGGCACAGCCCATGTACAGACCTTTGTCTGTGTTCAGCAACCCAAACCAATGCATGATGTCAACCCCCTATTCCTGTCTGTCTGACAGGCATCATACACCTGTCCAGTCTCTGTCTTACACACACAAACCCACACCAACACACACACACACACACACACACACACACACACACACACAGGACAGAAAGACCCCTCACTGGAGGATATTTAGCTAGTGATGTCACTGAGTTTGTGTATGTGTGTTTGCATGAGTTCATAAAGCCAATTATAGTTTATAGAGGAAAGCTAGGTCGTAACTCTTTACTGATGTGCTGTTCTCTGCTGCTGACACTTCATCACACCTAACAACCACTGCACACACAGACACACAACTCTGTAGCAGCAGAGCTGACAATCCCATTCCAAAGCCAAAAGCTGTGTGTGTGTGTGTGTGTGTGTGTGTGTGTGTGTGTGTGTGTGTGTGTGTGTGTGTGTGTAACGTGAGAAAGGACAGGTCCCTAAACACCTCATAATTTGTCCTATGGTAAATCCCTAATCCAAATCATTTAGCCCCTCATCACTACAACATTCGCTCATGTGAAGTCACAACTCTGTCACTGCATAGCTATTCAGTTTAATCAGCTGCAGTCATTATTGCCTTGAAATAATAGGTTAGCTAAACAAGGTTTATAAAACTTTTGTTTTAAAACTGCATTATTTTATTAAAGAAATAGTTCAACAGTTGGTGAAATACTCTTATTCGCTTTCTTGTCAGGAGTTAACTGAGAAGTTTGATAACATTTTTGCATCTTTTCACTGTCGGCCAGTTAATCCCAATCATTTGCTTCTGACCCATTAATACAAAGCAACATCAATTTGCAGGCCGGAAGAAAAAAAACTAGCAAACACTTGTTTTCATGTAGCAGTTTAACACTCTCATTTCCATCTCAATCATAATTTCACAACCAAAAATTCATCTTGCACACCTTTGTCTACCTTTGTAAATGAATTGTTTATCCTATAAAATGCCAAAATCTGTTGAAAAATGCACATCATACCGTTCCACACACAAAGGGGACGATTTCAGACTTTTCTGTCCGACCAACAGTTCAAAACACAAAGATATTTGATTTACAATAATACAAAGCCGAGAAAAGTAGTACATTCTCACATTAGATAAGCTGGAACCAGAACATGTGTGGCATTTCTCTTGGCAGATAACTTGATTAATTAACTTGATTCATTTTCTGTTGATTAACTAATCAACAAATCGACTATTCGTTTCCGCACCAGAATCAAATACATTTTCCTGGTACCTAGCTTCTGTAAACACGTGGTAAGAAACACACACACCACAACTTTCACATACACACACATTCATGCTAACACTCATACATCACATATTCAGCTGTGTGGCCTTTGAGTCAAAGTCTGTCGATCAGAAGCTTAAATGCCTATAAATACAGTCAGTGAGGCAAATGCTCCAAATACTGACAGGACAGATGGACTGCTGTCTCGGGGGACAGAAGAGGGAAGGAGGGGGAAGGTGGAATACCTCTGCAGGTATCTGGTATATCTCACCCCATCACCGCAAGCCTGTAAATGTAACTGGATGCTCCAGTTATAGAAAACCACCACTAGAGGGTAATCTAGCTATTGATACACTTTCAAGACTTCATAGCTGATGCCTTCGGAGACACCAACAAAATCTTTGGAATTTAAATTAAAAGGCAAAAACACTGTGGTCAAGACTTAAATAGTTGCTCCACTATGAGAAACAAGAAATGTTCCTGTTTTTGGTTAGTAGCTTGTGTGTCATACTTGTCAAACTTGATAGACTAAAAAGTTTGGATCCAACTAAACAAACTTGCATCCAAGATCCAAATTGTATTTAGCAACAATAATGGTTTGGAAATATTATGGGTGGAAGTGATATACACATTCATGGTATGCTGTAAAGGACTATAATTAGAATTGTACCTTAATCATGCATTATTTTCCAAAATAACTGTGATAAAGCGGCATATTAACCATACACAAATAAGATCATGGTAGCCTCTAACATATCTGAATGGTGCAGTTTTTAAAATTAGGACTATTATTTTCCATAAACCCTGTTGCTTGATTCCTCAAACAGGACATTTTAACTTTTTATCATGACCTTTCCGGTGTTTCTTGCGGCACTTTTGTGTTTTCTTTGGATTTACAGAAGAGAATGAAAATGTTGGATTGGATCTGCCTTTAACTTATTTCACAATAAGTCAAACTGACTTAGTAGCATACAACCATGATTATCCTCATTTGATTTCAGTACTTAAAGCGTCAGCAATCAGGTAGTAATGCTTATACTGCTGCACATAGCAATCCTAGCTTTAAAAGAGTATTCTCTTTCAATCACATGTCTGTACTTGTATGTGCACGCAGACTGGCTATGTATGTTTTTCATAACATGTATATAGAATTAACAAGTAAAAAGTAACGTGTGTTAATAACAGCATGTTTGTATGGTTTATTTTCACTCAATGTATGCATATATGACTTTGTATGTGTAATTTCTTTTTCCTTGTAAACCATTTTGTAATGTCCATATTATTAAGCCTACTTGTAACAGTGTAGTTCAGTTTTGTATGAAGATGTATACTCACTAGCTTGTCGTGCTTTGTCCATGTAGGTGGTGGAAAGCTCGCTGCTGACTGGGGTTTGCTGTGGTCCCACCATGGGCACCAGATATTTACCAGAGCCCGACATCAGAGCCTCTTTCGCCCTTTCAGGAGACACGAGCGGTGGGCAGGCCAGCCCGATGCAGCCCCCCGCCTCTTGGAAGCCACTGTCCCCTTCTCCCTCCGCCTCCATCAAGCCCTGATCAGGGGTCGGTGTGAGTGTGTGAGGAGTCAGAGTGTGTGGGGTGTGTGCTGGGGTGGTCCACTCAGTCTGGAGTGGTTGGAAGATGAGCTCTCTGCGAGGGACGCCAGGAAGACACTGACCATCCCACTGCCCCTGCATGGAAACCACTGCATCTGTGGCACTCTCATACCTAGAAGAAACAAAAAAACACATCAAAGATTATAACATGGCAGAAACCTCCCATGATATAGTATATTGAGAACAGGAGGTTTTCATGTCTTACCCACTCATCTCTGAGGTCTCCTCCTCTTCTTTCTTGTCATAGCGCGCAGGTGAGCGTGCGTGAGGCGGTGTGCGCCGCTGGCGACGGTGCGTGAGTGACTGTGTGTCTGCGTCACTGTCTGTCTCTCCGTAGTAAGCCTCGCTGTCTGGAGGGGAAGTGATTCCCGTGGGTATCCCAGTGGGGGAGAGGATGGAGGAACGGTGAGAGGGCAAGGGGCCTACGGGGGGAGACAGGACCCTCATAAAGGAGCGGGGCGATGCAGATGAGGAGTGAATATCAGAAGGGGCCCTGGAAACATAGAGATGACTAATTGTGAAAATATAAAACATGCATCAAATTGTTTATTATCGCTTCATGTAACAAAGACTGTGTGATGTTCTGTATGGGTGTCAGTGCTCTGACCTTTTAACCCTCAGGTCGAGTGTAGCGCTCTGTGCATCTATGAGCCCCATGGCCTGAGCATGACTGAGCTCTGCACACATATGGTCGCCAATGGCAACCAGTTCATCATGCTCCTTAAGTCCAGCCTTGCATGCTTTGCTGCGCCTGCGTACCTGCAGAGAGAAAAGGGGTTAATGACACATTAATGCTTTAAGCAGTGGTGAAAGCACATAGAAATGCAATGATGACATAAATATTCATGGTGGCTTTAAAGGGCCTAAATACACATTTTCTTATCAGCTTTTCACTATGAGTGATGGTTTTCTACATTAAATAACTATTTTCTGCCAAAGTTTGAACACAATATTTCCATTCACGAGAGATTTCAGAATAGGTCTGTGATCTTCTCACTGACCCCAGTTAGGATTCAGCAATATTTGAATAAATAATATTAAATTTGATGACAGTTGTGGGTTTGTTTGCTCATGAGGCCAGTCCACTGTGAGTTGAAACTGATCAATCTGGATGAAGCATATTAACAGATTTATTAAACTCCTAATAAATATTAAATAAGTATTTTTTTCTAATCTTTGTTGAGTGCTGTTTTCTGATTGGTCAATTATGGCATTCTACAGTGTGTTATTTCTAACACTTTGCTTTGGACACAGTTCTGATTGTTTTAGCTATCTATGATTGTTTTTACTGCTAACGTTAGCTCAAAACACCATTCAACTGACAACCTTGTTGTGTTTGATTGCTTACTTGTAGCCAGCAGTGAACAAACTTGGTTAAGTAGGTCCATTTTTATTGTATTGACATTACAGAAGTCTCTCGTTAGCATCTTTTATGCTACTTGTCGCAAAGTGACGCATGCGCGACTCAAATCTGCATTTGAATCAATAAAATCATTCTAAAATCAATTATTTTGTCAAAAACATTCTTGATTTGTGTAGTAAGTAGGTGTGTATTAAGCAAATAATGTAGAGCAAGCAGGTCGTTATAGCAAATTAAACCTTTTCAAGCCAAAGAAGGAACCTTCTTCTTTGTGTCGGGGTCCTGCGTCACCCTGTCACAGCTTACATTGCAATAATGACCCGCTTGCTTTACATTATCCCTCTTCACCCTGCAAGTCCTACGGATTGTGTCGTGTGAATCAAACAGATCATTCAAGGATTTAAAGCTCAACATCCACTGAACAGTGATCAGCAACAGGCGGCTCTCCTCTACTGCCAGCCATCCATGTCCCCATATCAGAATAACTCGTGAAGTCATGCAGCTGTTCCCTGGAGGTCGCTAAGAGATGATGTCATAGGATTCTTCAGGAAGTATGTCTGTGGGGGGTGGGTGATAGATGGGAAGGCTAGTATTCCTGTCCTCTACATTGCAGTTTCCTTTATAAGTAGAAGATAAGGCTCTCACCTCTGTCTCCTCACACATACACACTAATACACACAGCTTATCACTGTACAAAATGTTGAGAGGAGGAAAGTGTGTTTCCATAACTACTTGGACTGTTAAGAGAACACAGTATTTGCTTTTATCAGTATCTCTTGACCAATAATCCTAGTGTGGCGCCACACAAACACATGCAAGGACAAGCTATCTTGTGCCTTTCCCACTCAAAAAAAATGTATACACACAGCACAAGTGAACATCATGAAAGAGGGCGTTTGAACAGCTGCGTTGCCGCTCTGGATGAAATGTCATTCACCATATGTTCCCCACATACCCAAAATAAAACCTTGCAGGATAATCAACCACATTCCTAGACAAACAAAGAAAGACGGGCGCTACTGTGGTGGGAAAGACAGAAGAAAATACTTACAATAAGATAACACAAGACAGGACAGTGTACGAGTGTGTGAGGCTCTGTGTGTGAACAAGAGGCCTTTTTCCATGCTCAGTTTCCAGCTCCTCTTAAATGAGCTATTCTGATCCTCTAGTTTATGCTCCATTCCCAACTGGGCTTATCTGAGGTATGCCCAACCACTCACACACAAAGACACACAAACGACAGGTCTCACACACACACACACACACACACACACACACACACACACACACACATACACACAAATAGGAAGAAGCACACACTGATCAAACTCTCATTTGAGACATTATCTGCTTGAAATTCCTGGATAAAAAGAGGCCTTTGGTGCCAGAGCCACTCCACCTCCATTTTGTATCAGAGGTTGTGCCGGCTTATGAGTGACCGGCCAACTTTTAACATCAGTGTGAGCGAGGTCGCATTCCTCCTCTCCAGAATAGATTTTCTTATTAGAGACAACATTCTGTGCTGTCAACAGCAATGCTAGTGCATAAAGTTAGATTATTATGTCACATACAGTAAATAAGTGACAATGACAAATCTCAAACAAGTTCATTGTCGACTGTGTGTGTTCACAGTAGACGCATTCATGTGTAACTACACAGACATGCAATAAGTGTGTGTAGTTGTGCACATACAGAAAAGTAACATAGAATGTATGCACACGTATGCAGTCTCTGATACTCTAGATTGCCATCAGGATGCAGTCGATGAAACCCGAGTCAAGATCAATCCCTTAACATGTGTTCACGCTGTTCTTTGACCCACAAACCCAACTGAATCACAGCAGGGCAAATTTAAATTGGCTGCAGCCAAATGAGAAAATTGTAGTATATCCTTAAGCTACTGTTGTAGAGTTGTACTCAAGTAACTGTAAAAAAGTGGGATTTTTTGATTGATATCCTGATTATAAGCCTTTCAATACAAATATTACCTTGCCAATTCAATGATGCTCTCTGAACTAAGGAAATTATTGCCCTTCGAAAACTAGCTGTGCACCAACTACAAGTGAAAGTACATATACTGACTTGCTTGTGTGTGAAAAAGCTAGACGATTACACTCACATGAGCACATGTATTTATCTTTTTCACACCCCTAGAAATACCCAGAGGCTACGGAAATTTATATTCATAGTGACACTAATGCAATGAGCTAATGATTAATTTATTCAGATTTTATTGACTATAAAGTTCATGACCAAAGCTTGAATTACAAACACAACAAACCACAGGACTGACCATCAAGGCCTCAAACCACAAGCAACAGCTGAAGTCTCTATTAAATATATCTACTCATGTTGCTACCTTGGCAGTAAGTCTTTTCTTCAACATACTATATGCACACACACTTATGAGCTTCATCGTACCTTGGCCACCTGTAGAGGTTTTTCCTGCTCTGCTCCTCCCTGCAGTCTGAAGCCCCACGGGGAACCCCCTGAGAGGGAGACAACAATCTCCTCAGCTACCATCCCTGCTCCCTGCTCACAGCCTGCTGTGTGTGTGCCTGTATCTCAGTTGCTCTCTCTTTCTTCTGTTCCTCACACTCTGCGAGTATCAATGATTGAGTGTGAGGCTTCTGCCTCCCGCTCCTGTTGGTGACCACGGCAAATCCCTCCAACCATGAGGAGACAGGGGGTGGCTGGCTTTCATCTGCTCACACTGGAATGCTGTGTCGGAGGGTGGGCAGGGTGGGAAGGGGTAAAAGCTTTTGCTGTGTGTGTGTGTGTGTGTGTGTGTGTGTGTGTGTGTGTGTGTGTGTGTGTGTGTTCATCCTCTCTCGTATTCAACACTTGCCATGTCACTCTCAAACACTCTATACAGGATGGGATGCTTGCTGATAAACCCTCCCGAAATAACCACTGCCACCACTCCCTCTTTGACCCCCAGCTCAGCCAGTCTGGCCAGCAGCCGCAGCTCACAGCTCACAACTCACTACCCACAGCACCCCAACCTTCAAGCACAGACGGAGGAATGTTTCAGGAATTTCAGTTGGTTTACTCTCTATACAATGTACCGGCAGCATCAGAGTAGGTACTAGATGGAATTGACCTCCTAGGACTTTTTTTCTTTTGTTTTTTCATACAGACGTCAAGAAATGCAATTTAACACAGAAAGCCCTGCCCTTCTGCAGTGTTGGGAAATATGATCAATACTTGCTCAATACTCATCAGATGCAACAGCTCTGATCTTGTAGAGGAAAGGCAGATAATTACAGAATTTAGTTAGCCAGTGACTTGGCCCAACAACATCTTAAATCTGATCATCTAGTAATACTCATGCCAGGTTTGTGTTGAATAGTCACATGTCAAATGATTCCACATTGGGGAGCAGTTTGCACCCCCAAAATGCAGCTAAATCTGGCTCACATTTGGTCCTGACACTTTGGCCCAATTCAGATGGCCACCTCTTGTCACATTGTAATGATCTGACCATAGAAATATTGCTGTCTGTGGCAAACCTAGTGTGAAAATAAACATTGTTAGGTGCATGTGTGCATAAAGTATTCAATAACGTTTCAAATGTAAAAGTGTTGTGCATGGACTGCCTACCTTCTGCTAAAGCTCGAGAACAAAGTGTCAATTGGTAGGCTATTAATATTATTTTACACGTCAATAACTGAGTTTATAGTAAACGTCACATTGCATTGACTGCTCTCAGTAACCAAAGTCTTCCTTAGCACATACTGTATATTTGAACTATACAATTTCATCACACAGCACTAGTTTATGTAGTTTTTAGATTTCTATATGTTCAAAGCCTGGGACTATGTGTTATTATTTTTCGCCGTTTTGTGTATATATTTTAATATTGTAGAGTTTTGTCAGTCTCACATCGCAAACCTATTTTTAATAAACCTTTTTATTGTAAAGTAACCAGTGCCGTACTCTCGTTGAATGTGTGTGAATGTGGAGGAAGTCCCGGATGTGGACGTGGCACAGCGCTGCAGCAGTTCCGCCGAATGTCCGCTTCTGTTCACCAAGAAGGGATTAGTGAGAAACACCCCGGGACGACATCGGCTTCACAGTTTGTCGGCCATCGGGTTTCACAGATTCCCCCGAGCAGAGGATAGCCTTACTATTTCCAACACTTTGGAGGTAGGTTTCGATTTGACACCAGTTAATGTATGACACCTCAGCCCGGCTTGACAGTAGAGCTTGGATTTGCTACGTTTGCTAATGCTAGCTAATGCTATGGCACGGCTAGAATCGCTCTGTGAAATAGCTTGAGGTTACTAGCTTAGCTGAGCTAGTAGGCTAATATTAGCTATCTCCGGTTGTGGCGTTTTGGTCACAGCTGATTCAACCACTGCTGCTGTCATTATGATGGTGATCTGCTTGCTAACTTTAGCAAGCTAAGTTAACACTTATCATTTAGAAGTTTGTTGAAACAAATTTGGTTAGACTTGTAACAGCCCTATCATGTACACCAGGCTCTGTGTTTTGAGCGTTTTGGTTGACATGTTAACGTAAGCTAGCTCGCGAGCTAATTGTAATGCGGCACAGAGGTTTTTTTCCCGTTAGCACACTGCTACTCTTGCTAGCTCTCCTTGGCTTTGCTGCTATCACACTTCACCCCTAAACTTAGGAAACTGGCATTTATGATTCTCAAATAATAGGTTGTTTATCTTGTTTTGAATAGTGTACTGTTTCAACTGAAGTTGCTTACCTTGTTTCTTAATTATGCAACCCAGACAGGAGAGCAGATGTGGGTCACTTGGTAGGCCTAACATAATACATAGCTGTACGGTTCTAGCGATTGTATTTCTCGTTGTGGCACCTGCACTGCTGAATTATTCAAAGACCCCGCTCGTTTAGCCCATGTTTGTCTGTTAGATGATACTCATGTCATATAGGTTCTCCAGAAGCCAAGGGAATACACAACGCCATTCGCGAAGCTCTGTTAGCCAAGTTAAAGTTGACATGTGATATGCAGGAATTATGCTCATAAAGTTCACTCACTGTTAACTCAGAGTTACCTTCAGGGGTATTCTCATGAACTGTAAACACTTAGTCTCAGGTAAACACTCACACATGCATGCGTCCAGTAGACATTACACAGACATTACACAGCCGTAGTTACTTGTATTGTGGATTGTGTCTGTTTTGCTTTAAATTATTGGAATGGTTTGGTTTAAGTTTTGGTCTGTCTGTCTGAACTCAATGATTGAGATGCAAATTGTAGGTGTGGTCAGTGCAAACACAAAAAGCCAATACAAGTGTTATTGACTGAACCAGGACATTTTACCATCACGGAAAAAGTTTGATTTGTGTGTGAAACTTCTAGAGCCAAGCTGTGCAAGCTTAACATGTTTTGCATTGCTCTTTTTGTTAGTGCAGGTGCAATCTCACAGCACACTCAGTTCGGGTTATGTATACCTTAGGACTGCCTTAAATTCTTTGTTTTTAGTTGAATACGGAAAAGAACATTAAACAGAATTGCTGAATGTTTTCTTAAGAGAGAGTTGGCAGGATACATTGTTACTAAGATCAATTGTTTGTGTTTTTTTTTTTTTAGCTTCTGTCTATAGTCCACAAGTGCTGTTTGGGCAGATCTCCCCCTCCCTCCTGGTGTCCTGGTGGTGAAATCTTTGTTTAGAGGCTGCAAACAGGCTAAACAACTTTAGTCTTGAATTATGAGAGTAACACTTTTTTTTCCTCAGATTTAGGGATGAACTGAGGATGAATGTAAACCAGCACACTCCAATGGCCTCTCCATATGGCCAGCCCCAGCCCGGCTATGGCCAGCCTGGCTACGCACCCCTGGATGGGGGCTACCCCTCACCTTACGCACCCTACAACGGCCCTTCCTCAGCCTATCAGCCTGGGGTTCCACCGCAAGGTAAAGTGCTGCTTCTGAACAAGTTTGCCTACAAGTGAGTTGAGAGGGAGAGACACCAGGGTTGCATCTCACAACCCTTAAATTGCATTCATAACTCCTCCACTTGACCCCCTTCCTTGTGACGTGCACCTCTCAAAAGTGAAAGTACACACTGCCATGACTCTTTGCTGTGGCTTGGTAGCGTTGCATTTCCCCCTACTCATTAAACTTGAAGTGAGATGAACAAACAGAGACATTTATCTTTTTAGATAAAACAGATATTAAGAAATAAGGGTTACAAGATGCAACCCTGGTCAGCTGTGATGCTCTTCATGCACTCATAGTCGTAACGTTGGAGTCCCCTACCTACCTTGTTCTCACCATGTGATTGTCCAAGTATGTGTGATAACAACACTGTGCCTTTTACACACTAATCTGAATCTTGACTGTCCCACTTATATCTTCATGTTGCTTTTATGCAATTACCTACATTATTCTGTGTTTGCCTTCGTCTTTTCTTGTATTTCAGGTTATTCTCCTTTCACAAACTTTCCCTCTAAGGCTGTGGTTGCCAACCCAGTCTCTGACCTCTCCTCTCCTCTTGACTTAGGTAACTGCCTCCTCTCTTTTTCTTACTCATTTCAAACTCCACATGCTCTGCAATCATTGAATCCCTTTTGTACCTACAGACATGATTTCTGCCATGCTCTTTTGTCAATGTACAATAGATACGATTTGAGTGATTGTTAAGCATAACAGCCAGCCAGTTACTAACCTTTATTTTTTTTATTACCAAATGTTTTGTATTACCTAGAAATGGGAGCTATGTTTTAGAGGTGCAACGATTAATCGATTAGTTGTCAACTAAATAAATCGCCAACTATTTTGATAAATACCAGCTTCTAAAATGTGACTATTTTCTAGTTTCTACTCTCGTCTGTGACAGTAAACTGGATATCTTTGAGTTTTGGACAAAACAAGACATTTGAGGACGTAATTTTAAGCTTTGGGAAACACTGTTTCAAATTTTTCACCATGTTTTGACATTTTCATAGATCAAACAACTAATCGATTAATCAAGAAAATCATTGACAGATAAATCGACTATGAAAATAATCATTACTTGCAGCCCTTTTATTATGTGTGATAAATTTTCCAAATTCAGTCTCTGCATCCCCTGGTCATATTTATTTTCTATTTGTTCACATTGTATTTTTACCAGCAACAAATATGCTATCTGATAGATTAACCGATATTAAAGTGTACTCAGTTCTGCAGCTTTCAATATCCTGCTAAAATGCAACAAATTGCTTATTGAATTTAAAACAAATGAAAGGAAATCATTTCCAACATTTCTTTATTGAACAAATTGAACATTGAATTAAATATAAAAGGCACCACTAGAAAGAACATTTTAAAGTGCAGTTTCTACTGATATTTCTTTCAACTAACACAAATTGTCTTTCGCGATATGTCGCAGCCTTGTGCGATATGTTAATTACGGCAGTTGATATGGCAATGACAATAATAAATCGATATGTTGTGCAGCCCTAGCCTATAGGTTTATCTCGCTGCTCTAAGAGAAAATTGGGATCCAAATGAAATCGGGATAATTTGTTGCAGGGAGTGGTTATGCTTTTTGCAGGTATGTTAGTAATCTTTTGTCCCTGCATTTCAGGTCCTGCCAGGGGTCCTCCCACCTCCGGGGCCCCTCCAGTCTCAGCGCCTCAACCATATAATCAGTACAGTCAAGGGGACATGCAGAATGGACCCCCACCTATGACACAGGCCCCACCTAGGTAATTACATGTTGATTGATTATTTCCTTAAGTATATTAAAAAATTAAAAATAAATGTTTTAATGCCAACTGTGGTTACTTTTTTTTTTTATTTCTTACTTGAGGTCATTCAAATTCTGTGTGTTTCACTTAATAAATTCAGCTCATTCAACCAGGTGACAGAATCCATTTAGACACCAAATAGCTGCACCGAGACTGTCTAAAACCTTAGGACCTGGTGCTCCACCAAGAAGACTATCAAGTTAGTTTGGAGTGAAAGCGGACTCCAAACCCACCAAAGAATTATTATTTATAATTATTTAAAAACACTAAATGTATTTGTACTAAAGAGCAGTTGCTCGTGCTTCAAACACCTAGCAAAGAAAATGAGAGAAAACTGGAGTTCCAGTTGCTGCTGATATTCAGTTATTTTTTCTAGATATGCTGGAATTGCAAAGATAGTATTTCATGTGAACCAGTGTGTTTACATGCACTGTACTAACCAGGTTGCTGCATTTAGGTGCATGTGGCAGGTCGATGAGATTTTTCCTCTACTCCCAACATCCATCTATCTATCTATCTTTGTCCACTCATCTGGTATCGGGTCGCGGGGGCAGCAGCTTTAGCAGAGAACCCCAAACTTCCCTTTCCCGAGCTACATTAACCAGCTCCGACTGGGGGATCCCGAGGCGTTCCCAGGCCAGGTTAGAGATATAATCCGAACCACCTCAACTGGCTCCTTTCAATGCAAAGTAGCAGCGGCTCTACTCCGAGCTCGTCTTGGATGACTGAGCTTCTCACCCTATCTCTAAGGGAGACGCCAGCCACCTTCCTGAGGAAACACATTTTGGCTACTTGTACCCTGGATCTCGTTCTTTCGGTCATGACCCAGCCTTTGTGAACGTACCTGTAGGTGAGGCTAGGAACAAAAACTGACTGGTAGATAAAGAGCTTTGCCTTCTGGCCGCATCCGCTGCGCTGATTCTCCGACCAATCTCCTGCTCCATTGTCCCCTCACTCGCAAACAGGACCCCAAGGTATTTAAACTCCTTCACTTGGGGTAAGGACTCATTCCCTACCTGAAGAAGGCACACCATTGGTTTCCTGCTGAGAACCATGGCCTCAGATTTAGAAGTGCTGATCCTCATCCCAGCCGCTTCACACTCGGCTACGAACCGATCCAGTGAGCATTGAAAGTCACAGGCCGATGATATCATCAGGACCACATCATCCGCAGAATGCAACAATGACATCCCTAGCCCACCGAACTGCAACCCCTTCCCACCTCGACTACGCCTTGATATCCTGTTGATAAATACTACAAACAGGATTGGTGACAAAGCGCAGCCCTGGCGGAGGCCAACCCTCACCTGAAATGAGTCTGACTTACTGCCCACGTCCCCAGAGCCAGCCTCTGCCGCCCGGGTCTGGTCCGTCGAGGCCCCTTACCTTCACTGCCACCCATGTGGCAGCTCACCCGCCCCCAGCGGTTCCTCCCACAGGTGCTGGGCCCATGGGATGGAGAGAGGGGTGCCATGTAGCTTTTTTGGGCTGTGCCCAGCCGGGCTCCGTGGCTAACCCGGGCTCCGTGGCAAACCCGGCCACCAGGCGCTAGCTCACGAGCCCTCCATCTGAACCTGGCTCCAGATGGGGGCCCCAGCCTTCCTCCAGGCAGGGTCACTCCATCTCTACCTCGTTGGCTCATAGGGTTTTTGAACCATTCTACCCCCAAAAGTATTTTGGAAACATGCCTTCCCTCCTGTTGCGTCTGAATGTACCAAATTTGAACTTCTAGAAGCTACTTTATTTAGAATCCATGAATATGCTATGATCTCTCCTTTCCTTAATCCGTTCTGTAGTTACCTTCCCTGCGTGAAATCGTTGTCCTGCAAATGCGTACGTGTTAAAGACGATCCAAAACAGGGTACTCATTAACATGGCCAAGAAAATAGCGTTCTCCAGGAGAAGTCTAGCTGGCGGAATCCAGTTTTCTCTAATCCCCCACCATGATTACAGAAATCTGCATTTTCTCATCTACGTGACGTTTAATCAGCTTACTCTAGATAACTGACTGTAACCCGGTTACTTAAGTGCATGTACACACACACACACTTACTGAAAGATGTCTGTGTTTCCAGGCCTGCGGCGTCTCAGCTGTACAACCAGGGAGCTGTGAACCTGTCAGGGCCACAACCCTCCTATCCCCAAAACTACGGCCCCCAACCCTCCATGCAGCAGGTCACTAGCCAGATGACTGGGATGCAGATCACCTCTGGAGCGCCAGCCCCTACAGGGCCAGGATATGGTAAATTTGGATTCCATTCGATTTATACTTGAGTGTAGTGTAATTAACTGGAATATTTATGTAAATAGAGAATGACATGGGGTGGGGGCATAACACAGATTTAAATTTGAGTGCTGTAGCTGCATGTATCAAAGACTGGAGATACTCACACTTTCTGTTGCTCTCTCCTTAGCTCCACCTCGCAGCTCACAGCATCCTGCCAGTACCGCCTACTCAGCCGCACCTCCACCATCTTTCACCCAAGCCCCGCCCCCTGCGTCCGCTGCCCAGACCCAACCACCCCCTCCCAGTGGCCCTGCAGCGTCTCAACAATACTATGGAGGCCCACCACCTCCTTCTCAACAATCATTTAACTCTTCTTTTCCCCCCACCTCTCAACGGCAGTTCCCCTCTCCTGGGCCGCCACCTTCTTCCTCTCAGCAAACCTTTCCTCCCTCCTCCTACTCGAGCCCTGTGTCTCCACCCAGCCAGGGACCTGCTCCCCCAGTGTCACAGCCCCAGCAGTCATTCCCTCCCAGCCAGCCGGCCTTCTCCTCAGCACCTCTACCTGTCAGCCAGCCTGCCTTTGTCGCCGGCCCACCTCCTCCCACCCAGGGCTCCTTCCCACCTAGAGCACCCCCTCCTTCCTCTCAGCCTGGGTCTTTTCCTCATCCTGGTCTTCCTCCAACCTCACTGCCCTCTGGCCAGTACCCAGGCCCCATGCCACCCCAACAGCAGCCCCCTCCATCACAGCCACACCCCTACCAATCAGGCCCCCCACTTAACAGAACTCAGATGCCTCCCACTTCCATGGCCCAGAGCAATCACCTGCCTCCAGGACCACAGGGCCCACCAGGCCCCCTTGGGCCCATGCAGCAGCCTCCATCTCAGCCTGGCATGCAGGGAGGATACCCTCCTCAGCAGAATGGTGAGGAGAAGGCCACTAAGGGCCCATTAAGACTGAAATAAGCAATCCTGCAATTTGCCGCAGGGTTGTGCAGCAGCGTAACCAAAATGGCGTATCTGTGTTAGGTCCTGTTGGGTTCTTTAACCCCCCAATGTAGCACAAGTAGTCTTGATATTGCACAGTTACTGTTTTCCGTCAGATCGTTTCCAAACGCACTTTCAAGGCAACTTCATTTCATGTAGAAAGAAACGAGATGAGTGAGACAAACTCCTGGGCAGTTCAGTGCTTGTGTGTTGTGTTTTAAAACTTTCTTGTGGCAGTGATGTTTCTTGTACGAGATTCTCACACCGCCATAAAACCGACTGACAAGTCCGATCGCCGGTTACATGATTGGCCACCGCAGCGTGACGTGGGGTTGCGATTCTCTAAAAGTTGAGTCGGTCTCAACTTTTGGCCGCAGGCCTGTGGCGTTTTTTTGCCTTTACCCCCTGCGTCAAACCCACCCGCAGCCTAAACGCACTACGCCCATTCAAAATTGATAGAATGACTTGTGTTTTTGCCACGCTGTCTGACGGCTAATGCAGGCTGTGTGAATGCCCACTAAGTGGAAGCTAAATAGATTTGTGTTGTTTCTCCATCACTAACTTATTTTCTTGTTCTCTTTAGGTGCGTTTGGACAGGGTAGAGGTCCTCAGCCTGGCTATGCAGGTCCTTATGCCGGGCAACCAAACTATGGAGCCCCTGCACCTGCCCCTGCTCCTGGTCCCCCTGCACAGAAAAGACTTGACCCAGATGCCATTCCTAGCCCGGTGAGCAGATGCAAAAACACACACACATACTTTTTAAAGCCAGATTTCTTAGTTTATGACCCCCATGATGATTGTTTATCTCTGTCCATTTCTGTTCTTTACACCATGTTTTGAGATAAGTAGTAGTGAGGAAAGATGACTTTTCCAGAGGCATTTTCCAGAGTGAGTTTGCAAGTGACATGTACACTCAGTGTCCACTATATTAGGTACACCTGCATAATCTAAAGCAATTTGATACTGTTAATGCTAGATCTGTTTTTTTACGATGCCTATAATTGTTCTTTTTGACAGTCATAGAGGTTTTATTTAGTATTGAGGACATAGTAGTGTTGTACTGAAATGCATTATATTCAGAGGTGTTTTTTTTTTAAATATTCTGCTCCCATGTACGTAAACATGAGCTGTCCAGTGGGGACACAAAAATAGGAACACCACCAATATAATGTAGTTCAGTTCACTACACTACCACCGTAAACCGTCAATAATAAGAATATAATTAAGTTTGAAACCGAACAACCGAACATTATAAACTTCATGAAGGTTATATAGCTGAACTGTGACTGTACAGGTGTACTTAATAAAATGGACACTTGAGTGTATATGATTTTGCATGTACCACTTAGGGCTGGGCAGTAAATCCTCCTTATATTAAACTGGATTTCTTATATTTTCACAGTGTGGTATGATAACCAGGGCAGTCATCTTCATTTATGATACCAAGCACTTAGCATAGAGTATTTTTGACAAAATTAATGAAACGACTTCAGTTTTAGCTCAGTATAACAATTGACTTTACTATGCAGTCCAATAAGAATACAATCTCTGTAACTGGGTAATCTTAGTTTTTCATGGCCTGTTTGTGTTGTTGTATTAATTGTCATAATGCTGTTTTTAATTGCTGTATTCTAGGCCAGCTTTAAAATAATAGATTTTTTTTGCGGGGGGGCTTTTAGCTGTTAAAATTAAGAAATTAAATGAGCATAAATGTGTTAACCTGGGACATCACATTCGCTACTGGATATCACAGTACAGTGGTAGCATATAGTGATTTTTGAGAATGCCCCCATGAATATCTTGATATTGCCCAGCTCTAGCACCACAGAAGTCTAACAGTAATGTTCTAACTTTGTAAGCTTCTGTAGCTGTCTTCACATTTAGAGCTGCTTAGCATGTGTGACAAACAAGATTATATTTGTTTCTATCTATAATCTACTCACGCTTGACTGTCACAGTCTACAGTACCACTAATCTATAATCAATACGACTGATCAGTTTCTGTCTGAATAACAGTGCTGCCTGCTACTCGGCATAGTCTTGCTGAGTTTTCTCTTCTCACACTCCTTTTTTATATTTTCACTTTTTTTTTTTTTTTTTCTTCCTGTTTTGCACAATTTGCTGGACAAACTTTTGAATGTAAAGCAAGCGTCTGACATGCCGGCTGTGCAGAAATCAAGACATAGAATAGATCCAGACGCTATCCCCAGTCCAGTAAGTTTCCTGTGTGCCTGCCTTTTCCTCTGCTTTATCCGGTCCTCTCTTCCCGCTTGCACTAACCCACAGCTTTCACCTCCTGTTCTGTCCTTCTATCCACTCAAAGTTAGTGATTATCACAATGGAAATATGAAACTTACACCACTTACGTTAAAGGCATATGTTGTGTATTATTTTAATGGTTCAGCCACCCCTGCAATTTAACATGTTTCACCAGAATTTTTCTTACCCAATTAGACTTGAACAACACACTAATGCTGTACACGTATCACAGATTCATTTTGGCATCTGATATGTTCCAGCACTAATGCCCATATAAAAAAGTCACAGTCCAAACAAAACACTAGTGCAAATTACATTGTTTAAAGGAATAGTAGTAGTTTGACATCTTGGGGGGGAAATGCTTATTTGATTCTCGACAAGAGTAAGATGAGGAGATTGATACATCCCACGTGTCTGTATGCTAAATGTATATAAAACAACACCCAGCTAAATTAGCTTAGCGATAAGACTGGAAACGGGAGATAGCTAGTCTGGCTCTGTCCAAAAGAAACAAAGTCTGCCAACCAGCACCACTAATTAACACGTATTTAATTTGTTTAATTCATACAACAACATAAGTGTGAAAACAACAAATCCGCATTTTACTGGTGGTTCTCATCTAACTCTCTGCAAGAAATCACATTTCCCAAAATGCTATTCCTTTAAGAATCATTTCTGTTTTAGAGACTGTGATAAGGATTATTTTAAGTCATGATTATTGTGGCCTTCCTCCGAGTACTAATAATCTTAAGGACATTGCCCAAAGATATATCTCCATTTAAAGCAATCCCTATCAATTTTCCCCCTCCACTTCTCTTTGTTGCTCATTCCTACTACCTCACTCTCATCTCACTGTTTCTGTGTGTCTGATCAGGGCTTTGAGGCAGCCTATCTTAGTTTGGGAACTTGAGAGTAGGGTTCATGGTTTGTCACTCATCCTGATCAGACAACCTCGGCCTCCAAACCTCCTCTCTGTGCCCTGAATGCTAGCCTGCAGTGTTTTGACTTGCCCACAGTTCCTTGCATTAATGGCATGCCTTGATAAATCCTGTGCTTTTTCCCGGAGATGTCATTTAGTTTGGATTTTAAGTCAGTTTGTCATATTTGTGGATCTACACAGCGTACTCTACTTTAGCATGAACTTGTGCCGTATGTCACCTAAGTTATGACTATGATTTTGTATCCCTTTTATTCAGTGTGTGTTTTGTAGCTGCAGATGTGTGGAGGGGTTGGGTACAAGTCGTTTCCTGCATGTGTGTTAAATGTTATTGTTTATAGAATTTCTGAGACCCATGGACAATATATCGTGAATGAACGTGTGTGAGGTGTGACGAGATCTCGTCCCACGAGATATCACAAGATTAAAATTTCCCGTTGAGGTAAAAAGTGTCTCGCGATATCGGTAGTGCAGAGTAGCAGTCAACATGAGTTTGACTTTGACCTCGAAATTAACATAGACGATCCCCCTGCCTGTTATCTCTCTCCTGGCCGAGACACACACATACACACATCTGCAGCATGCAGTTCACTGTGGCGCTGTCTCACAAAGACCACTTTCTTCTCTGTCCTTTTTTTAAAATGAGTCGGAAAGTGGACAGCAATACCTAACTTTACTGTTAATTATATTAAACAAAGAGAAATGTTCTCCGTTCGGCCTATAATGGTCCTAAATCAATACTAGAGTAGCCTATTTGTTTACTGCTGCAATGAATAAAATGCAGAGGAGGTGAAAAGAGCATCTGTCTTCACAATAATCATCTGTTGAGTCTTTGATGGTAATTAACTTGTGCTTTAGAATGTTATCAATGTGAAACAATAGTAAAATAAGCGTTATTTCTCTCTGTCTACTGTACAATACAAATACAAATACAAAACAACTGGTCTCAACTACTGCCAGAAAACGCTTGGTTACATTACTACGTTACTTGCATACCTTGGTTCTCTGAGTGAAGAGACTCTCTCCACCTGCATATGGAATAAGTAACAGTGTAAGAAGCCACTCATTTGAGTTTGTGGCAAAACCTTTTATTGCTCATTTTTCATTTTGAGACTTTTGATTGAATAAAGGATCATTTTTCCAGTCTTATTTCTTCATTGAAGTTTTCTCTAAAATAGTGTTAAAATCTCGGGCTTGTCTCAATCTCGTGAACCCAATCTCGTGTCTAGTCCATCCCGTGAGCTGGGTGTCTCGTCACACCCCTACTAATGTACGCATTTACGCTGTAACCATGGATAAATTATGGCTATTGCTGTCGTCCTCCCTCATTTTTAGATCCAGGTAATAGAAGATGACAGAGTTAAGTGCACGGAGCCATTTACCACAGGGGTCAGAGGTCAGGTCCCACCGCTGGTCACAACCAACTTCCAGGCCAAAGACCAAGGTAGGTTCTACTTCCTGTAAGCACATTCACATTTGGCAGCTTCTCACCCACATCTTCCAAAAGGGTTCAGGAAATTAAACTTGTCACCTTTTGATCACAATCTTACAGATTATCCTTAAGGTCACTTTCTTCACCCGCTAGAAAAACTAAAATCAGAAACATTAAACAAACTTTGCATCTCGGGAAGTTATGTGGATTGTGTAAAGATTTTCATATAAATGGAGAATTTGTGTCTGTGTTTAGGGAATGCCAGTCCTAGGTTTGTTCGCTGTACGGCCTACAATGTGCCTTGCACAGCTGATATGGCCAAGCAGTCTCAGGTGCCTCTGGCCGCTGTCATCAAGCCCCTCGCCACGCTGCCGCCAGATGAGGTGAGCAATTCTCCCCCATCCCCCATCTCTCCATTCCTGTATTGTAAATGCTGTAAGCCATGTATAGACAAGGCTCTTTTTCTGGACTTTGCAGTTATTGCATGACACAGTGTAATCTAAGAGATAAACTGTTAATCTTAAATTCATCAGAAAGCAACAGAAGACACATGCAAGCTGCTAAATGTTTATTTTACTGAATGTCTTTGGACTGTTGGTCAAATAACGCAAGACATTTGAAAACATACCTTATATTGTGGCTATGGTAAATTATAACAGGCACTTTAAAGATAATTGTTAGAATCATTCAAAATAAAATAAGTGTAGTTGCAGTCCTGCAAGTGTTAAGATTGTGATAGTGATTGAAGATAGTGTTAATCTGACCCAACAACAAGCTTCCTTTGCTCTCCACTCCTCATCCGTTTTCATAACAGTTGACCCATAAACTGATTTGAAAAGAGATTAATTTTCAGGGCAACTCCTGGTATGTAGTTTTTAATGACAGGATGCCTGTGATGTCAGTGGGATAATCTGTTTCAAAATCACAGAGGTGGGAGTGGCTGCGTGTCCTTGTTTCATGCACTCATCACAAAATAAATGAGTGGACTAGTTTTATGTTACATCATTTGGTCAAGGAAACCCACTTTATAAGAAACAGGGTGCAAATATTATATTACATCACATTAACACCTGTTTCAGTAATTCTGCACACATTAGGGTTTTAGAGGAAGTCACCCTCATAGCTAAGCTGTATGAATCAAGTCTGTCAGCCTCAGATATCCAGATTATTGGATAAGACTTCTCTTACTCCTTTCATTGCGTCTCTCGTCAGACCCCTCCATATCTGGTGGACCATGGCGAAGCTGGTCCAGTCCGCTGCAACCGTTGCAAGGCCTACATGTGTCCATACATGCAGTTCATAGAGGGAGGTCGGCGCTTCCAGTGTGGCTTTTGCAGCTGCGTCACGGAGGGTGAGTTTGTGTCTGTTTTCATGTATTTTTTTCATGCATAACTTTTTATATTAAACTCATTGTACTGACGTTATTTGTTTGCCCTTCCTGATCTTTTCCCATAGTGCCTCCACATTACTTCCAGCATCTGGACCACACTGGTAAGAGGGTGGACTGCTATGATAGGCCGGAGCTGTCGCTGGGCAGCTACGAGTTTGTGGCCACTGTCGACTATTGTAAGGTATGTCCTTACTGCAGGAAACAAACCTTTTGCTCATCTAGAGATTAATCAACCATGATCATTGTTCTAAGAGCTTTGTTTTGGTATTTTAATGCACTTCAAAATTCCAAATTATAGATTTAGCTGCGGATCGTTTACCCAGGATTCCCCTCAGGTATCTGCAAAAGTAATTCTCTGGAATAGAAGCTAGTTTCAGTTTATCACATGTCAGAATGACACAAATGAATGACTCGCGCAAGCTCAGATTTAAACGGTTAATGGCATAAAGTGTAATACTGAAGTTTCTGAAATCCATAAAATAATAAACTTTTCTGATTACAAACAATAACAGAAGATGGGAATCATTTCAAAAGCGTTTTAGCTAGCTATGATCGTTTGATTGCTAACTTGTAGCCAGCAGTGAACAAACTTTGTTGTGTAAGTCCATATTTACTGTATTGACATTACAGAAGTCTCTCGTTAGCATCTTGTAGGCTACTTGTAGCAAGGTGACGTACGCGCAACTCACATTTGCACTCGACTCACATTGGGTAGCAACACTGTCAACAACAATCTACAAAAACAAGCCAGTTTTACTCAGTTATTATCCAATGAACTAATAAAAGCAAAGCCTGTAGGGAACTGTCTCAATTGAGGTTTGCTAAAATTTGGTTTGTTCTACATTTTATTTCATTGGTATCCACTTGGAAAGGATTCTGTGCAGGTCAACAATACATTCTGTTATCTTGACGAGTGCTGGACCGATATTGGTATTGATGGGATATGGAGCTTACAAAACCAAAATAAGGACCTGTACTGTCCAGTTTCTGTCAAATTGGTTATTAGAGGAGAGAAACGTACGCACATACAGTTCTACATTAATATACCACCCTGATGACTTTGTTGTATGCTAAGATGGAATCGGTGATTACAATGTATTATTGTGAAGGAAGGAAATTTCTTTGGATACTTTCAGAAAGAAAGCTAAAAAAGGCCTTTTTTGATTTTTATTGATACACCAAGCTGATGCTACTCAGCTGATGAGCAGATGGAGTTGCAGAATCTGTCTGTGTGATTAATATCTTACTATTATTTACACATGACGTCATACATAGTATTTACTTGTCTCCAACAGAACAACAAGATTCCACAGCCTCCAGCCTTTATCTTCCTTATCGATGTGTCCTACAACGCTGTGAAGAGCGGGATGGTCAACATTGTCTGCCAGGAACTCAAGACCCTCCTAGACTACCTGCCCAGGTACTGAAACACAGAAACACACAAGGGATGAGCAGGAGGAAACAAAATGAACAGAGAGACAGGGAAAGAAGAGAGGAGAAAAGGGGAGACACATTGACCCAGTGAGGAAAAGTCAGAAAGATGGAATAGACGAGGGAAACACTATGAAGGATAGGACGGGACAAAATTAAGCATGCAGCAAGGAAAGGTAGTGGGAGTGATGGAAAATAAGGCAAGGATTTACATTGAGCTAAAGTTCTGAAGTTCATATATGGAAATGTAAACTCAACCTTTCTCCCATTTCATCCTCTGTTTCTGCATCCAGGGAGAACCCAGAAATGGACTCTGTAGTGCGGGTGGGTTTTGTCACCTACAACAAGGTTTTGCACTTCTACAACGTCAAGGCGAGCCTGGCCCAGCCCCAGATGTTGGTGGTGTCAGATGTATCGGACATGTTTGTGCCCCTGCTCGACGGCTTCCTTGTCAACGTAAACGAGAGCCGGCTTGTTATTGAGAGGTGGGAACAAACACACACACATACATTAACAAATACATGAGGTGTGTATGGACAGACTAATGGATCGGGATTACTAACATGTTGTTTGTGTTTCCAGTTTGCTGGACCAGATCCCAGAGATGTTTGCAGACACCAGGGAGACAGAGACAGTCTTTGGACCTGTTATCCAGGCAGGACTGGAGGCACTCAAGGTATGACTGTAAAGTCTTTCAAGGGGGCTATATCACAAAACCAGGATAATGGATTAAGCCGGGATATTCCTGTTATCCTGGATGAATTAAGCCTTGACTTGGTTGCACGACAGCAGAAGCACCTAAGTTACCATGGAGATTTATTCTGTGCAGATAGCCTGCTCCTGACCTTATTTTTATTAGCCTGCAT
The DNA here is from genome assembly GCA_013375575.1 of Percina caprodes. Taxonomy (NCBI): domain Eukaryota; kingdom Metazoa; phylum Chordata; class Actinopteri; order Perciformes; family Percidae; genus Percina; species Percina caprodes. The sequence goes on along the minus strand of JABXJD010000010.1, from coordinate 3,068,489 downwards.
TAAAATACAAATGGTACATATTGCTGTTCAGTAAAGCACCATTATTATTTAAAGTTGTGATTTAGATGATTTATTTATTTTTGTATTCTTTAACAAAGGACCATGTATGTTCCTTTTCCATGTGCACTGTAGTTGGCATTCTTAGCAGACAATTTGTGTTCTCCCCCCGTGAACTGCGACTATAATTTGGGTGGATTGAACTATTAATATAGGTTTTTACAATTGTAAATTTACTCCCCAATTATAGTCTTAGTTCACTGGACCAGTAACTATGTAGTTGAGACTAATGTACATACAGTAGCCTACGTTCAAGAAACAGGAGGACACCTTAATGGTTTTGGACCTTGTATTTTGTTGGGGGCAAATAACTGTGCATTAAACGTATCACTTAAACATATTCATAGTTTCTATTCAATTTCTTCAGTGTCTATGTCCATGTACAGGCCTACCAGGAAGCAAAGCATAGTGTATGTGAAGAAGGAAACTGAGGAAAAAAGTGTGGCAGAAGCAGACCAACTGAATGATATAGCCAAAGAGGGAGAGACAGAGTGAGAGAGAGATGTACAGTATGCATCACAATCTAGCATTGTAGATTAGTGGTTGTAATTGATCTTCATATTAACATTAGGCTGTCTTCTGCTCACTTTTAAGGCAAAGAGTACAACTGCTCATTTGTGCAAATAAGCCTTGAATGGTATGGCGGTTTCAATTCAGAGCAGTGGTCAGTAAATGTACAGTTTGTTTTTAGGCTGCTTACACATTCAGTCGGTCTGTGATCGTCTGCCTTGCTTTCTCTCGTTGTCCACATTACTTCATCCTGGCTAGACCTAGTCGCTCCTCCTCATTAAAAGCGAGGCTTGACCTAGTCTAATCTGTGCATCCTGGCTTGGTGCGTTTCACAAAGGCCAAGCCCGGCTGCACAGATTAGACTAGGTCAAGCCTCGCTTTCAGTTATCCTGGATTTATAAATTCTACTTTTGTGCAGTACCACTCAGGTCTTGATGAAATTCTAAGCAGTCGACTTTTCTTGTAAACAAAGTTTCTGTGTGGATCCTTGAGGTCTAACAAACATGTTGAGTGCATTTCCTTCCTCATAAAACACTTGCAAAGCAGATTTCTTTTAATCTTTTGTGTAAGCCTGCCCCATTGCTGCATTTCTTGGAGCATTACTGCCACCTGCAGATCTGTGGTGTAGTGTGAAACCACTTTGTCCTTGTGTGTATAAGACAAACATAACCAAGCATTTTTGGTTAAGTTTATACCCATTTTGGGCGGCATTCTGCCTTTATTGGAAAGCTGATCGTTAGAGTAAAAGAGGCAACAAAGGTCCACGGCCAGAATTTAAATGTGGACGCCCTGTAATGTAAAGCTTTAACTCAGACTCGTTTCCCCAGTACTTTCCAGGCACTATGAATTTCAGTTCTTGACACATAAAGTTCCCGGAACATTTTGGATTGAAACAACTACAGTATATAGTATGTATATACACCTGAGGTGACAAGAGATTTGCAATTCTAAAATTAAAAATGTATAGGAATGACTCAGCGGGATGACTCCGATGGATCTTGTCCAGTCTAAATACATCCGGATACATGACACCAAGTCTGTACTGCTGACATGCCAGAGGATTTATATGTTGTTGTGTGTCACTTTTTCAGGCTGCAGACTGCTCAGGGAAGCTCTTTGTGTTTCACACGTCTCTGCCCATCGCAGAGGCTCCTGGAAAGCTAAAGAACAGAGAAGACAAGAAGCTGGTTGGGACAGATAAGGAGAAGGTTGTAGCCAGTTTATTGTCCACTTGTCCAATTGTTACAAAGTGATCTGTTGTATGTAGCATTGTAAAATGTATCTAATTTCTTTGGGGCAAAAGATTCTTATATTAGCAAAAAGACTCCACACTGACTCCCAGTCCTCTCCTGTCACATCCACAGTCTCTGTTTCAGCCCCAGGTGAGTTTCTACAACACCCTGGCTAAGGAGTGTGTAGCCCAGGGCTGTTGTGTGGATCTCTTCCTCTTCCCCAACCAGTATGTGGACGTTGCCACATTAGGGGTGGTTCCTGTCTCCACTGGAGGTTCTATCTACAAATACACCTACTTCCAGGTGAGAGAAAATCACCCTCATCCTTCTTCAGTCTCATTGTGCTGCATGTTTTCCTCTCACATTGGTTATATTTAGGCAACCTGAGGTGCATTTTATGATGTATAATGCTGCCATTTCTCAGTGTATTTTGCTCTGAAATACCAGCTGGAGCATTCAACACCATGTACCTTTTGTGTGTAACTCATGGCGTGTTATGTCATTCCAGGCTCAGTCGGACACGGAGCGATTCCTGAACGACCTCAGACGAGACGTTCAGAAACTAGTAGGCTTTGATGCCGTCATGAGGGTGCGAACCAGCACAGGTGAGGCTCCCACAGAAAAACAGGCAGACCGAGAGATTTGTAACAACCCGACTTTCTGATCCCACTGCCTCCCCTCCCCTCAGGTATCCGGGCGACAGACTTCTTCGGCTCCTTCTTCATGAGTAACACCACAGATGTGGAGCTGGCAGGCCTGGACTGTGACAAGGCCATCACTGTCGAGTTCAAACACGACGACAAGCTCAGTGAGGAGACGGGGGCACTCATGCAGGTGTGTGCCACAAAATCCTTTAAGGAGAAGGGAAGACATTTTTAGTTATAGTTTCCAAGTCAGACATTTTAGAATAGTCTAAGCTTTCGAATACTTCCAAACACCAGCGATCAGATTACTGCTGGTTTTCATGTGCAACAAGGTATTGTAGTTGATTGGAGTCACCAAACCTGGCATCGCTGACATCAAATCAGTCCGTTAATCTGGCATCCAATTCCTCAAAAAATTTGAATACCAACCAGCAAAGATTTGATGGAGCTGCCTCAACTGCAATTTAAACCTGTGAAGCCTGGTCCACAGCTAGATCTTGTGCATAGTACATTTGGTAGAAAGGGAACAACTAAATGTAAACACTGCCTTAGTCAGCTTATTTGTAAGAAATGCACATCTTGTTTGTTTCCCTGTAGTGCGCCGTGCTTTACACCAGCTGCAGCGGTCAAAGGCGTCTCCGCGTCCACAACATGGCGGTCAACTGCTGCTCTCAGTTGGCTGACCTCTACCGTAACTGTGAAACGGACACAATCATCAACTTCTTCTCCAAATATGGTGAGGACGAGCTCACACAGCAAAATATCTTCTTTGTTGTTATGGCGGGGGGCTGAAGGAGAGCATACAATACAAATGTGCACATCTGGCATTGTACTCTAAAAGTCTGAATAGGGTGTGAGTGGAGAAATAAATGAGTAACATTTTCTAATAATACTATCAAGTAAATCCAGAAAGTTACTGCTGTTCTTGATAGCTTGTTGATGTAAATGTTTACAGCTTAATGTTTTTCCTTTTCAAAGATCAGTATAATACACCTTATTTTATTGTTTTTGTGTGTTACAGCTTTCCGAGGCCTCCTGACCAACCCCACTAAGGCAGTAAGAGACACTCTAATCAACCAGTGTGCTCAGATTCTGGCCTGCTACCGAAAGAACTGTGCAAGCCCCTCATCAGCTGGTCAAGTACGGAAAACTCCTTAGGAGTGTGTGGGTGTGGTTGTGGGGGTGGGTGGGTCGGTCGGTCACATATTCACATATTAAGTGTCACTTTAGGTATTTACTGGTACATCCCTAACCGTACCTCTGTCTGTGTTTCCCCAGCTGATCCTTCCAGAGTGCATGAAGCTGCTACCGGTCTACCTGAACTGTGTGCTAAAGAGTGATGTGCTGATGCCGGGAGCAGACGTCTCGTTGGACGACCGGGCTTACCTGAGGCAGCTGATCAGTGGCATGGACGTCACAGAGAGCCACATCTTCTTCTACCCCCGCCTGCTGCCACTGGTGAGACTCACTCACTCACTCACTCACTCTTTCACTCACTCACTCACTCACATAAAACACACACTCGCATAAAATACACAAAGATCTCCTCTCGTCCTTTCACCTGTTGGATGGTTATGAAATCTTCCTGTATTATATGGCTCAGTACCAATGTCCACCATACCCACTGAACCCTGACAATCTTTACATATCGTCACCTGTGTGAAAATAGAGTAATTTTTGATATGGAGTTTTATATAACTACTTGCTGCTCTGGTACTCAATATGATAATAGCCTGTCTTTTATTAATAATAGTTTTATCAAACCAGATAAAAATAAATCTGCATATTTATGCACTCATAGAACAGAGATGCAGACACAACACTTTTATTTCTGATGGGGTAATGCTTTTGTACTTCCTCCATGGAAACTATTTTTATCATTCGAATGCTACATTGTGAAAATCTCTTGCGTTAACGTCTGCAGCATCAGAGACTTTACTACTTTACCTGCCAGCTTTGCACACTAGTGTTTAAACTGTGAAAAAGAGAAGACTATTGTAAGACTAAAGCTGAAACTGCAAACATTGTGTTTATTAGTTTCTATTAATTATTTCAGCTTTTTGAGTGGCAAAGAGCCTATGTAGAATACACACAATACATATATTGTATGCACAGAAAAAGCAGGTGATGCTGGGTGCTTTACTTCCTCAAGTCTCTGTTCATCTCTGCTGTTAAAACAATACTAAGAAAAAAGAAGAAAAAAAAAACATTACAGGAGAGAAAAATGAAGCCATTTTATTTTGACTAAATGCACTGTTTGCTCAGGAAATGGCAACACTAACACATTCATCTGTTGTTTCTTTAGACAAAGTTGGAAAGCGGGTCGTTGCCAGTGGCGTTGAGGGACTCTGAGGAGAGGCTGTCCAAAGGTGGAGTTTACCTCCTGGAAACGGGACTGCACCTCTTTCTATGGGTGGGAGCCAGCGTTCAGCAGGAGCTGCTACTCAACATTTTCGGCACGCAGAGCTTCAGCCAGATAGACCCGAACTTGGTGAGAGGAAACAGATCTGCTTTCATGTTATCTTTGACTCACTGCTAATAATAATAATATTCTCAGATTGATTTCACCCTGTCTTTGTTGGCCTAATTTTCAAAATTGTGTATCATTTCCGAATGTCACTGCTCTGTGTTTCAGACAAGTCTGCCAGTGCTGGACAACCCCTTCTCTCAGAGACTCAGAGACATCATCGAATCGTTCAGAGCACAGCGATCACGATACATGAAGGTAAAGTTTCTCTTTTCCTTTTTACCTCACTTTGTCGTGCTTTTGTTATTTTCTCTGTCCTGTCTAGGGCTGGATGCTGTTTAAAATGTGCCTCGATATCAGTGGAAATATAGAAAAAGAAAATATAATATATGATTAATCAATAGTGAAAACAATCATTTGCTGCAGCCCTACTTGACAGTTTTTGAAACTAGACTGTAGGGACCTATTAAGGTTTGAGCTCTCTCCTCTCTTTCTCCTTCTCTTTGCAGCTGATGGTGGTGAAACAGGAAGACAAAGCTGAGCTGATATTCAGGCACTTCTTGGTCGAGGACAAAAGCGCCAGCGGAGGAGCGTCATACGTGGACTTCTTGTGTCACATGCATAAGGAGATCCGCCAGCTTCTCAGCTAGGCTTACAGACACCAAGCTTCACCAGTATGACCCAAACACTGACACCCCCCCCATCCCCCCAGGTTCACCCTTCTTTGTGAAAGAAAGCGCTTTATCTTTTCTTTTTTTAAGCCCTAATAAACTAAAGCTCTCTCTCTGTGTGTGTGTGTGTGTGCGTGTGTGTGTGTGTGTGTGTGCGTGTGTGTGTGTGTGTGTTTGCGCGTGTGTGTGTGTGTGTGTGTGTGTGTGTGTGTGTGTGCGCGCTTGCGTGCGTATGTGTATGTGTAAGAGAGCTTTACTCTGCCTCAAATCTACAACTCCTACACAGCAGGAGCAAAATAACTAACGAGGGAAGGTAATGTGTATATACACAATTAAACAATTATGTATGCAACTGAGTGAGAGAAAGAGACAACTGGCTGATGTTGACTGTAGTCGGTGTACTGTCTATTACTAGCACTGAAAGGCTGTTTTGGGTGCATTAATGACCCTCCGATGGCAAACGCTTTTTATATGATTAAATCCCAATAGAGTGAAGGACATCTACATACCAATACATACATACATGGAATTAAATAAATGCTGTTCTTTCTCTCTCTTCTCCCCTTTAATCATGGCCTTAGTACCCCCCTCCCCATGCTGCTCCAATCATCCATAATGTGTGTTAGTTTTTCCAGATGTGAGAGGATTAGTCCTGAACAAATTATTTTGATTTTTTTTCTTTCAGGTGTGAGCATCCAAATTTAAGCCTACATTGATAGCTCAAACTGAGTCTCATGAATTTTTACCTACAGAAGTATCCTGAAATGTAAAATCTGGTTTTAGTGTCCACAAGTGAACTGAAAATAAAGGTGCACGTGGCTGCTCTGTTATTACAATAATTGGTATAATCCAAATTTGTTGCGTTATTGATTTGGCTCAGATGTTTGGTCACTGATGAGTCAGATGTGCATTTCAAGTTGTTACGATTCTGTTATGAGAGGAAGCTTTCATTAGTTCAAAGTCTATGCAGCAAAGAGGCCAGACACAAAATAAAATAAAATTAAGAATATAAAGAAATGGACGGGTGTGAACTTTTAATCTCAGCATCAAAGCGACAAGAAAATCCTCCTCATGGTTAGTTTCTGTTGTTGATGTGTAGTGCTGCAGACTTTATATTAATCTGATGTTCTGATGTCAGAAAAACAATTTCCAGCACGATATGACAGCGGTCATCAGTTAATGTTTGCAAATTTTGAGTTGTCTCCACACTGATGGTGTTCAGTGTGTAAATAAAATATATAATCTGTACAGAATTAATAGAAAATAACAATTTTAAAGATCTGCCTGAACAGCTGTGGTTTGTTGATGGTTGGTTTCTCTGTCACAAATGGCAAAATATAAAAATCATGGCTTTTACTGAAGAGCGGAAGACGCCTTTGAGTGTGTGCTTGTGTGTGTGTGTGTATGTGTGCGCACACGTAAAAATGTGTGTGCGAGAGAGACTGTCCGTGTGAATGTGGGGTCGGTCCTGGTGAATTTCTGCTGAGGAACAGAGGGATCAGCCAACTCGCACGCTACCCCTGAGATTAAATTCAGTCTTCTTCATTTATCACTTTCTGTTCCTTTTTTAACTGTGACTTTTGTTTGTTTGGTGTAGCCCTCTGTTCCGTCTTTACATTCACTGACCTTGATTGGCCCACCGTCTTGACTGTAATCTTATTTTCTGTTCCTTTTTTTTTTTTTTTTCTTTGATTTTTTTTTTTTTCATTGCCTCTTGGGACTGCTAATAAAATGATTGTTAAAAGTGAAACTCACTCAACACATTGTGCTTTAACCTTCTCTGGTGGTTTTTGTATCGTCACTAAAAAAAAGGTTTATTCCAAAATATACATTACATAGTTTAAATTTGGCCAAAATACATTCTATTCATATTGCTGTACAAGGGGGAATAATTGCAAAAGTTTTTTCACTTACTCTTAATATCTAGACATGCTGATAAATGTATTGGAGGAATATGTTCTCGATTTTTAATTCCAGTCTACACAAATACAAAGGAGGTGATTGAATTTTGTTTGTTGTTCATCACCAAAGCTATTACAGTTCATCGTGAGGGGATCATAAATGTCAAAACTAAATTTCATGGCAATTCATCCAATAGTTGGAGAGACATTTTAATCAAACCCACAATGTCAATCTCATGGTAGCGCAAATTTAAGGGATGCTTTTCCCAAAAAAAGGTCTATAATACGAACGTATGTGAAAAGAAATGAGCTGCGCCCAATAAAGTATATCTTTGTGTTTTTAGTAGTTGGTCTGAGAGACCAATCTCTCAAAGCCTAGGCAAATAAAACCATAACTATCTACAAGGCTAGATGGTAATTTTATTTAAAAGTGCCTTGTAAGTTACCCAAGGACACTTCACCAAACCAGATTGAGAGACAGTCAATATATAAAGATAAGAAAAAGATGGCAACAACATTACAAAGTAAATGATATATACACAGATGAAAGAATCCATTCATAATGAACAGATTAAAAACAGGCTTTAAATTGTGTCCTAAAAGAAACAATGGGCGTAGTCTGGACATGTTCTTCAGGTGGAAAAATACAGCTAGAGGTGGAGACATGCTCATTTGTTATGTAGATAAGCCAACCTTTTCATGAAGTTTAAAGCTCAAGAGCAGGGAAAATGAAAATACAAAATTATGTTGCATGTCCTCAGTGTCACTATGTCCAGGTAATATCTAGCACAGGTACACCGTAGAGTCCACCCAGCCAAGCTGAAAGCCTGGGTAGACGGGCTCAGTGAAGGTGGTGTAAAAGGTGTGGAGGAGGGTCAGTGCACCACAGGAGACCCTGAAGAAGGACAGCCTCCCCACTGGCCACTGCAGATACACTCCTACTTTATTGGAGCTGGGTGGCACAATTACAGCAGTGCTCTCGCCTGCGTGCCAGACCCTGTAGCCATCTTTGGTGCAGTTCAGGCCCCAGGAAGAGTCATTTCTGCCTAACCAGCCTTCATGACCCTCTCCCTTCCTGCACATCCTTCTGTAGGCTACTCCAATGAAACATCTGCCACTCCATTCTGTCTCCCAGTAGCAGCTCCCAGTCAGCCCCTCCCTGCACAACACCTGTCTCCAGAAATCAAACCTTTCCAGGTGATCAGGATATGGCTGCTTGGTCCAACGTGTCGCTTTCCTGTTTCCCTCGAACAGAGAAAGGTCTCTGTGTGCTGTGTTTGGGTCCAGGGTAAGTTTTTTGGTGTCTGATAAAACAGATCAGATCATGTCAGTTAGTATTATTTGTTACTCAAAGCTGAATTACAAGTTTACAAAGAAAAAGAGAAGTGCTGGTTACTCACATTTCTTTGGACCTGGCTGAATCCTGGATTCACCACACTGCTCCACACTAAAACATATCAGAAGAACAATTTTCTGACACACCAATTAATGATGAATTATATCACTCATTTTCCTTGCCATAACCTGGTGCCTACATAACCCATAATGCACCTCGACCACTTAAGCCCCCTACCTTATTTATAAAGTGCCTGGTGCCACAAAAGGCTTTATAAATGTTTCGCTAGACCTGTAAAGAGACTTGTGTAAAATCTGTGGAGTTTCCCAACTTAGCATTAAAGTTAAATATTAAAATAGATCATTTCATTTCATTTGTCCAAGAAAAACTAACTTCTTACATGAAGATAAAAAAAAAAGATTTGACCAATACTGAATTTTGAGACTGATACTGATTTCTTTTTAGAAATAAGAAAAAATCTGATAACAATACATTGTTTTCAATATTTATTTCAAGTTTTAAACTAAACTCATGAAATAATAAAAAAGGTGTAATAAAGAATACCTAAGTTCGGTAGGCCTATTTAAACAAAATTGTGACCAAGATACTGTGCGCACTGAGATAATAATCTCATCAGTGCTCTGTGGTAAATTTAATTAATTTCAAATATATCTTAGGTACGTCTACACTGCAGTGTACCGATCAGCATTCATACCAATATATCTGAGATATGCTAATTTCGTCCTGATGGTTTATCATTCCCGCTCTAGTCAACACCACCACCCACCTGAGTTTCTGCAGGCTGCATTGTGGGTCGTCCTGCAGTGCAGACAGCAGCTGCAGGCCAGAGTTTCCTGGGTGGTTGTAGCTCAGGTCGAGCTCTCTCAGAGAGGATGAGTTCAAAGCAGATGCCAAGAACGTGCAGCCTTCCTCTGTCACTCTGCACAGGACCAAACTTCAAAACAGACACCAACACATGTCATCCAACTGATCTCAAGTACAGCAGCAACAGAATGTGGCTCTATCCTCCTGTTAATGGAATTTAAAAGGGGGGACTTACATGAGTATTTCCAGTTTACAGTCAGGACTCCCCAGTCCGCCAGAGAGCTTTCTTATTCCTACGTCCTGAAAGTCATTGTCAGAGAGGTCCAATACTTTCAGCTGGCAGGAGGCTGAGCTGATAACTGAGGCCAGGGCATCGGCGCTGTGCTCTGTTAGGTTGCAGCTCTTCAGTCTAAACAAACAGAAAATGTAAAAAAAATAAAACATTTGCTAAGAACTCGTAAATAAAACCTCTTTATTTGACTCAGAGAAAAAAAAGTAATAAAGTTTTGACCTGAGTGTCTCCAGTTTGCTGTTCTTTAATCCATCAGAGAGCAGTATCATTCCTGCATCTGTCAGGTTGTTGTTACCCAAGTCCAGCTCTCTAACTTGGGATGTTTTGATGCCATTTGCCAGGTCTTCACAGCAAGTCACAGTGAGGTTACATGCATTTAGACTGCAGGAGGAAAGACAGTATGACAGAGGTGAGTAATATCATGAAGAAAGATTAGACATACTGCACATCATTCACCCCTGCTTGGAATATGAAATAAGTAGCTTGAGTATAATGCAAAAAAGGCACAAAAATTGCTGTAGTCAGTGATAATTTTCTGAGGGTTTGTTTCATAGTTACATGCTAAAAGCATCTAACACTGCCAAACAGGCTTATCTGGTGTTGAAATACATTTTAAAATTTCTTAGATTGCTTTTCCCTTAATGCTTGAAAATATCACTGAAAATGACTATGACATGAAAATTTCACTTTATGAGGTTTTTTAACATTAAAATGTGTACCCCCGAGCCTGCCTATGGTCCCCCAGTGGCTAGAAATGGCAATAGGTGCAAACCGAGCCCTGGGTATCCTGCTATGCCTTTGAGAAAATGAAAGCCCCTTATGAGGTCATAAGGGGCAGCAAGATTATCTCCCCTTTCTCTGCTTTGCCTGCCCAGAGAATTTGGCCAACCCATGAGAGAGAGACATCCTGGCTCAGTTGGTCAGGGCCACACCCCCATCCTCCACCTTGCCCCCCTCTCTCCTCATCTCTAGTGGTCTCTAGGCTCTAGTGGCTGTAATTCTGCACCAAAGCTGAATTTTGGCAAAGAGTTTTCAGATATGTTATTAGGGGACCACTAAGGTCTATATAAAAGCATCCAAAAAGCACCATGTCAAGGGACCTTTAAGATACAAAAAAAAAGTATAGCTAGCTTTCTATCAGTTTTTAGATAGCACTTACTTTGCCACTCGGGCTGTTTTCAGGACAGGCAGCAGCCTCAGAAGACCTTCCTCTGATCTGGTGTAGTTGCTCAGTTCAAACACATTCAGCTCTTCTTCTGATGTCAGTAATACAAAGACCAGAGTGGCCCACTGGGCAGGTGAAAGTTTGGCCTTGTTAAGACTGCCAGAGCTCAGGTAGCTCTGAATCTCCTCCACGAGAGAGTGGTCGTTCAGCTCGTTCAGACAGTGAAAGAGATTGAGGCACCTGTCTGGAGATGGATTTGCCCTGATCCTCTCCTTTATGTGCTTAATGATCTCTGTTCTTATCCTTGGCGTTGTTCTGTTGCTGGTCATCAGATGTTTCAACAGAGTCTGGTTTGATTCTAGAGACAGGCCCAGAAGAAAGCGCAAAAAGATGTCGAAATGTCCATTTTCGCACCGCAAAGCCTTTTCAACCGCTTCTTTGTAGAGGATGAGCTCAGATGAGTCTCTGAAGGGGAAACGTCTCGAGGCTGACGACTTCTTGACCAGGACGTTGATTTTGTCGTTGTAGAACGTGAGGTTGACGTACAGCGCAGCAAAGAATTCCTGGACGCTCAGATGCACAAAGCAGAACATCTTCTCTCTGCACAGTGTCAGCTCCTCACTGAAGATCTGCGTGTAGACCCCTGAGAACATGGACGCCTGTGTGACATTGATACCATTGCTGATGAGGTCGCTTTCATAGAAGATCAGGTGGCCCTTCTCGAGCTCTTTGAAGGCCAGTTTGCCCAACGCCATGAGGTTAGTTCTCATGCAGTCAGCATTTGAGTCTCTTCTTCCAGGACGCCTCTTCTTCATGTCCTCCACGTACAAGGACAAGAAATGTATATACATCTGAGTGAGAGTCTTTGGCGTGTCTTTACTGTCTGTCGTTGGCAACCTCTTCTCAAGAACACTTGCCGCCATCAAGCAGAAGACCGGAATGTGGCACATGATGTGAAGACTCCTGCAGGATTTCACATGCGCGATCACCCTGTTTGCCAAGCTCTCATCACTGATTTTCTTCCTGAAGTACTCATCTTTCTGGGGGTTGTTGAACCCTCGCACCTCTGTCACGAGATCAACGTACTCCAGAGGGATCTGATGGGTAGCCATGGGGCGAGATGTTATCCAAACAAGAGCCAAAGGAAGCAGTCTTCTTCTGATGAGGTTGATCAGAAGCACCGCAATCGTGGTCGTCTGTGACACATCCGAAATTATTTCACTTTTGTGGAAATCCAAAGACAGGCGGCTCTCGTCCAGGCCATCCAGGATGAAGAGCATTTTGTGTTCACCATTGGTAAAGATTCCTGTGTATTTTGTTTCAGGGAAAAAGACACTGAGAAGCTCCACCAGACTGAAGGTTTGCTTTCTCATCAGATTCAACTCTCGGAAAGGGAGAGGAAATACAAAATCCAGGTCTGTGTTTTCTTTCCCCTCAGCCCAGTCTAGAGTGAATTTATTGGCAGATACCGTTTTTCCGATGCCAGCAACTCCCTGTGTGATCACGGTTCTTATGGGTTGGTATTGCCCCGGTTGAGGAACAAAGAGTTTATTGAAGTGGATTGATTCATCTTGTGCCGAATGTATTCTGGATGCCATCTCAATCTGTCTCACCTCATGCTCCATATTGACTTTACCACTTCCTCCCTTATTGATGTAGAGCTGTGTGTAGATCTTATTGAGGGGTATCTTGTTTGTGGTCGTCCCCTCGAGCATGAGGCTGAACTTCCCTGTCAGATTAGATTTCACTTTCTCTTGACATTTTGCAATCTTATTGTCTGAAAGAGAAAATGCATTCAAAGGTTATATGGAGTTTTCCCCCTTAAGAATCCAGTTGTTCTGTTAATATGAGAACTTTAAGAAGCAGGCTACTCACTTTGGAGTTGCAGAGCATCACTGTCTGCTGTGTCATAGTTCAATGTTTCTTCTGATGAAATGACAAAAGAAGAAAAACGATAAGCAAAGCCCAAACCTTAAGTTTCAGCCACTCCTGCATCTCATATATCTACCTTGGTTGGTTGAGATATTGATGTTCATGGTGGTAATGTTAGAACCAATAATCATGGGGGCGACCACATTGCCTCCACTTTGAGCGGTGCAGATGGGTTGGAAATGATGAACTGTAGCCTGAATGGAGGCAGCCATCTCTGAGAGAAACCACAAAACATGTCAGCAGTTTGTTACATAAACACAGTGTAATGGTGAGTGATCACTAGAGCAGGTTTAGAGACTTTTTTAAAAATGTTTCTGGTGCTTTTCAGATGATTAATGTGTTTAACTGTTCCTCACTCAAATCTTATATTTACAATTTTTGGAACTGAACTGGGTCCCATTCATTGCCACAGGAACTTCTTATTCTTAATTTGACATCCTTACCTTGAGACGCCTTGTCTGCTTGAACACTCTTTTGTTCCATTTTTTTCTCATCAGCTCACTGGCAGCCCACCTGATTTTTATCAGTTCATAATCCTCATCAATGGTCTTAAATTGGCCCTATAAAATGAGACCTAGACTTCATCTGTACAGTTCATGTCAGCTACTTCCAGCGTATCAAATAACTGCTCATACAGACTATATAAAAAAACTTAAATACATATTGAAAAACAAAAACAACTGACACATACAGTATATACTGACAGTACAGTCAAGTCTTGTATTGAAATCCAACAGATTAAAAATTTAAGGAAATGCTTACCTGCTCAAATAACAACTGCGATCGCCATTTGATTCACACACTGACAGTGGCTGCTTGTAAGCAGAGGAGCATTCATACTGTACAGAAATGAGACACTGTCTCTCGCTTCTTTCCTGGGTGAAAAAAACAGGAAGCTGGGGTTTCTTCAGTTCTCAGAAATTATCTGCAGTTCTTAAAACAGTTTCATTTATTACAAAATGAACTTCCGTTTCAAAAGATTTGCTACAACATGTTTTGTTTAGTTTTATTGGAAATGATAACTTTATATTGTTAATTGTTATTTGTTGGCATCAAATAAAAACATTGAAAATGTTGCAGTATTGCCATTGGTGGAATAAGTACATACATACATATACTCAAGAACTATAATTAAGTAAAAATGTCAAGGTACTTTACTTGATAATTTCTATTTCATGCAACTTACTTGTTCTTTTTTTGTCTGACAGCTTTAGTTACTTTTCACTTTCAAATTACAATTTTCAGACCTTTCCTGTCCAGTGAAAAACATGTATCTCCAGATGTGTTGATTTTGAGATTTTGTGATCCACTTAAGGATGGAGTGTTTCTTTGTGTTAAGACAATTTTCCGACTTCTTAAGCTACCAAAGTTTTTAAAAAGCCTCTTGGATACATTGGAAAAGGCATCGTCACAAAGCTAAAAACAGGGCTGTTTCTCTGACACCATGTAAAGTGGTCTTTTTGGAGATATAAGGTTCTCACAGATCAGCTGCACTTGACTGACTTTTAGTGGAGAGAGCCCTGTATTACATCACACTTGTGCCAGTCTAATAATAGTTATAAAAAAGTCAGGTACACATATGTTTTGCATGCTCTAATCATTAATCCTGTTCACATATTCTGCAGTTTTTTCAGCAGTCTGAGTTAAAGGGTCATGGTATGACATGTTTTTTTATATTAATATGCATTCCACCAGCCTGCCTATGGTCCACCAGTGGCTAGAAATGGCAATACGTGTAAACCGAGCCCTGGGTATCCTGCACTGCCTTTGAGAAAGTGAAAGCGCAGATGGGCCGATCTGGAATCTTGCTCCTTATGAGGTCATATGGGGCAAGGTTACCTCCCCTTTCTCTGCTTTGACTGCCCAGAGAATTTGGCCCACCCATGAGAGAGAGACATCATGGCTTTCAAACGATCAAAGTGGCAATTGGTCAAGGCCACATCCCCATCCTCCACCTTGCCCCTCTCCTCCACAAAAGCTACAGACTCAGAAATGGCACCTACTAAGGAAAGCTCCTTGTGGGACTGGCTCTAGTGGCTGTAATTCTGCACCAAGGCTGAATTTTGGGAAAGAGACTTCAGATATGGTATTAGGGGACCACTAAGGTCTATATAAAAACAGCCAAAGAGCACCATGTCATGGGACCTTTAATTAAATGAAGCTGGGATCCAAAGTTGTTCTGTGTTTTTAGTGTGATCTGAATCTTCAGGTCAAGGCTCTAGATTATACCATTACATAATGATTATAGAATCAATTTGTCAACCGTATAAGTCATCCTCGTGATAAATCTCCACCTCTTCTTCTTTTTTCTTCAAAAGAGCTTTATTAAAGTTTTACACAATACAGGTTATCAACAGTTGGCGTAAATTAGAGTGCATGTGCTAAAGTGCAAAGAGTATAAAGAGCAAAGTATTACAAGTTAAGAATGTCCCAAGGAAGGAGCTGATTTATGGCTTTACACCACACACTTTGAGTTTGTCCCAGACTTCTGTTGCTCTAAAATAATCTATCAGGAGATGCTGTTGTGTCTCATCATCGTTGCAATTAGTAATTGGACATGTTTTGGTTTTTACGTAGCAACTCCAAGACACACTCTAGGCTCTCTGAGAGGTTCTTATTTTTTTTTTAAATTTCAGGAGCAGGGTTCCTTCGTCATGTGATAAATGTTTGTAATTAATATAACCACCATATTTAAAATCATTCATTTAAAAAAAAACATTTTTACTCAGGAGTCCATTGCGATCAATTTTAAGTTTTTCATATTCATCTATAATCCTCCACTTGGAGCGGTCACCGACCCAGAGAGCATTTCTTGATATGGCTGCTGATACATTTTTCACAAAGGATATATAAAATCTTTTTCCCATATCTAATGCCCCCAACCCCATATTCTTTGCTTTTATACATGATTTCTCTTTTTGTTCCCCATACCAAATTTACACACTGTTTATTTAGTTGAACTATCATTTTGTGAGCTGGAGGAAAGATGTTAGCAAGAAAAAGGATTTTGGATAGGATTAACGTTTTGATGATATTGACTCTTGATTTCTAATTGGTGTTTTTATTTTCCCATTTTTTTACTTCCTCTTTAACCTCACTGAGTTTACTCTCCCAGATTCTTTCACTACAGTTTTTATTACAAATGGTTAAACCCAGGATTTTTTAATTTCATCCTTTACTTTAATGTTAATTCCACGTTTTCCATGTTTCGTTCGTATCCAAACACCTGCTGTTTTATCATGATTTAACTTTGCACCAGAAGCTAATTCATATAAATTTAAATGATTGGTTAAAACATCCATCTCTATCTGATTTTTGATAACAACTGTGACGCGTCTGCATATGCCACGGCAGTAACTTTGGGCACTAGCCCAACGTGCGTGCTGGATATGAGACTCTCCGAGTTAATGGTTCTGATCAGGGGGCTGATGGCCAGGATGTATAAGGCAGCGCTCAGAGGGCAGCCCTGTTTCACCCCCCCTCTCTCCAAATTAAAAGGCTCTGTTAAAACACCATTTACATTTATACAAACACTACATTTGACACACAGACATTTGATTAAATTAATAAAGGTTTCCGCGAAACCATAATGCTTCATTACCGCCCATAAATAGTCTCTAGAGACATAATCAAAGTCTTTTTTTTGGTCTAGCCCGATTATATAAAAGTCTTTTTTCCCAGGTTCATTTATCATTTCTCTCAGTGTGCAGAGGTTATCCCACATTAAATGGACTTTTATGGTACACGTTTGTTCTCTCTCTATGATTTCATCTAATATATTAAATAATCTATTCATAATTACTTTAGCTAATATTTTATTATCAGTATTCATTATAGTCAAATGTCTGTAATTATTAATGTAATTTGCATCATCTTTTTTATACAATAAGCACATTACACCCTGATAAAATGATTCCCCCATACAGCCTCTGTTCAGTCCATCATTATACATCTCTGTGAGGACATTTATTACTTCATCGATATTTAATTGATTAACTCTGCAGACAGACCATCAGGGCCGGGGCTTTTACCAACATTAAGTTGTTTGATGGCCTGCAGAACTTCTTCCTTTCTAATGTTTCTCACGAGCTCTGAAAAGTTCAGAGAGCTGTATGAGGGAAGTTTATCTAATAAAATATTTACACAGCCGGTGTCAATTTGTATTTGTTTGTATGCATCAGCACATAATTCTCTGATCACTTGTCTTTTTTGGTTTTCTTCAAAAACTACTCCACCGTCCTGTTTCTTTATAGATTTAATACATTTACTTTCAATTTGCTTTAAGGGTGTGTGTTAAATGACCTCTATTATCTGTATGTGTTTGTTTATAAGTATTACATAATATTTCCTGATTAAAGTTATCTAATTGTTTTTTTATTTCCAACATGATTTCATCATCAGAGTTTGATTTTCTTCATCTGTTTTAAGTTAACATATCGCTCCATCAAGGCATTATATTTTATATTTTTAATCTTATTTATTTCTCTACATTTAAATCTGAAGAAAATCTTTCAATCTTCATTTTAATAATTCCCATAATTCTATATTAGATTTAGTTGTAATTTTACATTTTAGTTGTAAGATTTTATGGATTTCTTGTTTTAATTCTATTAATATGCTGAGTTCTTTAGGCACTGAGAATTTAATTTCCAGAAGCCTCTAGTTTCTGAGGACCCAGAAGATAACACTGTGTGAACTACAAGATGATCAGAGAATTAATTCCATACTGTACCATAACGAAGGACTTTAAAGTGATTAGACTATGCGGGTCTTTGTCTTCTGGTTAAAACGGGTAAATTGAACCCCGACAGGATAAATACAGCAACACACGTCTATTAATTGGGCTTCATCACAAATTTCTTTTAAAAGCTTACCTTCAGTAATTTATAAACGTTGGGACTAACTATATCATTTTCATTAGTAACTAATTAGTAAGTATGTATTAAAATCACCACAAAGAAAAAGTTTGTATCCAACTGTTAAAAGCTCTCTAAGTCTTTTAAATATTTGAGTATTTTTAACTATTTCCAGAGCAGTGTACACATTAATAACTCAATATTTCTCACCTCTATAACAGAAATCAATCATAATTAATCTACCTGGAATTATATCTCTTCTTCGTATTATAACAACATAATTCATTTTAAAGAATATACCAACACCATCGGCTCTACTTTCTCAAATAGATATTATACTCTGCCCTTTGTTCCACCTATCATAAACATCTGCGACATCATTCTAAGTGCTCAGTCTGAGCTCCTGGGTACACAAGATGTCAAAGTCAGTCTAGATATATCTAGAAATTTCAATTTCGTATCTCTGAATCTACTCGATTTGATGCCGTGTGCGGTCCAGGTGGATATTTTAAGACAGGACATGATGTTTTTGAGAGAAAGCTAAGCCTATGGTGTCGGTTTATCATCCAGGCATTTATTATCTTTTTCATGGGGTGTGTTAACGTCTATTTCTTTCTTCTTTTTTAAGGGACGTTCAAATTGGCACTCTGGCTCAGGAGACTCTACTTCCAGGATGGGTAGCTGGATGCTGCTGCTGCTCACCATGTCCACCACCAATCTGGGGATTGTACTCGCCCGGATTTTGGGTGTCTGCCTCCTTTTGCGTCTCACCAGGCTGCAGGGTTGCAGGGTGTCCTCATCTGTGTCCAAGTCCGAGGAAAGTGGTTGGATTGGGGTAATTTCAGTAATGCCTTCATTGAGCATGTAATCCTGAACATTGTTTGTTCTATTTTGCACTGGACATGTATGTATGAATGTATGTATGCATTCAGAGGCTAGAAGTAGAAAACATAAGCACTTCATTGGTGACTTTCCTGATCATATATATGCAAATAGGAATTTATTCAGAGTTTATGTGCCCCAACACTTACAGTATTTTGCGTTGCTCAACATCTTCTCCAAGACGCTGCACTGAAGGTTTTCCACATGTTTGGAAACATTTATCAGT
This sequence comes from Percina caprodes, assembly GCA_013375575.1. Lineage (NCBI taxonomy): Eukaryota > Metazoa > Chordata > Actinopteri > Perciformes > Percidae > Percina > Percina caprodes. The sequence continues at coordinate 3,049,493 of JABXJD010000010.1, read as the reverse complement.
GCTTGTGGAAGTAGCTGTGGATCTGGCAGTACGTTCTGAGCTCTGGAACAAAATCAAGAATTTAAGGGTTATGTTCATTCCTTGTAAAGTTTTGTAAAGTTGGAAGATTTTTAGTTTATATCCACCACGTTCCACTTCCAGGATTTCTCAGTTACCACCAGAAATTCCGCCGGATGTCACTTTTTGGGGCCGGCCGTTCGTTACCTTCTGCTTTCTTTGTGTTGGAATTTTAATCTCCTTTGAATTTATGAGGACCGTGGTTAACTGCCTCTCAGTTCTCTGCAGGGTAAATCCAGACAGCTAGCTAGACTATCTGTCCAATATGAGTTTTCTGTTGACAACTAAAACTACTTTTGAACGTACACATGTTCCACCAAAACAAGTTCCTTCCCGAGACTATTTTGCAGCGTCTCTGTGCGGAGCTTAGTGACTAAAAGATTTTTAACTCGCATGTACAGTACATCTTTGCCACAGATCACGTTTATATGGGAGATGGAATCTGTGTTAGTGTCTAATGTGAGGCTTCAGTAGTCTCACTAAGTTAAAACTGGGGGTATTTTAAGTTACAGTTATGCACATTATGAAATTCCTTTTTTGTTACTATGAGGCATATGCAGCTCAGAAAACATTATTAACCTTACAGAAGGCAAAGGCTTTAAAACACACAAAAAAGATGAATACTTACCGTTCCATTTCAGTCCTAAAGTTCTGCAAATAAAACAAGAAAAGCATTAGCAGTTTTCAGATTACTTTGTATGAATTGGACCTTTCTGAGTTTTAATAATTACCTGTAAGAACGAGTTGCCAGCCCCTAAATCTTGTAGGTCTTTTATAGTGTCAGAGAGCGAGAAAGTGTCTCTGCTGAGCTCTGTTATCTTCTGCATCATACCAATCTTCTGAGTCACTTCTTTTCTAATTCAGCTATGCTGGTTTCTTCCTCTCTCTTCAGGAAGAGATGAAGTTTCTCAAACTCGTCCGTAATCTTCTTCTTTGCATCGTGTCTCTGACTCTGTGGGACAAAATAAGAACTGGTCATCCTCTTCACTTCTTAATATGTTTAAGATTTTCCTGATTCTGATCAAAGCATACTGCTAACAAACCTTAATCTGCTCAATGGATGAATCACAAAATTGTTTGACCTTTTCAAAAGCTTCCTGCTTCTCTGTGATGGACCTGGAAGGAGTCTGAAATAAAACAATTAAAAAAACAACCTTACAGTAAGACCTGATCCAACTTGTCATTGATACTATTCAAGTGTAAAAGTAAATCCTCCAAAATCTCTCCAGCTCTGAAATCTAGTCTGGATAAGACATGTCTGGCAAACAAACATGAGACTCATAATCACTAGTCACTGTATTAGAGGGCTGAATGTAAATGTCTCTGTACATAACACTTGGCCTACGTTGCTGTTTTTGGTTCAAAGTGTATCATTCTTGTCAACTGGACATAAAAGGGGGATAGCATAACAGTATATTGCAATACTGTGTAATAAAAAATAGACTGCATTAGGATTTAAATAGTAAAAGCAAAGACAGATTTAGTAGCATTTTATCATGAGTACCACATAAACAAGACTAAGTCATGCTAGCAGCTCTGTGGGACTGTTCTTAAGCACAGAGCTGATTTGAGCTATATGCTAATGTCAGCATGCTTACAATGGCAATGTTACCAATGCTAATGTTCAGCAGGTACAATGTTTACCTTAATCACTGTCTTACATTTGCACAAAAAAAGGTATAGCTGAGGCTGATGGGATCAGCAGTTCTGTAGTTGTTTGGTTAAAAAACAAAATTAAGTAGGAAACTATCCAATAAATTGTTGAGAGATTTCACCCAAAACCACAAATATCAACTTTATGTTCCTTAAATAAATGCAGAATTACTGTAGCTTTAATGCTGAATGGTACTATTTTCCAGGGTCAGCCCTATAGTCCCACATTTCTAAGATTTTTCTTAAAATTAGGGTTAGGGTTATGGTTATGGTTAACCCCAAATTGGGAGAAAGGGCATAAAATCTGATACTAATTTATGAAAAAGGAAATGTGGAAACATGGGGCCTAATTTTTTTAAAACAATCTTAGAAATGTGGGAATATAGGGATGTGGGAACATAGGCACGCTCCCCAATTTTCCATATGGTGCTCCCAGAATCTCTAAAACAGTGGCTTCAAGGAAAGTAATACATGTTATAACTAAGTGATCTCACCTGATATACGTCATTTCTGTGTCCTCCTCCTCTTCCTTTTCTGTAGTTTTCACTCAAACTCTTCAGAGCATAATTAATTTGAGGTTCAATGCCAATTTGTATAACTTGGTTACAAAGTGGGCATTTTGGTGGGATCTTATTGTGCACACAGGTCCTACAGAAGCTGTGGCCACACTGCAGCATCACAGGCTCGGTGAAAATGTCTAGGCAAATTGAACAGGTAAGATCCTGAGTGATAGTCAAATCTGAATCTCTCTGTGTGTGTCTCACAGCGGAGGACAACGGATCATGTAATTGCTGCTCCACGTTTCGGCCTACTATGGCTGCAAATCAAACAAACAAGTTATTACTCACAGGTTATTCAATTGGAATTATTATATTCGCCATTCTCTAAAACTGAAACACTGAAATTTGGAAACAGAAATTCTCTCTGTCTCCACATGAATCTCATAGCAACAGTTTTGGAGTAGGACACCTAAGTAGAAATAGCTACAACACTATAAAAATGACAATATAAATGGATTGGTGACACATTTGTTTTCTCTACATATTTATTATTCATAATAAAATAAATAAATAAAAAGCTGGCCCTGTTACTAAGCAGACCGGAAACTGACATACCAAGAAAGTTTACCTTGAGTTAACCTTGTTGCCAGGTCATTGTGATTCATGTGATTCATGAGGATGTCCACTGTGATCTCCACAGCGCCGCTTTCCCCGTGAAAACACACAAGTTTATCCACAGTTTCCGCTCTGGTAGCGTTTTTCAGCTGGCTCTTCGGGATGGGTTTACAGTCAGTTCCCCGATGCAATGTCACATGCCACTGAAATACACTGAGCTCCTCTTCATTCAGATCGTCCAGATGTTCTTTCAGGACTTTCTCAATTCGCACAGGTTCAGGAGCAGGTGCAGACATTTTGAACTTTCAGTAAGTTCACAGGGTGTCAAACTATCAATCAACAAACTTCTCTAGAGCTGTGACGTGACAGTGGAAGACAGGAAAACAAGAAGTTCAAATTCTTTATAGAACAAAACGAGGCACATTTACAAGCATCAAAGGCCTCATTAAACACTTATAGAGCTGATTTGACTAAGAGAGATAACACAGCTTTTCAGTAAAAACAGTTTTTGTTAATCTTCAATTCCTTTTACATGTTTCATTTGCTCTTATATGAACATTTGTTAAGATATGCATTTTTAGGAGTCAGTTTTGTAATGGTCTTGACATACTTATCTGACTACAGACATCTACAGTATCTACATCTACCTTCAGAATAACAAAACATTTTCTTATTATTGGATCAGTTATTCAAAGCACCAATGCAGTTAATGGGGTCAAAGTTTCTGTTTTTACAGTTTCACTTTCTACAGTGCATGCTGCAGCTTTGCCTGTTGAACAGATGGTGGAAGCAAAGTCCTCCTTTGTCCTGTTTTACTGCCTCCATGTACTATATGGTATGAGTTTATGGCAGATAATGCTGCCAATATTTGTTTGGACCAAGGCGGTTTTGAAATCCTTTTGGAAGCCTTCCAAAAATAAATTCTGTATTATGTATGTAACATTAAAAGGATAACACGTACATTAAGTACAATAAGTACTCCCTTCTGTGAAGGTGTGCCTTGTGTTGCTTCCTGCTATCTGAAGCACAGCAAATTGATTTTGAAAACCATTGACATAGATATACAAATGGATGAAACACATAGATATAAGTGTTAATATATGTTTATAGTTATTTATTTATGTGTTGTCTCCAGACTAAATAAATACCTTACCACAAGGAAGCAACTTTATGGTTGTCCCGGTTCTTTGGTGGCCTTTAATGCAGAAACTTTAATACAATTTCCAGTGTTCACTTCTGTCCGTTAACTCTAGTTAATCTACAAGCAGGTTGCTTAACCTGAATACAGTTATACGTGATATATGATGAAATGAGCTAAACAAGGCACCATACAAAAGAAGGTTCCAACGCAATGGAAAGCAACCCAACGAGTGACATAACACAACCGGTTATACAGCAAACCCTATCTAGGTCATTTAGTGTCAACAACGCAATAAGTTTACCCACCCAGGCTAAAGTTGATTAAAAAGAGGAATAAAAAAAACCTCTTTTGGAAATTGATCTTAATACCTTAATAAAAAAAATTAGGAAAATCTATTCTTTTAAAGATACCAATTTTCTTTGTGAATTAATAATGTATTGTAAATGAATACATTTTCTTCCTTAAAATACAGGGGGTATAAGTCTACACACCCCTATTTTAAATTCCCATAGAAGCAGGCAGAGTTTTATTTTTAAAGATTACATTTTTCTTTTCTTTTTTTTTTTTTTTTAATTGGCAACTTTTGTTGCTAACATTTGTTCCTTGGGCTAAATCTTATTTTCACAAATATTTAGCTATCAGGAGTTGTTCCTCTTACCTCTTTATGTCCTTGTGCACGCCATAACATAAGTAGTTTCTGGTGTCATCTGGTTTTGTTCAGCTGAAGCGGAGAGAGCACTGCATTACCTTTGACTTCTGCCAGTAATAATATTAACAATAATGAAGTGAAGATAAACAAAAACAAGAATAATGATACTACTGCCCAACTTTAAAGGATAGCTTCAAGTTATTTCAAGTCTTTCTTAAAACAATACCCACATGCACGTGTCTACATTGGGGCAGTTTTTTCTTTCTGTGATCATTCATCCTGTTTATAGATTATAAAGTTTGTCTGAAGTTAATTGAAGTTCGCTCTTTGCATTTCTCCGAACAGTGTTGCTGAGTGATATTAACTAAATATGTTAAATAAATACTGTAATGTTGTGTTTTTGCACAGAACGAGACAGACTATGGATTTAGTTCTTCATCACTTACATTAGAAGTGCACTAGGAAGGGACCTCTTAATGGTCTGTATGAACAGGAATGCTTACAGCAAGGAAAGAAAAAAAACTGTATACTGCACCTGACATTTGTTAAAAGACAGACAGAATAATTTGCAAACATTTCCTTTAATTTTTTCATTTTCATTTTACCTGGCAGATAAGAGGTGGCAGTTACGATGAGGTTACTCTGAGTAAGAAATAATTTAAAAAATTATTATGAGGAGACTCTACACTTTAAATGGTTAAACTCTATAATCATCCAGAACAGAGGCTGAGTACATGTAACCTCAGATTTTTGCTGTGATGTTTAAAAATCACCATTATTTATTTATCCTGGCAGAGCTGACTGAGCACACTGGCATTTTATAAGCAACACCGCTTTTCACCCAGACAGCCACACATACTGGCGCCCGGGTGCTGTCTAACCTGACCACAACCATCAACAACTGAGCAGCTGGAGGTCAGTAGCCCATTGCCCCGGGTCATCACGACGGCATCTACTGAAGGAGGAAGGAGCGTTACTCATTCACTAACCCCCCCGGTCAGATTATTTCTCCATTCACTTTCTCCAAAGCAGTGCAGAACAGTCATGACTCAGCTCTTGGCCCCATCTACTCTCTCAGTTGTGATGATGTAACAGATAGCATATTCACCCTCATTAGTCACAACAAAGGAAAAGTCATGCCTAAATGTATCACAGCAACCAAAGCTCTGATTTAACAATTAGTCTATTCTGGACACAAACAGAGCTTCGGTTAGCCATAGGAGTTTCTGCTACAAAAAGAAATGTGATATTTTGGCTCTGCAGATAAGTCCAAGAAGGCATGAAATGTAAGCTTAAATCCTGCATGGGAGTCTGCCTGCAAGCTTCAACTGACCCCATGTAAAAAGACAAGTGACATGAAGCTGGATAAATCTCTCTACTGCTGATTCTATTGGATGATACTAGATATTTCTCTACTGCTTGCAGCTAAATTAGGTAGTAAAACATGCACAATGCAAGACGTCTCCATTAAAGCACTACTCACTTCTAAATATGGCTGAAAAACGGAGTGACCATAATCATCTAGTAACAATGCAGCTTTCCTGTTTTATCTGAGCTGGTTTAGATCCACTTTTCAAGGTGCTAGAACATCACTGTCACTGCCATTTGCAAATGTGCTGCGTGTGTTTTTCACAGCAGGGTGGCATGGGAACGCTGAGTGATGTCAACATACAGTGCATATAGCTGCCATCCTCATTTAACTTTTTCCACTGCATAATCAAGAGTGAAGTTGACATAAAGGGGCTAGACATCTTTTTCATATCACGGTGAAGTCAGAGTTAGCTTGTGGTCTTGAGTCATATGAGCAAGAACTGGAATTACAGACACATTGGGTGCATAGTGGTAAATGAGGATGGCAATAGGTCTGACTGTAATAATATAATAACACTACAATATGGAAAATGGCACACAGACATTCTTTTCTCTCACAGAGTGCTTATTTCAGCTGAAACCATGCTACTTTATCTTCTCTCGGCCTCCCGTGCTTTCACTCCTCTTCCCTCCTCTGCTCCTCTGTCTCTCATCAAGCGGGCAAGGCGTAGTGTGTGGTTGGTGTGAGATAACAAAGGCTGAGGAGTTCACCATTATATAACTTCTGTGGAGGCTGAGGAGGTGGAGGAAGAGGAGGAGAGGCAGCAGGGTTAGCACGTAGGAAAAGGAGGGCAGGAGAGGGCCAGTAGCCTACGTTGCGGTGCTCATTTGTCTTCCACATGAAACACACACACATGCTGGCCTCCTTTCCCTGCTTTCTATCACAAATTCAGCAGGCTGCACTTGCAGATATGGCCTCATCATATTTGAACTTTTTCAGCTTTGTGTTCCCACACTGACAAACCACACATAAAGATTTTTAAGTGAAATCACACAATTCTTTCTCTCTGACAGTGTCTATGTTTCTCTCCCACCTCTGAGCCAGTGAGCTGAGCAGGCAGCCAAACACACACACACACACACACACACACACAGGGCCTCTTACTCTCAAACTCTATGGCTTCCTCCAGCCGCACCCACCTGTCCTCTGATGGCCTCCCACTCATGCCACATTAAACATTTAGTGAGACACTCTGGATCTGTGTGACACCATCTTTTTGCACCGCCAAGCCAACAGCTCCTCACACTGTGGAAAAACATAGGTGCATAAAACTATTCCCTCTAACCATCCTTATCTCTCTCATGAACATACACAAACCCAAACCCAAAACCAGTAGTTCAGAAAGACCAACTGGGTGGTGTACAAGACTTGCATTTATCAATATTGATCCCTGGAGTGTGCACTTATGTGCATGCACAATGTTGTGTGTGTGTGTGTGTGTGTGTGTGTGTGTGTATCATAGTTTGCCTTTCTGCTGCAGTGAGGTGTGACCCATGGTTGGGTGTATCCCAACCAGTGCAGTAAAACGCTGCTGTGATGTTCACTGCAATATTTTGAAGATATGAGAAGAGACAGGGATTGGATTTTTTATTTTTTAGCCAGTCATATGCACCATCGCTGATCGTTTACCTTTTAACAATTTGTCTTCTAACTTGATCTACTGTCCCCCAAATGTGTTGAGTTTAAACGAGGCAAAGAATGGTTTGCTGACACCATCTCTCCACATTTGCAGTGACTTCATTGAACTAGAGGCCTTTAAGTCTCATGCTGCACGATACTATTCTCGCGAGGATTTCTCCCTTTTAACACAAACACACACACACACACCATCATCATCATCACTCCTCCTCCTCCTCTCTCCAGCCCCTCCCTTTCCGCCTCTCCTCGCCTGTATCCTCTTCAGCCTTGCCTGCCTGTCAGAAAGGTACTCCAGTGTTGGAGGCTAGGCTATCCTCCTCCCGGACCCCGTACTAGAGCCAGCCGCCTTCGTACCCCAAGGCTCGGGCTCCCCACTCACGGTTTCAACCATGGCAACAACCGCTACTTGCACCCGGTTTACCGACGAGTACCAGCTGTACGAGGAGCTCGGAAAGTAAGCAGCAGACGTAACGTTACAGTGTGCATCGTATTTGTCTTGTCGTTTTGTCCCCCACCCCCGCAACCTCGCCTCACATTATTTCTGGTTAGCCAGCTAGCAAACGATAGCTAGCTAAAATAGCTTACATACTAGTTATGTTAGTGCCTTAATAATGTCAGTTTATTTTAACTGGAGGCTGTTATTGTCGTGGTGCAGTCAGGCTAAATATCGGCTAGCTAGCTTCTACCGCAGTAACGGAGAACAGCGCACTACCAACAAGCTACCATGCTGATATTGATAAACTAGCTGAGTTAGCCCACTAGCGTTGCGTCTTTTAGTCGCTAATGGTGATGAAAACACCGCACAGAGATTGGTGTAGTTAACAGCTGTTAGCCCTTCCGTGTTTCTGGTCTGCTGGAGCCGTCAGCTGGGCCCCGAGAGACGCCGGAGACGTAGCCCTGTGACATTTCACCGGTCCACGGATCTGACAGCTCCGTGTTGGCTCCATAGACCAGAGGCTCTGGTCGCTAGCTAAGTAGGCCGACCACTTTTTTCCCCCGAGCAGCTGCAGATGATTTGTGTAACCGTGTTGAGTAACGTCACGTACCCCTGGATCACTTATTGAGGAAGTTATTCGGTCCAGGCTGCTCTACGTTATGTTTGAACTGTAATGCCAATACGCTCCGCATACCAGCTTGCCCAATCATTATGTTATCAGTAAACACATAGTCTTTGTGGGTCTTAAACGGAGGTAATCGCGAAGCACCGGCTGTAATAACTGCAATTTGGCGTTTACTATGGAAGAGGCAATGACGTGTTTTCTCCGTATTTTGATGACGACAAGAAAGCCGGACCACAACCTCCCTTATTTCATCATCAGTAGCAGCAGCAGCAGCATCTGTTGTTCTTGGCCGGCGAAGCCTTTTTTCCCCTGTTGTACCCAAACCAGCGGCAGCAGGGCGACAGTGTTCCTATAGAGATACACCGGTCTTAATTTCCAGCTGCCATTTCCACTCTATTTCCACTCTCCTAATAATTGGCAGTAATCGATGGCACTGATTGCACAGCCACTGCACTGGCACACATACACACCTACACATCCTCTACTACTCCTGATTCTTCTGCAGACTGACCACTTCACCGTGGCTTATGTTTCTGCACCCGTTGGTTAATGTATTTTGCTCCGTCATAGGTTATTAACGTCTAGGCACTGACTTGTACTTCTGTCAACTCTCATTTACTAGTAAATAATTAAAACTAGGAATGCAGCAGAATGTAACAACCCTCCATATATCATCCAGAATAGTACAAGGCAGCCTTCCTCTTTCAAGAAACCTGCGTAGGGCCAGATACTGCAGGTAGTACAGGCTGTGATATAGGCTGTATGAAAATCATGCATAATTACTTGTTCTGTGATGCTCAAAATTAAACGATCACCATAGCAGCTAGCAGGTGAAAATATGGAACATCAATCTAGGTCACTCCTTAGAGTAGGAGTTGATCTATTGTGTGTTATCATGGACTGTATATTACACAGTCTCTGTGTGTTATGCACTTCCTTTTCTGCTTGAGCAGTTTTGTAACTGAATGTTGTTACTCTGTGAATGTACTAAATATTGCCCATTGTTGTGTGAGATGCAGTCCATTCTTTGAGCTGGCTGTTGCAAATTAAATTTCCTTCTGTGCTGTAGGTTGCATTATATTGCCTATCAAAGATTAGCCAAAGTACTTGGCCATTCATTTATGATCCAAGCCCTGAGCTGATATTGACACTCATGCTGAGAAGCTTGTTATAATGATGTGTGTGTGTGTGTGTGTGTGTGTGTGTGTGTGTGTGTGTCCTGCCACATGAGTAAATGGAATTCCAAATGTCACACTTACACACTGTCATATTTTCACACTGCGAAAGAAGGCATGCAAAATGGAACTGAGTTTTGGTTGTTTGTCTTTCTTCTTAGGGGAGCTTTTTCAGTGGTGCGTAGGTGTGTAAAGAAGTCATCAGGACAGGAATATGCTGCAAAAATCATCAACACTAAGAAGCTGTCTGCAAGAGGTATGGTAACACCATGCACACTAACACAGACTCTGATATGTGTATTTTTGCTGTGTTTTGTGATGAATGTTGTGTATATTTGTGGCTGAAAGTCTAAGCTAAATGATGTATACAATTTTTATATTTTGATAGCCATAATTTCTGGTATACAGTAAAGTTTCTTTAAATTCAATTGAGAAACAGTTAATAGATTAAAAAAAAAAAAAAAAGGAAATAACTTGTTCATGGCTAATCCCGTGAACTCCACACTTAACAAATGAAAGTACTTCATCCTATTGGTGCATTGCATCATTTAGATCATTATTTCAATTGTGTCTGCTATGGCTTACCATAGATATGGAAGGGATAACTAATCTCTCGTGGTTCACGTCTCACTGTCTACATCATCATATTGCCCAGCATTATTGGAAAGTATGCACATGAGTTCTATTATTCCTATGACAGAGGAAATCTTTTATTCAATCACTGTCTGTGGGGAGTTCTTATCTGCAACCCCTTGATGGTTTAATAACCCTCTTTATAAACACTGTATTGAATAACTCTTAATCACTCCTCTGTGGTATGATTAGACAACCGCTGTACAGTGAATAGATCCAAATTTCTGAGATGCTCTTCATGAAAAGGGCACATGGATGGGACTGAAATTAAAAAAAAAAAGACTGGCTGGACACAAAATGTTTCTTGTCTGATATCTTGTTAATTGTTGCTTTGGAGTATGTCATGTAGCGCCGCAGTCCACTCCTGAATTTTGGTTGTGCATGCCTGCAATAGATTTACACCCACGTGCACATGACTGGTGTGGCATGCTGTGTTGTAATGATGACGTGAGCTCATGTCATTGTGTCAGAACCTCCCCTGGCTTCAGACTGAGATACTTAATTGCTTTCTCCTCTTTATATCTGATAAATTAGGCTGGCACTCCTTTCTGACATTCACACACACCTGGCTTCCTTTGTTCTCCTTTCCTGCACTCTCATTGTGCCTATCCGTGCCTATCTTTCTTTGCTAGCCTCTCTCACTCATTGCCTTTCTCTTGTCTTCCGCAAAGGGGGATTGGTTTGTATTGAGGCTAATCCACTTATGCTAAATGTATCTCATCAACCACTAAGACCCCACGCATTCCATAGGCGTCTCCCTGTTTGCCCTGTTGTTGTCTGTCTGATGGCATTTGTAGAGGAAGAGAGAGCAGGGAGTAACACTATTAGAGCATGTATGTATTGTGAGGCATCTGTGAGTGTGTTGTAAAACCCTTATTGTTCTATCCCTGCAATCAAGAGTCCACATAGGGCAGCTCCTGGTATTAATGTCCCACCAAGGAAAAGTAAGGGCTCAGCAGAAAACTGTTGGCTCTTTGCAGAGGCAGGCAGTACAATGTAGGCCTGTGTATGTGTGCATGTTTGCCAGGGGAAAAGAAAGCTGGCCAGGAGAGGAGGAGGAGGAGATTTTTTAACCATATAGTCTTACAAGGAGATCGGTGACACTGAATGAGACGCAATAGGGTGAGCGACAGAGGTAACTGGGTAATTTTGTGCTAAGAGAAGAATTGCAGTAGTCTGCCGGGCTTATGTAACATGCACCTACATGCATACAAAACACAACGTCCACACACACAGACAGCCAGTGCGTGAGTAGGCAGCTTGCCTGGTAGGATTTGGGTGGTTTTTTTTTAGCCTGATGGGGCAAGTGTGACCTCACGCGTGGCCTGGTGGGTAAGTCTCTCAAAGCTCTGGTAAACACTGCAGTAATCTGAGGGGGGGAGGGGTGGAAGGAAGGATGGAAGGATGGAAGGATGGAAGGATGGAAGGATGGATGGATGGATGGATGCTGTTGTTGACCGTGGGATAGTCCAGTTAGGGGTGGATGTGAGTGGGTAGCAGGGTACGCAGTATGTACACGCACACAAAAACATACACCTGAATCTCATCCCAGAGATTCAAGGGTCTCTCCATGCCTTGAGTTCATAATAAACAACTGTCATTCATTCAGATGACCCAAAGAACAAGGTATAGCGCCAGACATTTCACAAAAAAGCAACAAAACATTTAAGTGAAAGAGGAAAATGAGGGTGCCTGGGTAGCTCACCTGGCAGAGGTGTACTCCTCGACGCCACGGGTTTAACTCCGACCTGTGGCCCTTTGCTGCATGTCATTCCCCCCCTCTCTCCCCCTTCATGTCTTCATCTGTCCTATACAAATAAAGGTCTAAAATGCCCTAAAAAGAAGAGAAAAATGAGACTGAAGGAAAAAAGCTGCATTAGATATACAGTGGCTTTAGCATGGGTATGTGAATGAATAATGTATTGCAAATAAATTAATGTTCTTCCTTTTAAAATACAGGGACCATAAGTGTATATACACCCCTATGTTAAAGTCCCATAGAAGCAGGCACCTTTTTATTTTTAAAGGCCAGTTATTTCATGGATCCAGGATACTATGCATCCTGATTAAGTAACATTAGCCTTTTGGAATTAACCAACATCCCCACATCATCACATACCCTTCACCATACCTAGAGATTGGCATGGTTTTATTTCAGTTAGCTTAATAGCTGGTTTGATTTGCATTGAGAGATGATCTTATGGAAAGTTCTCCATGCCTATCTCTAGGTATTGTGAAGGGTATGTGATGATGTGGGGTTGTTTTAATTCCAAAGGCCAAGGGAAGTTTATCAGGATGCATAATATCCTGGATCCATGAAATAACTGCCCTTTAACAATAAAAATGTGCCTGCTTCTATGGGAATTTGACATAGGAGTGTTTATACTAATGCACTTTGTATTTTAAAGAATGTTTATTTATTTACAATACATTATTCATTCACAAAGAGAATTTGTGTCCTTTTTAAAAGGTTGAATTTTCCTAAATTTTTTTGAATAAAGGCATTGATAAATTTCCAAAAGATGATTTTTAATTCCTCTATTTAATCAACTTTAGCATGGGTGCGTAAACTTTCTCAAGCCACTGTAAATTATATAAAGTGAAAGCACTTAAAATAACTCCTAAAGAAAAACATCATACAATTAAATCAAGAAATGGGGAGTCCATTAGAAATTCTAATCGTATTAATTTTACATGATACTGCACAAAGGGTTGCAGTGTTGTGATGAAAGTTTCCCTATATTATGTTGTTAATGAGTAAAGTGACTGAAAAGTGGATGGCTGTTGCAACATGATTTAGTGGAGAGAGAGAGAGTGAGACAGACTGTCCACTTTAATGCACTACTCTAATACCTTTTTAGTTTACTTAATACTATTAGTTCTAATTTACCTGTTTTTATGTTTCACAGGCCTGCATATTTGTCCCAGTAAAATTATTTTAAGTTATGTTACTATTTATTTATGTATTCTATGTATATTATGTTCCCTGCTCAACCCAAAGTGTCTCTCTATTATTAATGGCAAACCTCCCAGAGTGTAGCCTGGTTCCAGACCTCTGAATCACAGCCCACATCTTCAATTTGTTCAGTGATTTGTATAGAAACTGCTTTTTTTCTGCTGAAAATTAGCTTGTATGTGTTTAACCCCTCTCTAACACGGCCAACAGAGCTTTACCAGATATTTAGGTAGACTAACAGTAATGTTACCGTAACAAACGGTAAAGCTACATTCTGGTACTCCTCCATCGACGGACACACCGGCAAAGCCTCTTGTAGTGGAGACACTAGCCCAGCTAGAACAAACATGGTCATAACTCACCCCGCCCCCCCTTTCCAGCAGAGAAACGGAGAATACAGAATTATATCAGCGAAATCTAAGTAGCAAACATAGATGTAATCTGCCCATGTAACTTCTATTTTATTTTAGATTATTATTAGGTGGTTGATATACTGATGCATTAAAGTGAAAGACATTTTCCTGTTGTAGCTGGTCAAGCTAGTTTTAACTTTTAGTCCAGTGTTGCCCAGCCTAGGGGATGGGTCTTCTCCAAAAGGTCACAAGACAAATCTGATGGCTCATGAGATTTTTAAATCTGAAAAAGGAAAATGTTTTTTTTTTTTTTTTTCTGACTGTAGCTGCTTATGGTTGTCTTGCTTTGACTGCCAACTCCGCATCTCTATCCATGCCACACGGATCGGTGGTTAGTCTCCTCAGTGTCCCCTGACCCTCCATGTCACACGCTACGTATCCTAGTTCTTGCCTCATGCAGTTGTTGCTCCCTCACTCCTCTGTTGACTTCAAAAAATATGCTGTGAGGCAGTGCTGTAGCAGAAATTGAGGGTGCAGTTACCCTTTACATCAGCTTTATTCAGTTTACAGTCTTTCTTGTTGCGAAAAACAATGAATGAGCAATCACTGCCATAGCTTCTGTGTCAACTGAAAATGTCTTAACAGGTAGGCGGGTTACATTATAAACATTTTGGGTGTCTATAATTGGTAGCCTAAATACAGTCTATAATTGGTCTTACAGTTGTTTTTCCGTTAATTTTAGGAAAGGACTGTTTTTGCTGAGTAGAAACTATGGCATCCTAAGTAGGGAATTAAGTCAGTTGTGAGTTGGGGAACGAACTCGTTGGTATGTACCAATACTCAGTATCCAATATGTAAATTCCCTGAAAGTGTGTGTGTGTGTGTGTGTGTGTGTGTGTGTGTGTGTGTGTGTGTGTGTGTGTGTGTGTGTGTGTGTGTGTGTGTGTGTGTGTGTGTGTGTGTGTGTGTGTGTGTGTGTGTGTGTGTGTGTGTGTGTGTGTGTGTGTGTGTGTGTGTGTGTGTGTGTGTGTGTGTGTGTGTGTGTGTGTGTGTGTGTGTGTGTGTGTGTGTGTGTGTGTGTGTGTGTGTGTGTGTGTGTGTGTGTGTGTGTTAAGATGGCTGTGGGCCCGCCCCATGGCAAAGCAGATGGCCAATTAGAGAGCAGCAGGAAGTGCCAGTAATTACCCTCCAGCCCTCTCTTTCCTGTCTTCAACCACACACTCTAGCACCAACAAATAAGGAGATTGAATGAATTAGTGAGTGCTGCAGTGACACTGCACCAGGGTAGACGGCTATACACAAACACACTGGCACACAGGGGAGCTCTGATCCTCTTCGAGCAAATGGACGTTCCATGTAATCCTCCCTCCTCTGTCTGTCTATCCGTCCTGCGTCACTGGTGTAATTAGAAAGAGGTTCAGGTCTCTCACTCGCTTTCTCTCAGATGAGGGAAATCTATACCTGCAGGGAGGTTGGTGGAAGGTAGATGTGGAGAGTGTGGCACTGTGTTAGAGAGCTTCAAAACTGCATCTTTCCAACAAGTTAGCAACAAGTTGCAGAAAGTCAGGCGAAGGATACAGGGGGGTTGCAGAAAGTGATGCTGCTTTTTTATAATAATGGGCTCATATTATGCCTGTACATACTGTATTGCAGTTGTAGAAGAGCTGTTTGGTAGGTCGATAGGTGATTGCTCAGCAACAGCATGTGAATTTTATCTGAGGCTGTTGCTGCACTGGGGAAATGAATGCAAATGTTGGAGGCTGCCTCTGTGTGGTGTAATCGCTACGGAGCTGTGGGGTTGAGTTGTCTTTACCACAGTGTTAAAACACATGTACACACACTAAGTAATACTGGATTTTCACTAAAGTTATCCCAACTCCCAAAGAGTTAAGGGAGTACTTTTAACAGTCATGTGGTTGACACGCCAACATCTTGTACAAACACATGCATGTACACACATACTGCAAATCCTCAAACAAGGATGTTGGTGTGGACATAAGGCTTCTGTGTGTGCTCTTGCTAGATTTTCTTCCCAGCAGAAATGCAAACACGCCGATGTTCTGTAACTGGGCTTCACACTAACCCATTTGCACAAGCATGTACTATGTGCTTGCAGGTACGAAATTGTGCCCCCATTGCTACACACAGCCTCATTAATTTGGCTTAGTTTAATATAATTAAAGGTGCTCTAAGCGATGTCACACGTGTTTTAGGCTACAACATTTGTTGCCACATACAACAAACATCTTACTATCCGCAAGCTGCTTTGTCCCCAGAACACACTGTTCAATTTTTTTTTTAAAACACGCGGCCTCTGTAGACAGCCCAGGGTCTACAAATGGCAACAAAAACAAACTGTGTCCACTTGCACCACGAAGCATACACAAACAGTGTTCCAGCCAATAACAGACAAGAAGAATTTGGGGGGGGGGGTTAGTGCGTGGAAGCACAGAAGGGAGGGGAGGAGATGAGGAGGAGGGGCAAGCTAGTTTTGTTTTGTTTGAAAATACTTCAAACTTCAACAAGAATTAACATCAACCACATCGCTTAGAGCACCTTTTAAATAGAACAGTAACTGTGGTCAGTGGAGCTGTGACTGTTACCTTTTGGCGAATGCAACCATTTAGCTTGAGCGGTTGTATTATTAAGGTGCCATGGCCTGAAATATTTCCCCTTGTGTACACACAACATATCTTTTATCTGTGACACGCGTAACCTCATAAGTTTTTAAAATATTTGCATTTATTTAACTGTTTTTGACTGAAGCTCCAGTTTATCATTATTATATTGGAAACTGTAGCCTGACGTTGTCATACTCAGATTCTAGTCAAAATAGGAGTCTGATAGTGCTCCATCGGGCTATGATTATGGGATGTGTTTCAACCGAACCAGGAAAGAAAATGCCTCGACACTCAATTGGATAGACCTACAACCAGAGCAACGGAGTGACTTATGTTGAGCGAGCGATACACAGAACTCAACTGCTAGCTACCGCTATTGTTAGCTACTAGCCAATAGCCTCGTCAGTTTGGAAAACGCTAATGACGTTACATCCACATTACAGGCGTTACAGCATACATACATACATACATACAAACATCCATACATCCCTCGGATGTGATATAATATAATCCCATGGATGTATTAATAGAACACATGGTGAATTACAACCATTACATATATCCATTGTTACAGCTACAGGACCTTGTGAGAACCATCATATAAGCATGCGCGGTGCAGGGAGACGTGGGCGGGCTTAGTCCCACGGGTCTATGCCTAGTTTAATAACTCTGGAATCGGTCTCTGGTGAATGTTAAAAAGATGACGTTTTAAACAAGGACCCTAGAAGTGTTTGGACTGGTAAGTTGATGTACCCACAAAAATAAATTATCTGCTGAAATATATATTTCTTTCGCCATGAAGTCTTTCTGGGTCAGAGGGGTGCTATTCTACAGTTTTAAAGTAAACCATGGTGTCTTTAATACATGGCGCTGTTCCTGGAGGCTTGATCTCAGTTGTCCAGCAGTACCCATGTTTGTTGTGAACAAATTCAACCCAAGCGCTATTTGGTGACGTGGTTGATTCCGTTACTGTTGGTCATCTGTCCATCATTATATAAAGCCCGCCCTGACCATTTCATTGGTCCAAACAGCTCCAATTCGAGCACGGTTGCTCCACAATGGATCTAGTCCTGACCCAACTTCCCGAACTCAAATGTAGTGGGCAAGGCTAAGTTCGGCTGGCATGCAGGCTAAGGAAACTGCAGTCATGAGTCAATTTTAGCTTATTGTGCATTAGGTGTAGATGACAAACTAATACACTATATGGTGCAGACACTGACTGTGGACTGAGGAATCATGAGGACCTATGCCATACTTACAGTGGTGCTCAAAAGTTTACATACACATGCTTAAGTTGACTAAAAAGAGGAATAAAAAAATCATGTTTTGGAAATTTATTTTAATACCTAAATTAAAAAATGAGGTAAAATCCAACCTTTAAGGACACCAATTTTCTTTGTGAATGAATAACGTATTGTAAATAAATAAATGTTCTTATTTAAAATACAGGGGTCATAAGTATACATACCCCTATGTTAAATTCCCATAGAGGCAGGCAGATTTTATTATTAAAGGCCAGTTATTTCCTGGATTCAGGATATTATGCATCCTGATAAAGTTCCCTTGGCCTTTAGAATTAAAATAGCCCCACATCATCACATACTCTTCACCATGCTTAGAGATAGGCATGGGATACTTTCTATAAAATCATCTCTCAATGCAAATCAAACCAGGTATTAGTCTAACTGAAATAAAACCATGCCTATCTCTAAGCATGGTGAAGAGTATGTGATGATGTGGGGCTATTTTAATTCTAAAGGCCAAGGGAACTTTATCAGGATGCATAATATCCTGAATCCAGGAAATAACTGGCCTTTAATAATAAAAATCTGCCTCTATGGGAATTTAACATAGGGGTATGTATACTTATGACCTGTATTTTAAATAAGAACATTTATTTATTTACAATCGTTATTCATTCACAAAGAAAATTGGTGTCCTTAAAGGTTGGATTTTACCTCATTTTTAATTTAGGTATAAAATAAATTTCCAAAACATGATTTTTTTATTCCTCTTTTTAGTCAACTTAAGCATGTGTATGTAAACTTTTGAGCACCACTGTACCTATGCCGTTTGTGGCATGTCATGCACCCCCGCTCTCTCCCAACCTGTTGGTATTTTTACTATCACCATCAAATAAAGAAAAAGTGGCCAAACTATTAAAAATAATAAAGTAAAAGACATATGTCCAGCACCGCAAATTAAATGCATACATTGCTAACATCATCCTGAATTAACTTATTAAAAACCTTATCTTATTTACTATTGTGCTGTTCAATCAGCTACTGTAAAGTCGTTTGACCAGGTTATGGCGCATAAAGACTTTGCTGGTTTATCTAATATTGATTTAACTCGTCTTTAACTTTTCTCTCCTCAGACCATCAGAAGCTTGAGAGAGAGGCTCGGATCTGTCGTCTGCTGAAGCATCCCAACATCGGTGAGTTTCTGTGCATGTGACCCAGTGTCAATGTGTGGTTGTGTATTGTTGCTCATCCTCACAGGATAATGTTCTTCACTGGAGTACACCAAAACCGGTGCTGGCATAACATTGTAGGATAATGCTATGCTGATAACAGCATAACATTAACTCTGTAATAGAGAGTTGCCCAAGTAGCTTTAATCAAAAATAAAATGTTGAGGGAAAAGTTCATCCTTGACCGGTTGTTCATAGTTGTTTGCCTAACCAGGTTTTATAAGAAAATAATAAACATACACAGAACATCCAGTTGGATGCCAGCCACACTTTATTAACACTCCTCTACTCTCTTTCTCCGGGGGGGCTCTCTGCCCTGCCCTTTTCTCCTATGGCAACCTGAGGGATGCAATCAACGGGGACTAACATAACAAACTTAGTGTGTTAAAAGACACAGTGACACCAATTAAAGCAAATTGAGCAAACAAAAATTACAACCATCAACGCATTTTCTATAATAAGTGAAATAAATAAATTAATGCAATGTAACTTTGCCCTTATTGTGCTAGAATTATGCACTAGAACGTAATTTTGCTACTTAGAACTGACATACTGAGGTATGCATATCTTTATCAATACCATAAAGTAAAATAACGAGTTTTACCTGCGGGAAGGGAGAAGACACAAAATCAACGGTCAATCTATTGACAATCAATCTAACTAGTACAGTGCACGTTGAAAATGTGCCTGTTTGGAACGGGCCGAATGCTGTGCCTGTGGTATTGTTGCATGTACAATTCTTCAAAACCAAAGATTAGGGGTATTTTCGCGACAGTAATGTAGTTAGTTAGTTAGCAGTAGACTTAATTAATCCGTCCCAGGGTGAATCTGGCTGTGTCTGTCCAATTCAGCTCTGAGATTTTCTCACACTGCACAGCGAGGTTATGTTATATTCTACCTCTATTTTGAGGTGGTTGGAAGCGGGAAAAACTGTCCTGGAGTCAGAGGGTGTTTTGGCCTTTTTATCACAATACCTCCATGAATTGTATAATTATGCAGTCTAATCTGGCATATACGGTATTTTCCAGACAATAAAAGGCTCTGAAGTATAGATCGCATCAGTCAAAAAATGCATCATGAAGAGGGGAAAAAACATACATAAGTCACACTGGTCACTAAGTTGCATTTATTTAGAAATTTATTTCATAAAATCAAAGACGAAGAACAGACATTTAGCACACAGAACAGGCTGAATATGGTAGGTGTCCGCTATGTTAACGTAACACAGTAACAGTTATTCAAATATACAATAGCACACCGAACAACTAGCAGGGCGTGGAGAAGTAACTATACCGTTGACAAGCCTCTTGCAGCAGCCCGTTGTTCAAGCACCCATCTGTGGACCCGTTCCTCAAGCTCTGGCCATCTTGCTTTCAGCATGCGATTAAGCTTCCTTTGTTTTCTTCATTGCAGTAACCTTGTTGCCAGTCCCTCACAAGTTTCTGACTCACTCCAAACTGTCTTTCTGCTGCTCTATTACCGGTTTCAGCTGCATTTTTTTACTACCAGCAGTTTGCAATCTGCAGACAATGATTTTCTTTTTGGAGGCATTTTGTTTGTGTTCAGTCTTACTTAGTTGTCTTTAGAGCAGCATTTAGTTATCACAATCCTAGAGTGCCACCTCACGGCTTTAGACTGTAATGTTTTCATTATAAATTTACATTTAAAAACATGTTAAATTATTATATATAAGTCACATCTGACTAGAAGTCACAGGACCAGCTAAACTATGGAAAAAAAAAGTGTGACTTCTAGTCCGGAAAAGACGGTACATAACCAGAGGCCTGTATCAAAAGCAAGTTCATCTAAGACTGGCTCTCTGGTATCTTAAAAGCTGGATATTGAACTCTGGGTTTTCTTATCCAGCTATGAGCGTGTTCACGTGAAAGAGGCAAAGTTATCAATTACAAACCAGTCATATCATCAGACCCACAGATCGAGTACTTATTAGTCTATGCAAAAAAGGACTTGTTACTTGAAATGGTGTATTTGACCACACTGTTACATTTATACTTTACTGAGGCAATAAACAGTGTGGCTATACTTTAAATTTCCATTTATCATATCATTCAATGACATAAATGACATTGTGTCTAAAAAGATGCTCTAACTTTCCCAGTGATCACTCATTTTAAATGTCAATATAGCCGATTTCACAGCACAGCTGCTGTCAGTTATGGGCATTGTTGCAGAGGGTAAAGCTTGTTCTCCATGTGGAGAACGAAGATGCAGGGTTTTGTCAGTACTTGTTAGGATTGGCAAAGGGGTTGCTTTAAATTAAGGATCAGAGTTACTTCTGCTAATTACCAGTGATCATGTTTACCACTCCACTAGAAACATCTTCTCTAAATGATTTAGTAGAACAATTCCTTTAGTTTTTTAATATTGGATTTGAATTGGCACAAGCTGAAGTGATAATCAGTATATTGGCAGCCACGGAAACGTACATTACTGCTTTGCATTGGTATCAAGACACTAACTGCCATGGTTAGACTTTTTTGAGGCTTGTTAAAATCAGTTGTGCAGTTGTCGTGACAACAGAAACAAAAATATTTGTAAATGACATCATCGGTATTGCCTTTAAACAAAAATGAAATAAACCCAGTTGGAGTTAGAGGTGACCGAAGGTTATGGCGTTTTTTTTTGTTACATGGTACCTGCTTGACTCGGCCACGGTGCCCCGTCCCCCTTTTTCCATTGCATAAATTATTATTAATATTTTCTATAATAAGTGAAATAAATAAATTAATGCAATGTAACTTTGCCCTTATTGTGCTAGAATAACTATTTTTTGCACTAGTATGAATGAAATTATGCACTAGAATGTAATTTCGCTACTTAGAACTGACAGGTATGCATATCTTTATCAATACTATAAAGTAAAATAAGTAATGTAAAGTAAAATAACGAGTTTTACCTGCGTGGTTGGTCGTCATAGCAACGCCGCAGGAAGCTGCCGTGACCTAACGCGACACACACACACACAGAACGTCAAAGGTGTGTTGTTTTTCTGAAGACATTTTGTTTAAAAAAAACACTGGCTTGCTAAACTACTAAAAAATGGCTGGTTTGTTCAAGACACCCCCTCAGTCGCTAGCAATGAAGACGCAGGGATTGGTGACGACTCTCTTCGACCAATCAGTAGGCTGCAGGTTTTCACGTCACCTTCTGGTATCACCTCAGCTCGCTTGGAACCTCGACGGAGGTGAAAGTAAAAAAAAAAAGTACTTGTTGGCAGGTACTAGGTACATTTTTCATAATGGAAAACCAAAAAAATAGAGTAGAGGCGCGTTGAGAAGATACCGTGTAGTGGAAAAATGCCAAAAGTTACTTCTCTGTTCTGCCTACTGAGATGTTTGTCTGTTTTCTTGACTTTCTGGTTTTATTACTGCTGACCATTGGCCGTAACGGTGTTAATTGTGGAAACTTGTATTGCCGCAATGTTAAGAAAATTGAATAAATTGTGCTGCTCTAATTGAGATGTCTAGAGGAGATGGGTGTTAAAGGGCAGAAAGTGGGAATATGACAAAATCAATGACACCTTTCTCACTGCACTCCTGCTCTTTTCCTCGTGTCCTAGTTTTCTTCAACCCCCCCCCGGCACTCATTTTCCTCTTGCCTACTTCTGTTCTCTTTCTCTCTCTGTATAGATTTTCTTACTCACTTTCTCTCGTGCTTGTTCTTTCTCCTCTTTTTTGACATATTTTGGCATTGTCTGCATTCAGACTTTGGACAAAAGAGGGCACACAACAAAAAACAGATGGAGAGAGAGAGCAGGAGGAGTAGTAGACAGATGGAGGGAGAGCGAGAAGATGGGAGGAGGAGGAAAGAGCAGTCGCTCTTGTTTTTTGCTGCAGGGCCATCCTACTTCATCTTATTATACAACTGATATTCATTTTATATAATAACTGTGGCTCCTAGTTAAATCTAAGCTGCGTCTCAGGCCCATCTTCTTAACACCTAGATCCTGCTGCCTCGCTCCTGCTTTGTCATTCTGCTGCTGTTCTGTTATATTGACAGTAAGACTTTGATGGTTACCAAAAAAACGGGGTATCATGGTATTAGGAGGTCATTACTGTAATCACCACTTTATTTTTATTCTCGATCAAGCGCTCACTTATCTCCGTCAATAATCAGGCAGCATTGCTGGTAATAAGCGCTTATGTTTTTATTTTATCGTATTTCTTTCTTTCTTTTCTATAATTGTACTGCTTTCTTTCTTTCTTTTCAAACATAACATTTCCAAGCCTGGTCCCAGACATTATGCCCACATCTGAAATTAATTGTTTTGGTTATTCTTATAGTTCTTGTATTGTGCTCTTTGACCGCTATTTCCATGGTAGCAAATTAGATTTTTGTGTACAAAATTAAGAATGGGCATGTCATCTTCCTGTACCATTGCCACAGAAACATAGCTCTACAGTGCTACAGTGAGTTGTTACAAAAATAAAAATTCATAAATCTGCACATTTATTTGATCAACTTGATACAGTCAGGGAAAAGGTATTTGATCCCCTGCTGTTTTTGTACATTTGCCCACTGACAAAGAAATTATCAGTCTATAATTTTAATGGTAGATTTATTTGAAAAGTGAGAGACAGAAAACAACAAGAAAATCCAGAAAAACGCATGTCAAAGATGTTATAAATTGATTTGCCTTTTAATGAGAAGTATTTTACCCCCTCTCAATCAGAAAGATTTCTGGCTCCCAGGTATCTTTTATACAGGTAACGAGCTGAGATTAGGAGCACACTCTTAAAGGGAGTGCTCGTAATCTCAGCTTGTTACCTGTTTGAAAGACACCTGTCCACAGAATCAATCAATCAATCAATCAATCAATCATATACCTAACTCGCCACCATGGCCAAGACCAAAGAGCTCTCCAAGGATGTCAGGGACAAGATTGTAGACCTACACAAGTCTTTACAAGACCATTGCCAAGCAGCTTGGTGAGAAGGTGACGACAGTTGGTGCGATTATTCGCAAATGGAAGAAACGCAAAATAACTGTCAATCTCCCTCGGCCTGGGGATCCATGCAAGATCTCACCCCGTGGAGTTGCAATGGTCATGAGAACAGTGAGGAATCAGCACAGAACTACACGGGAGGATCTTGTCAATGATCTCAAGGCAGCTGCAACCATAGTCACCAAGAAAACAATTGGTAACACACTATGCCATGAAGGACAGAACCTCTGAATGATGCAGAGGACAACTGGGTTCAAGTGTTGTGGTCAGATGAGACCAAAATGGAGCTCTTTGGCATCAACTCAACTTGCCGTGTTTGGAGTTGGAGGAATGCTGACTTTGACCCCAAGAACACCATCCCCACCTTCAAACATGGAGGTGGAAACATTATGTTCTGGGGGTGTTTTTCTGCTAAGGGGACAGGACAACTTCACCGCCAGGGCATGGAAACTGGATTGTGGATGGGTATTCTAGCTTAACAATGACCCAAAACACACGCCAAGGCAACAAAGGAATGGCTCAAGAAGAAGCACATTAAGGTCCTGGAGTGGCCTAGCCAATCTGTGGAGGGAGCTGAAGGTTAGAGTTGCCAAACGTCAGCCTTGAAACCTTAATGACTTGGAGAAGATCTCCAAAGAGGAGTGGGACAAAATCCCTCCTGAGATGTGTGCAAACCTGGTGGCCAACTACAACAAACGTCTGACCTCTGTGACTGCCAACAAGGGTTTTGCCACCAAGTACTAAGTCATGTTTTGCATGGGGGTCAAATACATTTTTCCCCTCAATAAAATGCAAATCAATTTATAACATTTTTGACATGCGTTTTTCTGGATTTTTTTATTTTGTCTCTCACTGTTCAAATAAATCTACCATTACAATTATACTCATTTCTTTGTCAGTGGACAATGTACAAAATCAGAGGGGGGGTCAAATACTTTTTCCCCTCACTGTAACTCCTCAGCAACCACAGCTTTCGTGTCCTTTGAAAATGATGTCAACATGACCGATCTATAATGACTAATGGATTGGTTAGGGAGCCTTTTGGTTAAGACACATGACATCAAACTAGGGCTGCAGCTATTGAGTATAGTATTTTAGTAGTCGAGTGCTCTACTGATTATTCTATCTAGTAATAATAAATATTTTGGCTTTATCAAAGAGCAATAGTAAATAAAAAAAGAAAATAAGACAGGTCTCTCTAATCAGAAATGTGAAACAGTGTGCAAATAAATACCCCAGCATTGCTATGTTTGCAATGTTTAAGTGTTGCTATGTTTTTACTTTCTGTGTGCAGATACATTTGAAATATTGCAGGTAGGACAGATAAAGGAGAAACCCCTATAATAAGCTGATCGTGATAAAGGTTTGTGTGTGACGGACTGTTACCACAGTTTAAAGAACATCAAACTATCAACCCCTTTGACACGGTTGGCTACAGTGCAGTTATTCCTAGCTGTATAAATTTTTGCCACATGAAGACTGTTTAATATAAAGGTGCATTTCAAACTACCAGTAATTTGACCTCAAACTAAAAGCATTCTCGACACCGACATTCAGTTTCAATAATCGTGGGTAGAGTTTGATTAAATGACAGTTGATTGCCGAACCACGGGATGCACTGTCACATCACTGCTGTGAGGGGGAAAAAAAGCTCAATACGTCACATAGTTGACATTCATTTCTCCAGCTCTGCCTTTGGTCCATTTCTCTCTTCAAATATTTTCTTCTAGCCTCAGTTTATGGAGAGGTTTAACAGTCAAAACACTGCAGCAATTTGTTTTGTTTTTTTGTTTTTTGAACCCAACTCCTGTGTTTTTATCTCTGTCTAAATGTCTAATCCTCTCTCTTGCAGTGAGACTCCATGACAGCATTTCAGAGGAAGGCTTTCATTACCTAGTCTTTGACCTGTGAGTATATTCAGAACGCACACAGTGACATTTTATCCATGCGTGCGGCTGCGGTATGTTTGTGTATGCTAACAGACTTCTCTCTCCTGTCTCCCTGTCTTTCTTTATTGCTTTCATCCTCCTTTTTCTTTACTCTTTCTTTCTTTTTGTTCCTTTCCCCCACAGGGTGACAGGAGGAGAGCTTTTTGAAGACATTGTAGCCAGGGAGTACTACAGTGAGGCTGATGCCAGGTAAGCGCTTCATATGGACCTGCTCTGGACATAATGCACACATCTGCTGCAAACATACAATGTAATCTCATTAAATATATGAATTCTCACTTCATTGTGAATGTGCACACAGGCATACAGGGGTAGATGCAATTAGTTTGCTTGTATTCTTGCCCCACCCCCACCAACAAGTGCATTGATATACTTGTCTCTCTTCTGCCACACGTGTTGCTCTCTACATTGAAGTAGAATATTGCCACAATAAACAATCTGTTAAATCTTCAAGTCATTCATTGGGCAAAAATGCTGGTTTTTGCTTCTGAAATGTAAATATGTAAATATGTTTTTCTTCTATGTTATATTATTGTAAATTCGTTGATTTAATTTGAGCTGTTGATTGGACAAAACGAGCATTTTGAAGACGTCCCTTTGCTATCGTGGAAGGCTATTTTCTGACATTTTGTTGACATTGTGACATTTAAGCTTTCTCTCTTTCCTCGCTACTTTCTGAGCGGCTGTATGGTGTGCAGCTTATGAAGTCTGTTGCGCAATTGGTTTAGGGGTATTTGTCTGTTTATAAGGCTTTGGAAAGACACAACCTTTGACCTATTAACCTTTTTTAGAGATATGACATGAACATGAGCCTTAGATGGTGGCATCATGAAGTCTCACACCACAGTGTGTAGGACATTAATAAGGTGGACAGGTTCTGGCTTGCAGGGAAATTTAACAAGACCCATCATGAGTCACCACATTCAACAGGCTAGTGTGAAATCCTGCTCACCAGCCAAAATTGAGAAATAATGTCATCAGTAGCAGCTGAGTTGACACCCCATTATTGAAATTGCTGGGATGAAGATTTATTGACTGTGTGGTGTAAGACCTCCCACATGTTTTTTAGTATGATTGTTTCAACTACAATACCTGGATTATGTCTTTG
Source organism: Percina caprodes (assembly GCA_013375575.1). Lineage (NCBI taxonomy): Eukaryota > Metazoa > Chordata > Actinopteri > Perciformes > Percidae > Percina > Percina caprodes. The sequence continues at coordinate 3,022,573 of JABXJD010000010.1, read as the reverse complement.
AAAAATGAAGATTGTAAGGTAACAATTTAAACTTAGATTAACCTCCACTGTGTTAAATTGTAATGGGGGTGAATTTTTACATGGTTCTAGGCATGTAAAAATAAGTATTTTTATTTTCAATTTTTTTTAAATTATTATTTTTATCATTTATTTAAAATATCCAAAAGTTGCAACAACAAAAAAAGCCCATAACAATTTCCTAAAGCCCACAGTGACGTCATCATAATGCGTTATTTGTGAAAAATGTTAAAAACATACACCTCTAATCATATAAAACAGAGAAATCAGCAAATACTCACATTTAAGAAGCTGTGACAAGGCATTTCAACTAGGAGAATGGCTTAAATGAATACACTATCATCAAAATAGTTACTTTTCTGTTACTGAAACTAATTGTTTCAGCTCTACATCCTAAATTTAAAAGGTTTCTTTTAACAATACTATGTACACAGTATATACAAATTGTCTGAAGTTCATATTTTAGTCCCTCATAACATTAGGGAACAAGAATGACGTCAAGGTTTTTCTTAATGGAATGCATCAGTGTCAGATCCAGACCATAAACACTCATGTTGGAGTATATGTGATGTATTTTTTGTAATAAAGGGCAGTGACTGACACGTCTTTCTCTCCGTTTGTCCCACTTTTCTCTCTCCATAGTCACTGCATTAGTCAGATCTTGGAGAGTGTCAATCATATCCACCAGCATGATATTGTACACAGAGACCTCAAGGTGAGTGGCTGCCCGTTGCTGTGACAACCAGACACACACACACACACACACACACACACACACACACACACACCTCTGCTTGTGGCCATGGCAACACACAGATGGCTCTCGGTTGCTCCATCTCCCTCTCTGTATCTCGGTATCTCTGCTTTTCTGCTTCTATCTCTTTTATTTTCCCCCTGGGTCACTCTCCCATCCATTGTTTTTGTCCTCTTATCTGTTCTCAGATCTGTCAGTTTGTCTGTCCATCACCAGAACTCTGTTTGTCCTATATGTGTGTGTTCTTACACACATGCATGTGTGTTCATGTCGAGCACACAAAGATGGTGAGTCATGGTCACGTGCAGGGGTTTGTCTTTCACCTATGGCAAAGAAAAGACAAGGACTCAAACAGCACATACACTCATGAGCACGCACACAAACACACACTTTGTACTGTTGTGAAGGGGGTCTATTATGAGAGAGGAGATGAAGGCATAGATGAACCTCGGGAGTTGCCAGGACAACCCATGTGACATCACACCCACCCATGGAGCAGCGTGGGAGGAGCTTGAGTTGTCCCAAATAGCTGATAGGCTCCGATGCAAAGAGTAGAGGAAGAGAGCATCTCTGCTACCTTCAGTTTCCTCCTTAAGACAGTTTTAACGTAATAATAGACCTGGTACGAAGGACAGTAATATGTATCGAATATCTTTTTCAAGCACTGCAAGGTGTGGAAAAAAACAACCACCAAGGGATGTCGTAGACATGTGTGGGCAGCTTTTGTGTGTTTGTGCACGCTCTGTGTCGGACAATAACGCTATTAACTTCGAGCACTGCCTGTCTGATTTGTTGGCCTTTTATCCTGAGTGGGCTTTTACTGCGGCCATTTATGTCCTACTGCCCAAACAACGGCCATTTAGAACGCTGCCACACACGCTGCCTCTCGCTAAGTACACTTTCCATTTAGCATGCAGTCTGCAGCGCTGCCTAAATGACTCCCAGAGTGGTTTCCATGGCTACGAACCCATGCCCATATAAGGCATTGTGGAGATTCACAACTACTCATCCTCTCTCTACATCCTTCGTCTCTCCATCGCACACCTTTAACCAACCCCCACACGAGCTGTGTTGAATACATCAAATATAAATATTTCTAAGAAAGAGCTTTACTGAAGAGTGCCTGTCACTATCTGTCTCTCACTGTCTTGATCTCTTGTCATACATTCTGCTTCACCATGTGTGTCTGTCAGCCTGAGAACCTGTTGTTGGCCAGTAAGATGAAGGGAGCTGCAGTGAAGCTGGCAGACTTTGGCCTTGCTATTGAAGTGCAAGGAGACCAGCAGGCTTGGTTTGGTAAGAAAACAAACAGTGACACACACATATCAAATGAGCTGGACCATTACCTGATCTGTTGTTCTATCTGGGTGTGTAGCACTCAATAGTTTCTACGTTAAAGCACACAAATCACTGCTGAACAGACCCTCTTTGAAACAGTAGGTCTGTATAGCTACTCGCCCACTCCAAAGAATATTTGTCCGAGCATTGCTTAAGAAGCTCACGGACACTGTCCAGTTCATGCTTAGGCCATTGTGTCTTGGCAAACAGCCGAAATGCCAGCATTTGGCTGACTCTTCAGCGGGGCCGAGATGATTAACAGGCATTTGCTTGTGACTCTACACTGTCATAATCTAGTCTGGCATTGGAGTCCAACACAGTAGGTCACAATCATCTGAACCATTGACATAGCTGCACAAACATTGGCTTCATCAGAATTGTAATAAACTGCATCAGTTAATTGTGTCTTTTGGTTTTTCTGGCGGACAGGGTTTGCGGGCACCCCTGGCTATCTCTCCCCTGAAGTCCTGAGGAAGGACCCCTACGGCAAGCCTGTGGACATATGGGCTTGCGGTGAGTTTTGAGCCTCACTTTTTGGCAATAAACCTGTTGCAATCAGCCTTTTATTCTTTGCTAGTGGTAAACAAATGCCAGTCACGAGGCATGTTTGTCTTTAGACAACTTAGCCAATTTGAGAGCCTTACAAAGGACCATTTGGTGTAGATTTCATTTCAAAAATGTAAATGATTAATGATTAATAATAAAAACTGAAGCAGGATAATTTTTGAAAACCTCCAACCATTAGCAGAGGAAAAACTAACTGGTTGCATTTTCTTGTGTTTCATTCACTTTAATTGTAAATGTTTCTTTTTGCTTCCTGCATTTAAATGTAAAGCACAACAAATTTACAAGTTTACTTGTAATGTAAAGTGCTGTATCAATAACATTGCCTTTCCTAATTTGAATGAAAAATAATTCCAAGTATTGTAACATGATATCTTTGTTTTCTGTCAGGTGTTATTCTCTATATCTTGTTAGTGGGATATCCTCCATTCTGGGATGAAGATCAACACAAACTCTATCAGCAGATAAAAGCTGGGGCATATGATGTAAGTGTGTGTAGGGAGCAGTGCAGGGGTTTACTAAGCAGTATTTAAATGTTTATAGGGTTCAATTGAGAGCTGGTCCAAAGCTATTGATCCTATCAGGGCCTCCCTGACGCATTGCAGAGGTGTCCGTGTGTGTGTGTGTGTGTGTGTGTGTGTGTGTGTGTGTGTGTCTCCGTCCTCCTTTTTTTCAGTCTGTGGTTAATCAAGTCACATTGCAGTTATCAGAGAGAGACTGGGGAAATCTCGGACAGCCTATTTGTAGAGAATTTACTCTTAATAAATATGGTATCAAGAACTAAAAAAGAAGCATGTGTTCGGTTAATCTCCAAAAAACTAGTAGTTTTGTTCTCATATCAGCCTAATTTTGACAAATAAACTTAAAACTGCATTTCCAGATGCTGTGGCTTTGCCAGAAACATGCAGACTCCTAACCAGTTTTTTAGGAAACCTGTATCATTTCCAATCTGCTTTCCTTCTGTCCTTCAATTGTTGCACCTACTTTCTCTATTTTCCCCCAGTTCCCATCCCCAGAGTGGGACACTGTGACTCCAGAGGCAAAGAACCTGATCAACCAGATGTTGACCATTAACCCAGCCAAGAGAATCACTGCTGAACAGGCCCTCAAACACCCTTGGATCTGCGTAAGTATTAACTCACCAGAGAATTATTGGAAATAAGGAGGATGGTACAAATATGTATGCATACGTAGATCTGGACATGAAACCTACTCACACAGCACTTTTAAATAACTATAAATGTGTAGAAAGATTGACACCGAGTTTATGTGTTTAATTCTTTGTTTTTGTCGTCCTGCAGCACCGTTCTACAGTGGCTTCCATGATGCATAGACAGGAAACTGTTGAGTGTCTCCGCAAGTTTAATGCTCGCCGAAAACTCAAGGTATTTATCTTAAACTTTGATTTGCCACCTTGCTGTTTTTAAGACCCCCTTGATTATGTTCTGCTTCAGCTTTCACTCTTGTACAAAGTATTACTATTTGCATATCTACTTATTTTATTTAACCTTCCTTTTGTCGTATAGAAATGACTTTTAGGTGTTGAACAATTGTACCGGCAGCACAAACGATACCCAGCTCTGTAGTTTGCATTCACAGCCGTACATGCAAACTAGTGGATTAAGAAGCAGCTGTTCTTTTTTGGTCACATCATTTCTATTCATTTGCATAAAAGAATATGTAGTGCGACTCTGAGATCTGAAGGCTTACAGTTAACGGTGCATCTCACCAATAATGCGTTTCATGAAGTGTTTTTTAAAGATTTGATATTGTTTGACAGAACAAATGAAGACTCAGCCTTGACTGGATTTAGCTGTTGAAAAGAACTGATAAAGGCACTGCTGTTAAAAAAAGAAGAAAGATAAAAATATTATTGTCCTATTAGAAATGAATATAGAGCAGTGAAGAAATCCTGTTAAATAAAACAAAACTTCTTCAACTCATTATACCTCCTTCACTTCTCTCTCCTCCTTCGTCTCCTCCTCCAGGGAGCCATTCTCACCACCATGCTGGTGTCCAGAAACTTTTCAGGTGGGTGTGCCCTTCGCCCTTAGCCTCCCACGTCGCAAATGCAGAGGGGGAGGCAGAAGGAAAGTGGATAGCGTCCTCTCTCCTTCTGCACACACACACACACCCACTCACCCACTCCCTCCCTAAAAATAATGTTTTTATGTGTGCACAGGAGTTTACTTGCTTACAACATTAATACCGATTTCATGCTAATGTATCTCTCTCTCTCGTGTGGCTGTGTGTGGCTGTGTGTGTGGGTGTGGGTGTGTGTGTGTGTGTGTGTGTGTGTGTGTGTGGAGCGTTTGCATGTTCGAGAAAGGGAAGGGGCAAGGCGACTGCTAAGGTTCTGTGTATGCTCAGAGTGACTTGCTTTTCGTTGAAGCTTTGTTCTCAGCCTCTGAGTATTTGGCTAGTCGATGGCTAATGATTTCAACCTTGGGCCTAGGAAACCACAGGGGTGCACGTCTTTGCTTTAGCCCATTTCTATCAAACCTTGTGATGTGTCTGGGCTGCAGCCAGCACACCCTGTAGCTTTCTAGGCCCATGATTGAAATTAGACTTGCCTAATTTGTATAGCCTCTCCCAACTGTAGCATTTCTGTCCAATAGTGGGCCGGCAGCATACCAACTCTGCTGCTGCCGCCTCCTCCACGGCCTCACTGGCTCAGGAAGGTACGTCCCAGAGACACGCCCATCCACTTCCTCTTCACACAAAGCTTACTTCTTTGGTTCATAGTACAGGGTGGGGACCCCATTACCACCCCCAAACTCTTGCATGTAGCCACTGCCAGCATCTTCAACAACATTCACACATGCATGCATTCTCAAATTAGTTAATGGTTAATTTAGGGTCTTATAGATGTGTTGTCTTTGTTGTAATGCAAAGATATCACGTTTGATGCACACAGTCATGTAGATCAGCATCACTTAATGGTAATTGATTCAGTTCAACCTGCACTCCAAAGTGCTTTTTCCATTTACACCTCACCACCACTCAGCCTTGACATTGTAACCCCCATTTCATCTCCCAAATAAGTTATGTCATCAGTTCTAGATAGCTCCATCCTGTTCTACAGCTGACCCCATACGCCCCTGTCCTCTCCCCAGCCGGAGCTATGAGGATGGGCACAGGGCAGACTGGGGCAGGGGATGAGGAGAGGCATGTATTTCTGGGGCAAGGAACTGACACTGCAGGGGGCCGGCAAGAGCTGGGTTGGCGTGCTGCCATCGTCGAACCTGGGTTTGGTGGGGAGTAGAGGGGAAAGGCAGATGTTGATGAGCTGGGGGAGAGGGTTATACTGAGACGGAGGATGGCAGTGCTGCCTTTGCTGCTGCTACCAGAGCCAACTGTTGAAACCATCACCATTGTGCAGCCTTCCTGATGAATCCCTTGGGGTTAAAGGCATCCAACGTCTCATCTCCCCCTCCTGAGATCTGTTTTAGTGCTTTCAAACAAGTTTTATTGCCTCCTCAAAGGAATGCCACTAGCTAACTTGGCTGCAAACTTGCCACCATGATTTGTTAATGACACTTTCCATAACTTGTTGGATGGATTCCTTTGTGTTGAAAGTACTTAAATCAGGCTTTGCTCTCATTCTGCTGGGTCGGGATGGGTGGTGAAGGTCGGCGATTCCGATGGTGGCTCCATGGATTGAGTACTTTAGAAACAGACAGTGTTGAGCAGACTGGATTTTCTGTCACTTTTTCAGACGAGAAAACCTTTGCTCTACAGTGTACATAAATGTCCATAGCTAACTAGGATCTGTGCTAACTAAAGGATAAAGGTAAAATGTGAAAGGGTAGATGACCTCCGTGTAGAAACTCCTGGTATGTGTGATGGGTGCGCTGAGATTCTGTGCGTTTGTGGTGGTTTGATTGTGAGCTAGAGCCCTCAGAATGCGGGCTTCCTCACTGAGACTGGACCAAGTTGCCTGTTTTTGTAAGTTATCGTGAATCTCGTGTGTGACATCATCACTCCAGGTTGGACTCGTCGTCTGATGATGTCACTCATCTCTGCAAAATCTTGGCTTTTTTATTACTATAACTGCTTCCTTGCACATCTCTGTAGAGTTTGTCTGAAGCAAGGCTTGGCAGTTTGCTCATGATGTTTTTCTCTTTATCTTTTTTAATGACATTAGAGCAAAATGTGACAGTTGTGTGTGTTTTGTAGTATTTCTGTATCTGTTTCTAGAAAGGTGTTTGCCTTGCAGCCTTTTGCATGTGGGTGTCCTGTGGGTTTATATCCTGTAAAACGTCCTTGGGAGATACAACTTCAGATGCTCTCTAATCCGTCCTTCCCTGTTCATCATCGAGCTGGTTATGTTGCTTGAGTGGTGCTGCCCTCCCAATGTGGGTCGTCCTGACCTTATCCATTCTTTCGTGAAAATGGTGATCGTTCTTTTGAGAAGGAGAATGGAAGGACGGATTTAGAGAGCATGTGAACATGGCAGTCCCATGCTGTCACAATTAGTGCCCTGGTGGCTGTTTAGTAGAAGATTTAGCTGAAGCTCTCCTTTCCCTGATTTAAGGAATGAATACATATATATATATATATATATATATATATATATATATATATATATATATATATATATATATATATATATATATATATATATATATATATATATATAAAAAATAATTTTTTTTTTAGAATGCTGCATGGCCAGGCCAAGATAGGAGCTGCATCTCATTGCAATAGCCAAGATTAAGGAGCATGAGTTGTCACTTGATATTTTCTGCTGCTGTAAATGCTGTGCCCCTTATCTCAACTCTCTTGTATTGAAATACTAAGCCCTCTCTTTCAACCCTCCCCTCTCTTCCTCTCTTTCCTTCTCCCATTTCTTATTGTAAGGTAAGAAACACAAGATTTTTTGGTGTTGGTAGAAAATTTGAGAAAAGAAAGCAACAGACAGCTGAGAGCTTTAGACTGAAAGGAAAACTGACTGGGACCCTTAAAGGAAATCAATGATTTACATTAACCTAACTCATTGCCGTCAGTCTTGGCGGCAGTTTAAGTCTGACCATCACTCTCTTTCTAGATCTGCTGGGATCTTATAAACAGGAAATGGATTTAGAAAGTTTACTTTGCTCTCAGGTTTCTTTTTTTTCCCCAGATGGCAATGAATGGATTATGATGTGAATGGGTTTTGCAGAGTGTAGCAACTTGTACAGCCAAGGGAAAACGTACCCAAGAAATCCATTAAATACATGTTATTTTTTGGCAACATCTAGACTTACTTGCCCTTAAAAGCTTGGGTATTGGGTATTCATAGATATTACAAATGTTAGATCCAGGTTTTTGCCAAAGTTGCAGATTTCTATAAAAGCTATTAAAAATTTTTTTTTAAAGAGAGCTGTATAGATTGGCATGGATGCTGTTGTCACCAGTTAAACTTGTGCCTGTTTCTCTCCCTTTCTATCTTTTATTACAGCTTGCAAAAGTTTACTTAACAAGAAGTCAGATTCTGCTAAGGTAAGGTTGTCTCATCACCTCTCTGCCCTCTTCTGTTATGCTACACTGTGTCCTGTCTCTCCTCTAATAGCTGACCCCCTTTTTGCCTTCTGTTCTTTTTCTGTACCTCTTTCTATTAAGCTAACTTTCTCCACCTTGTATTTATGTTAAGGAATATCTTTTTTTGTACAGTTATGATTTTGTTTTCAAGAGTTTTGTTTTTTGGCTCAAATTTCCCATTCATTTCTATAGGGGATTATGCTGCATCTCAGGGTTTCTCAACCTTCTGTGGCCTGTTTTTAGATCTCAGAATTCCTGCCGTGCCTTCCACAAGTTTGAGAAACTCTGGTTAAGTGCACCCCAGTTTTAGTCACATTATTTCTTATAATTATCAATTAAATCTTTTTTTATGTTGGGTTTATTCTTTCACCTTTAGTCTCAAAGGATTTGCTGCTCTCTTTTCCGAGCAGTCACCATTATTCTCTGCTGCTATTAAGCATTTCCCTTCCCTCCTGCCTCCCTCTCTTTCTCCTTTGCCCCAGGGGTCTCTCTGTGCAGTTAAGTGGCAGAGGCATAGAGAGTTAGTGAGGCAGTTAAAAGGATGATCTAGAGGCCATTTTCTGGCACTCACCCTCTCATTTACCCTGTTAGCGCTCAACAGCCTCGGAGCCTTGACCAACATTAGCCCTATTCCCTAAAAGGCGTATGATTCTAATGCATCTGTGTGTGTGTGAGTGTGTAACGTATGTGTTCACTTTGAGTGTTTGCGTTCTCGTCCCAGCCTTCTACCAACAACAGTAAGAACAGTATAGTGAGCGCCATCAATGCCCTGAAAGACACCAACATGGCAACAAACGCCCAGATGGTACAGTAGGCCGCCGCAGTGTTGGTTCCCGCCTCTTAACCCCCTCAATAGTTGCATAGTAGTCCGTTGTGCCTCACCCTCCATTATCATAGTTGCTGCTTGCCATCCTTCATCTACCATCCAGGAGGTGTTGCACCATAACATTGCCTGTCCCAGCAGTTCCCATCCTCTGGCCATTTAACCCCCAAGGTGCACATGTGTTTCTGAATTCTTAATCAGTTTACCTTTTTGGAAATCATTAAAAAATGCTCATTACTCTGAATCTCAGGCTGCACATGTGCACCTTTTTAAATTTCCAAGGAGCATGAACCTTATATGATTCTAAGCCTCTGATGTGGCAGCACAGAACTGTAGACTCCTGGTTTAGCTGATATCCAAATAAAATGTAGTCTTATCCTGTAATGACCTCTGTTATTCGCTTCTCTCCCATGCTTAATCAGCAATCCTTTATCTTGCCATCATTAACATCCCCATTGACATCCTTACCATACTGCCAAACATAACTTAACCACTACTAGCTTGTTGTGATTTTAAGACACTTTACTAGCATGCATTACGTATTACATCTTGTGCTGGTATGGTTACATTATTACACATTCTGGTAAGGTTGTGCTTCTCAATTGGTGGTGCAGGACTCCAAAGTAGGCCATGGGTCGGCCTGGGCAATATGGGTGAAATCAATCAATCAGAATATTAATTAGAATATTTCATAGTACATTGTGTGATGATATAATCACAATACAATTTGAGCATGAGTTGATCAACAGAAAATTAATCTGCACCAACCTTGATAATACAACCATTCATTGGTTCCAGCTTCTCAATTGTTAATGTTTGCTGGTATTCATTGTCTTCTAGGATAGTAAACTTTTCGGACTGTAGGTGAGACTACAGAAGCTAATTAAATATGTCTACCTGGGCTTTGGGAAATGCTAATGAGCATTTTTCACAATGTTATGACATTTTCTAGACAAAACAATGAGTCAATAAAATAATTTATATGAAAATAAAGATTGATTCATCTCCTCTCCCTAGCCATGGGTGTTCTTGACAATTCAAGACAAAGCTACTAATGTGATGGAGATGCAGTGTTAGGTGATCACCCCATGGCTGATGTAGAGTATTGGGCCCAGTTTAAACCCAGTTGAGAGGCACTGGTTCAGGATTCTGATGAGTTGGACTAACTGTTCTGTTCTGCATCTCAGGAATCTCAGAGCACAGTGGTGCACAACCCTCCTGATGGAGTTAAGGTGAGATGTGGGTGTGTGTGTGTGTCCATCTGAAAGCCCGAGCATCACCCAGCTGCTGCACTCATGAGCCCATTGGACCTTAAAGCTGGATGTGTTAATTTGAGTATCTTTCTGTTTGTTTCTCTGAACTCCAGGGATCAACAGAGAGCAACGCCACCAATGACGAGGAGGAAATGAAAGGTAGGAAAGGTACTCAAGTGTTTTACTCCCATTTTCCAGTTCTTATCCACTCTCTTTCTCTGTCTCCCATCTAGTGAAGTTTGTGTATTTGACTGCAGTGACTGGCAGGTGTGCTGAGATTCATCAAGTGTCTCTCACACTCTTGACTGTCTGCCTGTGGTGTGTGGATGTATGTATTTATCGAGTGTCTGGCTGCGTTTTGTGTGTGTGTTCTAGCGGACAGTTCGGCGCTGAGTCAGAGCAGCGCCACAGAGGAGATGCCCCCACTTCTGCCCTCACCTCAAAGCTCGCCTGCCAGTAAGTTTATCCATGGCAACCAGAAGCTATACGGTTGCCACTGGCAAGGACCTAACACCCCTACCCACCCAACCAACCCCCCACTCCCACCCTGGCTTTTTGTAGTCACTGGCAATCTTACATCTTTAAGCCCCCTCACTTTGATCCACCAAACTTTTTTTGAGGGTTCCCACTGGTTTTGGAATTTGTGGAATATTGTTGGTTTTTATGTTTTTAAATTTTAAATACTACATTCAGGGAAGTCCAGAAAATGATTCACAAAAACACAGGAAACATAGAATTTGATATTGGTGATAATTAGATTTATTAAAAGGATTATTCTGGTTTTATTTTGTAGGTTTATTCCAATTTTTGTATTAATGACATTGTACTCACCAAGTTAATTGCTGCGATCTAGCTCACTAAAAAAACGAGTCAGTCGGGGTAAGAAACACGAGAAGTCAGACAAGTTTTAAACAAACCCGCAGGTTCCTGTTGTCTGTTCGCCAATGGTGGAGCGGGCCGCCATATATAGAGGTTTACTCTTCAATGGACCCGGGTTCAACTCCGACCTGCGGCCCTTTGCTGCTTGTCATTCCCTCTCTCTCCCTTTTCATTTATTCAGCTTTACTGACAATAAAGGCCTAAAAATGTCCAAAAGAATTCTGCAGTTTATTCAGTTAGATGGTTCATGAACAAACATTTTTAGAGAAAACCCCCATATATGAACCCATTTCTAGATACAAATGACTTCTTTTCTTAGAGGCATTAAATAGATTAGAACATGTAGGTAACTTTTAGTGTAATTATTGCAATTTAGAGTGAAATACCTACACATACAGTATATACACAACAAAATAAAATGGATACCCTTGAAAATAACACCAACCTTTTTAATATGCTAACTCACATTTAAAGAACATGCAAAAATGTATTTAGAAGAGAAACGAGGTTAACAGTAAAATCATTACCCAGAAGTTTGTAAACCGTGATGGATGTTTATCACATACTAACTTTCCAAATTAAATAGAATTTACCGTACTTATTGTAGGATTATTGGCATTTTGGGTGCACTCAATATCAGGTTTTACCTCCAAATAAAGTGGTTTTAAAAATCTAGCTAAACTGTTAATAACAGTATAATTATTGATTGAACAGTAATAATTAATGATGCACCCATCTGACTTTTCCGCACCTAATAAATCAATAACAACTTTTACAAAATAAAAAATCTGTATACCTCACTGCATAAAAATTTCTTTTTATATGGTAGAATAAGGCCAGAGACTGCTGTGGCACTACTATTTGAACCGGCAGCCCGCCTTTATGAGTGATAGTGGAACAGTATTTTGTAACATCCATATAAATATCTATGAACATCTATAATATCCATAATTTAAGTCATGTTCTTTGTTCTTCAATTATTTTAAGTGCAATGTTGTCGTTACCAATCAGCCAGAACTACAATAATAACCCAAGTTGTAATAACCCAGAATATTCCTTTTTAACAGCGATGCATTACCCGGATGCATTTTACAATTTGTTTGTTTCAGTAATTGCAGATGGTCATTTCCTACTGTGCCATTAATATTGTAATATACTGTACATCCTAAGAGCAAAACTGCACCTGAACTGCTCACCACCTGGACCTAACTTCATGGTGCTCAGAACAAACTTTCTTTTGTTTAAGAACTAATTTTGTATGTCACAGAGACATGTTAACCCAATTATGGAAGGCCATGAAAAAAAAGTCTTGACATTTTTAACATCAGGGCCACTGTGGGAACCCTGGAGAGTGTGTGTGTGTGTGTGTGTGTGTGTGTGAGTGTGTGTGTGAGTGTGTGTTATCACTGCATCTGTCCCCTTGTCCTCCTAATGTGACAGCTTCAGCTGGAGGAGGCCTTGCTTACCTTGCAGCTGTGTGTCCTAAACAAGTCTGACAGGCCCTTGTCTGACTTTAGTGGAACCACGCACACCATAGAGCATCAAGTTCCTCATTATCCTTGCATTTTCTCCTCCATTCCTCCTTCTTCTCTGATGCTTTATTCTGTTATGTGCTTTAATCTTCTCCATCATTTCGTCTGTTTCTAATACACCATTCTTCTCTACGTGATCTCTCCTCTTTCCCCTTCTATACTCTCTCCTCTTGTCTCTTGAACTCTTGTCCTCCCTGCTCTTGTCAGACACACCTGCACTAAAGTGACCATCTGATCTCTTTTCCTCCTGTGTCCTTCCTCCACTCTCACCTTCATTCCTGAACATGCTTAGTTTGCCCACAGGCCTACTGGGTGCTGCAGCTCATCAGGCGAGGCTTTGTTAATGTATACGAACATTAAGAGTAGAGTTGATGGGAGCAGAGCAGGCAGTTAAATGACTTCCACATCACAGAGCATCACAATCAGAGCTGTACTGATCTCGCTTCCAGCTGCCATCCTGTTCTCATGCTACACATCTGCAGTCTGTCATAAACCCACACTTAAACGCTTTGTGTTTATTTCTCACTAATTCAGACAGCTTTGGCTCGTGCTCAGTTTTGTGACGTACGTGTGTGTACGTGTGTGTACGTGTGTGTACGTGTGTGTGTGTGTGTGTGTGTGTGTGTGTGTGACTTGTTTTATTGTGGGTGGGTGTTTTTTTTTTTTTTTTTTCTGGCATCTTGTGGCATCCATGTGTTTTGTATTTGTTGACCAACCGTTGTGTGTTTCAGTTCCACCGCATGACGTAAAGCGCATGGCATGGAACAGCACGGGCAACAGCTCCTGCCTTGACTCTGAGCTCTCACAGTCCTCCATGTCTACCGCTCCACTAGGGAGCAACACTGTCGCTGCTAAAAGCAACACTAAGCAGAGTAAGAACACAGTCTTGACTAACTGACCTCCAGCTTTCCTTGCCGTCTACTCACTTGTAGCTGTTGTTGCACACTAAAACCTTGCATCTCTGAAATGCCAGTTTTCTCAGAGATGAGGAAAGCAGCCTGCAGAGAACGTAGTGCTGGACAATATGACAATATATGTTGTCAAAATGATATAAAGCTTTTCTATATCGTTTCTAACATGTATCATTTCTTAAGCTTTATACATTTTACTTAACCCTTGTGTTGTCTTCCCGTTGACCATCTAACTTGTTGTCCTCCTGGGTAAAATTTGAAAATCAACCCTTTTTTTTGGTCGCTTTTTGTCCCTGCGCTTTTATTCACTACCACCGGATTCACCACAAAACATCAAGCTATTACTACTAGTTTTACACTTAAAAATTATATATAATATATACAAATTCTTATAATATATACAGAATTATAATACAAATTTATGGTCAATCAAATTGTACCTAATTTAAGTGGAAATTATTTTGACAAATAGTTGCCATTGAGTGGATAATCACAGACTGTCAAAGTTTAGTCAGGATACTGTTTAGAAACTTTTATTATTTTTTTTTTTTAATGCTATAAAATTTATTGGAACACCAAAACTTCAATGAAAGTAGTAATCTGACCTTTCATTTTACTTGCATAAATCATTGTATGGAACAATCCATGTTATTTTTGGAAAATTAGCTTCAAAACATTCAAATGTGACCCGAGGACAACAGGAGGGTTGAGAACTATATATATATCTCCTTCATTTTCAATACTGTCTACACAAATTTATTATATTACGTAATTTATATTTTAGCTTAGTTTGTTTTTGTTCTACATTCAGATTTTGCTTTACTTTTGTTTTTCTTTCAGTTGTTCAATGAGCATTGCCAACGACTACTTCTGTTATTGTTGTGCACATGACGAAAAAAAGAACCTTGGACCTTTTATTATTTATTATTATGTTAATAAAAATTCTGCCGGCCGAACTGCGCCATGGCAATATTTACTTCATTTGGACAACGCAATACGTTCTGATCCTTGCACGTTATGTTAATTCTGCACGAACAGTTTTAATACGAGGATTACACTGGCGGATTATACCTCTTAATACTCATTGAAATGCTCTTGCGGCTCTTTAGAATGTATGTATTGTATGTTTGTTTGTTTTTTATTCCGTGGTGTTGTAGTTCTTTCTTTCGCTGAGACCAAATATTAGATCTTTGGTGTTACTGGCAAAAGTCTCTTTTGGATTGTAACACAGAAATAAAATGGGTTTTATTCTTCAGCTACTGGCAAGTGCAAGTTTAGCAATAGTTAACAAAAAGAGAGAATAAAAAAAAACAAAAAAAAAACCGCAGGGCTTGGTTAAAGCCAGTTCCTGGCAGCATATTTGAAGCCTACTGCTTTTTATGCAAGAAAGCAATTCAACTAGGAATGTTGGGTGTACGGGCGCCAGAGTTTCATGCAAAAAGTGAGAAACCTCTAACCGCTATGAAGGGTCTGCAGCAAACGACAGTCAGCCAGTTCTGCCAATTATCTGGCAGCTCCAGCTCCGGCCCCAGCACTACCTCCACACTGGCCAGGCCAGAGCCACAGAGTAGCTCCGCAACTCCCGTAAACCACCTCCGTTTCGCTCTTGGATCAGAGCCAACACTAAGAGCTGAGGTGCTCTGGGTCCTTAACACGGTGACTAGACACTAGTCTAGAATGCCAATGAGGAAATTAGGGAATTGTATGAGATGATGTTTCTGAACTCTGACATTCAACGTGTTTGTGGTTTTTTTAATGTTGTGATATAGGTCTTTAAATTGTATTCATATTGGTCTTTAAAAGTCTTAAATTTAACTTGTTGAAACCTGAAGAAAACCTGTTTTATAGATTATATTTTATAAAAAGGCCAAGTAATGTCCTCAAGCAGCTGGTCACTGTAGTTTTACGGAAGCAGGAGGAAAAAGTGCATTTAATGGGGACTATTTTCAGCTGTGGATTAATACACATTTGGTGCTCCAGTCACTAAAACACCAAAAGTGTGATAATCCACGGTGCCACCATTGCCCATGATCATTGGTGTGTTTTTAATAGTCTTTGGACAACAGTGGAGCTCTGTTGCACAGAGGAATACTTGTTAGTAGGATCAGTACTAGTAGGGACAGTTACACTATGTAATGTTAGAACTTTTTGGGTGATTTCATTAAAGTTTTAAAATGTGTGTATGTGGGGAAAAGTTGGGCATCATAATACTCAGATTTAAGATAAAGAGTAGATTTAAGGGTCATTTTGCACGACTAGGGTTTTGATTGGTAGGAGACGTTAATGTGAGAAGCTGTTTCTCTTTTATTTATTTATCAGTAAACCTGGTCAGAGGCAGCCGTGAATAAAACACAATACATATATCTCATGTCGTTTCATTTTAATGGAGCTTTATGTTTTTTTAATAAACATTGTCTTGAAAATTAAAGTTAGTTATGGTTGATCTTAGAAGTCGGTTCCTAATTCTTATAAATTGTAACTCAAAGTCCATTTACTATCTTCCTGTCAAAGTATGGCAGGTTGTCATGGAGATAAGAGTTGATAACAGGCGAACGCTATGGGGGGAAAAAACAACGTATAACTGCTTCTTGAGTTGAGTTTTTTTTTTTTTTTGTCTAAGCCTGTTTACATGCAGGATTTGTAGTTGTTTTGGTGGCAGTGTGTGCTCACACAGCAGAGAGTAGTGTTTAGTCAGTTTTTGTGTCGTACAGAAGGTGAGAAGCAGAGTAACAGACAGCGATGCAGTTAGGAAGCTGCTCCGGGCCGAGTGATGAGGTTAAAGAGGAGCGTCGAGCTGTAGCTACACAAAGACAGCCTGAAGGGAAGGCAGGAGCTGGAAGTGATGAGAGAAAATGTCATCAAGCAAAACCACCACACAGTTAATTGTTGTCTCACGTCCTAACTGGCTTCTCACCATTTACCATCTGTTTGTCTCTTCTCTTTCTCTCTCTTGTTCTTTCTGTAGCTCGTAAACAGGAGATCATCAAGATAACAGAGCAATTGATTGAAGCGATCAACAATGGAGATTTCGATGCCTACACGTGAGTACAACAGCATGTGTATAATGAAATGCAGCCGAGGAATCTGTGCTTCTGCAAGAAGGGACATTTATGCATTGGGACAGGATTCATTAGAGCTTTGTTCTCTCAAGACTCTGCTTCTCTGTTCTGATTTTCTCTAATGTCTTTTCACCCACTCGTACTTTCTCACCGTCCATTTCTTTCTCGTTGCACTTTCTCAGGAGGATTTGTGATCCTGGACTCACCTCTTTTGAACCTGAGGCCCTGGGGAACCTGGTGGAGGGCATGGACTTTCACAAGTTCTACTTTGAAAACTGTGAGTCTTCTCTTCCACTCTCACACACACCAACACACCCACATCACATCCATCTATTTTAATCCGCCAGCACCAAGAATACCACCCAGGTAAAGCTCAGATAGGATGAGGATCACCAGAAAGTGTAGTCAGTTTTTTTTTAATTAGAAATATCAAGTAAATGTGTCAACTTTCCCGACGGCATCTGAACTGTCCCAATGTGGTAAACTTAATCTGCCAAATACTTTTGTTTATTAATCATTTGGTCTATAAAATGTCACTCCCAAGTTCACAGTGCCAATGTGACTTCTTCAAAATACTTGTTTTGTCAGAACAGATTTCAGATGATATACAACATAATTTCCCTTCATGGGTATTTACTTACTTCCCTTACTTGTAGACCAGTATCTTTTGTCATTATTATTATTATTATTATTATTATTATTATTATTATTATTATACATTAGATTTTAAGTACCTGTCACATTACCCAAGCACACTTAACATACAGTAAATAAGCAATATAACAACTTTTAAAACAAAATCTGTCCGGTTTTTGCATGATACATTTTTTTGGTCTGTCCCTATTTATAGTGCTGAGCAAGAACAGCAAGCCTGTACACACCACTCTGCTCAACCCACACGTGCACCTGATCGGCGAGGATGCCGCGTGCATCGCCTACATCCGGCTCACGCAGTTTGTGGACACCACAGGCCGCCCTCGTTCCAGCCAATCAGAGGAGACCAGGGTGTGGCATCGTCGCGATGGCAAGTGGCTCAACGTTCACTTCCACTGCTCAGGAGCACCTGCTGCACCACTACAGTGATCAGGTAATCGCTTCTCACACACACACACACACACACACACAGCTTCACACAAATGGAGCTCATTTTAAAGCCACCATGTGTAGAAATTGAAAATGTTTCACTTTTTTTTACCCAGGTTTGGTAGTAACAAGTCAAATTATATTACATAATTTAAGTTTAGTTTCTTAAAAAATGAAATATTTAGATTTTTTGTGTCCTAAGTGACCCATAACTGACATTCAGGCCTGTTTCCTCCTCTCTCCCCCAGTGGTCCTGAGCCTCCAGTCTACTGGAGTGTATGTTTTGGGGGGCAGTTTTTTTCAGCAAGCGTGTTTAAGAGGCACGTCCTCTGCGTGGATTGGCTAGTGCCAGGAGCCCGGCCGGGCAAGATCGCATCCCTCTCCACAATACCAACCAATCCTGTCCCCCCTTTGACCTGCTGGGGGCCGGCTGAACACAAGACACCGCCCCCAGGGGATGATGCATGCATCTGGCGCCTGATTGGAGGGCGAGTCTTTGCCCTCTATCCCTCCCCATGGCAGCCATCTTTTTTCTGCCTGCGCGAGATGAGACGTCCTGCGTGAGGAGAGGATTTACAGTTGAACTTGTGACAGTTTATGAGTATGAGTTATGAATATGCTGTGTAAATTATGACTAGATGTATCAGAAACCACCAAAACCCAACCAAGCATTTATATTCACTATCTAATAAGGGAGGAACAGAGGGGAGTGTAAGGTTAGCAGCTGAGATTTTGGACACATTTTTGGCATTCTAGGGATGTCAGGTAGAAAGTGCTGTGCTTGTTACCCGGACGTTGATGTGGGAGATTTTCCCCATCTGAATTCTAGAAGGGGGATCAAGTCTGCTCAGTCAAAGAACTTGATGGCAAGATAAACTTGATATCAAAAACATGAAGCACCAAAGTGTAGAACTTTAGGCTTTTTATGTGTTTTTGTTTGTGTGCTTGTTTTTCCGACCGAACGGAAAATTGTGTCGTTGTGGGATTGGGGTGGGGGGGCTGGGGTGTTTTTGTTTTTGTTGTGTTTTTAGTGTCCTGTTCTCTTTGCGTTCCTGTGAATAACCGGAGCCTCTTTGTTTTTAGTTGTTTTTTTTTGTCTGACTGATCCTAATATTCAAGGATCCTTTTTAAAAGCAGCTGAGTTTTTAAAAAGAGGGATTCTATTGTGCAAGTGTAAAGCTAACCTCCGTGTGTTAACACGTTCTGTTGCCTGCAGTGGAGGGAGAGAGTGGGCCGGGATCGGCGTCTGCGTTTTGCATGTTTGCCCGCCGCCTCTCCCTCAAATCCCTCCCCACGCTCTCTCCTTTTTTCTCACTCTTAAACCATTCCCTCTTTTAACCCTCCCACTCCTTTTCTCTGCGTTCTGCAAGGGCCTGGTTTGTTTATAACCACTGTGTAATAACAGTGTATGTATAGATAAATGTAGAAAAGTGTAATATATGTACATGTATCTAAGAGACACTCATCCTGTGCATCTGGGAATCACCCCATGACCTCTGTGACCCCGATCTAGTTTAGGAACATTTTCCTCACCGATTTTCAATTTGCTTCAGTTCTCCTCCTTTTAAGTACTTCCTTAAAATATTGGTAGCTCTTGATCTTTGATGACAAACAACACTGAATAAACACACTCATGTGGGCTACCTGCTCCAGTCCCGTGGACCTAAGACTGTTTTCAGAGACGGGGGAATAAAATAAATAACAAAGTTGAAAAAAAGTAAGATCCCTTAGCTCAAAAAGAGTTTTTGAACATGAAGACCTTCGTCATAGTGTCCTTAACTCCTGATCCCACAATGCTGTGAGCCGTCTCTTCATATCATATATACACACACACACACGCACACTCGCCTGGTGGTGTGTTTAGGCTTTGTAACATATCTGCACCACTGCTGTGTGACCATGGTGCCACCCCCTGCTGTGCTGCTTAATTGTCTCCTTCCATCCGCGACAGTCGTATATTAACCCCCCCACCACCACCACCACCACCCTCACCCTCCAATATCTCTCCCGTGTACCAACGAGTTCCTGGTCTTGAGATGTTTCTTTGTACCTCTCTGTCGTTTCTCTGTTTCTGTGTTACTGGTTTGAGTTTTTTCGTTGTCGTCGCTGTTGCTGTTAACTTGTCGTTTGGTAATTGGCCGATCTGCCAAGCTGGAGTTCTGCACTCTCCCTCACACAGAGGAAAAAAAGGGAAAAGAGGGAAGAAGTAAAGACAACACAAATCCTAGATTGAGTGATCATAGATTGATTGACAGGACTAAATTATTTATTAATGTAATCTACCCTATGTGATTTTAAATCTTGCCTGCTCAGTTGAGAGGAGAGAGAGTTGGTGTGGGTGTGCAGGTTTTTATGACCTACACGGTTGAATCAGAGCTGGAGACCTAGTTATATGCATGTTTCAGTTACGCATTTCTACCATGTACCTACCTGAATAAGGATGGAGCCTAGTGTTAATATATGATATTTGCATCTTTTGAAATAAGAATATCCTCCATCCAGAATGTTGAATAGGTGACATGAAAAATATTTAAAAAAAACGCAAAATTAAAAAAAAAAAAAAAAGATTCAGGAGCCGTAGCTTGGTATGAGGCCCTCGATGTTAGCGTTTTCCCTGCGTTGTAATGATATACTATTGGGCTGCGCTTTCTCCCCCAGCCTTCACATGGATGCTGGAGTTTTTTTGCATGATCATGATGTACAATGAAATACAACCATGAATTGACGACTATCAAGTGTTTGTCTGAGTGTTAGTTGGTCTTCATCATAGCTTTGTTATTCTTCGAACTTGGATCTTGAAAGTATTTAATAAAAATACTATTTCAGCACTGTTTTATCTCTCTCGACTGGATTCATTTGTTAAACACATTCTTTTCATGTCTGATTTAGTCATACGGAAACACTTCTGTCTCCAACAATTAACTTATTGGTAAGGCGTCTATTCCCTGGTAATGTGCTCCATCCATCCCCAGACCAAAAAAACCTGCTAAAACAGTTTTGTGTTAATCTTGGGTGTTTTTTTTTTTTTTTCTCAAATACTTTGATAAATGACAACATAACTGGCCTTCTTTGGCCTGTACATTTTTTTTATCTGTTCAGCCTGGATTTTGAGACTGTTTCATCAGCAGAGTCTCAACCTGAAATCACCAAATTTGGAGCTAATAGAGATATGCAACACACATTTCGGATTATGTAACACTGCAACATTGATTAGTCATGCTGAATCTCTGCTCATGTAGTCTCTTCTACTTTGTTTCAGGTTACATTTGAAATTAAGTCGCTGGCGCAATCAAAAAAAAAAGGTTTTGATTTGAGTAAAATAAGCACCAATAAAACTGGACAATGTTTCTGTGGTTGGCTGGGTGCTCTGAACACCACCCGGCATCACCGCTGGTGTAATATTTGCCCTCCATACTTCTCCATACATATATGTCTGTCATCACATAAAGTCAGATTAAGCCCTGCATAACGCTGCATATCCTCCAGAGCCATTAACACAGGATAAAACAATCACTGCTGTCCGTTCAACAGCTCATACATCGTCCCATCTCACCACTTCAGCCTTTGTACTGTCTTCCGCTGCTCTTATTTTAGCTGCATTGAGCACTGTGAAGTGTTGAGTAATGCTGCAGCCTTATTTAAAAAGGTTTTGTGGTGTTATTTATGATGGTCCCAGTTATTTTAAGGATCGAGTCTGTGTGTGCTGATGTCCATGGGATGTAGGACAGCTCCCCCCTGGTTCCTCTGCTTTCTGTGTGATTAATGAGGAGATCTCAGCAGTTGGTTAATGCAGACTTACTTTCTCAAAGGCACAAAAAGGGAGAAAGTCTTGAGGGACTGTGTCTTGTTAGCCATCTCTGACCTCTGACTTATCGTGTCAATAAAATTAGAAAATCTGGCCCAGAACAAGTCTCCTGAATCTAAATTACTTTTGACTTTGTTGAGGTGTTAAAGGACATTTTCCTTTTGTTTTTCATTTCAGAGCTTATACAGTTTTTTTTTTTTAAATAATTTCTATTCAGGCACCATGAAAATTTACTTTTATAAAACCCACATAAAGGCCCACAGTAACTACCACAGACTATGAAATATAATGGACGCTCTAGTCAGTGACATTACTCATTGGTTTGTTGACTGCCGTTCATACATTTTTATTATATGTATTATTATTATCTACAATGGAGACTTGCCCTAGGTATCATAAAAGGAGTCCCGCCCTTCCTAATACCCTGACCTCCTTCAGCTTCCGTGGGCAGAGAATAACAGCGGGAGCACTATCCCCATGCTCTATCATCCACTGTATATGTTCAGCTGATATTGGAAACTATTTCTTCTTTTTGACAGACTAACAACTAAAATGGCCCATTTGTTCTTCCATTCCACTTGCACCTCAAAGTAAAATCTTCCTGAGGGCTGACCGATGAACCCCCCATCTCTGTAAATCTTTTGCGGTTGAAAGGTCTCTTCAGCCACTTGCCTTCCCCCCCCCACCTTCTCATGGTCAGAGAGAGCGAGGGAGCACTGTGCAGTGTCTGGGTCCAGCGTTACATCAACAACTTACTTCCAAACTTCTCCACTTCTTTATCTACAAAGTTGAATGAATGAAGTTTGCCTCGCAGTCTTCTCAAGTTTTCCTGGCGTTTAGCTCGCACCGGCCACTCTGGATGCTGAACTCTTGATGTTCAATCGTGTGTGGAAGGCTAGAGAGAGATGACAATCTCAGGAGGATGTGGAAATGCTCGTTAATGTGTGTGAGAGCTGCTCCAGCTCTGTGCATATTCACTGTGGTGCACTTATTTCTTGTTCAAGAGCTTTAATAAAGCCCTTTGCTGTCCTCTTGATTGCCCTCTGCTTCTTCTTCATCAACTTAATGAGCTCTGATCTTCTCTTTTCAATCAAGGCAATGAGAGTGCCGAACACCTTCACACTGTCTAATATGTCCATCTGGGCGTCCGATCAGTCTTTACTGGTAGATGTTTTAATTCATCCTGCAGAACATGTCCAGAAGATCATTGTGCTTCTTGCTCATCCTGTTGTCCAGTTTAACCTTGGCTGAGCTGCAACTCTGTGGTAAGGGGGGCTGGTTGGCTCACCTGGTTGAGCGTGAGCCCCATGTGCAGAGGCTCAGTCCTTGTCGCAGCGTCTGTGGGTTTGGTTCCAACTTGTTGCCCTTTCCTGCACATCCCCTTCCACTTTCCTGACTTAATCTGTTTATTATTAAAAGCATTAAAAGAAAAAAAAAATAAAGATGTCAGGCACTTGAGGTGGAACTTTACAGCCTTCAGTTTACCCCAAGTGCATATGTTGTTAGCTTTGTTTCCACACAGGACAGCAGACTTATCAATGTTTCTTTCTCACATCCCTTTGGAATGGTTAGACTTCTGTGTTGGTTATTAACTCTGGTCTCCTCGTGAACGTCTCCTTGCAGAGTCGACACTGGCAGTGGTTGCTGTTGTTCCAGTGGGCTATCCCATGGTACAGGCCTTGCAGAAGTTGTGGCCACAGGCGATTGACACAGGCTCAGTGAAGACCTCCAGCCGGATTTGAACACTGAAACTGTTCTTCACATGACCGACTGCTGCAGGAAGCCATGCCTGCCACATTACGTAAACCTGGAAAATTTATCCGCTTTTGTTTTTCATCTCCCAGACTTATCTGGAAGCTTGTGTTTTCTTTTCCATAATACTCTTAACACATGAAATAATCCAGATTAATTTGGAGTAACTCCACTTTATCACTGGACTCCCGACTCTGAGTTAAAGGTGTACAGACAAACCTATCTATTATCATACTGAAGGACTATTTTTAGTATTTACTACTTCACACAGATGTCTTACTTCTACTCACCTAAGGGTGTGAATATAGCCCAACTCTGAACGTCTTGACAGTCCTGCCACCCCTTACGATGGTATGCTGTTGATCCAGTTCTAGACAGGAGTCTTTGAAGAAATGGCTCACACAAATATTATGTAAGTACTACAATTATCAAAATGGAAATCATACAAGAAATTTATATATATTTACAAAATGGTGCAGTAGTGGAATGTGACTCAAAAAATGTACTTAGGTAAAAAATGTAAGTACTTGAGTATTTCAATTGTAATTGATTTTATACTTCTACTCGCCCTACATGTATCTGATAGTTGTATTTCTATTATGAAGAAGGTTTGGGAGTCTGAACTTGAGTAAAATACAGGAAAAGGCAAAAGCTGTTTGCAGTTTCATAAGTCTACACTTCAACATCTATACTTTTATTCCAATAACTGCAGCCTGTCATACAGATTTCTTTTTTTAATATTCAGCCATGTCCCAAAAGTTGTCATTTACATTCATTTATTAATCACTTATTGTACAGTTTTCAGTAAGAAATAGCCAATCCAATGCAGCAGGGGCATTCTCTGATCCCCCTTTTTTACAGTGTTGAACAAAAGAAAAGATTAACATGGCTCATGGGTAACAGAGCAGCAGCTAAGCAGATTTACTTTTCATTTACTGGGAGGCAATTACATTGTTTTTGTAAGCAATCTTTTTACTTATTTAATCAATGTATTTTGAGTGTAAAATGGCGCTAACCCTTTGCATATTGCATATTTACCCTTATTTGGTGACTAAGAAAACAGAGATCCTTGGAGTTTATTATTTAATAAGACAGAGAAGAGAGGCCACACCAACACTGAATGCTTGTTTTCACCAGGTAGGTTTTAATACTCAACCATGATTCAGCATATTACACTGAGGAACAGCTGATAGGTTTAACACAGGTAAAGAAGTCTTTAATCACTTTACACTGATCCCACACCGTCCAGCCACAGACATACATTATTTGCATCAACCTACAGGGTCTGCATGGTAAAACATCAATTCTCAGGAAGGAAAGAAGGAAGGAAGGGGTAGTAATAGTGATAGGATTGAGTTTATGTACAGGATTATAACAACAGGCATCGGACAGGTCCATGTTGGAGAAACAGCAGTTGCCGGCTACAAGATGCTTCACGACACAATGGTTCACAGTACATCAAAGCACAAGTCAAGTTCGTACACATATAGCTACAGTATAAAAAAGAACCATCAGGTTTTCCAACAAGCCTGTGAAAATAGAGCAGTATCGCCATCTTCTGGTCAGATCGCACACCTGCTCACAGTACAACAGAACAGACAACATTTAACTTCAAGAGTTCGGCTATCTAATTCAGTCAAGAATGAATGCAGTAACACATACTATCTAATTTCAGGAATAGTAGCTATCTATCCATCTATCTATCTAGAGCCATCTGCTGCAATCAGTACAAAAAGATATTTTACGACCCGACAGTCAGCTTCCAATGGCTTTGAAAGGAAAGAATTTCCTGTACAGTTAAAAAGGACCATACCAACGTTTTTGCAAGTTTTAGCTCCCTACAATAACAACAAAATAGATACACTTTATTCAACTGCTGATGAAAAAAATCAATTAGCAGATTCTTGCTTTAGTTGTGAAATCCATCAATGCAAGATGTTTTTCTCCATTATTGTTGTGAGGTAATGCAGTTTAATTGATCTGAGAAATAATGCACTGTGGGACCTTTGAACAGTAATGTGACTTTGACAAAAAAAAAAAAAATGCAGATTTAATATTCATTGTGATGGATTCCACAAGTTTCAAGAGCTGTTTTTGCCAAATCGATGGAAACCAATAGCATCTTAAAAAGTGAGGGAATACTTGTAACCTACATTGTATGGGTTTAATTGTAGACCTTAATGTGAGCCTTGTCTTAATCGAAAACCTTTTAATAAGACTTTCTTCGTAAAGGGATCATATAAATTGAAAGTAATGACTTTATTAATGGTTAATCAATTGTTGCTTTATAGCTCAGTTGTAAGCCATTAAAAACGTTTGGTCTGCCAGGTTGTGAAAATCTCTCAGGTTGGTGAGTTAATGGCAAATAGTTAATAGTCGTTCTTTGGAGACTTTCTGATATCAAGCCTGCAATTTTAAATATTAATAACACTAAAACATCAAGAATCATTGGTATGGTCCCAGGTTAAATACGTAGCTTAGTCATGGGTCGAAACAGCACTTTCACCAGTGAAGGTATAAGACAGCCTGAAGACATTTCAATTGTGACATGTGATGCAGAAGTTTAATCTGTGTTTATAATCTCAGAGGGACAATGATGGCATACAGTCAGCCTTTATTCTAGATGTTCTGGTGGTATGTTTGTTGATTTGTCTTACAAAAAGCACTGATTACACACATTAACAGGTGAATTTTTAGCATAGATTCTTGTGTGACCGTCTTAGAAATATCCCCAGAATATTTTGTTAACACTGCTGTCCTTAAAATACATGCCATGCTGATTTTTTAATATTCAGTATCAGTGAAAGGCCCTGATCAGCATGCCAGGCTCAACCTAAACGTTGCAGACCCCACCAGCTATCGTTGCTGCCTCTCCACAAGCTGTAGCTCACATGTAAAGTACCACAAATCACCCACACACTCTGTCATCCTGGCAGCTCAGCAAGGTCTGCCCACAGCGCTGTACTCGTCGAACGATTAGCAACCGCAAACACAACATTGATTTCAGATTTGAAATGAGAACAGACCTAAGTTAGGAGCATCTTTCTTTTCTTTTAAAGGTTACTTTCGTCTTCCTCCTCCTCAGGTGGTCACATGGCACACATGGTAAGCCAATCGCACGGCCTCAATCAGACCAGAATTTGTGTGTTTGTGTCACCATCCCCAACATGGTGGGCGTGTGTGTTTTTAGTGTGTGTATTAACGTGCTGTTTGGTGTGTGAATGACGTGTGTGTTTTTGTTTAATATCATTGATTTCATTTGTTTCTTGTTGATCATGTGTGTGTATAAGCTCGTCATGCACACGGAAGTATTTATCCCTGCCCACACCGTGTGTGTGTTCCTCATGTGTGTGTGTTAGGTCATTGTCAACGTGTGTCAGATCTTCTTTGTTTGTGTGTGCGTGCAGTCCCTCTGGATGTGCTCGTGTGTTGATGACCTCCTCGATCCAGCTCCTGAAGCGGCTGACTCGAGTGTAGAGCGCTGGAGAGGAGGGGTCAGCGCAGTCGTAACCCCCGGTAACGACCCCAGTGAGGACCCATCGACCCATCTCCCCCTGACACACCAGCCCGCCTCCAGAGTTGCCCAGACAACTGTTGTCATGGAGGAGGCTAGTGTCTGGAGGACTGCCGGCACACAGGGTGCCATGGCTGGAAAAGCTGTCGCCATAGCGCTTCTTACATTGCCATGACGACATCAGAGGGACCCAGGATGCAAGAACTGAGTCTGGGAAAGAAGATGGATTAGAGGATTAAAGAAGCAGCATGTCAGAAATGCTGAAACAATTAGTTAGTTTGTAAGGAATGTCATTAACCAAAGAATTATGAAAAATGTTCCGTCTTCAAAAACATCTTAAACATATTTTTCATATTGTTAGATGTTTTAAAATATATTACTTAACACACAGGAGAAAAAACACATACCTGGTCCTGTCCTGCCAGCGGTAACCATGACAACACAAGAAGATGGCGCATTTCCACCTGATGCTGCGTCTGCAGCAGGAAGGCATGCTGCGTTGGTTTCAAGGTCAAAGGTCAGACAGTGACCCTTGGTGCTGGGTAGTTTCAACAAAGCCAGATCGTGACCTCCACTCTGACCCTTGAACTTCCTGTGAAGCACCACCTGCTCCGGAGTGAGAGTCTGCTCTGAAGCCCCGACACGCACCACAAACCTGGACGGGTCGCTGCCAAACCTGAAGGAGACAGGACAGAAGAATCTTAAGGTGAATTAACACTTCATGGTGTTCTGTGGTCTGACTGAAGATGGATCATTGTAGAAACTGATTTATAGCTCAGCAACGGATTTACCTGCTGACACAGTATGCAGATGTCAGGGCCCAGCAGGGGCTGATCAGGGTGCCGCTACAGAGAGGACTGGCAACTTCTTCTTGAGACTGAATCCACACTGACACATGCCATGGCCATGTGGTCCTGCAGAGAATGGAAAAAAAATCTCAATCAATGTTTTTGTATGAGTAAAACTGACTGTAAACTTTTATTAATAAAAAGTTTAACTTTTAATTGCAAATGTGTGTTTTTTCACCATAAAAGTACAATAACAACTATACTAACTTTTGCATTATTAACCTAACTTGACTTGGTTCTATAGAGGTCCCTGTGACAAATTATATTTAAGGCATGGTGTCACATGTGTGAAAACCCAATTAATCAATTTTGCTACATTTAAGGCCTTTAAGTGTTAAAAAAGTTTTTTCATGAAAATAAGTCACAGTATAGTTTTTCAAAATATGAAAAGGTTATAGTACAGTATGTCCAAAAAAGTTATAAAAAGTCACTTTTTTGGACATACATACCTATTACTTTATGTTGAAAAAACTCATAGTGTAAATGTGTATGTAGTACATAGTACATCAAAAAATATTTTTAAAAAAGTCATAGTATAGTATAGTGTGTCAACAAAGTCATAGTAATGTGTGTTGATAAAAATCTAAAATGTATGTCAAAAAAGTCATTAAAAAAATCAAAGTATAGTATGTTGAAAAATACTCAGTATAGTATTTCAAAAAAGTTGTAATATAGTATGTCAAAAAAGTAATAAAAAGCAATAGTACAGTACTTAAAAAAAGTCATAGTATAGTATGTTGGAAAAAAGTAATAAAAAGCAATACTACAGAATGTCCACAGTGTAATGTCAGAATATCAAAAACTCATAGTATAGCATGTCAAAAAAAGTTTTAAAAAAGTCATAACTCACAAAAAGTATGCCGAAAAAATGAATAGTGTAGTATGTCGATAAAAGTGATAAAAAAGTTATGGTATAGTATGTCAAAAAAAGTCATAGAATAGTATCTCAAAAGAAGTCACAAAAATCACATTGAAGTATGTCAAAAAATCAAAAAGTCATAGTATAGCATGTCGAAAAAAAGTTTAAAAAAGTAAGAACTCATAAAATAATATGTTGAAAACAAAAAGTGATAAAAAGTCATAGTATGGTATGTCCAAAAAAGAGATGAAAAAGTCATAGTATAGTATGTACAAAATGTCAAAAATGTATGTCAAAAAAATGATTAAAAAAAATCATAGTATGTCAAAAATTCATAGTATAGTATATCAACAAAAAGTGATAAAAAAAAAGTATAGTATACAACAAGTATAGAAAAGTATGTCAACAAAAAGTGATTAAAAAAAGTCATAGTATAGTATGTCCAAAAAAGTGATTAAAATGTCAAAGTATAGCTTGTCAAAAAAGTGAAAGAAATCATAGTGTAGCATGTCAAAAAAGTAATGAAAAAGTCAAATAGTGATAAAAGTCATAACAGTATGTTAAGAAAAGTGATACAAAAGTTGTATAGTATAGTATAAAGTGAAAAAAGTCATAGTGTAGTATTTAGAACTAAAGTCATAAAAAGTCATGGAATAGTATGTCAAAAAAGTCAAAAAAGTCATAGTATGGTATGTTGGAAAAAAGTGATAAAAAGCAATACTAAAGAATGTCCCAAAAATGTATAAAAAAAGTCATAGTATATAAATCGAAAAGGTCATAGTATTGTATGTCGAAAAAAGTGATAAAAAGTCATAATAGTGTGTCAAAAAAAGTGATAAAAAAGTCATAGTATACTATGTCCCAAAAAGTGATGAAAAAAGTCATAGTATAGTATGTACAAAAAAGGGATAAAAAAAAGTCATAGTATAGTACGTACAAAATGTGATGAAAAAAGTCACAGTAATGTGTGTCAATAAAAGTCAAAAATTCATGTCAAAAAAGTCTTAAAAAAATCATTGCATGTCAAAAAATTCATAGTATAGTATGTCCAAAAAAGTGATAAAAATGTCAAAGTATAGCATGTCGAAAAAAAGTGAAAGAAATCATAGTGTAGTATTTAGAACTAAAGTGATATAAAGTCATGGAACAGTATGTCAAAAAAGTCTTAACTCAATAAAAAAAATGTCGAAAAAATGTATAGGGTAGTATGTCGATAAAAGTAATAAAAAAGACTTAGTATAGTATGTCAAAAATCATAAAAATGTCATAGTATAGTATGTTAAAATAAGTCATTGTACAGTATACATATTTTTTTCTTTTTCATTTCTTGTGTTGCATGTACAGTGTTCATAAGAGTTCATTGTCAGTTCCAGGTAAAAGCCACAGACTGGACATATGTTATCAAATTAAGTCCTAAATCGTACCTGAGCATGTTTTCCTCCCCCTGGTTCCTCCTCTTGCTCTCCTCCTCCACCAGCTTCCTCAGCCCACAGCTCAGCTCTTGGGGCTTGGCCTTTGACTCCTGTGGCATAACGTCACACCTCACCCCTGCATCCACCCTGCGTCTGCAGCCCTGGATACTCTGGCCCAGAGAGGGACACTCTCCCAAGAACTCCTCCTTCCCTGTGCACCTCACCTGGTCCAGGTGTATGGGCCCTTTCCCCTGACCGAACCCTCCAGCTGCTACTGCTCCACCACTGAGGAGGGAGACAAATGTGTTTTTTGTGTAATAAAAAAGTAAGAAACTGTCTCTTTCATGCATATCAATATTAACCTGTGTCCAAGCTGTCTGCACACCACGGCTGCATTCAAGTTGTTCCAGCCTGAGTCACAAATACTTCCCCAGTCGCCATGGAGATACACCTCGACTCGACCCTCCTTTCTGCTGCTGCCACCCACAAGACGCACCAGGGGACCTAACAGGAAGAAAAAAAAACACAAAACCCTCATTCATATTCATGTCGGTGCACCTACATAGTCCAGTCTTCGCTCACTGAGAGCGAGTTCTATGTCCACTGACAGTGTTAAATGTCATCCGCAACCTGATGCCTCTTTATTCAGCCTCTATTCTCATTCTAATGGTCTGCATGTCTACAGGAAGCGCAGTAAACACCTCTTTATTCTCTCTGCTGTCAACATGTGGCATTTAAACTCTTTGGACTGAGAAAAACACCAGTATTGTCACACTAAGGTAACGATACAATGCCACAAAGGGAGACAAAAGTCTTTAATAGATAAAAAGATGACATAGATAGAAACATCTTTTTGCATCTTTTGTTCATTATCACTATAGTAGAATTGTGTCCTAAATGGTGTCTGGTGCAATTCCTGCAAGAGGTTATTAAAGTAAACAGCTCACAGCCTGGCATTAGACCAACACTCTGCTGGGACAGCTTGCCCTTTTGGTCCATAATGAAATGCAGTTACACAGTTAGTCACCAAACTTCTGAAGTGCAGTGCAATGATCATGTACGCTGGTTTCTTTTTTCTTTCCTTTGTTCTCGCTACAATTGCTTTCCAATTAATAAAAACTCACAAATTATCACACAGCAGTCTGGTGTGCTCTCAAAGTTGGGGCTAGTTCTAATTGTGGCACAGCAATGAAGTGCCCATTGATAGGTTTTGAAGCTGCTTTTAAAGAATAGTTACAGTTGGGGCACAACGTTAATCCTCTGGTAACTTTTAATGTGTGGCACATACTGTCATAAGGAAATGGAGTTCCACCAATCCTTATTCTCACTCTTGTTACAACAAGCATATGTACATCAAACTAAAAGCTCCACACTTTGTAAATTCATTTTTAAAGATCCAACTGAAGAGAACCTTTTCCTTTTAAATCAAAAATTGTCAATTCATTAATTAATCTATACAAACTGGCCTCAAGGTTGGGGAAGAGAGCATGTGACTAAAAGGTTGTATAATTTATAAAGGAGGTTTTAGGACTTAAACCTGTGAAGTAGAATAATTTATAAACAGTAAACAGGATTCCGGCCTTCTTCGTCCTCATCCCTTACCTGTGGAAGGTGCGATAACCGGCACTTCATTGGTTTCTTGGTTGGGTCGGCCCCTGCAGCGAACACCCACATCCTCACTGTGGGAGCAGTCGGTCCGGCCCCAGATCCCGTGTGGACAGTCAAGAAGAGAAGTCTCTGATCCCTCACAGTGGACATCATCCAAGAGGATCAGGCCGTCGCCCTCGCCAAACGTCCCGTCCGATACGAGCTCAGCGTGACCCCTGAAAGAAAAAAGAAGGGGCACCAACTCAAAGATTTTTGTCTTGTTAGTTTTCCCTTATTCCGAATGTGAAAGTAAAGTACTCAAAATAACAAAAAACATTGTTATGAGTAACACACAAAAAAGTGTTCATAGTATTAAAGAAATGTTTTTATAAGATTTTTATAAGTTACTAATAATATAGAGATGTTTTTTCAATTTATTTTATTTAAGAACTCATTTTTTTTCTCAATTGTCCAGCAAAGCAAACAAACGGCTAATAAACTAAATAAACGGACAAGAGAAAAAGAAGAAAAACAAATTTTATACCCACTGCTACCCCCAGACTAGTGACTTTTGTATTTTTCTCCTTGAATTAACAATAAAAATAGTCTTCTCAATAACTCTGTTTATGTCGTTAGATCATTTCCCAACAAATGGAAAAGGATTAGTTTGTGTTTGGTAGGTGTACATCTCTTTGGGTGTTTCCATACCTGTAGCCCAGCTGTCTGCAGACCACCTCTGCATGCTGCTGGGCCCAGTGGTCGTCACACACCGTCCCCCAGTCGCCATTGTGGAAAACTTCAACCCGACCTTCCCATGGACTGTCTCCGCCAACCAGACGCACCACACCATCTGAAACAGTATCATATTGATATTGGCCGTTATAAAGTATATAAAAAAAGACAGATACATTTGACATGAAAAAATATTTTATGTGACCATGAGGCAAGATTAAATGTTATAGATGCTAATGTATCATTTTCAGATTAATTATTAATCTCATATTGCTTTGATGAATAGTAATTGTTATTTCATGCCAGTAGATAAGTAACTCCCATAAATCGTGTTTCTGCTTGTCACAAAGAGGATGTTCCTGCTTCATGCAGTAATGATTTATTGATGTTCAGGGGCTATAAATAGCAGCTTGAAGCCTATCAGTGTGTACAGTAGGCTGTGTGTGTGTGTGTGTGTGTGTGTGTGTGTGTGTGTGTGTGTGTGTGTGTGTGTGTGTGTGCGTGCGTGCGTGCGTGCGCAAGCCCGCTCAATTGTAAAATGTGTGCTTGTACCTGTATAAGGGCTGCAGGAGACCCCAGCATCCTCCATGTGGTCACAGTTGTGCTGCTCCCAGTCGCCATGGGGACACTGATCCAGGAAGAGCTCGTTTCCTGTGCACTTCACAGCATCCAGCAGGATTGGGCCTGAAGCCTGACCAAAGTGAGCCCATGACCAGGCCTTTGCCACACCCCTACAACAGACATATGTACTTTTTTTTTTTTAAAGATTTTGACCTGATGATAGTACAAGAGAAAAAGTTAAAGGACCATCGAAGTTAATGAATTTCATCCTGAGGGGAACATGAATATCTGTATGAAGTTTCATGGCAATCCATCCATCACACTCTCAAAATAAAGCAAATATTTAAAATAAACCAAATCATCCATAAATAACGAATGGCTCGTACAAGGATGTTCGATGTTTCTAATCCTGTGTTCATGTGGTAATTGTTTGCTTATCCTTAATGTGTCAAAAATATTTTTTTGTGTGTTTTTAAAATTAAAATCTCTTTTTAATGACTCATCTTGACCTCAGAGGCATATTTATCCAATCAAATACGATTTGGGCTAACTAGCTAACTCCACCCATCATCTAACCCACATTTGACTGGTAGCTCGTGTAGTAACTAGTAGAGCAATGTATGAATAGTAGGGGTGTGACGAGACGCTTACTCCACGAGACGAGACACATCACGAGATTGGGTTCACGAGAACGAGACGAGACGAGATTTTTTTAAAAAATTTAAATAAATCCTCGATGAAATATATGAATGGAAAATAGTTTTTTTATTCAACTGAAAAATCACAAAATGCAAAACAATTTAGGTGCATTTTGAAATCAACTATTAATGATGAATGTTATTTAACTTTTTTTTTTACTATTTCAATGAATTATATGCAGTAAAGGACGTGCAAAACAGCAAAAATAAACTTACCAACTGGCTTCTGCCCTGTGTTCACACGAGAAATCTAACTCCTTTCCACAAACCGAACATAAAAAAATAAACAGTATAAATAAAATAAATATGTAAATAACAGAAAAATAACACTTTAAATGCAAACAGTAAGTGTATCAATAACCAAAGTACTGCTCTCTCAAAACTACAAGTGCAAACAGAAAAAAAAATTTTCTTCAAGCTCCATCACACTGACATCACATCGCCTCACGAGACAACTTTTCACCTCGACGAGAAATCTCGTCACGTTTTAATCTCGCGAGATTCACACCCTTAATGAATAGGTTTGGATCTCAGTTGGAAAAAATATAAAAACATGAAAAAAGTGTAAATAATTTAACACACATACCTAATGCAGAAAAAATTCTCAAGGTGGGAAATCAAATGACTTAATTTGGTCTTTACGTGTCAAAACAGAGTGCAGCTGTGTGAGAACTTGTGGAATCAGCATCTGAACATCTATTATTTATGAGCACAAACACACATGGTGAGATGTCCCACTGTGACAGAGGAGATGCAACCTAATGTTGAACATGAAGGGAGTCTTTTCCTGTCACAGCAAGAGCTTCATCTTTTATTTGACACTCAAAGTTGTCTGGAATGTTACAACTCATCTGGGAGGGGATACTCTGAGTGTGAGGAGGAAAACACCTGCACAGATTCAAACACAATCTACCCACTTCTACACAAACACAATCTACCCGGATGTGCTTACCAGGGATTTTTCTTACATTCTAAGTGAAATGAAAATAACTCAGTTTTCATTTCTTATTAGTCTTTTAAAGAGAGCAGCAGCTCTTGAAAGCATCTCTTCATCTAGTGAAGATACCAAAACTACAAGGGTGTCCCATCACTCGAAATGAGCCAAAGTAGTGATAGCACAAGGTAGCATACATGTCTGGCCCCTACGCTCTTGCCCTTTGCCTTCCACCCGTAATTGAGCGTGAACAAGGAGGTTTTCCCAAACCAGCAACGCAGGAATAAAAGTGGACAACAAAGCCCTCAAACAGCAAGTCAGCACCAGCTGGCTTCATGAATTTCACTACCTCTAGAATAAAATGAAGTGAAAAAGGAGACATGCTACAAATGTAAGTTCCTCCTAGCCATCTGATTCAGTTAAAGTTAACATAGGCTTTAATTAGCCACCATATACAGCACATAATAATTTTGGTGATAGTATACACTGTGACATTTGTGATCTGTAGTTTTACATGTTTATCTGTACCCACTATTAAACGGATAAGGCTGTTTTTCCCACTAACAAGTGTTATTTGTGTGTAGTCAAAGCCCTTGTTGTCCAGAAACTTAAATGATCCCACTGTTGCACTGCATGACGACATGTTCCTTCAGCACGATAAACACAGGCTCTGCAGTTTATTTTGAGTCAAGCCCACATGGGCCTAGATCATCTTGCTGCCGTGAATTTTCACTAGAGCACAAAATGCTCTATTTATTCCTGTTTGAGAAACATTTACAAAAAACCATGGTGGCCATCTGTTTTAGAAAATTACTATATATATAAATATGTGACTTTGGCAGCATATTGTTGGCTTTGGTCTTTAATAGGATTTGACAGAATGACACCAGCTATATTTCTTAATGCAAAGTAGGCCTACCCTCCACATCTTTAAATGTGATGTAATACTAAATAATAAAACTTATTCCCAGTTGCATATCATTCTTATTCAATCAGTCAGTTTTATAGGTTACGTTCATATGTAATAGTCATAGTTAATATTTAATCATGATCTACTGCACTGTTCAATCTCTTCACTGCTCACTTTTGCACCATCACCGTTGCACACAGTCTACCATAGTACCTTACCTTATCATTGTCACTGCATTTCTGTGAGTGATTTTTATTTTTATTCTTATGTATGTGTGATATATGTGTGTGTGTATATGTGTTTGTTGTGTTATGTTATCTATCTATCTATCTATCTATCTATCTATCTATCTATATCTATCTTGATCTATCTGTTATATGAAAGCTGCACTCTGGGTTCCCTTACACCACTAGTTCGTGCCTGCCTATCTATCTATCTATCTATCTATCTATCTATCTATTGATCTATCTGTAATATGTAAACCCAGCGGTTAAGGGCTGCTGGGCAGGGATATGTTTGGGAAAGGGTCTAAATGTTCCCACACATATGTTAACTAGGTGGGAAAAATCCCTGACGTACATACCCAAAACCCAGCTGTCTGCACACCACCTCTGCATCTCTGTCGTCCCACTGGTCGTCGCAGACGGACCCCCACCTTCCTGCGTGATACACCTCCACTCGACCTTCAAAGTCTTCCTCGCCTCCAACCAATCGCAGCGGAGAGCCATTGCCTGAGAGATGGTGGTAGAAATATAGCTATGTAGGTCAAACAGCATCCTTCTCCCTCAAATTCTTTATTTCTTTCAATTTCAACAGAGTAGGAATGTATAAAATATTTCCACACAGTGTACTGTCTATATATTTCTACAGTACACTTTCTATAGTGTACTACAAAAGCAAAACAAATTATTCTCAATAATCTGTTATCAAAAATAATGATACATCTCTCTGTGTCTCTCAGGTGCAAGGGGGAACTATTCAGGTCTGGTTGCCATGACACTGTGGAAGTCACACTGACCTTCCGGTGGTGCACACAGCACTGCTGCCTCATTTCCATGGCTACAGTCACCGGTGACGAATGTCCTGCTCCGGCATTTACTCAGAGTGTTCTCATCACCACGGCAACCCAGACGCTCATAATGGAAGAGGCCGGAGCCGGAGCCAAACTGCGAATGTTGCAATGCCGTGCCAATGTCACTGTTAACATAAGAATAAGAGCAAATGCATCACAGCTGCGAAACATTAATACTAAATAAGGACTTTTTTTGTTTTCTCTTACCCCAGGCCCAGCTGCCTGCAGATCACACTGGCATCTCTGTCTGACCAGTGAGAGTCGCACACCGCCCCCCATTGGCCGTTCAGGTAGACCTCAACACGGCCACTTCCAGAAGAGGAGCTGCCCACCAGACGTGCTGCACCTAAAAGAAAAACAAGCAGCCGTCTGTTTACAGAGTGATGCAGTAGAAACCTGTATCACAATTTCATAATAAATTAATCGCTTTATGCGGCATTCATTGATTTCTTTTTTGGGGCCAGTTGGGCTGTGACCACAACATGACATATTATAATATATAATAATAATATATAGTATTAGCAAGCAGTTGTCTATTTACACATCCAGCTGACACTGAGAAGCATTTACATTCATTTGAAGTGAGGGGACCAATGTTCACTCTCTTTTAGCTCTGTTTTGGTCTCCACCGAAAAGATCTGGTTCTCTTGCTGCTGAAAGAGTCACTATTTAACCAGCTAGTCGCTAACTTTG
The DNA here is from genome assembly GCA_013375575.1 of Percina caprodes. Taxonomy (NCBI): domain Eukaryota; kingdom Metazoa; phylum Chordata; class Actinopteri; order Perciformes; family Percidae; genus Percina; species Percina caprodes. The sequence continues at coordinate 2,985,459 of JABXJD010000010.1, read as the reverse complement.
TCTGTCTGCCATTTTGTGCTAAGCAGGAAGTGTGATGTTTTTAGGTTGTTGCCTGCGCCTGCTGGGAATGAGGTTGTGGTGAGCAGAGTTTGTGGGCCAGAAAACCAATATACACTAAAACATTGTGTAGAGCTGAAGGGAACTGCAGAGTGGGGTGATGATTCTCTGTGGGTTTTTCACTATGAACAACCCCTCTCACATTGCACATTGCCATTTAAATCATTGTTAATGACACATTCTGATTACTTAGTTAAATAATTTATTCATCAAGCATAAAGGCTAAACATTCGCTGTTTTGTATCATTGTAAATTGAATATAATTGAGTTTTGGATTTCTGCAATCAATTTGCAGACATCACATTGAACTCAGGGAAAATTTGATGAGCATATTCAGAATTGTTTTGGCTTGTGAGCCAAAAGTAATATCTACTTGGTCAGCATTTGCATATTCTCATTTTATATGCATCTGCAGGATGGCCCTGTCTGCTTTTTATTGCCAAGACAATGCTGGGTAAATGACCTGCTTATATCGTATAGCCTTTTATCCTTTCATACCAGCAACTATAGCAATAAACCTGCACATCAAACTCTTTTAGATGTACCCAGGGTGCACTCAGTGCTTAGTAAAACATCTTTCTCTTTTTATGCACCCTGGGCCTGGAATGGTCTGCAAAATATGATTATCTTAGAAGTTCTCTCCCTTCCTTGAACTACCCTGAAGGAAACATGTTGTGGTTTCAGATAATCAAAGGACCACTAAGGCCCATATAAAAGCATCCAAAGAGCACCATGTCATGGGACCTTTAATCTCACAACCCCACAGAATGACATGCCCCTTGGGAAGATCCTTAACCGATTGATAAATGATAGTAACAATAGTTGTTTGTTCTTCCTGTGTTATGGTGTTATGACTAATTTCTCTGATTTTGGAAATGTTTGAAAGAAATTAAATAGGTTTAGTTGGTAGAGGAGCATTACATTTATTTAAAAAGAAATACTGCATGTTTCATATATTTTACAGTACTTTAATAATAGCTTTTGTTGTTTATCTGTGTGTTTTATTCTAAATTGTAAAGTATAGGTTAAATCCTGGTGATCTGTGGTTGTACCCTGGTGGCAGTCGCAGTAGGCCCATCCAATGGCTCCAGAGTTTTGTCTGAAAAAGCACCAGGGGTTGGACTCTCGGTCTGGGTTCCTGCAGTAGCTGTGGTCACCCAGCCCTCGGCCAGGGTACTGCATGACATAGTCTGGGAACTCGGTCCACTTTAGACAGGGGGCGCCAGAGTCCGTCTGAGACACGGTACCGTTGTAGTATCCCAACTCTGTGAATCCCTCAGAGCAGGACAGAGGCACTGCACACAGAGATGGAGAGAGGGGAGCAGAGAGAGTGAGTAAATGTGGAGGAAGATGGAAGAATAAGATGTTTTGGATGAAAGAAGGATTTGGGTCAGAGAGGACAATGTGAATAAAGGGAGGCAAGGATTGGTAGAAATGAGAGTAAAGATGAGTGGAATTGCTCTTCATTCCAGTCACATTATCCCCATGTCTGTATTTTATCTGAGCATAAAGGCTTATATGGATGATTCTCATATGCCGCCACTGCCACAGCATGATTCAGGCTAATGCATTTTACCCCTGCTGATCCATGCTGAACTGGTGAAATATCCATAACCTTAACTTAACATAACCTTAGTACTCAGACACTTCTTGTAATCTTCTCTGAGAAGGAGAAATGTGTGAGTGAAGCTTAGACAGACTGAAAGGAAAACTGCTGACATCAAAGTGAATCAAAATTAGGCCACAAAATATAGAGCAGGGTATATATATACTGTGGCCTAATAACAAGCTACATCAGGCATTAATGAAAAAGAATTATATTGCAGAATTTAACAAGCGGCGTACTACACATGAAGGCATCACACGTACTAATGCTCTCAGAGGTACTTTCGACTAGATTTATAGAACGAGGATGGCCTATTAGCTGGAGAACCTCTGTGTTGTTTATAGGACATTTTTATTATGTAAATGATGCACCAGATTTCATATCAATCCATCATACTTAGTTGTTGAGATATTTCAATAAAAGACAAAAATACCTGCTGACAGCATTAGAGGAAAAATCTGAGAATCGCTAAAGATATTGGAACACAAAACTGTCAGCACAAAATGTAATGACAATCTATCCAACAGATTTTGAGATCATTGAAAACATCAACAAAAAATGTGTCATTAGCTTAGTTTATCTTAATTTGTTTGTTAGTTTTTTGTTTTCTCTTTCTCCTTGTCTTTCTCGTTGCATCTGTCTTTCCTCCAGCTATTCTTTAATCCTTCCTTCATTTATTTGTTTGTTTCTGTATTTTCTTGTTTTCTTCCTTTTTATTCATCAACTGATCCCCCAAATCAACAGTAAATGTTCATGTTTACTTAATTAGAGGTGAACAAAGTACAAATACTATGTTACCTTACTTTAGTAGAAATTCAGGGTGTCTATACTTTACTGGAGTAATTATTTTACAGCAGACTTTTTACTTCTACTCCTTACATTTTCACCCAATTATATGTACTTTCTACAACTTACATTTAAAAAAAAAAAAAGCCTTGTAACTCTTTTTTTACATTTTTTCCAGCTTGTCATCGTTCAAAAAAACAAAGAAAAACCATCCAGATAGAGTGAATTTGATTGTAGTTGGATGAGAAATATAAACATATACCAGTGTGCCACGAGCTAATTGTTTCCAAAACTCGCCATCTAATTTGGAAAAGCATATTGATTTTTTTTTTCATTACTTTTACTTTTATAATTTAAGTAGTTTTGAAACCAGTACTTTTACACTTTTACTTGTGTAAAAAGCTTGAATTGATACTTCAACTTCTACAGAAGTCTTTTTAAACCCTATCTATACTTCTACCTTAGTAATGAATGTGAATACTTTTTACACCTCTGCTTGTAACGGAGTATTTTCCCCCTGTGGTGTTGCTACTTTCTCTGAAGGATTGCAGTCTTTCTCTGCACACACTGAAGCTTGAAGGGGGTTTGAGGCCAAACGACTACTAAACTTTGATTAATGGCAGAGCTGCTTCAGTAACCAGAAACAGTCTTATCTCTCCAACACACACAGCTTGGCCGTCCTGGAACATTATCTACACAGTGCAACCCTCATGCCCACCTTGCACGCCAACACATACACACACACACACACACACACACACACACACACACACACACACACACACACACACACACACAGGGTCCAATTTGGAGGAAGATAAGAGAAAGCAGAAGGGGGAAGTAACTGTCTATGGGGGGAAGCAGTGAGAGTCTGAGGAACAGAAAATCAGTCAAGCAGACGTGTACCAAACTTAAACAGAAATCTGTCCTCAAACAATAAATAATACAAAACACACTCAGACATTGGACCCAAATACAAACCTCACTAATGTCCCAAGCATAAACTGTATGGTCCAAAATCTGAAAAAGCCCCTGACTTTACAGGCACAAATGTAAGTGCCTGTCACTTTAAGAAACATGACACAGGAATAATCTCGAGACTGAAAGTGAAGTCCTTTCCTGGGAAACAACCAGCTTCTTCGTCAATAATTTCTTCTTTGCAGACCGACGCCAACGAACGTCAGTAAGTCTTTGCCCAACTTTTGTTATAATATATAGTAAGTTAAATCTATGGCGTGTGTGGTTTGTAGTTTAAACCCACTGGCTGCTATTTGAACAGTTTTGTTGAGAAGAGCTCTGCTTTCTGAAGCACAGGAAAACGCGTTAGAGGGTGAACTCTAATTAGCCTATATCATATATTATAGCTAGTTTTCATAGTCCCCATCTTTTGGAAACTTTGGAAACAGCAGTTGACAAAAAAACGTACCGCAAGCTCCATTTATTAGCGATTCTGAAGCTTTCACGTCGTCTTTATTAGCTTTTAAGGCGACGTGGACGGGCGAAGTCAATAAAAATACATTTTCCAGGTTCTAACACTGTGTCCTCTTGGTAGATAACAAATAATGGTAAATATATTTAACTACTACTGGTAGGTAGGCTACCCTGTGGCTTTCTGACCATTCTAGCGATTTATGAGAGTGGGTGTTTTGTTTGTATCTCGTGCATGCAAAACGGAAACATATATGGCGTCGATGTGGTTTCACACTATTCAGCCACCAAAACGCCTACAACGGACTGCAAACTAAATATGTAAACAATGCAGGTGTTAATATTTCAAGAGAAAATAGCTTGGCAAATGTTTTAGGTAGGTTGCATTTAGGGCAACAACTAACAATTCATTTTAATTCTCGATTATGTCAGCTATTTTTTGAAATCATTGTTAATCATTTGGTAGCCTACAACAAATGTGAGAAAATAGATACATATTTCTATTTCTACATATTTCCATCCCAATTTCCCAAAGCCCACAGCTGACATCTTCAAATAGGGTTTTTCTTTTTGTTTGTTTTGACCAGCAGTCCAAAACCCAAAGGTATTCAATTGATCAGATCACCTGTTTGGCATAGTTCATATCTGGACAGAGTAACAAATTAACAAAAGAGAAAGTGAAGCATGTTATTTCTTACTTCTTTTGCTAACTGTTAATCTATTATCAAAATAGTTGCAAATTTAAGTATATTAACGTAATAACTAGTTATTTATATCAGCTCTAAATCGATTGAAAAAAAAAAAAAAACACTAAATGTGAACAGAAACTTTGAAAAAATACTCCACAGGGGGCCTTCAAACTAGCCTGGTCCTACCAGACTCTCATACATTTCATTTGTACAGAGAGTCTGGAGAGAGAAGTGGTAACTTTCTTGAAGACAGGTACTCTGTTGAAGAAAACTATTGGATCATATTTTTTTGCAATTGCTGTTTCCAAGATCAAGAATGTTTTCCATCTTTAATTTAACTGGTTTTGTATGTTGTTGTTTTTTCAGAAATGGCCTCCAGTAACAGTCTCCTGTCTGAGGAGCAGTTTATGTGTCCCATCTGCCTGGATGTGTTCACTCGGCCAGTTTCCACCCCATGTGGACACAACTTCTGCATGTCCTGTATCACGTCCTACTGGGACGACATACCAGTCAGCCAGTGTCCCGTCTGTAAGGAAACTTTTGAAAGGAGACCGGACCTTAAAGTCAACACTTTCATCTCAGAGCTTGTATCACAGTTCAAGACGCTTCATGTAGACACTCACATCTGGAGCACAGACCAACATCAGGCTCACTGTGGTGCTGCGGTGCTGTGTGATATTTGTACCGAGACCCAGCAAGAGGCTGTCAATTCCTGTCTGGAGTGTCTGACTTCTTACTGTGACGTCCATCTAGAGCCTCATCACAGAGCTGCAGGCCTGAAGACACACACACTGGTTAAACCCTTGGTGAGCCTGGAGGACAGGATCTGCAAGGAGCACACCAGACTCCTGACTTTGTTCTGTAGAAAAGATGAGGTTGTGCTGTGTGACATCTGCGCCAGTTTGCACCACGTGAACCATGACGTTGTTCCTGTGCAGCGAGCGTATGAAGAGAAGAAGGCTATGCTGGCGGACACTGAGGCCATCATGCAGCAGATGATCCAGGAAAGACAGCAGAAGGTCCAAGCCATGAAGGAGTCAGTAAAACAAAGCAAGACAGAAACCAAAGATGTGATTGCAAACAGCGTGCAGGACTTGACGGCGTTGATCTCTGAGATCCGGAAGAGTCAGACAGAGCTTGTGAAGGTGATCGAGGAGAAGCAAAAAGCAGCAGAAGAACAAACAGGTGTGTTTATTAGCACAATGGAGCAAGAGATCACCGAGCTGCAGAGGACAACCATGAAGCTGAGGGAGCTGAAACAGTCTGCAGACCAGCTTTGTTTCCTCCAGAGCTTCCCAAACTTATCCATCCAACCACATACAATGGATTTGTCCACATTCTGTTTTAACAGACATGTGGAGATAGACCACGTACGGAAAACTTTGAACAAATCAGTGTCTCAACTGCGAATGTTGCTGAATAAAATGACCACAGAAATTCAGCAGTTCCCCGACAGCACAGATGAGTCAAACGATGCTACGCTAAGATATGTGCAGCAGTATGAGGTGGACATTGTGCTCGATCCTGACACAGCTCACCCTCTGCTCATGTTATCTAATGACAGGAAACAGGTGATGTATGGCAATGATTCAGGTTTGTTGGTAAACCAGAACCTGAACCCAAATAGTTTTACAGAACATCTTGCAGTTCTGGGACAGAGAGGCTTCTCATCATGTAGGTTTTACTTTGAGGTGTTTGTGGGCGGAAAGACTGAGTGGTGTCTGGGCGTGGCCACGGCAACAGTCCAGAGGAGGGGGGCGCTTGTTAGGAGTCCGCACTGTGGACTCTGGGCCATCTGGTTCCTAAAGGATAAGTTTGAAACCTTCAGGTCTCCAAACGTGCCGGTACACTTGGGCAAAGTGGAGCGGGTCGGTGTGTTTGTGGATTATGACGGAGGGGAAGTTTCTTTCTATGACGTCCAGACCGCAACACTCATTTATACTTTTACTGAGTGTGTCTTTACTGAGGAACTACATCCTTACTTTAATCCTTGTGATAATGAATTTGGTTCAAACTTGGGGCCGATGATAATCGTTCCTGTCAGTCGTCCGGTGTGAGTTATTTACTAAAATGCAACTCTTGCAATTGATTGCGAAACAAAATCTTTTTTGTAAAGCAGCTTTTGATTATCATAAAATATGTAAAGCATTTGAATAAACCATTGGATAAACCATCTTCGTTTGCTGATTTCTGTCTCCAGTGCCTATTGAAGTTCTTTCCTGGAGGCAACCAAGGAACAGTGCCGTCTCTTAAAGCAACCATGAGATTAGCCAACAGTGGAACTGCACCCCTCTGGCACCAAAAGACTTTTCCCATAGACTTTGCATGGCAACAGAAACTTCTATATTTCATTATTTTTTGGGATTGTTTGGCTTCTGATCTTTTACAGATTGTAAACACGTCTCTTCTCTCAGGTATCTTCCCACAGGCCCTGAAAACTGTAGTCATCAAGCCACTATTAAAAAAAGAACAATTTAGACATGTCACTAATGAGCAACTATAGGCCGATATCAAACCTTCCATTTTTAAGTAAAATTATATAAAAAGCGTTTTTTCAACAACTCAACCTTTTCTTATCAGTAAACAATGGTTTTGATCCCTTCCAGTCGGGTCTTTGACCAAACCACATCACTGAGACGGCTCTTGTTAAAGTCTTTAATGACATCCACTTAAACAGACAGTGGAAAAATTTCAGTCTTAGTATTACTTGATCTCAGTGCTACATTTGACACGGTCGACCACTACATATTACTAGACCGGCTGGAAAACTAGGTTGGCCTTTCTGGCTCAGTACTAAACTGGTTTGAATCCTATATATATATATATATATATATATATATATATCTTTATATATCTACATTGCCTATTATCAGCAACCATTCAGCCAATGTTCCAAAGGCTCATTCTGTTTACTAATCTGATATCATTTTAAAAAACTGAAAAAACATTGGAGAACCCTTTTGTACTTATGTAAGAACATAATGTAATCTGAAAACTGCTGCCCTGGTTAAAAAAACAACAATGCAACTTGTAGGAAACTCCCTGCTGGACTGATGACCATGCGTCACTCCTTGGACTCACACCATACACGGACTTCACACAACTGATCTCAGCTGGCATTCTGTCTATAATGGAGTGCAATGGAAATTTCCCCAAACTTTTGACCGGTAGTGTATATAAAGCCTTTGATACTGTAGAGCATAGTCTTTTATTGTGATGTGTTAGATTTTTTTGGGTTTTGGGAAAGACTTCAAAAGAGCAATACTAACTCTTGTGATTGCAATTAGTTCACTTAAACTTCCGTGGGGAACAACTTGTAGGTTCAACATATCCCGTGGTATAAAACAAGCAGATCCTGCAGCCCTGTTCTTGTTTGCTTAGTAATGGCCGTACATTTGTGCAATGAGAACTTTCAAGGCATTCACGTTGTAGGGAAATTAATAAAATGTTGCACGCTAGCTGATGACGCAGCTATTTTCAGTTTTTCATCACAAAAAAATGGGCCTTGGAAATAAGCTGAAAATGTCAACATTAGAAATATGAAATAACTTTGGAAAAAAACATCAAAAAAAGCACCTACAACATTGAAAAAGTGACAAAAAATGTCAGCAAAAAAGCAATAATAGTGTTGACAAAAACCTTTTTTAATGGTTGACGGGAAGATGACACAAGGGTTAAACGATTCTATAAAAAAATAAAGAAACTGGTATTTCATTCCAAACTTTATTTTTCAAAAAGTTGGGGGTATTGAATTCTTAATAATGTGCAATTTTGATATTGACAAAATCCCTCTTCAGCTATCTAACTTTCATAGACAGGTCCTTTTATGTTGGCTTTTATTTATAAACACAATTTTTCACCCCACAAATATTTGATATGGAATAAAAAAAATCTAAAGTATAAGAATAAATCAATATTGTATCCCAGTTGGGTCCAAAACAATATTTTATTGATTTCCCAGTTGATTAATGACAACGGTCACTTACTTACATATTCAGAATTCTTAATGAAGTTTAATATTCCAATAATTGAACGAGAATAGCATAGCATTTGATGCTATACCCACGGGTTAAGTAATGTGCTAATGACCAGTCAACATTTAGAACCAATGTTTTAATAATTGGCTTTGACATAAAGGATAAAACGTGCAATAAGTGCAATAATAGATATTTCAGACATTTGACACATTGCCCCACAGTTGCTCGATGCAAACATTGGAAGAACCATTTTAGAAATATCAATTGTAATTTGATTTGGACCTATTATAATAAATGTTGTTAGTAATAAAGAAAATTAAGTATATTTCAAAATTGTCCATTGGATCTACCCAACAAATCAAATTTTAAAGAAATATAAATCTGATCTTTCTGAATCCTGCATATGTTGTGGGGTTTTCACAGAGAAGGGTGCACATTTGTTTTGTGAATGTTTTTATGTCAAATTGTTCTGGATTGATGTGGCGGATGTATTTGATGTATTGTGTAGCTCTAGGATAAAATTACAAAGTAGAGACGTTATTTTTACTATGATGGACATTTGGAAAATGCATAGGTGATGATTCAGGTTTGTGGGTAAACCAGAACCCAAACATTTTCACTACATATCTCGTAGTCTTGGGCAAGTTTCTTGACACCTCGTTGGGCATTAACACGCTTATACCGTGGTCACTAGCCAAATTTTTTTTTAAACCATTAATTAGGGCCCGAGCACCGACGGCAGTAAAGGCCCTATTGAAACTGAAGGAATTCTTCTTTCTTTCTTTCTTTCCCCTGCAAATGAATTGCCTTTTTGAGCTGCAACATACTCAAAAACTCAACAAAATTGGCAGTCACGTCAAGCCCCTGCAGTAAGTTTAACGTAGACTAACAAAACGTGGTACACATATGTAGCATGTCATTGGCCCCATAGCCTTAACGCATCAGAAAGTCCGCCATACCGTCGTATTTTGACAAACTCCTTCTAGAGATTTCATCCGGGCTGTGGCGGGGCGGCCATTTTGTGCATTTCGTCATTGAAACAGGAAGTGGGTGTAACTTGAGTGTACATTGACCAATATGCTTCAACCTTTTCAGGATTCACAAGACTCCAACCCTGAGGACATCTACAGGCCAATATTGGCTCAAAGTCATAACGCCCCTTAGTGGCAACAGGAAGTAGACCTAAAAGTCAAGGTGCTATACTTTAACAAAGTCCTCCTACAGAACTTATTTGATGGACTTCAAATTTGTTTTATGTCATCTACAGACCTCAACAATGAAAAGTTATTGAAAGCAAACTTTTCATTAACAGTGTGGGCGTGGCTGCCATTTTGATTATTTATTGATGAACAAAGAAGTTGTTGTAACTTTAGTGTACATTGTCACAGCTAATTAACTGTATTGTGTAGAGTCTTGTATGAGGTATAATTGAACTCAGCAGGGAATTCCCTTTTCATTGGTAACAATTAGCAGTGTTAAAGTGACTCCAGTGATTCTTTGTTAAACAATTGGACAAACCTGTTCAGATAATGATCGACTGCGGCGCTAGATATTCTACAGTGACAACACCATTACCTGGCATGACTCTGTCAGACAATTCCACAGCAGTTTTGGGTTTCTCGAACAGATAGTCACAGATAGAAACAATGAATCTGTCCTTTTAAGAAACATGAGACAGAAAGAAACTGAAAGTGAAGTTCTAACTTGGGAAACAACCAGCATCTCAATCGTCATTATTTCTTCCTTGAGGACCAACACTGACAAACGTAAGTAGTCTTTACTGAGCGAAACACATAAGGGAAATCCATGTCGTCTGTAGTTTGTAGTTTGATCCTATTTACAATACTCACTGCTATTTGAGCCCTTTTTGTTAAAATAGATAATAGATAGCTTTTTATATTACATTCTAGATTACCAGCAATGGAGAATTTTGGCTAGAATAAAAGTTGAGGTTCAAAGTCAATTTCTCACCTTTGTTACAGCAGTTGACAAAAAACTATCCAAAGGTTAATGTATTACTTTTTTATTGGCACTTTCACATCGTCTCTATGGCGATAGCTATTTTAGGGTGGGCTGGAAGGTGATCCAGAGGTTAGATAGAGTACCCAAAATTGCCAGTTGAAATGACAGCTAGCCTTTGATGTGGTAGGTTTCGTTTTAACAATGGTGGGGAATAGTTTAAGGCTCTCAGGCATTGTATTGCTTTCAAATAATTATTTCCCTATAGATTTACCTATCTCATTTAATAGTATTGCTGTTGAGTCATCATAACAGGTGGGCATGATTTACTCATCCGCTTTGTGTCTTTTCTTTGGGGAAGTAAGGCTTTTAAATGTATAAAACCAAAGTATGTATGATCAGTTTTGAAGCCAGTAACAGTACATGAAGAAAGTTAATGCAGTCATTTTAAAATTATGTTTTGTAATTTTATGATAAATGGTGCTAAGATTTGAGTGTACTATAAAGTGTTTGCGTGTGTGTTCAGGTATTTTTTGCGTGTGTATGTGTTCTCAAGTTCTACTTGTTTTTCTGGATCCACACTTCTTCCTCAAAGTCCTGCCAAGCACATTAAAATACTTTTGCAGGTGTGGCTTCCAGATAACTGATCAAAACACTTAATGGGAACGAAATGTGATGTTAATGCAGATATTAAAAAAGTACTGAGATTTATTGAATTATTATTATTATTATTATTATGGTAGGCGAGACCCCATCAACCATGATTATAGAAATAAATGCATAAAATAGCACTGACCTTTTTGCACATTTAGGTGGTCTTGTATTTTGGGGATCTTCTTCAACTTCTGTTTTTTAAAGTCAAGAATGAACATTGACCCTCGGCCACACTATAGTGTACATTTTGAATATGTCCGTTTTGCACGATCTGATTGGTTGATATCTTTATTCGCCATGTAAAAGCAAAGAAAAAGCTACCTTGTTCTGGAAAAAGTATTGCATCGCTGTTTCGCTCTGTATTATTTGCCTTCTGTTTGAATGTACTCATTACAAAAACAACAGTCTGAATAAATATAACGCACCCTGTGTGTAAATGCCTTAAATAAATATAAATTTCAATATCCTCAATCCCATGTCAAATGGGCAAAAAAAAAAATCTTTTTTTTCTTTTTCAGAAATGGCCTCCAGTAACAGTCTCCTGTCTGAGGAGCAGTTTATGTGTCCCATCTGCCTGGATGTGTTCACTCGGCCAGTTTCCACCCCATGTGGACACAACTTCTGCATGTCCTGTATCACGTCCTACTGGGACGACATACCAGTCAGCCAGTGTCCCGTCTGTAAGGAAACTTTTGAAAGGAGACCGGACCTTAAAGTCAACACTTTCATCTCAGAGCTTGTATCACAGTTCAAGACGCTTCATGTAGACACTCACATCTGGAGCACAGACCAACATCAGGCTCACTGTGGTGCTGCGGTGCTGTGTGATATTTGTACCGAGACCCAGCAAGAGGCTGTCAATTCCTGTCTGGAGTGTCTGACTTCTTACTGTGACGTCCATCTAGAGCCTCATCACAGAGCTGCAGGCCTGAAGACACACACACTGGTTAAACCCTTGGTGAGCCTGGAGGACAGGATCTGCAAGGAGCACACCAGACTCCTGACTTTGTTCTGTAGAAAAGATGAGGTTGTGCTGTGTGACATCTGCGCCAGTTTGCACCACGTGAACCATGACGTTGTTCCTGTGCAGCGAGCGTATGAAGAGAAGAAGGCTATGCTGGCGGACACTGAGGCCATCATGCAGCAGATGATCCAGGAAAGACAGCAGAAGGTCCAAGCCATGAAGGAGTCAGTAAAACAAAGCAAGACAGAAACCAAAGATGTGATAGCAAACAGCGTGCAGGACTTGACGGCGTTGATCTCTGAGATCCGGAAGACTCAGACAGAGCTTGTGAATGTGATTGAGGAGAAGCAAAAAGCAGCAGAAGAACAAGCAGGTGGGTTTATTAGCACAATGGAGCAAGAGATCACCGAGCTGCAGAGGACAACCATGAAGCTGAGGGAGCTGAAACAGTCTGCAGACCAGCTTTGTTTCCTCCAGAGCTTCCCAAACTTATCCATCCAACCACATACAATGGATTTGTCCACATTCTGTTTTAACAGACATGTGGAGATAGACCACGTACGGAAAACTTTGAACAAATCAGTGTCTCAACTGCGAATGTTGCTGAATAAAATGACCACAGAAATTCAGCAGTTCCCCGACAGCACAGATGAGTCAAACGATGCTACGCTAAGATATGTGCAGCAGTATGAGGTGGACATTGTGCTCGATCCTGACACAGCTCACCCTCGGCTCATGTTATCTAATGACAGGAAACAGGTGATGTATGGCAATGATTCAGGTTTGAGGAGAAACCTGAACCCCAAGATGTTCACTACATATTTGGTAGTTCTGGGACAGAGAGGCTTCTCATCATGTAAGTTTTACTTTGAGGTGTTTGTGGGTGGAAAGACTGAGTGGTGTCTGGGCGTGGTCAAGGCGTCGATCCAAAGGAGGGGGGCGCTTGTTAGGAGTCCTCACTGTGGACTCTGGGCCATCTGGTTCCAAAAGGATAAGTTTGTAACCATGTGTTCTCCTAAAGTGCCGGTACACTTGGGCAAAGTGGAGCGGGTCGGTGTGTTTGTGGATTATGACGGAGGGGAAGTTTCTTTCTATGACGTCCAGACCGCCACACTCATTTATACTTTTACTGAGTGTGTCTTTACTGAGGAACTACATCCTTACTTTAATCCTTGTGATAATGAATTTGGTTCAAACTTGGGGCCGATGATAATCGTTCCTGTCATTCGTCCGGTGTGAATAGAAGTTTTAGAAACTCAGTGATTTGTGATATTCTGTGATATTTACCAAAATACAACTGATGTGTTTGATTGCATGCAACAATTTTATCAACAAAAAAAATGCCTTCATTAATTAATCACGAGAGATGTAAATGCTTAAAATGAGAAATTGTTATAGAAATTACAACAAATCAACTGCAAAATGTGCAGATTATCACTATTTGGTTAAGTAATGTGATGATTATGTTTGGTGTGGTTGCAGGTAAATACTTAGTAATGATTATTTTATAGAAAGTACTCTAATTCAGCTATAGATAGTTCATTAAAAAAAAAAATCTATTTCCAGAGCTCTCTGGTGGATTGTTACGCATCAGAAGTATTGCAATACATTATCAAAATACACCAACATGTATCTTGCCTTCATTGGGCGTCTTGACACAACATGAACACATGAGTTAGTAGTCTAATAGTAACTAGTGTTTGTTTTGGCAAAAGAAACCACAAGAGGCAAAGCTCTGGAGTACATAACACACAGATATTGATCCAGTTCCGATGTTCACTATTACAGACCATGACCTGAGGGCTCAGGAAACTCTGAAACGTGTATGAGGGCGTTCTGGTTCTGTATGCACACATTCAGGAAGTCTGCAACACTGCATATCTTGCAAAAGTGAATAACCCACAATGTCAATGTTAAAATGACAATAATATGCCCATTGTAAAAAAAAAATATACTTTCTCTTTTTTTTTAAATACACATAATGTCTTTAATTTTCTAGCCTAATTATTGTTTTGTCGAGAAAGTGTCAGGAAAAAGTAAATCTATCATATATTATATCAAAACCTCACATCAGAGCAGCTGGAATAAGCAAATGTCTGGCAGTTTTGCTTGAAAACTGACTAAAACAATTAATCAAATCTACATACTTGCTGCATACCTAATTTACTGTTGACTTTCTGTCTGAAATCGTTATAATTAACTGTCTTTGTGATTTCATAAAGTGCTATTCTAGTCCTCAGAGAGCGTTTTCAGCTCCTATATTGAGGCACTTATCTTGCTGACATTAGTCAAGTCAAGTTTATTTCATCCATGAAAAATGGAACAGTGCTCATACCCACCTTAATGCCCATAAAACCTAGAGCATAAATACACTATACAATACCATCAAATACATAAATACAGTACAAAACTTATAAAAATGTACGTTTAAAGTGCTTGTTGTGCTGTCTGATAGTCTTAGTTTGCTTAGTTCGTATCACAGGAGGCCTTAGCCTACCACTATGTTCCAGAAACCTGCCAGTCAAATTACCATGAAGAGGGTGATCTGGGTCATTTTAACTAGATGATCATTCAGTCTGTAAGGGTCCAGTACTGGCCACGTTGTAGCTCAGAATCAGTTCTTTTTTTCTCACAGAAGACATTTTGTAGGAAAAGCACAGGTGTAAATACTAAAAATGATGGCTGAATTCCATTTAACTGCTTCAGTTTAAGGGTTGTGGTATTGCTCACTGTCAGTGCTCACTGGGACTCCTCACCATTAATGTTATTTAAGGTTATTAACACCTGAGCTCTTCCTACTGATTTTTTTTTTCATGATAACACAATATCTATGTGTTGCTGTAATTAAAATATTTTTTAATGTTTACGGTCTGTGTAATGGTAATAAAACCTTAAAAGCCAGCTTGATTCAATTTTTATAAAGTCAAAAAGCATTACATAATGAAACTAGGCAACATTTTCACTCTCTCATTTCCATCTTCAGTAAAAGCGAGACATCTTAAATTGTCTCTTTATGTTTTCAGGTTATCAATTTCACTTCCTACCTCGTCGCGTATGTCTCATTCATGTTCTTTTATTCATCTCAACACCCACAGCGTAAACACACACAAACACACACACACACACACACACACACACACACGCACACACACACAATATTCGTCGCTAACACCATCCTCATTGCCACGACAACAGTACTCTGCCCATCGCCATGGGAACACTCAGTCTCCCTGCTACCCATAATCCATTTCCCAGCCACAATGAGTATTTGACACGGTTCACACTTGGAGGCTTGCTGTATGGGGGGTGGGTAATGTGTGGAAACGACATCTACTACATACAACACACACATTATAATAAATGTGGAATATGGGAAAATGGCCTCTCGGTTTTCCACTGTTTAACTGGTTTTAGATACAATGTTGACAACAGAGAGCTGGACGGAACAGACAAGCATCTTATGCACATTATCTGAATTCTCTTACATGTTATCCAGGTGCTCAATTTTTTAGAGAGCCTTGAGGAGGTTACCACATGATCTAGCTGGTTTAGCTGTTTTTTTCAGATAGGTAAGCGGAATGTTTTTAATACATGTCATTGTCAATGCACGGCTGCTAAAGCACAGATACTTCAGCTCTGAATATGAGCCTGACAAGGAGTTCCTCGCCCCACCCCCCAACATGGTCTCCACTCCTCTCAAGGATGTAAAGAAAGAAGAGAAAAAAGGCACAGGGGTGTAGAGGGGTGTAGGCCGGGGGGAAGGCCAGGGGGAAGAGGAGAGGCAAGACAGAGTGTGCGAGCAGGGCTGAGTCAGGTGGATAAATAAAAGAGAAGAAGAGGCGTCAACAGAGGGGTTTCATAAGTGTCTGAGTCAGAATGTGTGTTAAACTGGAAGGAAAAAACAAACAAAACAGAAAGGAAGAGATGGTGTAGGAGGAGAGGCCAGATTTTTAGATTTTTATGATCTATAGGTAAGAGTACAGACAGGATGAGTGTGCTGTGTTCAGTTTCACCACCCACTCACCTGAGTTCTGCACCTCGTTTAAGTAACTGTCTTCAGCCACCACCTGCAGACGAGTAGAGAGATGCAGCCAGTTAGACAGAAGAGCAGAATTTCAGTTGATAATCTCAGAATTCTAATGCTTGTTATTATTGATACAAGAGCAGACTAACGGCAAGAAAGACTGCCAAGGTTATGAGGTTATGATTTCTGTTCCGTTTGCTATTATTAGCAGAATACCTCAGAAACTTTGGTGGAAACATTAGGCTTTGGGTCCAGGAACATACATACGTCATGTGTACAGTATATGGAGAGAAATAAGTCTCAATATTAGTGAAAAATGCATTTACTGATGCTCAAATAAAAAGAAGCTTTAGTAATGTATGTGATGAACTGTACTGATCGATTAACATCACAACAAATTAAACAAACTTGATTGAGTTAATGTTATGTTTCCTATACAGTACACATATTACTTCATGTTTATTAATCTCATCACCATCGTATATTCACAGCTTGTCCTAATTGCTTTCTTTTTTGTCATTCATTCTGACTTCCTGGAGTTTCATTTTTACTCATAGATTTTGTTGGCTTTGAACAGAGCAAGGGTAGCTTATTCCCCGTTTCCAGTCATGCTAACCTAAGCTAAACATCTCCTGCAGGTAGCTACATATTTAGGGTACATAATACATAAGAGTGGAAAATAGTTCAATATAAAAGCTTATTTAGATATGAATATTTCTAGGATCATAGCTCTTATCATAACTCTCTAACTGGCCACTTAAAGGAGGAACCTGACTCATTCTTGAACAAACAGTACAGTGATACTTTCATAAAATTTTCTATTACAGGATTATGCTTTGACCTTGGCGAACGTGTTTCTGCCTATTCTTGAATATGAAAAAACTCTCAGGTCAACAAAGAAAAGTCTGTAAACTGAAGAGTACTTTCACAGTTTACTCTCTTGTGAATGAGTTTATTCATTAGCGGCAGAGAGCACCAGTCAAAGAAAAAACAGAGACCGGTTACTAGTCACCAGGGTATGTGAGTGCACAGTGTAAACATACACACAAACACACTGTCTGATTAATCATTGATGAATAGTTGAATTTGACTTTGTTTATTTGTAATAGTAACAGACAGGAGTGTCAGTTTCATTTTCATTTTCTACACAGCCGGGCACCTTGCAGACAAGGAGAGGACACACACACACGCTCACGGTGCTGCCACTGTGGAATAACTGGAGTGAGGACAGTGAAATACAACACATTTCACCTTCACACAGGTGAGTTCTGCTGTCTAGTTGGTTCTCTGTGACAAGCCACACACACACACACACACACACACACACGTAAACACCTCCCAGAAGTCTCGGCTCTATTTAATGATATTACAGCAGGAACAGGTGACCTGTGGTAGTGAACATGGGTGCTGATATCTCCATTCACATCAATCCCACGGCTCGATTACAGTGCAAATCAGTTATGATGCTCTCACAGCTGCGTCCAGTGCTTGGCTATGCAAACACACACACACACACACACACAATGAAGCAGGGACTGTACAGATGGGAAAAATGTAGAACCAGGAGTCATTACTGCTCCGAGTGAAAACACATCACTGCTGGACACCAAAGTGATGTCCAAGCGTTTGGTCCTAAATGATCAAATCTGTATTAACTTGACTGGTTGCTGTTGGTAAGGTTTTCTGTTTTTCTACAGAAAAAAATAACCATAATATATATATATATATATATATATATATATATATATATATATATATATATATATATATATATATTTCCCTAAACCTAACCAAACCTTAACCCTGTTGTCACATCATATACAGATTTATTTTTTTAACAAATACATACGTTGTAATTGTTTGTGAGAACATGGAATTTAGGGGACTGTTTGGTTTGCCTACAGCATTTATGACAATTTAGTTTACACACACACACACATATATATATATATATATATATATATATATATATACACACACATATACACACACACATGTATATACAGGGTGCACTGGCATGCAGGGTCCTGAATGGGATGCCCAGGACACCCTGATGGTTGTTGGGAACTTGATCCCACAACTACACTTTACTGTTTTAACATGGAGCTACCTACCATCTTTTCATCTGTAAAATAAAATAAAGTGATGTTGGAGGTGATTCAGAGTTTGCAGGTTACAGATCTGCCATAGGTTTGGTTCCTTTTGTGTTTACTTGTGAACATCTCTGATGTTTTGTTAAGATGTTATGCAGCCTCCTTCTGCATTAAGTATTCTTACAATTAAAAGATTTGTCTAATGAAGTTGAAATGAAAGAAGAAAAGAAAAGAAGCTGAAACTCATCTGCAGTGTTCCATTTGTGCAACATGCATGGCTGCTTCCAGTGTTAGTGGGTCTAATTAAATCCTGCACATCACTGTTCTCTAAAGACTTCTACACACATTACACAGCTCATATGAAGCACATTAGCACAACACATTTACTGTAGTGCTACATAAGAGAAGAAGATAAAAGAAAAATAATGAACTTAATTTAAAAAATGTAATGATGATATTCAGCATTCATTCGATTGATTTTTTTGCGACATTAATAAGACATTTTCTTTTATCAATAATGTCTTTTGAACCTGACTTCCAGCTGAGACTCGCTCTGACCGACCAAAACCTGACAACCCCACCTGCTCCACTAGTTTTCGGCTTCAGCATGTCTGAGCTGACCGATATGCTGTGACAAGCTTCAACAGCCCGTACAGGGTTCATTCTCTCTATACACCGCGGGGGTGGGGGGTGAAGAGGAGACACCGACGGGTTCCTCTCATGATATCCCGCCGAGGGGACTGGAGGAGGGTGGAGGGGTTGTGATGGAGACCAGGCATGACTCTCTCTGTGTGTGTGTGTGTGTGTGAGTGTGTGTGTGTGTGTGTGTGTGTGTGTGTGTGTGTGTGTGTGTGTGTGTGTGTGTGTGTGTGCCCGCTTAATTGTACAATGCGCTTTGATTGCACCATTAATTGGCTAAAAGACAGATTAGAGGTGTTTGGTGCTGTTTTACCGCCCCGACCTGCACCTGCTTTGTTAAAAATTCACCCTGAAGAAATCAATGGTGGTTTTGTTGTGAAGCATGAAAGCATCTTGTCAATCTAATTAGCGACCGAATTAGCTTAAGTTTTTGTTGTAAAAACGCAGCTCAGGTCATCAAAGCGTGTCTGTCACGGGACAGAAAAAAAATAGAAATGAAAAAAAAAGAAGAAAAAAAAAATCAGGCCACATAGCAAAATCAACCTCATCAGCATCATAATCATTAGACAGGAGTACGTACCTCCGCCCACAACGGCAGCCAGAGGCAGGAGGTTCCGATCAAGCACAACATTTCCCGGCTGGTTAGAGCCATCCTTGCCGCCCGGTGTGTCTGTGTCATAGCCAGAGAAGCCGCCGCTCCACTCCCATCTCTGTGCCCAACCTGTCCGCGAGGTGAACCGTTATCCTCCACTCGTCCCGAGCTGCTGGAAGAATAAAACGTGTTGTGTGGTGATGATGATGATGATGATGATGATGATGTACGTGGGAGGTTTTACGCACAGAGGACAGGGTGCGGCACTATAAACGCTTCACGGGATGGAAACACACACACACACACACACACACACACACACCCCGATCCAATCCTGAAATAGTGTTGAGCTCTGCAAAAACCTGATGCCACAAGCATCTCCTCCTTCTCTCGCTCTCCCACTCCCTCTCCCTCACACACACACACACACACACACACACACACACACACACACACACACACACACACACACACACACACACACACACACACACACACACACACACACACACACACACACACACACACACACACACACACACACACACACTTTCTCTATAGGTTGTCAGAATACAGTAGTTGACTTTGACTTTGTTTTCTGTAGGTTAATTACTTTAAGACAAATTTGCAAATCACCTCTTCAGCTGTCAAATGAAAGAACGAGATTGTATTTATCTTGACCATGTCGGTATTCAATAATCTAGTCTGTTTTGCAGCTTTTGGAGAAACTAAACATCTCTTTAATGCTCATGGTGATGATACACCATTTTTCCAAGATATAAAAGGTTGCATCTTTTTCCAGTTGAATAAATAAACCACCTTTTCTTAGATGAATACACCTGGTAGTAGTTAGCTCAATCATGCTCGTGCAAATACAGAACACAGCAGTTTAAGAGACCACAGACAGTCAGAGGAGCATTGATATCATTTAGCCAAAAACATATGATATGCGGTAGAAAATGAGGAGAAAAAAGCACAAATAACAGTAGAGTACCAATCATTTTGCACGATGAGGAAGCCTTTGGCAGCAGACAGACAGATGATACAGCAGATTATCACATACAGATGTAAAGATTATGCAGCGCAGCAGATGAACAGAAAACGGAATGAGAAAAACACAGCTGCACTGGCCTCTAGGGGTTAAAAGGTATAGATCTCTTGAACACCACAGCTGGGTGTTATCAGGTGTGGTCTGTGATGTAGAGCAGTACTAAGCGGTACTAGCAATGCTGACAGGGCAAGCAGAATATTTTGGACTGGGTGCAGTTGCCCTTTAAATTTTGTGACGGACTCATTATGACTCAAAAGGTTTAGGACTCCAACACAAGGTTTCCAACCTGGACTCCATAGCCAACACTAAAGACTTATTTGTAACTTGCAAAACAATAAGGCCGAAGTTTACAAAGGGAAAAGTTGAAATTGCTGTGGATAAACATTTTCTGATGTTACCCATTTATCAGTTATATTCATATTGCTGCAGCTCCTGTTTGTATAACTGCTAAACATAATCTGCTTTGTGAGGAAACCTCTAAAACAGGAACTGGCTGTGAAATAAAATGAGCACAGCAAAGATTTTGGCTGATGGTGACAAAAACTCATCCAAAAACACACATTTTGATTATAGCTGTTGACAAAATTGCCTAAGTGCTTTGCTTCAAAATGGTATGTTTGAAGCAGATCCAAGGAGAAGCATTTCAGATTCAGTACAGATAACAGAGCCAGCTGCCAGGACGTTTTGTCTTCACTCAGCAGTTGGACTGTTCTGCTGGAGAGAAGTGGTCAGCTCAGCTTTTTCCAGCTTTTGTTTGTCCTTACATTTATCAGATCCCCAAAAATGCAATCATGCCAAAGTGCAGTGTTAAGCAAAAACACCAGATTTATTTTTCTGAACATTTGTTCTATCTATATTAAATGTAATAAAATGTGAGGGTCGACTATCCCATAAGACAAACTAAAAGCTACAAATACTCTTATTTAAGAAGCTGGACCTGGGTAATGTTTCTAATGGGTACTTTAACAAGACACTTTCTTCAGAGCCTACAGCCATGGCAGCTCCATCAACATGAATGGGCATATACCTAACATGCCAAAATGCTGATGTTAAGCAGATATATTCATATTTATACTATCCTAATTTAGAGTTCAGCATGCCAACATTTGGTAGTTAACACTAAATACAAAGTACAACCCTGTAGGGGCGGCTGTGGCTCAGTGGTAGAGCGGTCGCCTGAAAGGTTGGTGGTTTGATACGTGGCCCTGCAGTCCCATGTCGAAGTGTCCTTGGGCAAGACACTGAGTTGCTCCCAATGCTGCGCCATTGGTGTGTAAATGTGTATGAGTGTTTATCTGATTAGCAGGTGGCCTCGGCCACAGTGCATGAACATACACAGCGTATGAACCCCAAGTTGCCCCCAATGCTGCGCCATAGGTGTATGAATGTGTGTGAATGGTGAATGGTTCCTGTACTATGTAAAAGCGCTTTGAGTAGCCATTGAGACTAGGAAAGCCCTATATAAGAACAGTCCATGTGGGCGCACTACCTGTTGGGTGCATACCAGCTGACAACAGGATGAAGGAGGGGACCTAGGGGGGAGGACAATGTCCGGTTTGAGGACCTCAGTAATGCCTTTCTGTTTTTTGCAGGTGTGGTTCTGACAGCAGTTGGGTGTGAAGCGGTTAGTTTGAGAGTCAGTACCTCCAAGTCTGAGGCCGTGATTCTCTGCAAGAAAACGGTGGATTGCTCCTTCTGGGTTGGGGGTAGGATTAGGGCATCCAAAAATTACGATTCTAATGGAATTGTTTTGAATCCGATCATCCCTAACAAATTTAATACACACGTTTTTTTTCCCGTAGAGTCCACCGTACTTCCAGGCGGTTGTTGTGTTGAAGCTGTGAAGCACAGTAAGGGGCGTTCTAAAGTGTGGCATTATTTTGTATCAAAAAAGCCCAGTAAAACTGTAGATCACCATTGAACCAAAATAAAATCTTCCTCTTATCTGTGAAATAAGCACGTGTTTCACCTGTTTTCAGAATTGACAATCGATAATGAACTGCAATCGAAAGGAAGAATTGGAATCAGAATTGTTCAAATCAAAATGATGCCCAATGCTAGTTGGGAGTGAGTTGCTGCCCCAAATGAAGGAGTTCAAGTATCTCAGGATCTTGTTCATGAATGAGGGTACAATGGAGCGTGAGATGGCCAGGCGGATTGGTGCGGTGTCAGCAGTAATGCGGGCGTTGTACTGTACCACTGTGGTGCAGAGGGAGCTGAGCCTGAAGGCAAAGCTTTCGATTTCCCTGCCAATCTATTTTTCAATCCTCACCTATGGTCAGAAGCTTGGATGTTGGGGGTTCAGGCATCTGATCTCGAGGCCACCTGGGCGCCTTCCACTAGAGGTTTTCCAGACACAGGTAGAAGAACTTGAGGTACAGCTAGAATACGCTGAGGAGATGATATATCTCATCTGGCCTGGGAACGCCTTGGGATCCCCCAGTAGGAGTTGGAAATTGTTCCTGGGGAGAGGGACGTCTGGACTGTCTTGCTTAGCATGCTGCCACAGTGACCCAGACCAGGATAAAAGGCAGAAGATGGATGGATGGATGGATGGATGGATGGATGGATGGATGGATGGATGGATGGATGGATGGATGGATGGATGGATGGATGGATGGATGGATGGATGGATGGATGGATGGATGGATGGATGGATGGATGGATGGATGGATGGATGGATGATGGATGGATGGACAAAGTAAATAAGAAAATAAATCATAGCAATCCATCCAATAGTTGCTGACAGAGTCTAGAGCAAAGTGGTGGACTGACCAACATTGCTATCCATAAAATGTCTTTATTATATTTTGTTACATTTCGTTGGTTAAGTAATCGATTCCTTGAATAATCATTTCACGTCTTAACTGGATTGCTTTTTTAAAACATGCAGTTTAGCATAACCTCTCTCTTTCTCTCTATCACTCTCTCTATCGCTCTCTCTCACACACACACACACACACACACACACACACACACACACACACACACACACACACACACAATCATTATCCCTCCTGTCGGCTGTATCAGCACTGTGTTTTGATGCAACATCAGCCATGTCTCTTCTCCTCCACACACACACACACACACACAACAAAAAACACATGAGCAGGAGACAGCTGTCAGTAACTTTTTAACCGATACAATGATGACGTGTGAAATAAACGAAACGAAACTTAAATGCAGATGCCTTTCACCCTCTCAGACTAATTTTCCTCTTGGATGATGGTAAAAGCATGTTTTCTCCTTGTGTTTGGCAGCAGCAACATTACACCATCTATGCTTAGTATATCACAGCAATAAGAGGTCTCTGTTTCATAAAATATAAGTGCCAAACTAGGCACTAGTGTAATTTTCTATCTCTGTGCCTCTGTGATCCCCTGAAGCTGTGCGAGAGAGATTAGCTAAATTCATCTACTTCACAGAGTTTTGTTTTACCCACTGGCCCCCGGGTGGGAGATTACTTGGGAAATTAAACTTTTTTTTTTGTAAGTTTCCTGGTTTCCCCTGCCAATGAGGCCTTTGATGTTGGTGTTTAGTGATAACAGTTTGCTATCTTTAACCCAAATCCAATTTCTGTTATCATCATCAGCTTTCTCTCTCTGGTTATCTCTGTGCCTGTTTTGCAATATATTTAATTTCTAATTTTCTGTTTATTGCATTCAGTGTGTAAACCAAATAGTTGGACCGGTGCAATGATAAAGTAATATAATGCATGCACAGTACACAGCATGTGTGCCTGTTTGCTTCAGCCAACGTCTGTGTATTCCCGACATAAGCCCATATGTGATCCTAGATGAGAGTTGGCATCATGCTGATTTTTTGCAAACGCATGGTTGTCATGGAAACGCAGTGGCTGCTCTCAATGCGAGTATATGTCTCAATTCTTGACTGTTTGTTGTGTCCATGTCCAGAACAAAAGGCAGTGGAGGAAAAGAAACACAGAAGAGGACGCAAATCAGTCAAATAAAACATCATAAATTAGAATCGCTGCAGGCTCACTGCTCTCTGTCACGATGGATTTCTGCCAAATGTAAGAGCTTTGAAGATTAACTTAAAACAAGCACACACACACACACACACACACACACACAGACACACACAGGGTGTGTGTGTGTGTGTTGAAGTTCTACCCAGAAGCACTTCCTAAAATCCCATTACACCCATCCCCTGCTCCTCCTCGTCCCCCCAAACATCGAGAGAATCCACCCCCCCCCCAAAAACAGTTGGTGTGGAAACAGTAATGCTACAAATGCCTTTTTTATCGACTCATTGCCAGACGCTGCCGCCCATTGATGTCACTGCTTCCATGCTATGGTAGCAAGAAACACTATCGCTAACCTAAATCGCTGCAGGGAAGAGGAGGAATGTGTGAATGGGTAGGTGAGCACAGTTGTAATCATCCTGTTTGCTTGCCCCCTCCACTGTCATATTTCAATTTCCTCTCTTGGTTTATCTGACTTCCTTTTACATGCAAAGCCTTTATTGTGCTGCTTCAATATGCCTTCATTTCCACAGAGAAAACATTACTGGATATGTTGCCTTTGCATCGGTCACTTCTAGTGATCAAATAACAGCAGGCCTAATGGAGATTGGGTCCCATCCCGGCGTTTGACATTTCACACCCCATGAAATCCAAAATGAAAAGGCAATACAGCATCAATAAAAGCAAAAAAAATGCCAAGGGTGTCAGTAAAGATTGGGGGCAAACGCAAACAGAGTGTTAATTCCGCAGAAAAAAGATCACAGCTATTTTATCACTATGAGAAACCAAATCCCCGCAGAGAGCACTCGCTTCCTGCTTTGCCTTTTCTCTCATCTCGCTGACAGCCGCAAAACACAGACGGACAAAATCAGGAGGATGGCATAGGACAGGATGGGGAGACAGGGAGCACACAGAGGGTGGAGCACACAAAAAACGGAGAGCACATATGAGATGAAAGGGCTGGAGCTAAGAGGCAGAAAAAGCTTGTGATGTTACAGCAGCTAATCCTCAACCTGGTTGAATCATTCCACCCGGGATTAGTAAATTAATGAGATGTAACTGTGGCCTCACTAACACTTACACAATCTGTTTGTGAAATTCACTTGTGATTCCTGGTTATGGACACTTAGTAATCCAAGACTTTAAAGGAGAATTTCGGTCGATTCCAACGCGTAGTTCTGTTCTTTGTAAATTTGGAGTGCTGTTAGTAGAGAGAAAAACAAATATAATCGGTACTTCCTACACCGTGTTATCCTCATGCCAGCGTTAGCACCCAACAGGCTTAAACAGGGCAATTTTTAAACGTGTTTTTTGCATCTTAACATGTTCAAAATGTCATTAAAAGTGCCCACCCATGTGCAGTGATTCCTTCAGAGTGAACACAGTGAATCTGACAGCAGTAGATGCGACAGAAATGCATGAAAATTGTGCTAATTCAGCTGTGTTGTACCTGTGAGGCTATGGGAGACGTTGGCACAGCAGCGCTTTAAACTAAATGTCACCTTGCTCACAATGACAGTGCTAATGTGCGGATGTTTAGCAGGTATAATATTTATAATGTTCACCATCTTAGTTTGATGTGTTAGCATGCAAACATTCTCTAATTAGCTTTAAACACAAAGTACAGCTGAGGATTATGGGGATGTCACCAAATATTGGACAAATCTTGACCTGATGATGGCGCTTGATGAAAAGATAAAGTGGCGGACCGACAAACCAACACTGCCATCGATAGAGTCACTATATAGAGAGCCGAAGTGCCCCCTTCCCCCTTCCGTTTGCCTCCATGGGACCATAGACTGTATATTTATTAATTAAAAATTAAGACGAGAAGCAAACGAATGTCAGTGATTTTAATTGATATTTAACAATCTGGTGTACTGTTCAGGTTACCACATATCTTTGGCCATAGAAATGATGCAGAGAAAGATACATGAATGAATGTAGAAATGATTAAACTACCTCACGCATAACAAATAAACACCCTCACAACACACATAAACATGAAGTTCATCTCTGCTCAGCCGCTAGCAGATGCAGGTTTTAAATTGAAGGGAAAAAGAAAGCGATGGAAGAAGAAAGAGTGGGTGAAGAGGTTCATGCTGTACTCATCATCCTCCTCTGAGGTCCAAGCAGCACATCATTTATCATTAGCTGGCAGGATGTTTCTCAGAGAAAACACCATGGAGAATGTATTCATCTGTCTGCATCAGATAATGAAAATGCAGCCGATCAAATGCTATAACTTATCTCTAGAGTAGATCAACACAACTCTGTTAATCTATCTGATCATATTAATACATTCTAATAAAACAATGTTACGTGTGTTAAAATGAATAATTTACTGTAAATCAGGGTCTTTGTTGTTTAAATAAAAAGGCACACTTTTATGTTGAACTGAACAGGGAATTCAGCCCAAATTATGAGACTACAGTGCCACCTACAGATGGAAATACACATCATCATAATGCAGTTTACAAGTCCATTTCATCTAAATGGGGCTTTTAATAAAAAAGGGTTTTACATAAATAAATGGCACTGTGTATCTTAGGCAAAGGTAAATGCTATAGTACTTCTGTTTGCTCCTGAAAGAACAAATGTCTCATTGCCAGAAAATTCACGACCCGGACATTTCTGTTATTTGAGCAGCTCATTCTCCACCTTCACTCTGACATCTCTCCATTAGTGCATGTATAGGTACTGAGCATGTGTGTGTAATTCAGGCCTGTGTGTAATATGTGTAATAACAACAGAGTGTAAATTGTAATTTCCCCTTGTGGGATTAATAAAGTATAAAGTATAGATTATTGGATCTCACCCTCTTTGTCCCTTCCCAGAGACCTAGACTACTCAACGTACAAAAAACAACAACATCTCTCTTTCTGAAAGATGATTCAACTATTGTCCCCCCTGTCTCGAGGAGCTGTGTGTTGCTTTGTCTTTCACGTCGCTACTCTCAGAAGTCCCACTACAACTTTCAGGTTGGTTCAGCTACAACAGAGAAGTCAAAAACATCCCCTCTCACTCCATATGTCTCTAAAAAATAATCACCTGCTGTTGAAGTGCGACCAGCTCCAGAAAATAAGACTGAAAAAGAAAGCAGTTTTGTGAGATCACAAATAAAACTGATTAAGTAGCCTACAGACATAAGCATGCCAGGCTCCCATGGCTTCATTCTCACTGCTGAAAAGCATTTTACTGTTGTAGCTTCATGATATCATCTCTTTATTAATCCTTTTGGGATGACTCCCGCGAGGAAATTGAAAGTTCCAGCAGCAGTTTTAGCAAGAAAAAAGAAATGAAAAAATAGATAAAAAAGACAGTATAAAGACAACAAAATAACAATAATAATAATAATAATAATAATAATAATAATAACAACAACAACAACAACATTATTATTGTTATTTTGTTGTCTTTATACTGTCTTTTGTATCTATTTTTTATTTCTTTTTTCTTGTATCATAGTTATATACACAAAATAATAACATAATCTGATTTGGCCAAAGTAACAGTTTACTCCAGGCCTCAGATACACAAATGTGTAGAGTGCAATTGTTCCTTTGAAATGTACAATGGTGCAAATCCCGCAGCTGCAGCGCCCCCGTGTGGTCACCAGACTCTGTGCGCTGCGGTTTTCAAGGGAGGAGCAGGTGTGGTGAACCCAACTGTCTATGGGTGAAAACGACCATAGGAAATGACAAGTCAAACCATGGAAACTACGCGGTCTAATCTTCAAATTAAAAGCACAAACTGCACGTTTAAAATCCAAACATTGGAGTTATTAGACGATATGTTGAGTTAAACTATTACAGTAACAGGCTAGTCATATTATAATGGACTTTTACAATTTGACATATTTCACATTTCCCACACAGTTTAACACAGCGTGATAATACAACCGGGCACATAGGCATACATAGGTGACATTACCTGTTCTTCTCTATTTGAAGCTTTATAGCCTACTGCTCAGTTCCCTCCAACACGCCTGTCCTGCTGCTTTCATGTAACCCTCTCAGAAAGAATGCTTGAGATCCTGAAAGCTGGGGTGTTGTGTGGAGGGTTAGGGTTTAGGTAGGGTAGGGGGTAACGACCTCGACTCGGTAACCAGAGGTTGGTTTATGACTATTTCCGGGGGGGCAGCGTGGTGTTTCATGTAGGACAGTATTGACGGTCGTGGTGACTGCAGGAAACGTTCCTAAAACGGTGTTAAGTAGTAGCCTAGGCCTAGCCTATATTAGAAATAAGTGTATATTTAAATTAATAAATACCTTGTATAGCTACAAACACACACTTTGTTTCTACTACCAGCAGGTTGCGCTCTCCTCTTCTCCTGTCAAGAGAAGCTGGCCGCAAAGGCTGCTTTTATTTAGAAATTCAAAACCGGAAACATGCCTTGAACGCAGCAGATTCGTCAGGTATCTGCCTGTCTGTCAGTCCGGAGATGCGCACTCACACACACACCGGTACCGGTCGCAGGCGTGCAGACAGCAGGACGCGGACTGAACCTTTACTCTCCGTTTATTAAAGTCTTGCTTTGATATGTTTAAAAAGCGGATTGATCCTCAAAGTGTGTGACTAATTTGAACCGTGAAGATGTTGACAGACATGATTGTGGAGCAAGAATTTGAGATCAAGGAGGAGGAACCGTGGTACGACAAGCAAGACCTTGAACATGGTACAATTTTCTTTCAGTCTTTGTCTCCGAATCCTATTGAACCACATTCATCATTTTATATTATTGACAATATAAAACAAAAACTGAAATAAGGACATTACACATGTAATATAGAACAATTGATGTATATGTTACATTAGAAACTCAATGCCCTGCAGGTGCACAGAAGGTTACATTTGTAGGATTTTTTTAAAGAAAACTAGGAATGTGATTTTCTGAACATGCATATTGAATATTTTCATTTAGGGTGTTTTATTTAGTCCACAAGCTGTTTGGTGTACATGAAAGCACCAGACAGGCTGGAAGAAAAGGCAGGAGTCAGCAGGACACAACATATGCGGCAAAAAAAAGAGGTTGACTGAAATCACCAGCAGTCCTGATTTATCAGAAGACTTGAGCATTCCGTTTGTTAAGTTGGATAAATCCTGTGGCACAAAAAAAGTGGGTTACTGGACTCCTGCCAACCAACAGCAAAACCTCTCAAAGCTGCTTGTACAGTAAAGTACTCATGTCTCCATCAGTGGGACTAAACTATGAGCGCTGAAATACTCATGGTTTCTCACTGTCTCTCCTACAGACCTACAGCTGGCAGCCGAGCTCGGGAAGACTCTTCTGGAGCGAAACAGGGAGCTGGAGCAAGGGCTGCAGCAGATGTACTCCACCAACCAGGAACAACTTCAGGAGATTGAGGTAAAGAGATGAGATTCACCTGTCATACCTGGCTGACTTTGTACTTTTTTTATCCAAGGACCAGGATATAATTGTGTAAATTATAAGAAGGTCGGCATGGGCAAAGTGATGATGACTTATCTGCTTCCTTCATGAAGCCCTGATTTCCTTCTAAACACAGCATTACAAAGGCCTTACATTAGAAAAAAAGAAAAATACAACATGCTGCTGTACAAGGCATCATTTCCACTGGGGATGGGGAGGACATGTCCACCTCACATGCTTCTCAGGCATCATACAAGCTGTTCCCTTCTTGGTGGAGTTTTTTCGGGGCTGGCAGCAGCTTATGAGGACAACCTGCAAACACAACCAACACTAACCCAACTCTGCATTTTTTGGGTTTAAAAAAAACAACAACTTAACTGCTTTTATTCATAGATAATTCTCCTAAAAAGATGCTAGAACTGATCATCAATCTACGACTTTGCAGTAAACACAGTGCTCTTTGTAGTAAAGACAGAAAAAAATTTATTTGTCAGATAATATAGTGTACATGGTTATAAATGAATGTCATTTCTCTGTCTCTTCTGGTCTACAGATTTAGGAAAGGTTTATGCTGAATTTCCATTAGATCTTTGACTAAAATTGTTAGTTTAAGGTCTTAATTCAAACAAATGTTCACAGAAATACAATATTTAGCTGTTGCAGATTTTCCGGACTTCAGTCCTAGTTTTAATTTTGTTGAGTAATGTCCGTCTGGCACTAAATCCTTCCCTACATGTCACAACTGACACTCAGAGTTAATCTCTTAAGACCTGTACTGGATCCTTGTGACGTCACAGGTCTGATTCCAGCTCATTAACTTTGTTACAATTCATTAGCTCTCTGTGTTACTGTCACCCTTTACTGGAATAAAAAGCATCTAGCAATAAAGCAGAAACACCAGTCTTTAAAAACGGAACTAACTTTAGCATACTGTACATACATGTTACTCATTGACTTTTGACTGTTTGTGTCCAGTGAGCCTGTTGCAGGTCTGTTGTCTCTGTGAAGTTTATGTTTTCTATCCGTTGAGTTTCAGCGGGCAGATTGGACGAGAAAAGGTTCAAAGTGTCCTCGCTGCAACAGCTGATAAGATAACTTGTTCTTAAGGGAATTATTACTTTGATAGAGCTTTTAGAGACATTCAGGTGTTACTGAGGAAAAAAAGCAGCTAAAACATCTAATTAACTAGAAGGGCACTTGAAGAGTGCAGACCTTGGTCAAAGGCATGCTGTTTATCACAATATTGACGCAGTGTGAATTTTTCCAGCCGGCAACTAATTTCTTCTGATTATTCTAACGCCACATTAATGCAGCACAAATGTCACAATGTAAACTAAAGTGAAAAATAATGTGTGTATCCGCCCTGTTATTCAGATCTGCTCCAAACGTAATGGGTTTTTTCCTCTGCCCATGCTACACCCTTTTACCAAGTTTAATGGAAATTGTGCCAGTAGTTTTTTTCCGTTATCCTGATTCACATTCGAGCACCATTTTAATAATTAGAAACTATTGATTCTGCTGCTAGTTTGACCTACTTTTTTATCAATTTGTTTGACTGGTCTACATATTGCATGTCTTGCAGCACAAGTTGATTCATTATAGGTCTTGCTCACAAACATGTAGCACGTGCATCCATTATCATTATCATTATCATTATTCATGTATTCTCTGGTGAGTTTTTATTTATTTTTCTTTAAAAAAAAAAACATTTTTCTGATGTGTTTTAATGTCCCTGTTTCTTTCTGTGTGATATATGCTATGTAATGAATTTTATATTGGATTTTACTATGGTGTGTTATATAATGTCAATTTAACTAATATAATAATAGCAATAACAGACTGGATGTGTCGTTATTAGGGATAGGCAGATTATCGCCTTGGCTAATTATTGGCCTGTTTTTTTTTTGGCAGTTTGCAGACTATCTGTACTGGCGTTTTTATTTGCCTCATAAGCGATAAAGTTAATACATTAAAAAGTGTGCTACTTTAGCTCCGCTACAGCTCTGTGTCTGTCCCTCTGCTTTGGTTTTACTCACCACTGAGTCTGACTTAATGTCCTGCCCACAACACTATCTGACAATCTGTTACTATTCCAAAATCTTAATTTTGACTTAAAGATTTTCATTTTCATTTTAAATGCACATCGGTTCCAAATATCGGTTATCGGTTTCATTAACTACTAATAATTGGTATCGGTATCAGCCTTGAAAAACAAGTATCGGTCGACCCCTACGTGTTATCATAGACTTAATTCTCAGCAGATGATGTACAACAAACTGTCCTGTCCGTCATGTGTCCCTCTGTCCTCTCTCTCCTCTAGTACCTGACGAAGCAGGTGGACCTCCTCAGACAGGTCAATGACCAGCACGCCAAAGTGTACGAGCAGCTGGACGTGTCGGCCCGAGAGCTGGAGCACAGCAACCAAAAACTTGTTCTGGACAACAGGGCGGCACAGCAGAGGATCCAGGGGTACGACTGGAGATGTCGATTATGGACACATTTCCCACCGTTTTTATAGAAAGTCCTGGACCTAAGAGCTCTGTTTTCTCTGTTCAGGCTCACGGAGACGGTGGAGCTGCTGCAGACGCAGGTGGAGGAGCTGCAACATCAGGTGGAAGAGCTGAAGCTAAATCCTTCTCCTCCTCGGAAGCCTCCACACAGAGAGAAGTGGTCACCTCGCAGCACTCAGAGTGTTTCCTGCCTGAAAGAGCTGCAAAACACACTCAGGTGAGAATACTCGAATACAGCACCTGTATCATATGTGCTCAGTCAGTTCATCAGTTAGTGGACAGACTGCTGCTTTCCTCCGTTCTATATCATCATAGATTCA
The DNA here is from genome assembly GCA_013375575.1 of Percina caprodes. Lineage (NCBI taxonomy): Eukaryota > Metazoa > Chordata > Actinopteri > Perciformes > Percidae > Percina > Percina caprodes. Next base: position 2,952,730 of record JABXJD010000010.1, on the reverse strand, counting down.
ATATTTTGGGATTGTTAGTCAGTCAATTTGAAGACGTCACTTTGTGCTCATTGAACTACTGATTGACACTTTTCACTATCTGTTTTAGGTTTTATAGGTCAAACTAAATTTAAAAAAAAGTAATTACTTGAAAAAATAACATTGACAATACATTTTTGATAATTTATTCACATATTTAGGTTATTTATCATACAAAGATGACAAGCATTCTCTGCTTTCAGCTTCTTCAATCTGAGTATTTGCTACTTTTCTACTTTTATAGAACTTGAATATATTTGGACAAGAAAACAAGCAATTTTCTCTTTTTTGCCAAGAGCCAAATGAAAAGACACCTCATATCTGCACCCTGAAGATGAAGCTGCACCCAAATATCTGCTGATCAATAGACTGACACGTTTCTTTAACATATCCTGCTGACTGTGGCAGGAAATTAATGAGCTTCAGTGTCACTTGTTTATGCATTTTGATGGGATGAGAGCAGAAAGGAGTCATTTTTGTTAACTTATTCCTTAACTTGGTAAAAAATAAAAAACTCTAAAATGCTTCATCACTGATCCATAAGCTCTTTGTAAGCTTCAAGGCAGCAAATCCTCCACTGAGTCCTCTAGGCTTTAGCCCTGTGGGCTAATCCTTCTTGCAGGCAAGTCTTACTCCCAGTGTTTCATGCTGTGGTCACTTCCTCTTTTCCCGTGGTGGTGTGACAAGTTCATTAGCTGCCTGAGTGTAATCTCATATGTTTGTGATCATGTTAGGACTGCTCCCTCAAAACATCCAGGTCAGGTGAAGGTAAATCTCACTGATAAACATGCCAGGATGAGGTTGGAAGGAAAGAAGTCCAATTCTGAACTTGAGGGTGCGTCTCCATTTGATTCTGCAGCTGATTTCTAATCTACTTGGTCCTACTGATAAGTTGTTGATTTCTCGCTTAGTGTGCTTTTCTTGGTCTTATCTGACCCTGGCTCCTGAGCTTTGGTCCACGTCGCCACTTTGTTTCGCCTAATTATGAAGCACACAGACAAACTATTAAATACTCAATCAGTTGTGAAAGAGAAGACGCATTATCACCTTGCATGGTTTGATAAAGGTTATATAGGAACAGGTGACAAAGCAATATCCACTCAAGGTCCACTTACTCTGCTCTGGACGTTTGACTATATGACATAAGCAGTAGAAACTGTTTCAACAAGTGTGAATGTGGGAAAAGTTGATGAAAATAGCTGCATCTCATGTCACTTATTTGAAAGCTCCTCGCCTCCCAGGTCCTCGCTGAACCGTAAGTTTTTGTGTCACTCCTTGGTGAAGGACGTCTCAAAGCTCTTATTATTGCATCGAGGAGCGATCATCGAGGAGCGATCATTGAGGAGCTATAGGCGAGAGCGGCCTTCCCAGAAGCCGTGCAGCTGAAGGTGTTGCTAACTCGGCCCAAACAGTCAACAAATTCATCTGATGCTTCAGAGGAAAAGACGTCTCAGCCCTCTAAAACCACATTTGTTTGTCTCCTCTGATGATGAACGAAGGCAAGTGGAGAAGTTGAGGAGGCAATTTAAGTGACACGAGAAGCACCTCATCTCCTGAAAAGCTTTTTGGAATAATCTGGAATTCTATAAAACAACTATCATTTATTTTTGCTGCATGCATCTGTGTTGTAGTCACTGTTATGTTAAGGAATAGTTCCACAATTTGGGAAATACACTTATTTGGCAGGAAGTCACTGCACCCTGCTAAGAAATAGTCCAGCACATAACCCCCCTTAAAACCACAACTTTTATGCTTTAGTTTTTAATTAAAGGGCTAATAAAATGAGATATGTGTTGATTTGGGAGCTTCGGAGCTGGTAGGTGGTTTGGTTACCATTGGACAGAGCCAGGCTAGCTGTTTACAGTCTTTATGCTAAGCTAAGCTAGTTGTTTGCTGGCTCTAGCTTCATGTTCACTATATAGACATAGGGAGTGGTTCTTAATAATTTAATAACTCAATAATTTCTGGAAATCAGAAGTTAACGACAAAGTTATAACTGTCTCTCTGTCTCTGTTCAGGGACGACTACGACGAACCCTCAGACGGCCTCGAGTCTTCCGACATGTCGTGGCACGAGGAGGAGCAGGCTTCACTACGACAAACGCTCCGCAGCCTCCAGACTCAGTTCGCCAGTGAGCGCGCTCGGAGGGAGGAGTTGGAGCGAGCGGCTGAGCTGCTCGCCCGTGAAAATGCAGCGCTGGAGCAGCAGCTGGCGGGGATGGAGGGCTGCCAGGTATGTCTGACAGATACATCTCTCACCTGTGTGCGCGTGTGTGTATTTGCACAGAACACATTAACAGACCGGAAGTAGAGCAAAGTGTGATTTTGTCTGACTGGAGTTCTTGAATTTAGGTTCCAAAGTTGCAGAACACAAAATTAATAGAGACAATATATTAACACAGAATAAAGGGTGATTCAACATCCTAAGGGGAGAGAAAATAGCTGTTGCGTTGCTCTTTGTTTTGTCAACTTATATTCTTCTAAAATCAAGTGCAGCACAAGGATGCTCCTACATCACTGTCACAAATATCACAGACTCATGCTTGGTATTTCTAAAACAACGTGACGGTGATGTGCTCAGTTTGTGTTGGTCCACTCTGGCATTACCTTGCTCTTTCTCTGCTTCAGGCCAGAGCAGCTGAGCTGGAGCATGAGGCCGAGGAGCTTCGTCTGCTCTGGAAATCCAATTCCTCCACAAGATCCATCAGACCGGATGTCCTCCACAGCCTGCTGCCCAACTCGGTGTTCCTTAACCCCGAGGAAGAGAACGAGGTTATGCAGCTGCACAGAAAAGCCCCTGGGTCCGGAGACGCTCGGACAGCGAGCGGCTGATGAAGGCAACGCAGATGCCCGACTCTCCCGACAGGATCTATGACCACGAGTGCTCGTGCGTACGCCGAGCCGAGGTGGTGAAGTATCGCGGCATCTCGCTGCTCAACGAGGTCGACGCTCAGTACAGTGCCTTGCAGGTGAAGTATGACGAGCTGCTGCGGCGCTGCCACCTGGGGCTGCAAGAGGAGAAGCAGGATGGGCCCACTCACAAGTCGGTCCAGACTGCCTCTATGGCTGCCACTTGTCCTGCTCTGACAGACATGGAGGACTTTGAGGATGACTTTCACCAGCCAGAGTACAAAGAACTGTTTAGGCAGATCTTTTCCCGCATTGAGAAAACCAAAGAGGACCTGATTGAAAACCGAGAGAGACTCTCAGCTGGTGAAGTGCTGCCTATTTTGCATTAGTAGCTTCTCAAAAAGAAACTGCTGTGAGATGAATTATTGTCTTCCAGTTAAAGAGCAAGTCTTTGGAAAGACTCTTACAGCAGCACATGAAGCTAACTAACTCTATACTTTACATGTATGTTGTTTTTGCCCAGAAATGGTGATCGCCATGCAAAGGGGTGAAGAGATGAGAGCAATGCAGGAACAAGAAGCACCAGCTCATGTCTCAGATGTAGCTCATTTTTGCACAGAAACACCAGTGCCTAACGCTGCCGTCTCTACTGTGCACTCACTCTACCTCACTTTGCACAAACGAGCTCCTGAGGAAATCATTTCTGGGTCTCCTTTTCATAAGCTGCATCAGTAACACTTTATTCTACAGGACCCATAGTTTCCTATAGTTCAATAAAAGGAGGTCAATTTACAGTTCCTGGTAAAGATGTAATTTGGTGCATGCAGTGAGAAAATGGAGATTGTCCAATTAGTTAACTTCCAATTAATACATTTTGGTTACACTTTACTTGAAGGTATCTACATAAGCGTGCATGACACTGTCATGAAGGTGTCATAAAACATTATAAATAAGTCATAAACGTTTATGACATAAGGCTTATTTTATTAAATGTAATTTGGTTTTGTCAGGGCGAGTTATGGTTAGGGTTCATGTGTCACGACTGTCATGTGTTCACAAGTGTCATGTCACTCTTATGTAGAAAACTTCAATTAAAATGTTACCTAAATATCATATATATATATATATATCATACAACATATCATATCCTATGTTTTTTTTAGGCTACAACATTTGTTGTCACATACAGCAGGCATCTCCTCACTGTCTGCGAGCTGCCAGTCACCAGAACACACTGTAAAAAATCACGGCCTCTGTAGACAGCCCAGGGTCAAAAAACAAAATGTGCCAACCTGCACCACCAAACATAAGAGTTCCAGCCAATAACTGACTAGAAGGTTTTGGGGGTGGGGGATTTGTGCATGGAAGGGAGGGGGACGGGACGGGACGGGACGGGTGAGGAGGGGTGAGCTAGACTCGTTTTGTTTGAAAATACTTTGAACGTCAACAATAATCGCCGTCACCCAACATCGCTTAGAGCACCTTTTAACGAATAATGGTTTCCAATTAAAGTCCTCTGGAAGTCATACTGATTTGGGGCTGAAACCTTTCCATTACCGATTAACCCGTCTTTTCTTTTAAATGGATCATTAATTCTATAAAATGTCAGGAAAAAGAAATAAAGCCCAGCATCAGTCCAAATCCCAAACGTGCATTCAATTTACAACAAATATACTATTCAATACTAAGAAAAAAAGCAAATCTTCACATTCACAAGTTGTTGCATATCTGCTGAAAGAAGTGTCTTAAATGATTCATTATCTGAATTTTTGCTGATTTACTTCTGTGTCGATCAGCCAATCACCTAATGAACTATTTCAGCTCTTAACATTGTCACCTCCTCAAGTTATCAGGAAATTACAGATCCATAAAATAAAATGTTATTACTGTATCTTCTTTTTGATTTGTTAACTGAACTTATTTAACTTTTTAATAAATTTTTTTGTTTGCAACTGTAAAAACAAAACAGTAAAAAAAAAAAAAAGTACCTTTTCTTGGTGAGTTTTGCCTGCGCCTATAAGAGCGACCAATGCAAGTTGTTATATTGGTGAAGGAGTTTGTCAGAAGTTTAAGATTCAAGGTGCTCAAATAGATGTAGTATATTTGTATGTAATTTTAACATTTATTTCTCAAAAATGATACTTGATTATTGTACGATTAGGTTAGAGGACTGTGAGTGAATGTTATATTAAAGGGAAAAAGTGTTTACCAAAAGATGAACTGTATGTACTATGATAATGTAGCGGCCTCCTGGTATATAATGTCATGTTTTTTTTCTCAGCAGCACTTCTGTTGCTTTTTGCTGCCTGACGTTTGCGTGTCCTTGTTAAGCTTAACACAGTTTGTCTATAAAATCACATTGAGATGCACTTTAGAAATCGCACATTATCAATACTCTTTAGACCTTTACATGACTGTCATGTGTAGTTATAAACGAGTGTCCTGAATAATCTGCAGCATGTACGATGTGTTTTCACCTGTTTCATGATTGGACCTTGTGGTTTATGTCTGAGCCATAAAACATGAAGCAAGCCAAGATGGCAGCGTTGTCTTTTTTTGCTGAGTCAGTCTGTATAAAATTTGATTAAACATCATTCATAGAAACGATGCCACTTGGACATCATAAACCACTTCTAGAATGATATAAGTTTTTAATCTGATGTAATAAAACTGCTTTGATGTCAGCCATCCAGACACACCACTGCACTTTAAACAAACCTGACACGTCAGCCTGAATGGAAAACTACGGCAACAAGAAAGAATCATTAACAGTTCAAATTAGAGATGTAACGTCCCTGAGCGGCATGGCAGCATCAAATCAAATAAAATTATAGCATATAAACAATTAAAATAACATGCGGGGTTATGTAACTATGTTACCAGCCTTTTCAAAAATAAGCAGAAATCCAGCTGTTAGTGAACTGTTTTTTTACTGTAAACATGGCAAGTACTTGTTTCTCTACATGCATTTTATTACATCTTTCTGAATTTTTTGCACACCAACACTCAAAATGTATTTTTGAATTAGTGTGTCTACATTTGCGTATGTTCTTTGGTTGTGGGTTTTTTTTATAAGCCGTTATAAAGTGTCTACCACACCTTTCACATATTTTTGTATTTCTTCAATGTCATTTGTTTTTTAGATTCTGTGAAACAAACTTAAAAAAAAAAAATGCTTGAAGTACAGAGGTAAATACAAATAATTAATATAACACATTTTGGTTTGAACCAAACATCTTTCTTTAAGCATATCAAACAGTTTTCACCAAACCTCATGAATTTGACGTTATTGTTTTCAAAAAATAAACTAGTCACCTTACTAATCCAGGATCTGACATTTGGAGGTTTCCATCCCCTTCTCCAACTAGCGACTAGAATATTAACAAAAGAAGAAAAATCAGACAGGTGACAATGTTTATTGAGCAATGTAACAAACTAATGAAAAAGAAATACAGCTGTCATTATTCGACGATGTACTACTAGATTTCCAGTATTTCAATGAGAATCGAAGCATTATTGTTACCGTTATTCTGTGTATGAAGAGTTTGTCTTGTGAGGCACTTTTTAGATAGGCTCAAGATAGCAGCACATGGCAATACACCAGCGTATCCATAGCAACAAGCCCCTTGTGTTTGTACCAGACCGACAATCCAGTCCGTCAACACCTATTTGTTGATACAGATATTTGATCAAAATATAACAAAAAAAATCTTATTTGAACTTGCATCTTTATTGGCTTTTATCAAAATCAGTCTCTCTTATGAAAAGGAAAACTATTTGAAACCATTCAACCAAAAAAAAAAATCTCAGCCATTTAATCCACTTTTTCCTCAAACTTTATATTTCAGTACACATTCCAAACATGGGAAAAGCCACATTAGATGTAGCAGTTTCCAGGTCCATGATTGCCAAAATATTAAGTGATTTCAATAGTACAATATGAGCAAAATGACGTCAGGGACTTTCATCTTTTTTTTTTCTTCCTCTTTTTGTTTCAAGTTTGCTGACACATGGATTCAAGTGTCTCAACACGTTTTAATTAAGAAACTACATCATCTGATCTTAAAGCTCACCCCTTTCGTTTGGTTATTGAAGGTGAAATAAATTCTCGACTCAGTTATTTTTTAAGTCAGATAAAGAGAAAATGTGTTAAATTAATGGATGAAAAACAAATCTGATTTTCTACCCTTTTTGCTTTGTTGATGGTAGGATAAAGTAAACTGTTTTTCCTGGCAAAATGTACATGTCAGGAGTAAAAACTAAAGCACTTTGAGCCACGTTTGCCTTCAATACAGTAGTAAACACCATCCTGATCTGGTATAAGATTAATTCAAAAATAATCAAACATGAGGTCCAAAAAATGGCAAAAATCTTTTGATAAACCGTATATGTTTTGCCATTTCTTAATCTTTTATATTGATATACTCCTCCTCAGACACTCCAGCTCTTAGTGAGGGTGTGTGAGGAGTTTCTATCCTCGGCGCTGCACCAGAGTGCTCCTGTCAATGTCACAAATGCTTCGGTTGAAAACGAGAAAAGCTTCTTGTTCTGAGCTGACGGCTGACATTTATTGTCCTCCAATCGCCCACTCTTAGAGCTTGGCGAGCTGTGATTGTGATTGGCTCTCATCTCTCTGGCTGCACTCCCACTGGACACCCGGGAGAGGATTTGATTGGCTGACGGTGACCGCAGGGTAGCATGCTCTCAAGGTCAGGACGGTATTGTTCCCTTAAGGTACCACATCCCTGCATAGCTGCTGCAGCACTCCTGGAACCAACAGATGACAGGTTAGATCATTGATAAAATAAAAAAAAAAGCTTCTTTAAAAAAATATATATATATATATAATAATAAAAAAAAGGTGCATTCAGTCTCACATGGAGCAGCCGGTCGACGTCCGCCTTTGGGGCGTCTCCAAACTCCTGGGCCAATCTGGCTTGTATCATGTTCCTCCTGACCTTGTAGTTCTTGTTGAACAGGTCATATAGTAGCCGACGTTGCTGCAGGCAGAAAAACAATTAATTAATTTAAAATAATAGTTTGACAGTTTGGGAAATACGCCTATTTGCTTTCCTGCCAAGAGTTAGGTAAGAACATCTCAGTGAGCAGGGTTAGGGTTAGAGATCGGAAACAGCGACAACAGCTCGCTATCCACATACCATAACCTTTTTATTTTATTGTTTTCACACCTCATTTTTGTACAGATTAAACAAACAAATTGTAAATTGTAAACTAGTGAGCTTTAAGGATGGTGGTGGTGGGCGGGTGGATTTCATTTCATGGGCCAGGGTAGCACTTTTCCCTTGTCTCCCGTCTTAATGCTAAGCTAACTGTCTGTTAACTCAAGCTTCATACTTGGCGTATATACTACTGCATGTGGTTTCTAAAATTCATGTGAAATTCAGTGTTCACTGAAGGGTTTGACTTGCGGTTTGTGGCTCGTTTTTAGCTGCAAATGTCGACATGCAGAGACAAGCGACAAGAAGGATGTTGTGAAACGACTAAGAAAAAAAAAAAGTGTTTACCTTGTCGAATTCATCTCCAGTCTCCCACAAACCAAACACCTTCTGTTCATCAGCAGCTGCTGTGGTCTGAGCAGGGAACTAAAGTCAGAGGGAAACAGCCATGTGAGAAAAGCATTTAACCAGGAGGTTTCAAGTTCAAATCCCTAAACCTGCTGAAGCTAAGTTATGCTCTTTCCTCTCTCAAAATGCAGCAAAACACACATCAGTGAAGGTTCTCAGCAGCAGTCAGAAACTAGAAGACTGTTTGGATTGGCCCACGTTTTAACCGATATAGACTATCAATCTATGAATACGAGGAATCTCTGTGACTGTGTGCGTGTGTGGATGTGTGACGGTTTGACACAAAAAAAAGAAAAAGGGAAAGAAAATACTGGGAACCAAGCAATCAAACTGTTCCAAACAGGCACTGTACTTTCATTAAAACTTTAACTCAAGAGGGCAAGTGCAATTTTATACAGCATAGCTTTCCTTTCTTGCAGACACTTCATTTGTCTTTTAATTTGGTCCGTTGACAAAATGCTGAGCAAACAACAAAAAGAGGCAGAGCACTACTGTGACCAGAAGGACCAACACTGAGGAGGATTACAATCCAGACACAATGTACTGACTCAAAACAGATCTATGAACTGTCAGACATTGAAACAATCATTTTCACAGGGATGAAGAAGGCGACTCGCCTGATTCCAGATCTGCTTGTGTTTCAAAACATCAGACTGGCTTAGTCCCTTGCTGAGCAGTAATGAGCTTTGCTTTGAGGCTAATATGTGTTGTATAACGAAGATGGCATCTGGCCACATTCTCCTCTACGACAGTTACAATCCTCTAACGTCAAGGATATAGATTGGATAAAAGCTAAGCCATGACTGGGCTGGTCCTGGCAGGAGACCTGGCTGCCTAATGAAACAAGAGGATGAGGCCCTGCCCTACGAGCAAACATCACACCAAGTAAAACACTGCTACAAAAACAGTGATAACAGATTACACCCATCTATATCAAGCCTTAGTCCAAACAGATGAAAGATCAATACACTGCAAACACACCGAGGACTCAGGTGGCCGCTGGAACTTAATGGGAACCTGAGAAGCAAGTTTGCGTCACTTCAGTGCACGTACTGCTTTACAAGCAACAAAGCGCTCACAGGCAAAACGACCGTTAATGTCGTTATTCTGAGCGAGAAAACTGATAGCTGCATTCAAGATGAGAGCCCCCTTCATTCAGCTGCCACAGGCGGTGCTAACTAGACAGGAACCAGAGTGGCAGCAGCTCTTAACCCAAGACAAAAGGGGGAGTAATCTCAGCATTTCTAAACCTGTTGCGCAGGTGAAACAGAGGACCACTCAGTTCTGCTTGTTCCTGAGGTGCAGGCCTTTGATCCGAGCTGATTTTAGCAGAAATCTAATTAAGCTGCTAATAACTATTAATGTTTGAGAAATTACAGCTAAACCTGGCATAAGAAGAATTTTCAAATAAGCTTAAATCCCAATCAGTAGCAGCACTGGGTAAAAAAAAAAAAAAAAAAAAGACGGTTTCTCATTCTTTCTCATCATCGATTCACTTTAGGTCTATGAAATGTCAGAAAATAGTAAAAATGCTTTTTATATTTTTCCAGAGCCCAAAGTGACGTCTTTTAAAAACGGCTCGTTTTGTGTACCCAACACTTGAAAAACCCAAATATAGTCACTAGCTTTTATATATGGAGGGGGGAAAAGCATTAAATCATCACATTGTAAAGCTGGAACCATCAAGTTTTTGTCATTTTTGCTTTTAAAAAAAAAAAAAAGGCTGAAATGATACATCAATTAATAGCTGCTAATTTTCTGTCAATCAACATATTGATTAATCAAATTCTCATTTCAACTCTAATCGTCACAAATGATGTTCCTATTAATGGTTTTATTCATGCCTATCAAATGTCCCTAAGCCTATGATGTTTTCATGCGGTTTTGTTTCATCAAAACAACAACTCAAAATGTTCCTGTATACTATCATATAACGGTAAGAAAAACAGAAAATATTCTCATTTGAGGATATAAAGTTTTGGCTTTTTTCCTTTAAAAAAAAATTGACTGAATTTTAAAGAAATTGTTAATTGATAATTTTTCCCCCTCAATCATCTAATCGGCTAATCACTAGCACTAACTGCAGTTTAATGAGCAAGTATCAAAATGTTAAAAAAATGTTCCTGCCTAAAAACAAAAGTAACCGTTGTGTGATGTTTTGATGCCAGATAAACTTCAAACTTAATTTCTTGGTTTATATATATCCTTACCGATACCTTTTGCAACATGCCCACATGAGTGTAACAGCCGCATGCAGTGTTTTGCAAGAGTATTGTTAGCCTGTACACAGCCAGTAACAATATTATGCACCCAAATGATACAACGATTTAGAGAAGAATAATACGAGCATCCAGTGAAAATGAATTGGAGTTTTACATCCAACTTCTTATTAATCCTCAGTTTTGACAGTAGAGATCCTGTGTGAATACTCACAGGCACCATTATCTGTTTGCACTGGCAGAGCAGTATGGCATCCTGTAGCATGTGGTCTGAGATGGAGGGGAAGACGCTCCGTCCCACTGGCATGGAGGCCAGGTGGAGGCCAAACAGCCTCTTAAACTCATTCAGCGTCAGTACAAAATGCTTCCTGAAAGTCTTAATTACAAAGTCCTGCAGCTCCAGGGACGCTGTGTTGGCGGGACTCCCTTCGTTACCGTTAGTGTGAGCTAAGGCAGGTGAGGTGGCACTGGGGTAACCATTGACAGAACCGTTGGGTATGGAGGAGGAGGTGTCCATTGGTTCATCTTCCTGGTCACTGAGGGGTTCCTGTTTGACGTGGACGCTGCTTCCTGCCCGTCTAGCGTTCAGGTCCTTCTGTAGGGACGACTGGTTTCCTTGAGCACGCTCCTGAGCCATCTTCAGACGCTGCTCCCCGCTGATATGGACAGGCTCTGGAAAACAACACCCAGACATCAGCTCATGCAAGAGCATTTCAACTGAATGTTTAATTTGTAATCAACAGTGGCCATAAAATACCACAACACACCAGGCTGAGGGGAATTCTTTGGCATGAAGTCTTCTTTTGAGAAGTTAAAGACCTTTTCCAACCTTAAAGGAAAGAAGAGATTGGTACAAACAATCTACAACCATCTAAGAATATTTAATAACACTTCTATGATTGACAAGAACAACCTGGTGAGATGGTGCAGATTCTAAAAAACATTATTCCTGCTGTGTGTGTGTGTGTGTGTGTGTGTGTGTGTGTGTAAAACCTACTTGCTCTGGATGCCAAGCCACAGCATATGTTGCCTGTGGGCAACATCTGGGTGTTTCTTAATGAAGTCTACATCAGTAGGCAACAGGAACTCCCAGCCCCGGTTGACTCGAGGAACTGACACATGCTCCAGGAACTCTTTCACGTCCTCTGGAGGAAGCTGACAGCAGACAGGAGGAAGAACTTGTTAGTTCCGTTTACCTGAATTAACTGAGCAACTGTAGCCTCAAGGAGAAGAGAAGCGTTGAAAAGAGCCAGTGTTGAAAGACACTTATGCTCCAATGAAGCTTGTCAGTATTTTAACAACCATGGAAGACTGGGGTGGCACTGAGCATCTTCAGGTGAACGAGATTTGTTTGTGTTGAACTTGCACAAAGACGAACGTATTTGCTTGGACCGACGACGAGGTCGAACTGTTAACCGTGATTTATGTTACTGCGATAAATCTACATATGTAGTAGGGCTGTAACGATATGCGTTAAGCTCGGCACTGATATCCACGAACCTGTGTCGCGCTGTGAGAAGGCAGGATCGCGACACACTCCTTCCAACTCCCAGAGAACTGCTTCCTGTCCAAATTACAAGATCACATCGCAAGTTGTGTTTTAAGCTCCTTTTTTAGCCTGAGTTAAACACTAGCTATCAGTAAACAGAAGGTAGTGTCTGATGTGTGCGCCAGTGTTTATGCGTTTGTGGTAGTGTAAATTTCGGACCCTGCACAGTACTGTGAAACAGTAGCCATTTAAATTTACTTTTAAATGTAAGAGCTTGTTTGAAGAAGAATTTCAACATGCTTGAATCATCTCCACAATGGAGTTTAGTTCTGTTTGTTTTTCAACAGTATTTTGTTCATAAGAAAACAGAAGTGTTATAGTTTTGGCTATTTATTTATTTTACTTAGGCATCTTGTTAATAATTTAAGTTAATATTGTTCTTTGGTGTTCGGTTTTTACAGGTTTTTTCAAATGTTATTTAATTAAAAAAATCATTGTTTGAGGCACTCTGCGTCAAACAAAGAGTTTTTCCTTGCTACATTGCAATTTTCAAGCATTTTCAATATGATTACACAAAATGGTTGTGTAATCTGTTGGGCCATCTTCAGCTGTCATTACCACACCGGAACAACAAAGCCATTGTCAGTCATTATGGGAGAATGGTCTTGATTCTTACTTTGATGATGGATGCAATCTCCTTTCTCATCATAGAGCGCTCCAGAGTGAACCTCCACATCTACAGAAACAACTGAGTCAGTATGACGGAAACCATGTCGACCACACACAAAACAGATTATCAGGCACTGCATAATTCAGTTAATTTACTAAAAAAAAAAAAACAGCAGCTCACCACAAAGTCCCGGCCACGACAGAGCACTTCAGCAGGGACACCACTGTGAGGACTGCAGGTGTTTTTAGGATACAAAACATCACTGCAGAAAGGAAAACATACAGACACATCACTTAGCTGCCAGGTCTGAGTTTTAATGTGAAAATATTTTAATCAAAATCTTTATTTTAAACGCGTTCACATTTTCTCTTACCTCTTGACAACCCAGTTGCCCTGAACCAGCAGCGCCACCTGTTGGATGCATCGCAGCGCTGCGGTTGAGTCTGTGCCAGAGGCGAGCAGGCCCATCAGGTTAGCAAACGGCATCACCTTGACTAAAAGAGACATGGGAAATACAGTACTGTGCAAAAGTCTTAGGGAGGTGTTAAAAAATGCTGTAAACTAAGAATGCTTTCAAAAATATAAATAATGATTGCTTAATTTTTATCAATTTACAAAATACAAAGTGAGAGCACAAAAGAAAAATCTAAATCACATCAATATTTGGTGTCACTACACTTTGCCTTCAAACCAGCATCAATTCTTATAGGTACACTTGAGGATTGTAGACGCAGTGGTCGGCCAAGGAAACTTAGTTAACCAGATGAAAAACACATCAAGCTCATTTCCCTTCAAAATCAGAAGATGTCCAGCAGTGACATCAGCTCAAAACTGGCAGAAAGCAGTGGGACCAAGGGACACTCTTTTACTGTCCGGAGAAGTTTGGCCAGAGAGTTGCAGCCAAAAAGCCATACCTCAGACATGGAAACAAGGCCGAGCGACTCACTATGCACAAAAACATAGCAACTGGGGTGCAGAAAAATGCCAGTAGGTGCTCTGGACTGAGTCAAAATTTGAAATATTTGTCTGTAGCAGTAGGCAGTTTGTTAGCCGAAGGGCTGGAGAGCGCTAAAATAATGAGTTTCTGCAGGCAACAGTGAAGCATGGTGGAGGTTCCTTGCAAGTTTTGGTATGTTTTGCAAGTTTGGGTGTGTTAATGACCACTCCAAGTGAAAATGTTTGTCAATATACCAATGTTGTTTTCAATAAAAAACATTTGCACAAAGCAAGCCGTTTAATTTTTCCATGTTGATAGAAGCATTAAAATGAGAAAAGAATAATGGAACAATAAGAAATCAAGGGACATTTAGGATAAAATGTATGTGTGTGTGTGTAAATGTGTAAAATGTGTGCATAATTGCAATTAATTGAGAGTTATCTATGACATTAATGCAATTAAATAATTTAGTTGTTTGACAGCACTAATTATTTCTAAGGAGGATAATGTTGTAAACCGTTTTACACGTCTGGCATCGATACAAATGCTTTACAAAACGCATGGGAAATGCGGACTGACTCTGATCTGCCATTCATGCATGTCACAAAATACAAATTTCTAGAAAACCAGATGTTGCAGCCCTACTATCTGACAGGTGTGATATTAGCATTGTCTTAACATGCTGGCCTACCATTCTTCATCAGGGTCTTGACTTGCTCTCCCAGTGGCAGAGTGCGGAGTTGAGCCATGGACAGCACATTACTGGGACCAACTGGCTTCACACTGACATACAGAAAACCAGTCAGAGAGAGGGAAAACATCAATGAAGCATCTCTGATATCTGGTTTAAATCTCAGAAATTTTGTTAGAAGTGTGATTAATACTTACACTTTTTCCTCTGCAAGAGGGGGCATCAGCATTGCCAGGTACTCTCTGCAAAAATAAGAGTGTTTGAAATTACATAAGGAGGACAGGACAACTAGAAGAATGAAACCAATAACCTGAAGTAGAAGATATAAATCAATATGAATGACTACAGACAGCCAGGGAAGACAATTCTGGCTTTTTATAATCAAAACCAAAAGATCATCTCAGACTCTAACCAAGACATAATCTAGACTCTTAGTCAAAGTCATGAGATGTATTAAAATGCCATTTGTTGATACTCACTTAGGAGTTTTGACCAGTTCAGAGTTCTCTGAGGCGTCCACTGACTGGCAGAACATGTACTGCCTTTCATGCTCTGAACGTCCATCCTGAATTTAAACGACACAACAAAGACACAAATGATCTACTGACAACAATGCAGTGAGAGACCGCTACAATACAATACAATACAATACAATACAATACAATACAATACAGCACAGCACACTACTGGTGATGTCACTAAAGCACAAGCTCTATCACGCCATAATGAGTGCTCCACCTACCTTGACACCGTGGTAGTGTAGGTGGACCCAGGGTTCCTCTGCCTGCTTCTTCTGGAGGAACTCATACGACTGGATCCTTCTCTGCCGAGCCTGCTCTGACTCAGGACGAGAAAACCTCACCTGGAGTTGAAACAAATGCAGTATTTGTGTTAGAAATTATGGGTTCACATTAGGTCTGTAAGGATACACCAAAACCAGGGTTTGGTTCGTATCACGATTTTTGATCCACGATTTGATACAAACCTTGAGTCTTTATTTTATTTTTGGGGATACAAATATATGATACTGATTGATTTCAATATCGATCGATCCAACACCAAAGGTTCTTTTGTACCTTAAAATAAGGTTTCCACAATTGTTTCAGTGGTTCATTAACTCGTTCAAATGAGACATAAGAATAATGGTAATGTAACAGTAATGGACAATCCGCTCCCAACCTGCGGAAGGAAGGAGGAAAAGTGCTTTGGTGCTTACAGTAAAGGTGCTGGTTGACAAGTAGCTAATGCTAAATTATGTAAAACTTGGTGGGTAACATAAGATTACGACACCGTTCAACACGATCAGTTGTTTTTAGTATGATTGTTTCGACCACGGTTCATAACACTGGGCTACCACAAATTCATCAGTAATGTTAACTGTATAGATAGACGACTAATCTAATGGTAATTTAGCCAGCTAGTACACCCCTCTCTGTCTGCCTCAGACTCCCGGCGCTGCAAGGCTTCAGTCGGGATGAGACCTGACAACAGCCCCGGGGACACATCCAGTCAGCCCCCAGCCAGCTAGCAGCCATCCCGGTCAGCACTCAACTCCGGTGCTAAAAAGCTAACTAACGGCAGTTTACTGAACCATAGTCAGAACGTTATGCCCACGTCCTTTCGCTTTTAGTTGTCCTTACAGTTTACAAATTTACCAGGCAAAACAGGCATAAGGCACTAAAATGACTAATACTAATAGTAATTTAAAGATGTGTGGTGGCATTGGATCTGGATGGTCGCAATTTTGGTTTTATTTTCCATAACGTTACTGCCCTAGTTCACATTGACACATAAAGTCAGTGGGATTATGAGTTTGTGTGTGCACAAGTCTTCACCGTAATGGCCTTGGCGTCCTCCTCTGCCTCATCCTGGGAGGAATCTCCACCTGCAGACAAAAGACTTATAGGTTATTTAACAGTTGTCATTTACAGTTGTCATATTTGATTGTACCAGTTAAAACAATGATTAAAGCACATTCTATTTTTTTCCAAAAAGAGAGAAAATGTGAGGCCTGCTGTAGGAGCTCAGGGTTGCAACTAACAATTATTTATATTATCGATTGATCTGCCAATAAGTTTCTCATGTCGTTGTTTGAAGGGATCGCCTTGTGTTGTCTGAACATCCGTTTTTTTTGTTTACAGTTACATAAAACATAGGAAAGCCACAAATCATCACGTTTGAGCTAGAAGCAGACATCTGTGGCATGTTTGCTTAAAATATCTAAATCAATTTAATTTTCAATCAGCTAATCCATTAAATCAATTAATCAATGTAGCTTTAAATAGGCTATACATTTTTTAGACTCTAATGTTACTAGTCATTGTTTTATACCCAATTCTGTGACATATTAATTCATTTATTTTAGATATTGTTTGTGAACAACAAGAGCTCATTCAACTGGTAAAAAATAATGTAAAAATAAAATTTTATTTTGAAAAACAGACACACCTTCGTTGGCGGCCTCCCTCTCTCTGGTTTTGGTGTCAGCCTTGTCCAGGTAAGAGAAGCTCGGTCTCATCTGGAGGATTCCCGTCAGAGGTGTGACGTGAAGCTCACCTGTTGACATACAATAATACAATCAGAAACCAAAATGCTACTTTTGGTGGTGTCATGAAGTCGATCATACCGACACATTTGGTGATCTTCAACATAAACAGTAAAAATGTGGGACGCAACTTAAAGCGCCCATATTATGCTCATTTTCAGGTTCATAATTGCATTTTGGGGTTGTACCAGAATAGGTTTACATGGTTTCATTTTCTGGGATTTGGGGTGTTATTTTGTGTCTCTGGTGCTTCCACACTAGAACCCGACCAATGTATTGGCGGGCCGATATCATTTCCAAAACTATCGGCATTAATAATTTTTTTTTTTTTTTTAAATCCACATAAATGATTCTAATAAATTAATATTTAAAAAAATTAAATAAAAACGGACGGTCAACCATGTTACTAGTGTTGCATAATTTGTCCACCAGAGGGCGCTCTACAACACTGTGGCACTCTGAAACACTGATTTGGTTTTTTTCTTGTTATTGTGTTTTTGTTAAAAAAAAGGACTTTAAGTTTCATATTTTAAGTTTGTATTTTTATACATTTTATTTATCAGACCTTTAATATATTTTGATGTTCCTCTGTTCTGTTATGACAATAAAACAAATTATCATATTATTTTAGTGAAAACTCAAATAACTATTCTTAGGGAATCTGTTTCGTTTGGATTTTTAAAAAATATATAATCGGCCGATATTTCGGAATATCGATTTTTAAATAACCAAATATTTGTATCGGTATCAGCCTTAAAAATCCTTTATCGGTCGGGCTCTATTCCACACACATACAAACTTGGGAAATACCATCCATGCCATTTTAAATGATATACGGGTTTCTGAATGTGTTCAGTCTCCGGGTGAGCTGGTCAAAATTGGCAGGCCCGTTTACGTGATCGGCCGAAACAATTGAACCACCACCCTCTCCATTCAGAGCATACCTACAGTGTGTATGTCTTCACCCACCAGGTACAGCAGTAACTTCTCGGATATCCACCAGTTTGTCATCATTTCGGAAACACCGGTTTAGTAGACACCATGTCAAAGCACCACGGAAAGTATTCTGTTGTTGGCTTTAAAGACGAGCACAAAACCATCCATCGTATCCCAGCCGCAGAGGACAGAAAAAACAGCATGGTTGTAACACACGGTAGAATGCTCACTTAGCTGCTAGCATGGCACGCCCTCATACTCTGCAATGGCGAGCTCAACACACAGGGGGAAAAGAGGAGCTGCAGCAGTCTGCAGTACAGCAAAATGTTGTTTTCTGAAAATTAAACCACATAAACCTATTCTGGTACAACCTCTAAATACAATTATGAACCTGAAAATTAGCATAATATGGGCACTTTAAAAATTTAAAACTATAAATTAAGAAATCATCTTTGTTGCACCAGCAATTATTTTTTTGCTCTAAATATGAATGACCTTTGTGTATTTACAAGCAGCAGCAATGGGGTTAGACAAAACATAACAAGCATGATGTTAAAGTGGATCAGACCAGACCTTTGCGAAACACAGCAGCAGCATATCTGGATGTGTTGGTGGTGGCCTGGATGGAGCAGAAGGTCTGTTTATCCATCATTTTCCTACAGGAGAACGCAAGAGAAGAATGTTTAGGTCAGAGACCTAACTGACTAAACTTGTTCAACTTTTTGGAAATAGACTTATTTGATTTCTTGTCAAGAGTTAAATGACAAGATTGATACCACTCTCGAGAGCTTTTACTTTTAAACACTGGTGGTGAGTCCTAACTAGCACTGACCAACGGACAGTAACATACAGAAAGGTGACTGGCAGTGTTGAGAGCAGATGAGGTTTAACAGGAGACTTACGCTGAATAGGTGTTGGTTTCATCGTACGTTGTGCCGTCCACATTCAGAGCTATCTGCTCTCCTTTGCTGCGACAGTAGTTTGGACTCATTGCGTCGATTACCATTTCCAACTCCACCTGTATTATGGAGTGGTTAAAAAAACATTGCAAACATTTTCTACACTGATGGATGATAAAATAAAAGCCTTTTTTACCCTTTGCTGCTTGGGTTTGATCTTTGCTGATAAGTGGTTGACATCATCGTAGGTCATAGTGGATGGTCGGACCGGGTACTGTGCCAGAAAAAACAATAAAAAGGTGATTAGTGAGTTGACACTTTGAACCTTACACATCAATCACACCAAGGAAAAAGAGTTGAGATAACGTATAGACAAAATGTTACCTGGAAAAGATACAGCTTATCTGCAAGGCTTTTGGCAAGATACACATCAATCTAAAAAGAAAGAAAAACATTGTTTAAAGGTTTTCTCTGTCTATACAAACTGGTGTGAGGAACTGGTAGATCTTCTCATTCACAGACATTTTGTACAATGTGGGTAATTGTTTCTGAAGCGGTTTATGTGTGTGCTTGTGTTTCGTTTTGTCTTATTGATTGATTCCCAATGCGATACATTAACCAATGTGTCCATGAGCAAAACACTTAAGCCCTAGTTGCTCCAGAGGCGTGCAACTTCTGACATGTACAGCAATTGTAAGTCGCTTTTGAAAAAGCTTCAGCTAAATTACATGTCATATAATGTAAACTTTCAAAAGAGATCTTGTTGAGATTAAGAGTTAAGGAATAATTCTGATTAGTGCAACAGTATCTATAATTCAAAGCCAACATATTAAACAGTGTCAAAATGTCTTGTATATTAAGAATTAACACTTATCACTTGGATCTCAATGAGCCTTGGATTAATAACAAACATAAATTGATTATACATCTAATGACTGTGCATGTACACAGTTATAACAATACAGCAGCCTAATGGAAATGATCTCTGCCAGAACTGACACGGAAAAGAAAAATAAAATCCCCCCAGTGCTTTGGCCCATCTCTCTAGATACTGTCTAATTTTCTTCCCTGCCTGGGCACTCAGCACCAGGCTAATTTGCTCTTCCTGAAGATGTACACACACACACACACACACACTGTGCAAAAGTCTTAAGCAGGTGTGAAGAAATGCTGTAAATGCTTTCAAAAATATAAATAATTATTTTTTATTTTTATCAATTTACAAAATGCAAAGTGAGCTAAGAAAAAAAAATGTAAATCACATCAATATTTGGCGCTACTACCCTTTGCCGTCAAACCAGCATCAATTCTTATGGGTACGCTTGCAAAAAGTCGGGCAACGGTTGAGGATCATAGACGCAGTTGTCGGCCAAAGAAATTTAGTGCAGCAGA